>JAIUCV010000462.1:0-680018 GCA_026724425.1 Erythrophleum ivorense | reverse complement strand
AATTAAGGCTTTAGAGAAGATGAAACCCAAATATAAATATAAAATAAAAAGAAAAAAAGAAAAATATTTTAGTTAATTTAAAGAGTTAACCATGGTTAGGTTAGAAATTAACCATGGTTGAGTTAAAAACTGACCATGGTTGAGCTAAGAAAATTAACCATGGTTACTATCCATAAGTTAAGGGCTAAGAAAAAGCATCCAAGTGTGTGGTTAAGGAATTTTTGGAAGAAGATATTTAGTCATGAAATTAGAAAATTAAAAGAAAAAAAGAATGGAAGGCTAAGATTTGATCTTGAAAAGGTTGATCCAAGGGTCCAAATTTGGTATGACCATTTAACTTCATTTAAGTTCATCTCCTTCACCTCCATTCCACCATTTTCATGCCACACACAAGGGATAAAGAGAGAAAAACGTGAAGAAAGAGAGAGGGAGAAAAAGTGGAAGAAGTGAAATCAAGCAAAACTACCACCATTCTTCACTAAATTTCTTTATCTTCTTCATCCTCTAACCATTTTATCCAAAGGGCAGCTGCATCTTTATCTTTTCTTCAAGGTGGAATGTTGCTCTAAGTGGGAAGAGAAGGGATTTTAGTGTGAGAAAAGCAAAGGAAGCAATGATTAAGCTTAAAGAGTAAGTTTTCTCCACCTTGCACTTGAAAGTCGCATGGTTTAAGTTAGTTTTATTAAACCCTAGCTATGAGTCACTTTTGGACAGCATATGGATCATTAGAAATGGAATTTATATCTTGAATATGAAGGCCTAGGAATGGATTTTGTATATTGACTATGGAGGCCATATGAGCTCATCCATTTTTGTTGTGTGCTGAAACCTTGAAAAATACAAAGATTATAATTTTTGGGAAAATGGAAATGGTAGGGAGATGCTGTCCGAATTTTCCCAAAATTTTTATGGCATTTTCCAAATGTCTTAAATTCATGTATACCAAATTTTAAGTCCTAAATCATAAAGGAAGAGGCTATGAAATTTTTAGAACCAAAGAAACTTACTTTTGGGCCTAAAATGGAGCTAGATTATGTTATGACCAAAACGTGTTGTTGGAGTTGGAATTTGATAATTTTATCCATTCCAATGGATTCAAAAGGATGTTTTTAGATATGAATACCTATGGGAAAGCCCCTAAAACTCATGGAATAAAATTTTTAAATTTTGGCCAAGAAATACATACTATTCGGCCATAGTGAATTGGAAGGGAAGGAGTTAGATTTTTCCAATTCCAATGGTCCCATTAAGTTTAAAAAGGGCTACATTACTTTAGGATTTTAGGTTTATATATTGATTGTAATGAATTATCATTATGATTATAGGGTTTGATAATTGTTTGGAAACTCCAAGAGCAAGTGGATCGAGTCTCAAGGCTTGAGGAACAAAGTTGCTAAGGTAGTAGTTTTCCTTTCTCTTTCTTTAAGCTTGTATGTTGGTATAATGATGAGTGTTATGTTATACTAAGTGTCATTTATGTTATAAGATGAGACATGTATGCTGGGATATTGCTTGGCCTTGTATGAAATTCCTTGCATCACTATGTAGTATGTGATACCTTAATTAGCATTATGTTATGTACTTACATGCTAGCTTGTGAATAAGATTGGTTTACTACTACTAAGATTTCATAATCTCACATTAAACATAACCTATGTTAGGTTCAAGCTCAAGCAAAGAAAGGGCAAAAGGTGTGGAGGCATAAATCGAGGACCTTACTTTTATGCATTACGTTTTGGTCATGTAATTAAGTATCTTGGATTCTTGTATGTATGAGTTATGGTATGGCATTGTAAGGTACCCAGGTATGTAATAGAGATCCGTGTATATACTCAACTCTTAAGTAAATAGAATATGACTAACGTGCTTAGAATGCAAAGATACATGTGCTTATGTAAGGGCAAATAAAATATAACAATATGTTAAATGAGGGGTAAAATCGTCTGATCTTTGTAAGGATGTTTTTATACTAATTTATATGTATTCTGCTGAGTAAGTGTTTTTCCCTTATAAAGGACTTAGAGAGCTTGAATTAGAGCCTTGAATCGACCTCATACAATTTTTCTATAATTAGTTGCTTGTTTTCAAAGTTGGACAATATTTTGGTAATGACCAAATGAATAGTAAAATTGTATGAAGAAGTTCTTAAAAAAACAGAAAAGAAAATTTTCATCAATTCAGATTTCCAGTGGCTCTTTTAAGTTCTATATAAGACATCTGTAGTAGGAGAGGCGTTATATAGTGAGGCATGACACAAGTCAGTTAGAAAGCCCTTAGAGAGTGGCATGACTCATATATAAGGAGGAAGGGGTGTTCTAAAACAATTTACAAAATTTCTATCATGTCCCTCAACTATAATTCTTCTATTTGAACTCATTTTAAATTCTTTTTTAGAACCATTTTTTTCATCATAAAATTTAGGTCTTCTAGTTTATTAAAAATTTTATGTTTCAAATTTGTAAGATTAAGAACAACCTAAAGTAATCTTGTCAAAGTTCGAGTCAACTAACAACTTAAATTGCACACCAAAAGATTTTTAACCATTCTTATGGTTCTTATAATTTTCAAGGCCTCTGAAAACCCTAATAAGCTTAATTTTATCTAAAACCTTTTGCTCTAAGTTTTTAAAATTTTACCTAAAATTATGATTTTGCCACTACATTTTCAATTTATTTTGTTTAGTTATTTTGGTTCTAGTTTCGAGCTATCCTTAGTTTCTTAACCTCTTTTTAGATGCTATAATTAGCATTCTACTCTTAATTGGCCTTAATTTATTTTGCTTTATGGTCCTTTTTTATCAAGATATAGGTTTTGGTTTAACTTTTGAAAAACTAGATATTACATTTTACCCCTTAAAAATAAATTTTGTCTTCAAAATTTGGAATGTACCTCAGTTAAATAATTGCAAATGCTATTTTCTCATATCATCCTTAAGTTCCCAAGTTGTGTCATTAGAAGATAGGCCCTTCCTGAACACTTTTACTTGAGAAATGCTCTTATTTCTTAATTTTTTAATCTTGGTATTAATGATTTTCTATGGTTCTACAACATAAGAAAGGTTATCCTATAATTGAATGTTTTCACATTCTATAACATGTAAAGGGTCTGGCAAGTACTTTTTCAACTGGGAGATATGAAAAACATCATGGATCTGACCTAAGTTAGGAGGTAAAGCTATTCGGTAAGCAACAAGTTCAATTCTTTTAAAAATTTCAAAATGGACTAATATACCTAAGATTGAGCTTCCTTACCTTAATAGACCGACCCACACAAGTAACTAAAGATACCCAAATAAATACATGGTCTTAGTCTCAAACTCTAATGGTCTCCTTCTTTTACCAGCATAACTCTTTTGTCTACTTTGGACCATAAGGAGTTTCGTTCTAATCAATTCTATCTACCTGGTGGTTTGATCTATTATTTTAGGTCTTATTAGACTCTTTTCATCTAGTTCAACCTAAAACAAAGGTGATCTATATTTTCTCCCATACAATGCCTCATATGAGGCCATCTAGATACTAGAATGATAAATGTTGTTATAGGAAAATTCAACCAGTGGTAAGTACACATCTAGCTCCCTTTCATTTCTAAGACACACGCCCTCAACATGTCCTCTAAGATCTGGATGGTCCTTTCTATCTAACCATCTATTTAGGGTGATAGGCAGTATTAAACCTCAATTTCATCCCTAAAGTACCTGAAATGATGTAATATCCAATTCTTTTAAAATGAGAGAAAACATGAGAAACGTAACGTACAATTTCTCCGTAAACGCACGAAATTCACTGGATATAAAGGGAAGTTCCCCAGATAGAGTTATTTATGTAACATCCAGTTCTTTGAAAATGAGAGAAAACGTGAGAAACATAACGTACGGTTTCTCTGTAAACGAGCGAAACTTACCGAATACAAAAGGAAGTCCCTCGAAATGAATTATTTAAGGTTCCAAAAAAATTTTGAAGCATTCTAGACTCCTAAAAATGAGAATCTCAGGCTCAGAAGGAAAGAAAAATAGAGCTAGAATGAAGAAACAATTTCTTACGGAAAACTTACAAAACGTAATGGTATTTTCGTAATTTTGAGCAAATTTTGGGATTCACATAGGAGGACTTTTTAAATGAAAGTTTTAAGTTCTTTGGGGTTCTCAAAGGCCCTAAAAACCATTCAAAGGCCTAGGACAGCTAAAGCCCCTCTGGTGGATGTTTTCCAATGTCGGTGTACCCGAACTTTGACAGATTCATTCGGGAAGGTTTTAGCTCCAATTTGAGTGATTCTAATGGCATTTTATTAAATTAGGAACCTAAATTTGATAATAAAAAGATGGTTCTACAAAAGGAGCTAAAACGAAGGAGAAATGAAAATGCCAAGAACAAAGGGCAAAATAAAAATTTGTAAAAAGTGTAATTTTCTCCCACCTATATATATGATGCGCCCTTCTTCTCCCTTCATTATGCATGACCAAGTTCTGTCTAAAACTAGAGGAAAACCCTAGGGAGAGTGGCGCACAAGAGGAAGGTAAAGAGGAGGAAAAATCAAAGGCTTAAGGTATAGAAATTTAGTAGTTTTTCATGCTTTTTCTCTTCCAAACCTCTCCTTCTTCCTTCTCCTATATTTCCTATGATTATAATGAAGTATATGGATCTGTTTTAAAGGAAAAATTGAAGGGAAAATTCGGATTTGAAGAGAGGAGCTTAAAGAACACAAGATTCAAGTGAGAAAAAATAAGAAAACTAGGTAATTTCTCTTCCTATGGTTGCTACCTTTGGTTCCTCTCCTCCTCCATTTCACCTAACATGAAAAACCCTAGAAGGACTTGATTTTTAGGTAGAACCAAGGATGAATCTAAGAAAAAAGAGTATGAAGATTAAGAATATGCAAAGGGAATTAACAAAAACCTATTAGATTTCAAGATATAATTTCTAGGGTTTCAATTGCACCTTGTAAAATTTAATTTTATATGATGATTCCTAGGCCTAAATAAGAGTTTAAATGAGCTCCCAAGATCCCTAAGAGGATCCCCACATGCATGCTCCCTTGAGAAAACAAAGCAAACTCCAAGAAATCCCATTTCCTCCATAGCCTCAACCTAAAGAGGTTTGTGTAGTTAGGGAGTGTTTTAAATTTTTCTAAACTCATTCTTGAGTCATATATGATGAATGAAAATAAGAGGAGGCCTTGGGAAAAATTTAGAACCCACAAAAAGTGAGTTAGTGCTTTAGGTTCTATATTATGACCTAAAAAAGCAACATGTAGTTAGGCTCTTGGTTTTAATTGTGTGATGACTCCAAGAGGCTTAAAAAGAGTCAAGAATCATATTTGAAAGGAAAGAATGGAGCCTAGAATTTATTTGAAGGGTGTTACTTTATTAGGTGCAATTATGGAACCATAATGAGGTTTATAGATTAAGCTAGAGTTCAAGCAAGTTTGTAGCCTTAGAATTAATTCCATGAACCTAATTGGCTTCCATAAATTGTATTCAGGCTAAGAGAAATCATCCCCACATTTTTGTGTATGTGTGGCCGAAAAAGGGAGCTTGCATTCAAAGGAAAAAGTGTGTAATTGTATCCAAGGTAGCTCTCTCTACCTTCTCTCATGCATGGATGTGTGCTTTGCTTATCTTAGAATGTGTGTATATGTATTTTCAAGCCATGAAAAGTATGCTAACATGATTTTATATGCCATGGTTTCATGATGACATATTATGTTTCTAAATGATGTTATGATGTGTGCTTGGGTTTGCATGACTGTGGTGAGGCCAAGAACCCTTAGCTATGGTGAGAATGAGCCAAGAACCCTTGAGATTAGTTGAGACAAAGTAAAGAGTCTCCCAAAAACAAGATGGACTCCCAAGAGCATGGTTGAGTCCAAGAATCTCTTAAAGAATGGGTGAGGCAAGTCCAATATCCACAAGAAATTAGGTGACGCCAATCTATTTGCTTGGCAAGCCTTTGTATGCTATGATGACTTTTTCAAATCCTAAAAATGCTCTTTAAATGATTGCATATGTCCACATGCCATGCATGCATTCATGAGACTTGTTTGCATCCATTATATATGATTGAATGGGAGATGAGTTATTAGGATTCTTTGAATCTCATCCCCTCCTCTCTAATGTTCTAACATGCTAGGTGGACCAAGAGAGCAAGGAAATAGAAGCCAACCACTTGAGAGATGAAAGTATGACATTAAAATGTATGAAATTTGCTTCTTCAAGGCCATCAAGGTGGCAAATGGTGTCATCTATGGTTGTATATGACCTATAACCTCTTGAGCATATGTAATTATGATAATATGTCATATATGAATGAGAGAATATGTCATGTAGCCATTAGAATGTCATTTGAGTATATGATGGCAAACTAGCTTCATTGATGGTATTATGCAATTGTGTATAAGTATGGATAAGATGGCCAAAATGATATGCATGAGGTGAGACCATTTGGGTAGCTTACACAAGACCTATTTGTGCTTTTAGACTGGCCCAAGAGGTGCCAAACCCCAAGGAAAGCCATTTGGACATGTTGGTATTCCTTATGGAGCCAAAATTAACCAATTTAGAACCCTATATCATTTTTTGTCCAAATGAGCTCTTCTTGATCTAAGATTTAACATGAAATTAGAGCTTGTTAAGAGATTTTTGGGAAGCTAAATAAAATAATTTTTGAAGGTCTACAGAATATATGATGAATTTTCAAAGTTGGAAAATTTTCTGGTTTTGGTCATGTCACTGTTCATACTAGTCCGAAAATGAAATACGTCACACAGGGCCTAAATGATGTCCAATTGCCACAAACTTTTATACAAAGAAACTAGACATTCACAGTGACTTGTGAGAACTAGAAGAACCTTATTTCGATGTCTAGAGAGGCAGATATAAAATTTAAAAATTTTATCCAGTATCAAGAATTCCAGCCGACCTCTGTTACTATTTGATTGGATTTCAAGGTCTGGGCATGCCTGAGCTAGTCTAGAGTCATATTTTCCCTCTAGCTAACATCCATAGATTTGTAGATTGGTATCATTTGTATGGATTGAATTTTTGTGGAATTAATTAGACATTTTCAAAATTTGCTGTAGAAATTTGTGACAGCACCAGTGGACAGCTTGACCTCTGGACCTTTTCGAATGTCAAACGTCCTCTATGATGGATGTTATGGTCTAGACATATTTTTAGAATAAAGTAGACATTTTTATCTTTCTAGAATGTCTAAGAATGCATGATTTCAATTTTATAAAATTAGTTATTATTTTCCAAAGTTGTGATAGAAAAGAGGAAAAATCTAGCCGAAAATATGTATGTATATTTCATGCTTCCCTTCGAGTTCCTTGAGGTGTAGGCCACTTTTCATGATGTAAATGAGTTTTATTCATGTAATTAAATATGGGAATGTATTGTATGAGCTCACATGGTCCACGTGACACCAAATGGATTTTTCATACATGACACAACACAAGAAAATGCATTATTTTAATTCCCCTTTCTTGCTTTTTCATGGAAATTATGAATGTGAAGCATGTGAATGTTGTGAAATGAGCTAGAAATATAAGGTGTTACAATTTGAGATCCAATAAAATTATAATAATATTCTAGACCTCAAATAATGATAATTCAAGGTCAGACATGCCTTGAAATCGGTGCCAAAATAGCCAAATAGATTTTTACGAAAAGGCAACAAAACGTAATAGCATTTTCTTAATTTTGGGAAAAATTTAGAATTATCACAGGAGGACTTTTTAAATGAAATTTTTGAGTTCTCTGGGGTTCTCAAAGGCCTTAAAAACCATGAAAAGCCTTGAGACAGTTAAAGCCCCTCCGGTAGACGTTTTCTAACGGCGATGAGCCCGAACTTTGACCAATTTATTTGAGAAGGTTTTAGCTCCAAATTAGTGATTCCAAATTCATTTTATAAGATTGAGGACCTAGATTTTATGATAGAGAAGATGATTTTCAAAAAGGAGCTAAAACGAAGCTAAAATGAAAATTCCAAGACAGAAGGCCAAAATTAAAATTTTGAGAAAAAGGAAGCTTCTTGAGTACTTTTTATTATTCACATTTATTCTCCCCCATATCTAGATTGACTCATTTCTGCCCTCAAACTAGAAAAATAAGTTAGCTCTTAGGAGCACCAAAGGAGGGGATTTTCAAGGGAGAACAAGCAAGAAAAAAAGTAAGAAAAGTGTGGAATTTCATGCTTACCCTTTTAGTAAACTTATTCCTCTCATTCTCCTCTTCATTTCTATGGTTTCATTGATAGACTTGGTGATATTTTGGGTCTGGTCCAAAGGAGGAATAACATAATTTGAAGGAGAGGAATTCACCACTTGGAAGAGCACTTGAGAAAAGCTAGGAAATCAAGGTAAGTTGTTGTCTTCCATGCTTCTTCTTCCTTGCTTCTCCTTGTAAGCATTTCGTCCCATATAGAGCCCAATCAAAGGGGATGAATTTTGGTCTTAGCAAGGGAGATTCATAGGTTTTGGAGTGTGAGAAGCAAGTAGGTGCAAAGAAATTAAAGAAACATGAAGATGCAAGATAGAAAAGTTAGGGATTCATGGAAACATTGTGAAATCTATTTTGATCCATGAATTCCCTAGCCTAAATGAGTATTTTCTTGAGTTCCTAAGACCCTTAGAGACCTCCCCATATGCATCTCTCATCAAGAAAACAAAGAAAGCCTATTGGTTCCCATTCTTAAAACTCATTTCGCCCTAGGACAAAACTATAGGTTAGGGATAGTTTTAATTTCATTTAAACTTAGTTTTACATCATATATGATGGATGAGTATGAGAGGAAGCCTTGAAAAAATTTTAGAAGCCATAGACAGTGAGATAGAGGTGTAGGCATCATAATGTATCATAATGAAGCAACTCCTAGCTAGGCTCCTTAAAATAATTGTGTGATGACTCCAAGGAATCTAA
This sequence comes from Erythrophleum ivorense, assembly GCA_026724425.1. Taxonomy (NCBI): domain Eukaryota; kingdom Viridiplantae; phylum Streptophyta; class Magnoliopsida; order Fabales; family Fabaceae; genus Erythrophleum; species Erythrophleum ivorense. The sequence continues at coordinate 671,101 of JAIUCV010000462.1, read as the reverse complement.
ATGGACTCAAGAATCATAGATTGAAAGAGAGAAGGGAGCTAAGATCATAAATTCTTGTAGTTTCTTCATTAAGTGCCTTATGGGAGCATAATGGAGCCATAGATCAAAGTAGCATTATGTAAAGTGTGTATAATGCCAAGGCTTGTTCTCATGAGTAATTCATGTTTCTTTTAGTATATTTAGGCCAAGCGAAACAAGCCTCACATCATTGTGAGTGTGTGGCTGAGAGAGTAAGCATAATTCCAAGAGAAAAAGTGTGCTTGAGTAGAAAAGGTAGCTCTCCCTACTTTCTCTCATGCATGAATGTATGCTTACCTTGTCTTTGAATGTGTGTATGTGTGTTTTAAGTCATGAAAAGTGTTCTAACACATGCTTTTGTTCCATGGTACCTATCATACCACATATATTCCATTATTATAATCTTCCATTTAAGGCTATTATATCCATTTTCCCCGTGAACTTACAAGAAAAGTATGAAAATAATGCACTTTTGTTACACAACGTCGAGGTTAAATTTTCAATTCCTATCATATGGGCCCTGTGGATGTTCCAACATCATTCTCTACTCATTTATCACTTGTACAAGTCACAAAAAATCTAAAACATTAAGCAATCCATGGATTTCAAGCTTAGAACCACAGATTTTTCTTCATTCACCTCGGACAGCATATGGCAGATTTTAAGGGCAAATTTGAAAATTCATAATTAAATGTCAAAAAATTAAAATCTGCCATGTTATAGCTTTCTAGAAAGTACTGACTGTTAACTTTACACTAAAAATAATTTTAAGTCATGAACATAGCATCTAGACCATGTTTGACATCGAGAAAGGCACAAAGGTTCGACTGGCTACTGGTACTGATACATATTTCTGATAAAAAATTCAAAAATATCTAATTAATTCCAAAAAAATATAATTCATGTAAATGATACCAAGTTGGAAATCTATAGATGTTACTATAGGGTAAAAATCATTCCAGACCATTCCAGGTTCGTTCAGACCATGAAAACTAATTAAACAATAACATGGGTCTGACTGGATGCCTGGTACTGGACAACAAACTTTAAAAATTCATATCTCTCTTTTTAGACATCCAAATTGGGTGATTCTAGTTGGGACAAGTCACTAGGAAGGTCTAATTTCTATTTATAAAATTTCATGGCAATTGGACATCATTTGCCCCATGATTGACATAGAACAAATCTTGGACCAAAGCTACAGTGACAATAACCAAACCAGAAAATTTTTCCAACATCAAAAATTCATCAAATATTCTACAGACCTCCAAATAATACCCACTTTAACTTCTCAAAAAGCTTTCATTGCCAAATTTCAAATCAAGAAGAGCTCATTTGAACAAAAAGTGGTATAGCTCACCAAAATGGCCATTATTGCTCCTTATGATGTACCAACTTGTCTAAATAGCCTCCTTTAATGTTTGGCACCTCTTGAGCAAGTTTAAAAGCACAAATATGATTTGTAGGAACTGCCCAAGTAGTTCTAAACACCATGCATCTCATTTTGACCATTTCACATCCAAGATTACACAAACATCTTAAGCCATCAAAAAGTCAAAATCCATATTTACATTGATCTAGTGTCACATAAGATTTACATGGCATCTGACGATTGTGTCGTGCAACCTTCAAAATAAAACTAGGTTAGATTAATTTTATAGTTAGTGGCACAACCTAGGTCATCTCCCTTAAATATGGAGTTCAATGTTCAATTGGGTTTTCTAAGTATTAAAAGACTCTAAAAATTTCTTAACAAAGGGGGGGTTTGATTGACTTTAACTAATTAAAAATAAAATGGAATTAAAATTCCTAATTGCTACCTAATTGTATGAATTATGGTTGATAATGGACTTGTGATTAGTTTTGGATTCATCCTTTGGTATCCACTATCCTTATCCTAATTCAATTGTGATTAATTCTAGTTTAAGAGTCCCTAATTGTGTCCATAACAATGTATCTTGGGTTACCACTTAAGAATCAAGAGATTAACAAAGTAATATTGCATTGAAACCTCAATCCCGCATCAAATCACTAATTGTTATGATTAAGATCTATGAACACTTGAATTGAATGATTAATTTATCAATTAGCCTCTGAATTAATACCCTAGGATGTTTAATTAACTAATCAAACTCTAATGAATCCTCAAATTAGACAATTAAGCACACCAATTCTCACAAGCATTTCATCAAACACCTTGATTGCACACTTGGAAAATAGTAGGAAAATGAAAATCTAACACTAAAATTAATAAAATAATCAGTCAAACAATATCCTAATTAGTGTCTAACCAGCCACTAATTGTAGACAATACAAATTCCCAATCAAATATAACCTTAACCAAGATAATAAAAGAAAAGGGGAAATGCAAGAAAAAGGAAAAATCTTAGCCAACATTCCTCTACTATTCCATGGACTCAAGCTTCAACCAAGGTTGTCTTCTTCATTCGAGTGGAGATGGAATGGGAATGGAGGATTAAAGGCTACAGTGTGGTGTGGAGTGGATGGAATGTTTGACGATGGATAGAGTTACGATGAATAAAATATATTCTAGATTCCCCCTTAAAATGACAAAGGATGTGTGTTTTATTCCACGATAGGTGCTGCATCTTCAATCAATGGATGGGATGGTGAGTTTTTAATTAACAGATGAGATGCTACACACATGTATTACTTTTTTAATCTCTCATGTGCTTTATTGATTTGTCACATGTTCTCAGCCCATAGCTTCTTTTTTCGTCCATTTCTCATGTTATCATCAGCCCATTTTTAGCTACTGACCCAGCCCCCTTTTATTTAATCTCGTGCCATCCATGTAAGCTTATTTAACTTTGTTTCTTTGCTCCTCACGTGCTCTTCTCAAGCTCTTTTCATTGCTCGTAGCTTAATTCTTCTAACTTGTGCAAGCTTCTGGATGTGAACTCATGAATGACGTGGCTTCCTTGTGTTCATGTGTCATGCATGTGTGTACTAATGTGGTAGAGTTAAATGTGTAAGTGGCTACTGCTTACTTTGCTCTCAGTTCCAATTTATTGCTTCATCTTGCATGGACTTTTCTTCTAGCTTATGTGCTCCTCAACTTCTTTTCCAGCTCATTCTTCCTCCTCTTACCTTGCTTCTCCTCTTTCGTGTTGCTTCTAAGCTCCTTCAACCCAGCTTTTCTCAAGTCCCTCGTCATTTTCTACCTTTATTATTTCTTCAAAACTGTAGCCTCTTTCTTAACTAGAACCTACATTCTTCCACGTCTTCTTTTGCTGCCAGCACTTGCTTCATGTTGCTTAACTCAATAGTGCTTCAAGTAGCTCCTTTCTCATGTTGTTTCCCTTCATTCTTGCTATTCTTACATTCTTTTTCACGTTCTTCTCCAGCTCACACCTCTTCTCTAATCCAGAATGTAGGTTTATCTCTTCAATGTGAGCTCATTTCCACATAGAACCTAAGCTTCTTCAGCTGGTCCCGTAGCTTCTTCTTGGGTGGCTAGAGACATGTGTGATCGTGTTTGTGAGCTAGACATGCTTCTTTTTACTCTGTGTGTGAGTGTTATGTCGAGTGTGTATTCTTCCACATGATTCCTCCACTTTTCTACATTTTGCTCATGTTGTTTCTTATGTCTTCCAGCCCCACGTTCTGCTTGAGTTTCATTTCTCCCACATCATCATACCCGTGGCATTGTATAGACTTGCTTCATCTCCCAGCTAAAACCTACGTATTACTTCATGTAAGTGTGTGGGCTGCATGAAGATTTTTGTGGCTATGTGACTTGATACTTGCTATGTGGAGGAGTATGTTCTGTCCCATGAGTGGAGAAATCCCTTGGCAACTTCTTGTTTTGCTTCATCCTTCCATCAAACTCATGGCTTTGTGTTTGATAACTTGTGCCTCCCAAAAAGCCTTCCACATGCCATCAATTCATCTTCATTTTAAATCTTTTTCCATTAAAATCTACACAAGAAAAATAAAAAAAATGAAGTAGAATGAAACAAAACAAAATATTAAGAAAAAAGAATTCACAAATGAAATATTTTAGTGAAATTTGTGCATTAAAATTCAAAATTTGCAAATAAATTTCTAAAGTGCAAGTAATGGCCAATAAACTCAATTATCCACCTAATAAAGTCCATTAAACCTTATTCAATTATTAAAATACCAAAATTAGGAGGATTCATGTATATAAAACTAGCATTCATCAGCATCCATACATCATATTACATTTGCTGAAGGTCTTACATCACAAAAATAATATGTACAAAGCCACTTTGACATTCAACTACAATTTAAACTGCATAATAGGCAAAGTCAGGGTTTTTAATGCTCTTAACTTATATTTCCTTGTCTTTGAGCACCACCTAGACATTTCATGAGTGAGAGGGAAAGGGGAACAAAATTCTAAGAATCTCAATAGCTTATACACCCATTCATACATATATTCAAAGCATACATACATCAAAATCACAAGTGTGTAATGCCACATCTCCATGCCACATTTACACATCAAACCATTCTCATGATCTAGGGACTTTGGGTTTTGCCTCCCCCCATTCTTAGGACTTTTGAATTTGCTTTACCCTTGGCCTTGGGACTTTTGACTTAGCCTCGCCCATCCGAAGGACTTTTGGCTTAGTCTCACCCATGCCTTGAGACTTTTGGCACATCTTCGCCCATATTAAGGGACTTTTGGCATCACTTCACCCTTATGAGTCAATCTCACAACCAAACTATTCAAGAATACACATTGGTACCAATGCAATCTCAAAGAATCAAGTGGCATGTTCTCAAATCACATAGACATATATAAGTACACAATGAAATATATATACAATCAAGAATGCAAGAACATGAGGTGGAAAGCTACCTTTCAATTGATGCAAGCTTTCTTTGCTTTACTCCTTCCCTTTTTTGGCCTCACAAGGACACTTAGGTGGTGGGATGTTCTCTTACCCTAAACATTACAAATAACACACAATCACATACTTGAAGCAAGCCAAGACACTAAACTAACGCTTGAATATACACTTAGTTTCATAAGTGGCATAATGGTTCGATAATTGGCCTCATGAAGCAACTCTCACATTTCAAGTTCTAGGCTCCCATCTCTTCCCCTTTTTAGACCTCTTGAACTCAATTAAGGTCTTTGGAGCCCTCATATAGCCACTTGCACAAGTGGAAAACTAAGTTGCTTCATAAGGCACTATTATGGATACCATTATTCCATCTTCTAATATATAGCTCCAAAATTTTTTCCAAGGGTTTCTCCCATCTTCTAGCATCATAGGAAGTCTCAAACCAAGGCTAGAACAATTTAAAACACTCTATAGCCCTATGAACTTCATTTGGCTGAGACATAAGCACTAAAAGGGGTTCTTGGAGTTTTTGATTTTTTTCTTGATGGAAGAGCCACTTGGGGAGGTTTTTAAGGGTCATAGAAGTTCAATGGAACATTTCAATGGCCAAGAAAATTCATAATTAAATCAGTTTTTACAATTCCTTTAAAAGCACTACACTTTTTCAACTTGGTTTCTACTAGCTTTTTGTGCAATTTCTTAGTGTTTTCCTAATTCCCACATTCCAATTTTGTAGTTTCTCATTAGTTTTAGGTCAAAATCTTCCTCCCCTAATTGGTTCTACATTGAGGCATCATACCCACAAGAAGAAGCAAGAGGGAAGAAGTAACAAAGATAAGAAATCACCTTGGATTTAAGCTTCCTTTCAATGATCTTTCTCCTTGGTTTTCTTTCCTTCAAAAATTTCAAACTCTCCCCTCTCTGTTCTAGACCAAAACAGAACCAAATAACTCAAACAAATCATGGAAAGAAAGTATAAAAGGAGAAGAGCAAGGTTGGAAGAAGAAAGAGCATGAAATTCTCTAAGTTTCCTAACCTTTCTTGGCCTTTCTTCCTCCTTCTTCTCCCTCTCTTTGTGCGCCTAAAGAAGCTCTTTCTTTTCTATATTTTGGGCAGAACAGACTCATGTGGGAGAGAGGATAAGAATCATGATTTTTAAAGAGGGTTCAAGAAGCTTCATTTCTTGAATAAAATTTCTATTTTGCCTTTTGTAATGGCATTTTCGATTTGGTTTTGTTTTAGCTCCTTTTTTAGAACTGTCTTTTCCATCAAAAAATTTAGATTCCCAGTTTAATAAAATGCCTTTGGAATCACTCAAATCGGAGCTAAAACCTTCCCGAATAAATCTGTCAAAGCTCAAGTGTGACAACCCTACCTTCTAATCATTGTAATTATGGTTAAGTATACAATTAATAATTAATTATTAAGGTTTGAGTGGTTACAATTTATCACATTATGAAAATATGGGGAAAATTTGAACCTTGATGTTAGAGTCATCACCATACCACCTCAACAAAAATAAAATTCTCATAAAAGAAATCCTACTACCGTAAGAGGCTTATGATTCAACCGTCTGTCAGTTTCAATACCCAATAACCTCCCACAAGTACTCCTATATCATCTCATACCATTATCGTTAGAGAAATTGGGGTTTCTAAGCTAAAAGGAGTAGATTGGGGACTTGCGCCGCGGCCTATACCTTCACCGCTGCGGTCCAATTGCTCTCTGGAATTACTGGACAAGTTTCACAAATCTTCGCCGCGACCAACCTATGTGGCACCGCGGTGTAAATCCTTCCTGGAACTACTGTTCTCAATTCCCACAATTCGCGCCTCGGCGCAACATGTTCGTGCCGCGACGAGTTTTGCTTCTGTCCAACCCTTATTTATTTCCTCGACTCGCGCCGTGGCAGGACATAATGCGCCGCGGCGAGTTTTAGTTCTGTTACCCTCCTAGGCGATATTTTTTACTTCGCACCGCGGCGAGATTGGTTATGCCGCAGCGCCCTTCGGCTCTGTCTCTCCTTTGGCCGCGACGAAGCCTTCTTAGCCGCGGGAAACTCCCTCCTATGACCATATTACCTAAATTTTGCCCTCTACACTCCAAATCTCATCTTAGAAACACTCTAGGTCCACCTACCCTTGTTTTATGTGGTCCTAATGGTGTTTATCTACCCTATTTACCCATCAGTCCATCCATTACCATTGCAAAACTTAATTACTACTTCCTACTTACCCAACTAGCTTATATTAGCAAATTCATGGATATATGACAGCAAGAACATATACATTAGCAGCAATTGACATCCCATGCACATTCTATAGAGATTCCATTCAACAATAATTTATGTCCATATCCAAGGCATCATATGACTACAATTTCCATATGGTAATCCATATCACAATTTCAACAAAACTACATATATGATACTATAAGTTCATACATTAATGTTCAACTATAATGAGACTTAAATCCTTAACGGTTACATTTCAATCAAACAAAATATAAATGCCTACACTTGGCAACATGTTTACATGATGATGCTATGTAAACTAATAACAAAATTGCATCTACCCTATTCTACTCAGACCAAGTGTAGCTCCCCACACCCGGCCTCAGCTCATGAATGTTCATCCACTTGCTTACCCTTATCCTTACCCGAGGAACTTTCACCTGAAATATTAATCCCATAAAACGGGTAAGATATAAATCTCAGTAACCAAGGCAATTCCATCATATATCCAGTTTAATTAGCATATAAGCATGAATCAAAATCAACATCAGAGTCATATCCATCATATCAGCAAATGAAACAATTAGGCTATCATGATTACTATCCCATACTAGCAATCATATTATCACATGTTAAAGGCCATTAACACCGGGAGAGGCCCGTCCACGACGCCTACTCCCTATTGAGCACAACCGGGGCTCAGTGCATCTGGGTTTGATCATAACCCGGTGCTCGATCAAAGCACATGCACGGGTGGCAGCCGCACCACAGCTCCACCATGGACTCACAAGGTCTAATCATAATTCAACAGATAGCCAATCAATTCATTCAAATTTTAAATCATTCATATACAGCAACATATGAAATTAAATCAAATATATACATGGAATTGATATAACCCGGTTACCTCACTTGTAGACACTTGCAACAGTTACCAATGGTGCAGAAATCCTCCTATAACCATAGCATCATAGAATTACTACTCTAATTCATCATTAACAGTTACAATCAGTACCTAAAGAATTTAAAATGCTAATGAATACCTAAGAATCACTTACCCAGCCACTACAAGTCCTAATTTCATATTAGAGTGTCCTTCACCAGAAAACTCAATATTCCACCCATAATCCTAAGCAAATTCATACAAAATTAATACCCATTTTATAAATCAGCTATGGGGGTCTCAAATTAACAAATGAAGCATCATAATGGAGGGTTTAAACTCACCCAAGGTCAGCCCTAACCTCAACCTACGAATTTCACCAAGAAAATCCCCAAATTCCCACATTTCAGATTTTGGATAGAGTGAAAATGCTTCAAATGAAAAACTAATCGGACCAAATTAAAGAGGAAGATGAGGGGATTAAGTTGTATAACTATTACCTTGGCTGAATCTTACTCTAAATGTGAGAAAATGCAAAATTCTTGTCCCCAACCCTAGCCTCCTCTCCAAGCTCTGAATTTTCTCTTTGTGTTTTGTGTTTCAGCAAGTGTGAGGAAGAGGCTGGTGTATTAGGGTTTTAGTTGGGTTTAAGTTGGGTCAAATGTGGGTCATGGGTTGCTCCAAGATCCATCTCTTAATGGGCTTCAGGTTTTTACTTGTTGGGCCAGTTCTTGAAGTGTTGGGCTACAGAATTTTACTGGGCCAGTTTTATATGCATTGGGTTGCTGAAGTTTAATTGGGCCAGACCAAATTTTAAGAGCCCAAAGGTTTTGGGTCTGCACAAGGGTTATTGGGCCACTTAAAAGAGTCTATACAAGGTGGATTTTGGGCCTCTATCACACTAAATTGGGTTGGGTCTGCACCTAACCCATTGGGCCTTCATTAGCCTTTTCTCATGATCTATTAATTTAAGCCTAGATAGGATTTCTATCTCAATTAAATCTCAACCCATATTAATTATTCCTAATTAATCTAATCCGTGATTAATACCTTAATTAATTATGGGGTGTTACATCAAGCTCACCATTGTTGAAAAAAAGTACACCGAAAGGGCTTTATCGGTCTCAGGGCTTCTCATTGTTTTTAGGGCCTCTGAAAACCCTGGGCAACTCAAAATTCCCATTTAAAAATTCCTCCTGGGTGTTTTTTTCAAAATTGTACTTATTTACGAAAATACCACTGGCCTTTCGACAAATTTTTTGAATCACTCTGGCCCCAGTTTCTGGGCAACTCAATGCTCAAATCTTCATTTTTTATTATTTAAAATTTTATTCAATTTTTATTTATCCTTGAATCACTCATCTCAGGGGACTTACTTTTCAAACTGACTTGTTACAATGTTTTTACCACGTATCAGACATTACAGTACCATGATGTTGTAATATATTCTCAAATGATGCCTAGTATGTGGGCTTAGGTTTGCTTAAGTGTGGTGGAGCCAAGAACCCTTAGCCATGGTGAGGATGAGCCAAGAACCCTTAGAAATGGTTGAGACAAAGTAAAGAGTATCCCAAGAGTGAGTTTGAGTCAAATCCTCTTAGAGCAATTGGGTAAGGCAAGTCCAAAATTCATAAGAAAATGGATGAGGCTAATCCACTTACTTAAGAAGCCTATATATACTTTGTATGACTTGTTCAAATGCTAAGAATGCTTCTTGAATGATTGCACATTCCATTATGCCCATGCATGCATTTTCAAGACTTATATTGCATTCTTTAAAAGTAATTGAAAGAGAGATGAGCTATTAGGATTCTTTGAATCTTGTTTCCTCCTCTCCAATGTCTTAACATGCTAGATGGAGCAAATGAATAAGGTAATGGAAGCCACCAAGTTGGGAGATAAGAGATTGACATCGAAGTGTCTATAATTGCCTAGAATTACTCCTTTTGTAGCCATACACATGGCATATGATGTAATACTATGATGGAAATGTTGTCTAATCATTTGAACATATATATTTACTCATATATTTTATGTATGTATGAGGTTTGATTCCATATGAATGATAATGTAGTTTTTAAACCTTGGATGGCAATGTGAAGCATGTGTAATCTTGTGTATGGCATGGGGTAAGAGAGTGAGCTTTCAATTTCTGGGTTTATACACCTTTGAGACAAGTTTAGAAGGTCATTTTAGTACATTCCCACCTGCTCAAGTGGTCATGGTTGCCTTAGAATCAATTTTGGACCATTTGGACCCCTTTGATGACACAAAATAGACCATTTCACAATCTAATGTCAAGATCTGACCAAATGAACGAATTTACCTATGAAATTTGGCACACACATAGATCTTATCTAGATATTTTTAGGAAGCTAAATACCAAATTATTGGAAACTCTGTGAAATTAATTATGAATTTCCAAAGTTGGCATTTTTCTGTTGAACTGATGCAAATATTGTTCATATGGTCAGTAACTTAGGCTGTGTCATTCAAGGGCCAAATGATGTCCAATACTCATAAAATTTTACAGTCATAAACTAGACATGATAAGATTTCCATGGCCATCATGATCACCCTAATTGGACCTCTGAGCAGGAAGATATGAATTTTTGAAGTTGGAAGACAGTACTAGTAACAATAGTCGACCTCTGGTACTATTCCATCAATTTTAAGTCGTTAGCAATCTCTGTTTTGGTTTATACTTATTTTTAAATAAATTTTGTAGCTTTCCAAAATGGTAAAGTATTCATGATTTTAATTCTTTTAGAATTATTTATGATTTTTCAAAATTTATGACAATAAGCTAGAAATTTTGGCCGAGGAGGCACCTAGTGTTTTTATGTATTCCATCCATTTGCAAGAGTTCTAGGCCACTTCTTGAGATGTTTTTGAGTTGTATTTGTATATTTAAATATGAGAATGAGATGGATGAGTGCATATGGCCCATGAGACACCGAATGGAAATTTTACCCGTGACGTAATGCAATTTAATGAATATTTTTAATGATTTTCCTTGGCAAACTTGTATGACCCAAAGAAGGGTACTTAGAAATGAGGTAAGATGAGCTTAGTAAATATGGTGTTACAAATGACCTCTAAAAGTTTAATGTAAGCCTATGGTCTCTATTAGGTACTATGTTATTATGTACACTATAAAGTCTCATTATCTCTTTTATATACAATTAGGCTAACTTATCCAATGTATATGTAGCCCTAATAGGTAAAAAAAGTGCAGACTTCATCAATCTATCCACTATTACCCAAATAACATCATGTCTAGAGGATATCCTAAGTAATCCTATAATAAAACCTATAACCATACTATCCTATTTTCATTAAAAGATATCTAAGAGTTGTAATAACCCAGTTGATTTCTAGTATTCTATTTTTATCCTTTGGCACACTAAACACTTAGCCACATAATTGGGTATATTAGTTTTCATACCCCACCACCAAAATATTCTTTTCAAGTCTTGTTACATCTTTATGGCATCTGGATGGATGGTATATTTACCCTTGTATGCCTCCTCTAAAATCTTTTCTCTCAATTTAGTTTTATTTAACACATAAATTCTATCATGATATTCTATCATACTATCCTCAAACACTTTGATCTCTAAGGTCATATCCTAGGAAATCTCACTCCTAATTTGATTCAAAAAGTCAACCTCTCTCTAAGTATATAAAATTTAGGGTCTCAGGTCATTCTCTATTCTAGTCTCACTCAACAATAACTTACCTGAAAGTATATGACAAGAAATATTCATATCTCTAAATTTCCCTATGAGTTTTTGCTCTCTAATCATCATAAAGACTGCATGTATAGACTTTCTACTCAAGGCATTGAGTACCACATTGGCCTTACCTAGATAGTATTTCAATGTATAATCATAATCTTCTAAGAATGTCATCCATCTTCTTTACCTCATCTTTAATTCTTTCTGATCAAATAGGTATTTTAGACTTTTATGATCACTATATATCTCTATTATAGCACTATATAGGTAATGTCTCCAGATTTTGAAGGTAAATACCATTGCAGCTAACTTTAAATCATGCATAAGATAATTCTCCAGATAAGGCCTCAGCTGCCTCTAGACATATGCCATTACTCTACCTTATTACATTAGTATAGATCTTAACCCTTTTCTTGAGGCATCACTATAAACCATAAAAAGTTTACTAGGATCAAGTATAATCAATATAGAAGTAGTGGTCAACCAGAGTTTCAACTCTTGGAGACTCCTCTCACAATTATTATCCTACACAAATGGTGTCTCTTTCCTAGTTAGTCCTGTTAGTGGTAAGGCTATATAAGAAAAACCCTATATGAACCTTCTATAATACTCTACTAAACCTAGAAAACTTCTAACCTCAGTGATGGTCTTAGGCCTATCCCATTGGTGAATTTGAGTATTATTTGGAGGTTTATGAAATATTTGGTAAATTTTTAAAGTTGAAAAGTTTTCTAGTTTTGGTCAGTGCACTATTCATCTAGTTCGAAACTTATTCTCTATCATTTATGGGGCAAATGATGTCCAATTGCCATAAACGTTTATAGGAAGAAACTAGATCTTCCCAGTGACTTGTGCCACTTGTGCCACTTGGAAACTAGAAAGGGAGATATTAATTTTTTAAAGTTACTGTCCAGTACCAAACACCTTGTCAGACCCGTGTTATTGTTTGATTGACTTTCAGAATCTGAATGCTCTTGGATTGGTCTGGAACTATTTTTTTCCTCTAGTTATCTGTAGCTTTCCAAATTGGTATAGATTGCATGGATTGGATTTTGTGAAATTAATTATGAATTTTCAAATTTTATATCAGTAAGCTATATTAGATTTTTGGGTAGCTTAACCTTACTACATTTTTCTATTGTCAAACATGGTCTAGATGACTTTTTTTTGCTGGGACTTATTTTTAATGTAAAGTTGACATCTAGATATTTCCAGAAAGATATGGTTTGTGTGATTTCAATTTTTCTACATTTAGTTATGATTTTTCAAAGTTGCCCCTGAATTCTGTCACTGTACAACCACGATGAATGAAAAAAATTTTATGGTTTTTAACTCTTGATTCATGGTTTGTGCTAAGTTTTGAGAATGTTATGATTTGTATGGATGAGAAATAATTAGAGAATGTTATTGGTGAGTTCATAGGGTCCCAGAGATGCAAAATGAAAAATTTATCCACTACGCAATGTAATTTAATTTATTATTTTAACGTATTTTCTTGGGATTTCTTTGAAAAATTGAATAATCCCACTTGCACATAAAAGGACCAATGTTAGAAATAATATGATATGACAAACCGCAACCCTAGACTCTAATATAACATGACCTAAGACCTCACTTTTGTAATGTCCAATTTTCCTCAAAACGTTAGAAATAAATTAGTTATAAAAGGAAGTCCCCTAAAAAGAAATATTTAAGGACAAATAAAATTAGAAGAAAATTCTAAATAATGAAAAATAAGGATCTAAGGTTTAAGATGCTCAGAAACCCGAGTCAGAAGAGCTAAGAAAATTTGCGAAAATAAGTTGGGGTATTTTCATAATTTTTGAAAATTTTGGAAAACTCACAAAAGGGCTTTTTAAACAAAAAATTTGAGCTTTCCGAGATTCTCAGAGGCTCTAAAAATTATGGGAATCCATAGAATAGTTAAAACCCCCTGTAAGCAATTTGGGCCATCAGTTAACTGAAACTTTGACCAAAAGGTTCAGAAAGGTTTTAAATCTGTTTTGAGTGAAATCAAAGCTATTTTATAAGTTTCAAAGCCTAAATATTATGATAGAAAAGACATATTTCAAAAAAGAGTAAAATTGAGCCTAAATGAAAAGAACCAAGAAAATAGACCAAAATACAAAGTAGAAAAGTTATTAAAGTGACTTTAAGCTCCATAAAACACGTTCCATCTCTTCCCCATCTCTTAACTAACTTTTGGCTAGCTGAATAGAACCAAAGCCTTCTTGAAGTGGTGTGCAAAAAGGGAGCAAAGGGAGGAGAAAGCATTTAACACCATATATTTCTAGCTTATTCTATACTACTTCCATGTCTCATATTATGCAATCCATAAGAGAGTAAGAAATATGTCATTAAAATAATGAGTTTCTTAGCATTGTGTCACGTATAAAATTTTCCTTCAGAGTCCCCTGGGCCATATGGACTCATGTATCACATTCTCCTATTTAATTATATGGATACAACTCATTTCCATCACTAAAAGTGGCCTACAACTCGTGGAAGTCAAAGGGAAGCATAAAATACTTATACGCATTTTCGGCCAAAATTTTCTTACTTCTGTCACAAATTTTGAGAAATCATAACTAATTCTAAAAAAATCAAAATTATGTATTCTTAGCCATTCTAGAAAGATACACATGTCTACTTTATGATAAAAATATTTCTAGACCACAAAACATAACACAGAAGTTTGACATTTGAAAAGGTCCAGAGGTCTAACTGTCCACTAGTACTGTTATAGGTTTCTACAGCAAATTTTAAAAATGTCCAATTAATTTTATAAAAATACAATCCATGCAAATATACTAATATGAAAAGCTACAAATGTTAGCTAGAGGGAAAAAATAACTCCAGGCCAGTTCAGGCACGCCTAAACCTCGAAACTCAATCAAATAATAACTGAGGTCAGTTTAAGTGTCTGACACTAGATAGAATCTTTAAAAATTCATATCTCTCTCTCTAGACCTCCAAATGAAGTGCTTCTAATTTTCACAACTCACTGGGAATGTCTAGTTTCTTCATATAAAATTTTGTGGCAATTGGATATCATTTGAGCCCTGTGTAATAGAAATCATTTTCGGACCAAGTGAACAGTGCATCAGACCAAAACTAGAAATTTTACCAATTTTAAAAATTCATCAAATATTCTCAAGACCTCCTAAAATTATGTTCTTTAGCTTTGTAAAAATCTCTCAACAAGCTCTAATTGCATACCAAATTTCAAATTAAGAAGAGCTCATTTGGATAAAAAGTGATATAGGATTTCAATATGGTCAATTTTGGCTCCATATAGGATACCAAAATATCCAAATGGCTTTCCTTAGGGTTTGGCGCCTCTTGGGCAAGCCTAAAAGCATAATTAGGACTTCTATAAGCTGGCCAAATGGTCCCAAACCTCATGCCTCTCAATTTGTCCATCTCACTTGCATTTATGCATGCTTGCATCAAACTTTCACGATGCACAATTTGTCATTACATACTCAAATCACATTCTAGCATTCACATAACATATCCTCTCATTTATACATCACATATTAATATAATTATATATGTTCAAGAGGTCATAGACCATATACAACAATGAGTTACATCATTTGACCTCAATATGGCCTTAAAGAACAAAATTCCAACACTTTAGTGTCATGCTTTCATTTCTCATGTAGTTGGCTTCCATTCCCTTGGTCTCTTAGTCCACCTAACATGTTAGAATATTGGAGAAGAGGGGATGAGATTCAAAGAATCCTCACAGATCATCTTCCATTCATTCATACATAAAGCATGCAAAACAAGTCTTACAAATGTATGCATGGCATATGAATATATGCAATCATTCAAGAAGCATTCTTAGCATTTGAAAAAGTCATGCATAGCACACATAGGCTTGCCAAGAAAGTGGATTGGCCTCACCCCTTTACTTGTGAATTTCATACTTGTCTCACTCATTCTTTAAGAGGTTCTTGGACTCAACTATGCTTTTAGGAGTCAACCTCACTTTTAGGAGACTCTTTACTTTGTCTAACCAATCTTAAGGGTTCTTGGCTCATCCTCACCATGGCTAAAGGTTCTTGGCCTCACTACACTCAAGCAAACCAAGGCAAACATCATAAACATCATTTGGAAAACATAATGTATCATCATGGTACCATGAAGTACGAGCTCATGCTAGAACATTTTTCATGGCTTGAAATACATATACACACATTTAAAGATAAGTAAAGCAAGATATCATGCATGAGAGAAGGTGGAGAGAGCTACCTTGGAAGCAAACACACACTTCTTCTCTTGAATCAATGCTCCCTTTCTCGGCCTCACGCACACAATGGTGTGGGAATGATTTCTCTTGGCCTAAACACAATTTATGAAAGCCAATTAGGTCCATGAAATTAATTCTAAGGCCACACAACTTGCTTAAACTCTAGCTTGACTTATAAACCCCTTTATGGTTCTAAAATACACCTAATGAAGCAACACCCATCAAATAAATTCTAAGCTCTATTCTTTCCTTTCAAATATGATTCTTGACTCCTTTTAAGCCTCTTGGAGTCATCACACAATTAAAACAAAGAGCCTAACTACATGTTACTTCTTTAGGTCATATTATGGAACATAAAGCACCATCTCACTTTCTATAGTTTCTAAATTTTTTCCAAGGCTTTCCCTCATATTCATTCATCATATATGACTCAAAAATGGGCTTAGAAAAATTTAAAACTATCCCTAGCTATACTATCCCCTCTTGGCTGAACTTATGGAAGGTTTTAGGCTTCATGGACTTTTCTTTGTTTTCTTGATGGAGGAAGCACATAGGGAGACTTCTAGGGATCTCAAGAGCTCATTCAAACACTTATTTAGACATAGGAATTAAGAGATCAAATCATATTTTAGAAAGAATACTTGAAACCCTAGAAATTGCATCTTAAATTTTCATGGATTTTTGTTAATTCTCTTTGCATATTCTTAATCTCCACACCCCTTTTCCTAAGTGTAAAGTCCCACATCGGATAGGAAGGTCCTGGGCTAAGGCCTTATAAGTGGGAGCGAAGCTCTCCCCACGTGGACGCGTTTTCCTGGGAGCTAATGGGAGAAGCCATCTTCTAGGAGGAACAAAACCCTGGCTACGGAACCCAGTTTCGGATATGGCCGAACCAGGGACAATATCCACGAGGCTCTGTAAGTGTGTTGGTATCAGAGCCGGCCTAGCCACGTGTGCAACCCGAGGATGGGTTGGCCCCAAGGGGGGTGGATTGTAAAGTCCCACATCGGATAGGAAGGTCCTGGGCTAAGGCCTTATAAGTGGGAGCGAAGCTCTCCCCACGTGGACGCGTTTTCCTGGGAGCTAATGGGAGAAGCCATCTTCCAAGATGAACAAAACCCTGGCTACGGAACCCAGTTTCGGACATGGCCAAACCAGGGACAATATCCACGAGGCTCTGTAAGTGTGTTGGTATCAGAAACTGGGATGATGTAATTGAGTTGTATCCACGAGGGACAATATCCATTTTGGATGATGTAATTGAGTTGTATCCATGTAATTAAATATGAGAATATAGTGTATGAACTTAAATGGCTCACATGATGTAAAGTCCCACATCGGATAGGAAGGTCCTGGGCTAAGGCCTTATAAGTGGGAGCGAAGCTCTCCCCACGTGGACGCGTTTTCCTGGGAGCTAATGGGAGAAGCCATCTTCCAGGAGGAACAAAACCCTGGCTACGGAACCCAGTTTCGAATAAAGCCATCTTCCTATCCGATGTGGGACTTTACAATCCACCCCCCTTGGGGCTAACCCGTCCTCGGGTTGCACACGTGGCTAGGCCGGCTCTGATACCAACACACTTACAGAGCCTCGTGGATATTGTCCCTAGTCCGGCCATGTCCGAAACTGGGTTCCGTAGCCAGGGTTTTGTTCCTCCTGGAAGATGTCTTCTCCCATTAGCTCCCAGGAAAACGCGTCCACGTGGGGAGAGCTTCGCTCCCACTTATAAGGCCTTAGCCCAGGACCTTCCTATCCGATGTGGGACTTTACATCACGTGAGCCATTTAAGTTCATACACTATATTCTCATATTTAATTACATGGATACAACTCAATTACATCATCCAAAATGGCCTACATCTCAAGGAACTCGAAGGAATGCATGAAATATACACATTGAATTTTGGCCAGATTTGCTCCCTTTTCTACCACAACTTTAGAAAATCATAACTAATTCTAGAAAAATTAAAATCATGTATTCTTGGCTATTCTAGAAAGCTTAACATGTCTAATTCATACTAAAAATATGTCTAGATTATAACATCTATCCTAGAGGACGTTTGACATTTGAAAAGGTCCAAAGGTTTGGCTGTCTACTAAAGTTGTCACAAAATTCTGCAGAGAACTTCAAAATTGTCCAATTAATTCCAAAAAAAATCAAATCCATGAAATGATACCAATCTGGAAATCTATGGATGTTAGCTAGATGGGAAAAATGTCTCTAGACCAGTTTGAGCATTCCTAAATCTTGAAATCTAATCAAATAGTGATTGAGGTCGGGTGCTCTTACTGATACTGGACAGAAACTTAGAAAATTTATATCTCCCTCTCTAGGCATCTAAATGAGGTGTTTCTAGTTGGCACAAGTCATTGGAAACATCTAGTTTTTTTGTATAAAATTTTGTGGCAATTGGACATCATTTGAGCCCTATGTGACAAAATTCATTTTCAAACTAAGTGAATAGTACATCAGACCAAAACCAAAAAAATTTTAAAGTTTGGAAATTCATCAAATATTTTGTGGACCTCCAAAAATTCCATAATTTAGCTTCCCAAAAAGCTCTCAGTGAATGCTAATTGCATACCAAATTTTAGAACAAGAAAAGTTCATTTAGGCAAAAAGTGACATAGGATTCCATTATAGTCAATTTTAGTTCCATATGGGGTACCAAAGTGACCAAATGGTTTTCCTTGGGGTTTGGCACCTCTTAGGCAAATCTAAAAGCATATTTGGGACTTATGTGAGCTGCCTAAATGGTCCCAACCCTCATGCATCTCATTTTGACTATGCCACTTGCAAGTATACACAATTACATAAACTCATTCAAGAGGCCACATTGTCATAACATACTCAAATCACATTCTAATGATCTCATAATACATTCTCCCATTTGTACATAACATATCGTTATAATTATACATGTTCATGATTTCATAAGACATATACAACCATGGATTACAAGATATGCTCCTCTTATGGCCTTAAAGTGACAACATTTCCATATTTTAATATCATTCCTTCATCTCTCATGTGGTTGGCTCCCATTGCCTTGCTCTTTGGGTCCACCTAGCATGTTAGATCATTGGAGATGAGGAAATGAGATTTAAAGAATCCCAATAGCTCATCTATCATTCAATCACACATAATGGATGCAAAACAAGTCTTATAAATGTATGCATGGCATATGTACATGTGAAATCATTCAAGAAGCATTCTTAACATTTGAAAAAGTCACTCATAGCATTCAAAGGTTCACCAAGAAAGTGGATTAGCCTCATCCATTTTCTTGTGGATTTTAGACTTGCCTCACCCATTCTTTAAGGTACTCTTAGACTCAACCATGCTCTTGGGAGTCCATCTTGCTATTAGGAGACTCTTTGCTTTATCTCAACCAATCTTAAGGGTTCTTGGCTCATCCTCCCTATGGCTAAGGGTTCTTGGCCTCACCACACTCAAGCAAACCCAAGCACACATCAAAACATCATATGAAATGTAATATGTCATCCTAAAACCATGGCATATGAAATCATGCTATCAAACTCTTCATGACTTAAAAATATACATACACACATTCTAAAACAAGTTAAGCATACATCCATGCATGAAAGAAGGTGGAGAGAGCTACCTTGCACATAATCACACTTTTTCTCTTGAAACTCCCTCCCTTGCTTCAGCCACACACCCACAAAAGTGTGAGGAAGGTTTATCTTAGCCTAAACACAATTTATGAAAGCCAATTAAGTTCATAAAATAATTTATAAGGCCACACAACTTTTTTAGATACTAGGTTGTTCTATAAACCCCATTATGGTCCATAAATGCACCTAATGAAGCAACACCCCTCAAATAATTTCTAGGCTCCATTCCTTCCTTTCAAATATGATTCTTGAATCCTTTTAAGCCTCTTGGAGTCATCACACAATTAAAACAAAGAGCCTAACTACATGTTGCTTCTTTAAGTCATAATATGGAACCTAAAGTACCAAACCACTTTCTCTGAGTTCTAAATTTTTTCCAAGGCCTCCCCTCATTTTCATTCATCATACATGACTCAAGAATGGCTTTAGAAAAATTTAAAACTCTCCCTAGCTACCTCAACCTTGTTTGGCCAAGACATAGGGCTTCCTTGGCCTTCTTGGAATTCTCTTTATTTTCTTGAAGGAGGAAGCATGTGGGGAGCATCTTAGGGATCTTAGGAACTCATTTAAACTCTTAATTAGACCTAGGAATCATCACACAAAATCAGAATTTAGAAGGAACACTTGAAACCCTAGAATTTGCATCTTGAGATCTAATAGTTTTTTGATAATTCTCTTTGTATATTCTTAATCTCCACACCCTTTTTCCTTAGATTCGTGCTTGGTTCTGCCTAAAAATCATCTCCTCCTAGGGTTTTCTCTAGTGGGGCAAAATGATGGGGAAGGGAACCAAAGATGACAACCATAGGAAGAGAAATTACCTTATTTTTTTGCTTTTTCTCACTTGAATCTTGTATTCTTTGAGCTCCTCTCTTCAAATCCAAATTTTTCCCTCAATTACTCCCTTAAAACAGATTTATAAACTTCATTATAATCATAGGAAACAAAGGAGAATGGAGGAGAAGAGGTTTGGAAGAGAAAGAGCATGAAAAACTACTAATTTCCATACCTTAAGCCTTTGATTTCTCCTTCTCTTTGCCTTCCTCTTGTGTGCCACTCTCCCTAGGGTTTTCCTTTGGTTTTGGGCAGAACTTGGTCGTGCAACATGAAGGGAGAAGAAGGGTGCATCATATATATAGGTGGGAATAAGTTACACTTTTCAAAAATTTCTATTTTGCCTTTGTTCTTGGCATTTTTGTTTCTCCTTCGTTTTAGATCCTTTTTTAGAACCATCTTTTCTATAATAAAATTTAGGTTCCCAATTTAGTAAAATTCCTTTGGAATCACTCAAATTGGAGCTAAAACATTCCCGAACGAATTCATCAAAATTTGGACACACCGATGTTAAAAAACATCCACCGGAGGGGCTTTAGCTGTCTCAAGCCTTCCCATGGTTTTTAAGGCCTCTAAGAACCCTAGGGAACTCAAAATTTTCATTTAAAAAGCTCTCTTATGTGAATTCCAAAATTTTCTCAAAATTACAAAAATGCCATTACGTTTCGTAAGCTTTTCATAAGAAATTATTTCTTCATTCTAGCTCTATTTTTTTTCTTTCCTTCTGAGTCTGAAATTCTCATTTTTAGGAGTCTAGAATGCTTCCCAAATTTTTTGGAACCTTAACTACATCATCTTAAGGAACTTCCTTTTATATCCGATAAGTTTCGTTCGTTGACAAAGAAACTGTATGTTACGTTTCTCAGGTTTTCTCTCTTTTGCAGAGAACCGGATATTACAAAAAGTCCCTTAACATGGGTGAGAATGAGCCAAAAGTCCTTAAGATTGGGGGAGATAGCCAAAAGTCTCAAGAAGAGTGAGGCTTAGTCAAAAGTCCCTTGAAAATGGGTGAGGCAAATCTAAAAGTGCCAAAGAAAATGGATGAGGCTAGACCAATGCCCTTGAGAGCCTATGTATGATATGTTTGACATGGAAAATGCTTTATGTATATTTACTAGTAGTATAAATGCCATACATGCATTCTTTGACTTGTTAATGCATCCATTATGTATGTTTAAAAGGGTAAAGAGGTATTGGGATTCTTGGAATCTCACTCTTCCCCCATGAAATATCTAACCATGTCTAGGTAAATCAAGTGGTCTAAGAAATAGAGGCCAACCATCTCGAAGACTAAGACTTTGACAAAGGAGTAGTGATTTAGCTATTTTAATGACATATTGATGTCAAGATATGTAAATACATTATTTATATATGATGTAGATCACTGAACATGTCAAAATATGTATAATGATGATGTATGTACTAATTTTGGAACCACATGAACGAATATGTAAGTTTTTATTACCAAGGAACCTTTATGTGCATGTGTATAATTACAAGTGACATGGTGAATATTAACTCTATGATGATTTGAACCCATTGAAATGCTTCCATAGGCTGTAAAAGTGCTTTTGGGCATGCTCAAGTGGCTATGGAATGGTAAGAAGGTGATTTGGTGCATGTTGAACCCATTTTAGACTTCAAAAGTGACCAAAATTTGAGTTGAACCAAAATCTGACCAAATAGACAAGTTTTTACATGAAATTTGGCCAACCAATAGGTCTCATCTAGAGCTTTTCACGGAGCTAAAGAGAACTCAATTTGGAGCTCTAGGGAATTTATCATAATTTTTCAAAGTTGGAAAAATTTTGTAGAAATGGTAATAGCACTATTCATATCATCAGTTTCTTCCTCTGTGTCATCTGAGGGCCAAATGATATCTAATGCTCATGAAATTTTACAACTAAATTAGACATGATAAGCTTTCTGTAACACTTGAAAGAACCCCAATTAGAGGTCTGTGGAAGGAGAACCAAAATTTTAAAGTTACATGACAGTATCAATAATGCAGCTCAACCTTTAGTACTATTCCATTAATTTTTGTAGGTTAAATGCCATTTTTTATTTAAAACTATTTTTATCATTAGTTGCATCTAGAGTTTTCTAAAAAGCTATCATATGCATGATTTCAATTTTTCTAGAATTAGTTATAAATTTTCAAAGTTCATTTTAGAAACATATGGCAGCAACCTAAGAGCAAAACATTAATTTTGTGGAATGTGGCTTAAAACCCGAGACTTTTCAGATGTTTTGTGATATTTTTGACTTGTATGGATATGTTATGAATGGAAAATGGTATTGATGAGGTTATATGATTCATGAAACATGAAATGAATTAATAAAGCCTTGCGTAACTCAATCTAATGCTATTGAATGGATTATTTTCCATGTAAGTGTATATAACTAAGTCTTGTAATGTAAAGGAAAAGCCAAAAGGTTAAGGTATTACATTTTTTGTATTAGAGTAAAGGTTCAAGCATTTTAGGGTGGGTTATGGCTTGAGGATGTGACTTGTTAGATATTTATGCATTGAATATGGATGAAATGAGTGTAAATTTGTGGTGTGTGTTCATATTTGATACTGAACTATGTTTATGTTGTTTCAAAAAGATGATGAACATACAGAGAGGTAAGCCTCTTAAAGCGACTATAGTAAACCCAAAAAGGCTATGTCCCTGGTCCGGCCATGTCCGAAACTGGGTTCTATAGCCAGGGTTTTGTTCCTCCTGGAAGATGGCTTCTCCCATTAGCTCCCAGGAAAACGTGTCCACGTGGGGAGAGCTTCGCTCCCACTTATAAGGCCTTAGCCCAGGACCTTCCTATCCGATGTGGGACTTTAC
Organism: Erythrophleum ivorense; assembly: GCA_026724425.1. Taxonomy (NCBI): domain Eukaryota; kingdom Viridiplantae; phylum Streptophyta; class Magnoliopsida; order Fabales; family Fabaceae; genus Erythrophleum; species Erythrophleum ivorense. The sequence continues at coordinate 647,815 of JAIUCV010000462.1, read as the reverse complement.
AATCCACCCCCCTTGGGGCCAACCCATCCTCGGGTAGCACACATGGCTAGGCCGGCTCTGATACCAACACACTTACAAAGCCTCGTGGATATTGTCCTTGGTCCGGCCATGTCCGAAAATGGGTTCCGTAGCCAGGGTTTTGTTCCTCCTGGAAGATGGCTTATCCCATTAGCTCCCAGGAAAACGGATCCACGTGGGGAGAGCTTCACTCTCACTTATAAGGCCTTAGCCCAGGACCTTCCTATCCGATGTGCGACTTTACAATCCACCCCCCTTGGGGCCAACCCATCCTCGGGTTGCACATGCGGCTAGGTCGGCTCTGATACCAACACACTTACAGAGCCTCGTGGATATTGTCCCTGGTCCGGCCATGTCCGAAACTGGGTTTCATAGCCAGGGTTTTGTTCCTCCTGGAAGATGGCTTTTCCCATTAGCTCCCAAGAAAACACGTCCACGTGGGGAGAGCTTCGCTCCCACTTAAAAGGCCTTAGCCCAGGACCTTCCTATCCGATGTGGGACTTTACAATCCACCCCCCTTGGGGCCAACCCGTCCTCGGGTTGCACACGCGGCTAGGCCGGCTCTGATACTAACACACTTATAGAGCCTCGTGGATATTGTCCCTGGTCCGGCCATGTCCGAAACTGGGTTTCATAGCCAGGGTTTTGTTCCTCCTGGAAGATGGCTTTTCCCATTAGCTCCGAGGAAAACGCGTCCACGTGGGGAGAGCTTCGCTCCCAATTATAAGGCCTTAGCCCAGGACCTTCCTATCCGATGTGGGACTTTACAATCCACCCCCCTTGGGGCCAACCCGTCCTCGGGTTGTACACGTGGCTAGGCCGGCTCTGATATCAACACACTTACAGAGCCTCGTGGATATTGTCCCTAGTCCGGCCATGTCCGAAACTGGGTTCCGTAGCCAGGGCTTTGTTCCTCTTGGAAAATGGCTTCTCCCATTAGCTCCCAGGAAAACGCGTCCACGTGGGGAGAGCTTCGCTCCCACTTATAAGGTCTTAGACCAGGACCTTCCTATCCGATGTGGGACTTTACAATCCACCTCCCTTAGGGCCAACCCATCCTCGGGTTGCACACGCGGCTAGGCCGGTTCTGATACCAACACACTTACAGAGCCTCGTGGATATTGTCCCTGGTCCGGCCATGTCCAAAACTGGGTTCCGTAGCCAGGGCTTTGTTCCTCTTGGAAAATGGCTTCTCCCATTAGCTCCCAGGAAAACGCGTCCACGTGGGGAGAGCTTCGCTCCCACTTATAAGGTCTTAGACCAGGACCTTCCTATCCGATGTGGGACTTTACAATCCACCCCCCTTGGGGCCAACCCATCCTCGGGTTGCACACGCGGCTAGGCCGGTTCTGATACCAACACACTTACAGAGCCTCGTGGATATTGTCCCTGGTCCGGCCATGTCCGAAACTGGGTTCCGTAGCCAGGGTTTTGTTCCTCCTGGAAGATGGCTTCTCCCATTAGCTCCGAGGAAAACGCATCCACGTGGGGAGAGCTTCGCTCCCACTTATAAGGCCTTAGCCCAGGACTTTCCTATCCGATGTGGGACTTTACAATCCACCCCCCTTGGGGCCAACCCGTCCTCGGGTTACACACGCGGCTAGGCTGGCTCTGATACCAACACACTTACAGAGTCTCGTGGATATTGTCCCTGGTCCGGCCATGTCCGAAACTGGGTTCCGTAGCCAGGGTTTTGTTCCTCCTGGATGATGGCTTCTCCCATTAGCTCCCAGGAAAACGTGTCCACGTGGGGAGAGCTTCGCTCCCACTTATAAGGCCTTAGCCCAAGACCTTCCTATCCGATGTGAAACTTTATAATCCACCCCCCTTGGGGCCAACCCGTCCTCGGGTTGCACACACGGCTAGGCCGGCTCTGATACCAACACACTTACAGAGCCTCGTGGATATTGCCCCTGGTCCGGCCATATCCGAAACTGGGTTCCGTAGCCAGGGTTTTATTCCTCCTGGAAGATGGCTTCTCCCATTAGCTCCCAGGAAAATGTGTCCACGTGGGGAGAGCTTCGCTCCCACTTATAAGGCCTTAGCCCAAGACCTTCCTATCCGATGTGGGAGTTTACAATCCACCCCCTTGGGGCCCACCCGTCCTCGGGTTGCACACGCGACTAAGCCAGCTCTGATACCAACACACTTACAGAGCCTCGTGGATATTGTCCCTGGTCCGGCCATGTCCGAAACTGGGTTCCATAGCCAGGGCTTTGTTCCTCTTGGAAGATGGCTTCTCCCATTAGCTCCCAGGAAAACGCGTCCACGTGGGGAAAGCTTCCCTCCCACTTATAAGGCCTTTGCCCAGGACCTTCCTATCCGATGTGGGACTTTACAATCCACCCCCCTTGGGGCCAACCCGTCCTCGGGTTGCACACGCAGCTAGGCCGGCTCTGATACCAACACACTTACAGAGCCTCGTGGATATTGTCCCTGGTCCGGCCATGTCCGAAACTAGGTTTCATAGCCAGGGTTTTGTTCCTCTTGGAAGATGGCTTTTCCCATTAGCTCCCAAGAAAACGCGTCCACGTGGGGAGAGCTTCGCTCCCACTTATAAGGCCTTAGCCCAGGACCTTCCTATCCGATGTGGGACTTTACAATCCACCCCCCTTGGGGCCAACCCATCCTCGGGTTGCACACGCGGCTAGGCCGGTTCTGATACCAACACACTTACAGAGCCTCGTGGATATTGTCCTTGGTGCGGCCATGTCCGAAACTGGGTTCCGTAGCCAGGGTTTTGTTCCTCCTGGAAGATGGCTTCTCCCATTAGCTCCCAGGAAAACGCGTCCACGTGGGGAGAGCTTTGCTCCCACTTATAAAGCCTTAGCCCAGGACCTTCATATCCGATGTGGGACTTTACACCAGATATCCTAAAGTAGCACTTCAAACTTTAAATCTATCTGAGGATGGGATAATGAGATACAGAAATAGGCTGTATGTGCCTAGGAATTCAGAGATAAAAGAAAGAATATTAGAGGAGGCACACAAAAGTATATATACAATCCATCCAGGTAACAATAAGATGTATCAAGATTTAAAGAAAATGTTCTACTGGCCTGGGATGAAAATGGACATAGCTGAATATGTCTCCCAGCGTCTAATATGTCAAAAAGTTAAAATAGAACACCAAAGGCCGGCTGGGTTACTTTAGCTCCTAGATATCCTTGACTAGAAGTAGGATAGCGTAGCTATGGATTTTGTCATGGATTTATCCAGGACATCATTAGGGCATGATGTCATATGAGTGATAATAGATAGATTAACGAAGTCAACTCACTTCTTAGTAATGAAATCCACTTACACCCTAGATAAGTTAGCCCAACTATACATCAGGGAGATAGTGAGATTACATAGTGACCCTAGGAGTATAGTATTCGATAAAGATCGTAATTCACTTTGAATTTTTGGAGATCATTACAGAATGCCTTAGGAATTAGGCTAAGGTTTAGTACCCTCAAACAGATGGTCAAACAAAAAGAACTATCCAAACCTTAGAAGATATGTTGAGGGCTTGTGTTTGAGAGTTAAAGGGTGACTGGGATACATATTTGCCTCTGACGGAGTTCACCTATAATAACAATTATCATGCTAATATTCAGATGGCACCATACGAGGCACTATATAGAAGGAAGTTTAGGTCCCCAGTATGTTGGGTTAAGCTTGGAGAGAGGAGCCTTATAGGCCCAAAATTAGTGGATCAGACCTCTAGACAGATAGAAACCATAAGAAGGAAACTTCTAATGGCCCAGAGTAGACAAAAAAGTTACACAGATAAAAGGAGAAAACTATCAAAGTTTGAGGTTGGAGACCATGTCTTTGTCAAAGCATCTCCAGTTACAAGAATTGGTAGGTCTATTAAGAGTAGAAAGCTCAACCTAAAATACATAGGTCTGTTCCAAATTCTAGATAAAATTGGACCTGTGGCCTACTGACTTACTCTTCCCCCAAACCTGAGCCAAATATACAATGTATTATATGTATCTCAGCTTAAAGAGTACCAGCCTGACCCCTCACATGTCATAGAATTTGAGAATATGTAATTATAGGACAATCTATCTTATATAGTATCACCAGATCGGATCGTAGATATTAGACTAAAGCAGTTACAAAATAAGACGATACTGTTGGTGAAAGTAGTTTGGAAAGGGCTATCTCTTAAGGAACCCACCTAGGAGCCAGAAGAGGAGATGAGAAAGAAGCATCCAAAGCTATTTCCATGAGGTATGTATTTAAATTTCAAGGACGAAATTTTATTTAAGGAGGATAGAAATGTAATGTCTAATTTTCCTTAAAATGTTAGAAACAAACTAGTTATAAAAGGAAGCCCCTTAAATAGAAAGATTTGAAGCTAAATAAAATTAGGAGAAAATTTTAAATAATAAAAATGAGGATCCAAGGTTTAAGATGCCTAGAGACCTAAGCTAAAAGAGCTAAGTAATAAGTTGGGGCAATTTTGTAATTTTTGAAAATTTTAGAAAACTTATAGGAGAGCTTTTCAAAACAAAAATTTTGAGTTTTTTGAGGTTCTCAGAGGCCTTGAAAATTATGAAAATCCCTAGAACAGTTAAAACCCTCTGGTGAGTAATTTCAGTGGTCGATTGACTGAAACTTTGATTGAACGGCTCAAAAAGGTTTTAAATCCATTTTGAGTGAAACCAAAGCTATTTTAAAGTTTCAGAGCCTAAATATTATGATGAAAAAGACATATTTTGAAAATGAGTTGAATTGAGCCTAAATGAAAATAACCAAGAAAGGGGACTGACATGCAAAATAGAGAAGTTATTAAAGTGACTTTAAGCTCCATAAAACACGTTACATCTCTTCCTCATCTCTTGACTGACTTTGGCTGGCTGAAAATAGAACCAAAGGCTTCTTGAAGTGGTGCATAAAGAGGAAGTAAAAGGAGGAGAAAGCAAGTCTTGAAAGTGTAAGATTTAGCTACTTTTTCCTACTCTCTACTTTATTAAGTTCCTTCCCTTCTTCTTCCTCTTCTTTCTCATGGTTTTAGTGATTAATTTGGTGCTGATATGTGGTTGGTTCAAAAGATGGAAGAGAGGATTTGGGAGTGCTCTTGGAGGTATAAGAAATTGCTCTTAGAAGGCTTGTAAATAAGGTAAGAAGTCATGGGTATCTTGCTTCCTTTTGGTTCTTCTTCTTCTCCATAATTTTGATCAGAATAAGGGGAATATGTTAGGGACCTAATTCTGATCCAAACTTGATAACAAATGAGGTCTTGAGGCAAGAGGAATCATATGGAGCAATTAGAATGCAAAAAGAACCTATAAATAACAAGATAGAAAATCAAGGGATTTGATTGTTCCTAGGAAGGTTTAAAGCTTTTTAATGTTAATTTAGCTAGTATAAGAGTATGCTTGAGTTCTTAAGACATCTAAGAAGTCTCCCAATTACCTACTCCCTAAAGCAAATGAAGCAAACTCCATGGGTGCCAAATCAAGAGCATGTCTCGGCCTAAGCTAGTCCATGCACCTAGGGAGTGTTTTAAAGTTTTCTAAGGCTAGAAAGGGACTAGATATGATAGATGAATATCAAAGGAAGCCTTAGAATGAATTTAGAAAGTATAGGCTATGAGATGGAGATGTAGACTCCATAATGAGATATAAAGAAGTAACATATTGCTATGCTTCTTAAAATGAATTTTTGATGATTCCAAGGAGTCTAAATGGAGTCAAGAGACTTAGATTGAAGGAGAAAATAAAGCCAATATCATGAATTCCCATAGTTGCTTCATTAGGTCTTGTATGGAACCATTATGTAGCCATATGAGGAAGTAAGCTTCCATAGAATTTGTATAAAGCCAAAGCTTGTTCCAATGATTGAATCTTGTTCCATTTGAAGTGTCTAGGCCAAAAGAATCAAGCTTCACCTAGTTGTAAGTGTTTGGCTAAGAGAGGGGAAGAACAATCAAAGAGAAAAGTGTGTGTTTTTGCTTCAAGGCAGCTCTCTAACCTTTCTTTCATGCATTACTTGGATATTCTCTTGTCATTGAGTGTTTGTGTGTATGTTTGAATTATTAGATATGTTTTAGCTATTGCTTACTTGCTATGGTACCATTGTGTTTCTTAAAAAGTGTTTATGTATGTAATATGACTTGAATGGGTATGGTTAAGCTAAAAGTCCCTAGAATTGGGTAAGACAAAATCAAAAGTCTCAAGAAGAGTGAGGCTTAGTAAAAAATTCCTTGAAAATAGGTAAGACAAATCCAAAATCCTAAGAAAAATGGGTGAGGTTAGACCAATGCCCTTGAAAGCCTATGTATGATATGTATGAGTCTCTTTGACATGGAAAATGTTTATATATGTTCACTAGTAGTCTAAAGGCCATACATGTATTATTTGACATGTTAATGCATCTATTATGTCTGTTTCAAAGGGTAAAGAGCTATTGATATTCTTAGAATCTCACTCTTTGTAATGTCCAGTATTTCATAAAAATACTGAAATAAGTCAGTTTGAAAAACAAGTCCCTTGGGTTGAATGATTTAAGGTCAAATAAAATTAGGATAAAATTTAAAACAATGAAAAATAAGAATTTGAGCATTGAGTTACCCAAAAATCGGACCCAAAGTGGTTCAATAAAATGGTCAAAAATATAATGGCATTTTCATAAATATGAGCACTTTTTGGAAAACTCATAAGAGGGCTTTTTAAACAAAAATTTTGAGTTTTTCGGGGTTTTCAAAGGCCCTAAAAATCATGGGAACCTCCTGGACAGTTAAAACCCCTCTTGTGTATGGTTTTAAATGTCAGTTAACTTGAACTTTGACCTTTTTTGTTCAGAAAAGTTTTAAACTCAAATTGAGTGATTCCAAAGCTATTTTATAAGATATAGGACTAAATTTTATGATAAAAAAGACAGTTATCAAAAAAGAGTTAAAATAGACCTTAAATGAATTAGCCAAAAAGTCAGGATGTAAACGTCATTTTTAATGAACAAATTCTTCTTTTTATTCCTTATAAGAGGCGTCCCCCTTTTGCTCTCCATTCTAACCGACTTTGTTTTGTCCACTTAGTTGACTATTGGGTTGTTCATTTTTCTTTATTAGTAGAAATAGTGATGAACTTGTTTTTAAAAAATTCAACATTAACTAATTCAACTCTGACATTTGTAATATCCAATTCTCTGAAAATGAGAGAAAGTGCGAGAAACGTAACGTACAGTTTTTCTGTAAATGTGCGAAATCCACCAGATACAAAAGGAAGTCCCTCAGATAGAGTGATTTGAGGTCCAATAAAATTAAAATAATATTCTAGACCTCAAATAATGGTGATTCAAGGTCAAAGGTGCCTTGAAACAGAGCCAGAATGGCCAAATGAATTTTTACGAAAAGGCAACGAAACGTAATGATATTTTCATAATTTTAAGAAATTTTTAGAATTCTCATAGGAGGGCTTTTTAAATAGTAAATTTGAGTTTTTTGGGGTTCTTAGAGGCCCTGAAAACCATGAAAAGCCCCGGGATAGTTAAAACCCCTCCGGTAGATGTTTTTTAACGGCGATGAGCACAAACTTTGACCAATTCGTTCGGAAAGGTTTTAGCTCTAAATTGAGTGATTCCAAAGGTATTTTATAAGATTGAGGACCTAAATTTTATGATGGAAAAGACAGTTCTCAAAAAGGAGCTAAGACAAATTAGAAACGAAAATGCCAAAGACAAAGGGCAAAATTGAAATTTTTGAAAAAGAAGCTTCAAGAAACCTTTTCTTATTTCACGCCCTTCTTCTCTCTCTCTTAGAACTAACCTTATTTTTGCCCAAGAATAGAAGTGAAAGCAAGGGAAAAGGGCGCGCAAGAGGAGGCAAGAGGAAGAGGAAAAACAAGGCAAGAAAGGTATGAAAATCTTGGTTTTTCAAGCACTTTTCTTCACTAAACTTCTTCTCCTCCTTCCCCTCTTCCTTTCCATGGTTTTATTGAGGTTTTTGGTACTGTTTTGAGGTTAGACCCAAGGGGGAAAATTCGAATTTGAGGAGGAGAGCTAGAAGAAAAGGGAAAGCATTCAAGAAAAGCTTGAAATCAAGGTGAAATTCTTAGTTTCCATGCTTCACTTTTCTTGTTCTTCTTGTGTGCATTTTGTCCTCCCTATAGTCAGCCAAAGGGAGAGTATTTTTGGGCAGAACCAAGAATGAATCATATGAATTAAGGTGTGAAAATTTAGAATATATAAAGAAAATCAAGTAAAAGCCATGGATTTTCAAGATACCAAAGTTAGGGTTTCATGGGCTCCCTTGAAAATCTAATTTGATACAATAATTCCTAAGCCTAAATGAGTTTTTGGATGAACTCCTAAGATCCCTAAAAGGCTCCTGATATGTATCTTCCATCAAAAAAAATGAAGCAAACCCACTTGGTACTCACATGGAGCATGGTTTCGGCCTAAGCTAGAAAGAGTACCAAAGGGAAGTTTTAATTTATTCCAAGCTTATTTTTGAGTCATATATGATCGAAGAGGATGAGAGGAAGCCTTGGAAAAATTTTAGAAGCCATAGAAAGTGAGATGGTATCATAGGTTCCATATTATGGCTTAAAGAAGCAACACCTAACTAAACTCCTTGATTTGATTGTGTGATGACTCCAAGAGGCCTAAAAGGAGTCAAGAATTATATATGAATGAAGAGAATGGAGCAAAGATCATGTTTTCATAGGCTTTCTTCATTAAGTGCATCATGGAACCATAAAAGAACCATATGAACCACCTAACTTTTCTAGTCAATATGTGGCTTTAGAATTTTGTTCAAGAGTATAATTGGCTTCCATATTATGTGTCTAGGCTAAAGCAAACACATTCCATCTTCTTGTGAGTGTATGGCTGTGGGAGAGGAACTAAATTCAAGGAAGAAAGTGTGCTTGTGTGGCAAAGGTAGCTCTCTTCACTTTCTCTCATGCATGAATGTGTGTACTTACCTTGTCTTTGAATGTGTGTGTGTGTATTTTAAGCCATGAAAAGTGTTCTAGAACATGCCTTTGTTCCATGGTACCATGATGTTATATTATGTTTAAAATGATGCTCAGTATGTTTGCTTGGATTTGCTCGAGTGTGGTGAAGCCAAGAACCCTCTAGCCATGGTAAAGATGAGTCAAGAACCCTTGAGAATGGTTGAGACAAAGTCTAAAGTCTCCCAAGAGTAAAACTTAGTTCAAGGCCTTTAAGAAATTGGGTGAGGCAAGTCCATAATCCGTAAAGCTAATGGGTGAGGCTAAACCACTTGCTTGGCAAGCCTATGTATAATTTGTATGACTTCTTGAATGCTAAAGATGCTTCTTGAATGATCATATGATTACAAATGTTCATGCATGCATTTTAGATAATGGATTTGCATTCTTTATGTGTAGTTGAAAGGGAGAAGAGCTATTAGGATTCCTAAAATCTCATTCTTTCCTTTCCAAATGTTTAACATGTTTAGGTGGACCAAGGGAGCCAAAGAATGAGAGCCACTAAGCTAAAAGGAGAAAGTGTGAGAATCAAGTATGTAAAAATGTAAATTTGTAGCCATATGAGTGGCACATAATGTAATCTCTTATCATATATGTTGTATGACCTTATGAACACATGTAAATGTGTAAATGTATCATGTATGTATGAGATTTAATGCCATATATATGATATAGTGCATTTTGGGCATTGGATGGCAAACCTTGACATGTATGCTCTTGTGTATAACTTGGGGTGGATGAGTAAGTTTGAGAAATCTGGGTTTATGCACCTTTGAGACAATTTTAGAAGGTCATTTTGGTGCATTCCCACGTGCTTAAGTGGTCATGGTTGCCTTAGAATTCAAAATGGACCATTTGGACACTTTATATAACGCAAATTGAGCCATTTTGCAACCCAATGTCAAGATCTGACCAAATGAACGAATTTGCCAATGAAATTTAGCACATATATAGTTCTTATCTAGAGATTTTTGGGAAGCCAATATCATATTATTTGGAACTCTGTGGAATTAATTATAAATTTTCAAAGTTGGCATTTTTCTATTGAATTGATGTAGACACTATTCATATGGTCAAAAATTTTAGCTATACTATTCATGGGACAATTGATGTCTAATACTCATGAAATTTTACAGGTATAAATTAGACATGATAAGATTTCTATAACCACTAAGATCACCCCAATTGGACCTCTGAATAGAGAGATATGAATTTCTAAAATTAGAGGACAGTACCAATAATGTTAGTCCACCTCTGGTATTGTTCCATCAATTTTCGATAGCTAGACATCTCTATTGTGGCCTGGATTTATTTTTACTATAAAGTAGATATATGTAGCTTTCTAGAATAGTATAGTGTGCTTGATTTCTATTTTCCTAGAATTAGTTATAATTTTTCAAAGTTTAGACACAGAATTTGGACTGGGTACCCGAGGCTGCACACTATATTCTCATGTATACCATCCATTTGCACAATTTCTAGGCCACTTCTTGATATGGGTTTATGTTGCATTTGTGTATTTAAATATGAGAATGAGATGGATGAGTCCATATGGCCCACAGGACACCAAATAAAAATTTTATCCATGACGTAATGCAATTAAATTAACTATTTTTATTGAATTTTCCTTCTCCCTCTTGTGTTGTTCATGGAAGGAAGCCTAGAATTTATATGAGATAAGTTCTATGAATATGGTCTTACAACATTGGATTCTATATTTGATATTCTATACTCATTTTTAATCTTAATCCTTCATCTTGATTGGGCTTCTAACCTTTTTTATCCTTCTTCTTACTCCTTTCTAAAAGTTTGGCCTAGTATAGAATACTGAATATGACATTTCTCCCCTCCAAAAAAAAAATTTGTCCTAAAATTTGGAGATATACTTATGATCTTACTTCTTTCATACTTCATGTAGTTGGCCTTTTCATTCTATTTTACCTTTCTCTATCTACTTTTCTCAAAGACTAAATTTTTTTCACACCTTTTTCCCCTAGAGAATTACTTTTACTGGCTATTAGTAAGCTTACAATAAGTTATTCTTTCTCTAATGTTATTTTTATAGTACACACTCTATTCTTACTATTCATTTTCTAAGACCTTGACATGTAAGGGATTATCTTTGTTACCGAAACATAACATGCACACAAATTGGCTGAAACTTGGGAGATTCTGCTACTCTGTATATAGCCAATCTAAGACCGAGTCATACAGGCTTAAGCTCTTTTAAGTTAGTGGGCTTATTGTATCTGTAATTGGAGATATCTTACTAGGTATTGAATCTCCAATCTCTTACTCTAACAGCTTCCTACTCTATCTCTTCATCTTTCTCTGCTTATTCTAAGTCGTTAAAGATCTCTTCTATCCAGCATAGCTTACTTAATGTTTAGTCCACTATCTAAGTTTATACACTTCTTGCTAGCTTATCCCAAATAAGGTTTTGCATCTCTTCTCATAAGCCTTGCATATTGACCAACTGTTAGGATCATAGCTTTTTTAATGAGCTTATATCTTAAATATCCAAGTTCCTTTATCTACTAATGTACTTGTCCCCACTATGTCTTCTTGGTCTAAAGCTTTATTTTACTCTCTTTATCTTCTTGAAAGTATTTACTATTTTAATTCTCTACTTATCATTGATTTTCTCTTGATCCTTAAACTCTTTTATGCTAACATTGCTTAATCAATGCATCTAACATTGAAGAGTAACTACCACTAACTAATAGTAAGTTCATGTGGGGTGTTATTTTTCATAGCCTTAGATGCTAGAGGCACAAGCTACCACTTAACCTAACATATAAGAATGTACATCCCCTTTTTTAATACACTTCTATGGCATAGTGTATAGAGTTTTCTCTTTCCTCTAGCCAAGACTAGTAAATATTGAGGTGGTGTTCATCTAACTATGGATCTAAAACTATAGTCTTATTCTCTTACCCTACTAAACTTCTCTATCTATTAGCTTGGTCAGTGGTTTAACTATCTGAAAAAATTCTTAGATATGTTTATTGTGACAGTCTACCAAACTCAAAAGGTCTCTAAACTCTAAACTTATTCAATGCCATCATTTTCCTCTAAAACTACTGAACTCTGTGGGATCTATTATGAACCCTAAGATCTACTACAATCCTTCTATACTCTGTAGGAATCTATTACAACTCCTCTCTTTGAGGACTTTGGCCTGAAGATATCTCATCTATAAGAAGACCTCAAACTCACTCCATCTAGCAAACTGTACCTCAACATCTCTAAGACTAATCTCAAATGCCTCTAGTGCTCTTCTAAGTGCTGATCAAGTAAAGTGGGTCCTATAAACATTCTCATCTCTTTAACATTCCATAGTAATGCTACTTATGAGCACTTAACTTTTGCTCATTACTTACTATGGAATTATCATTACCCACCTCTAGCTTTGTCATGTCTATCTTTCTTTACTCCTACTGACTCATTTTACTCTGCTCTACTTTCTTTAATCAATGATGTAAACTTAGCTTACACTTTATGTGTATTCATTCTAACTTTTCTCTCTTATCTTACAATCTTTAGCTATTCTTATTTCTTACATCTAAAGTCCTCTAGCGATGATGTACTCTCTACCTCGTAGGGTATCTCACACATTAAAGTGTGTCTAACTTCTTTCACAAGATAAGTATCATGTGCTGGTCCCTTTAGCTTTTCATCCTTGTTATTTCATTTTCATAAGGAACTCATGCTAAGCATACTGAACTCACATTGCATAAATCTTAAAGTTCTAGTGCCCTGGCACTTTCAGTTTACATCACTCTATACTTGGGATTCCTTCTCAATAATCTTTATTAAAGTTTTAACATTTTAGGAACCCATTAACTTATTCTCTAGCTTATTTCTTAACTCAACTAACTTGGGTACTCTTTGATCATAGAGAAAACTCTTTATAATGGATAATCCAAAATACCCTTCCTTACTTTTCTATAACTTCTCCTCTATATCATGTGGTAACTTAGGGAGAAAGGAAACTTTCTCCAATCTTTTCTATTAATTACCGTACCACCCTATGGCTATCTTCTCTAGCCTAGTTATCTCTACTTAGGGCACTATATCATACTTTATAAACAACCATACCAAGGACTACAATACTTTCTAGTACACTCATCTAAGTTGCCTTTTCATCTGTCATTGACTTTGTTAAATCCTTGGCTTTAAAGTTGCCATATTCTTTCTCTTTTACTTTTGCTATTACCTTACTCACATTAAAGGGTTATATATCTTACTTATCTAATTTTCTTTACCCCTTTGTTTGTCCTTACTCAAGAGCATTCTTATTCTTCATATGGGTTTACCTTAGCTTACTTACTCTCTATAAAGAATGAGGGGCATCTCGTCCTTCTCAATTTCATTCTCTAATTTCTTATTAAACTCCTCCTTTTGAAAAAGGGTTTTACTCTAAGTAAACCTTATAGCTTATCCTTCTTTAAAGCTCTTGAGATTACATAATTACTTTTTGGCATTCTGGAATTCACCAACCAAGTTGGCTCTTAACTTTCTGTAGTGTCCCTAGAACTATTGAGGAACTAGTTACTCGCCTCAATTTCCTTTTAGTTCCTTACAAGGGTAAAGTCTCATCCTGCTTATTTAGCTCTTCCCCCTTGCCCTTTTCTTAGGCTCTAATTTAGGGCTTCTCAAGGATAAGTCTTTCTGAGCAACTTAAGCTCCCTAAATTCTTATTTTTAGCCCAAACTTAGGCCTTAACTATTCGTATAGTCAAATACTATTCCTTTGGCCACTTTTTCTACTTGACATATTAGGTCACCATTGGCCATTTTCAAAAATCTTACCCCTATGCCTCATAATCTTATTCTTACATCTTAGATGGCTCATTAGGCTAACACTAAGCTCATTAGAGGCATCAATTACAATGCCACGCTCATGCATGGCCATCTACTCAAGCTAGGGTTTTCTATGTCCATAGAAAATTCAACTTCCACAATTGGCCTCCATAATCCAAATCAATGATTTTCCTGGCCTTTGAAATTCTCATAAGAGTCTCTAAATTTCATAAAATGCAAAAACAAGGCCATCTAGCCCCATTTCTCTTAGGCGGCTAATAGCCCTATTATGGCTCCATTCACAGAGTTTTCTTAATTTCTAGTCTAATTTCTCTCCATTCTCATGCTCTAGTTTACTCCTACAAGCTCCGTACTTTAAACACATACAAGGAAATGTATAGAAAGAGAGAGGTTTCTCTCTCTAGATGTGATGAATGAGGCCAAAAACTACAAGAAACAAAACTTGAAACATAGAGTATTATACCTCGTTTTGTAGCTCTCTTAATGCTCTTTGATTTTCCCCAATTAATTTCTTGAAAAGAGCACTGTCTTCCTCTCAAGTGGCAGTTAAACTGCCCCAAAATCATAATTTAAAACCATCAAAAGGAAGAGCTTGAATAGGAGAACATCTTTTCTAACTAGGAGGAGATGAAAAAGTGAGTAAAGATATCTTAAAACCCTTAGTCTTTGTTTCTCTCTCTCTTCCTCCTTCTCTATGATGCCATGGAAGCTGCTTGAAAGTGTTGAAACTTAAGGGAAGTCAGTGCATGAAAGGGGCTAGATGAAGCATTAATAAAATGATCCAAAAGTCAACAAGTCAAACTTTACTAAACTTTTACAAAAATAACCTACTGATAAGTTCCTTAATTATCATGATTTTCTTAATATTTTAAGGGACTTATCACATGAATATTGAACTTATTTTATGTTTTTTATATAAAAAATTAATAAATTTTAAGCAAGTTAATATTTAGTAAGTTTTGGTTTTATTTCTTTAATTTTGAGTTAATTTTTTGAATCAGTTAAGTATAAATAGTATTTTATGTTTTTATCTAGATTTTTAGGTTGTTAAATTATTTAACTTTTGTTATTAGATTATAAATATTAATTAGATGAATTTTATGTTTTTGTAGGGTTACAATTATAAAGAAACAAGTTTAGAAGTGTTGGCATGCAAAGCAACAAACATTAAGAAGATTTGTTGAAAAAGGATCAAAAAGAAAAAGAAAAAGAAGAAAAAAAGACAAAAGAGCAAAAGATGGCACTCAAAATCACTACTAAAGAAAATGCAATGCCACAGCGCAAACGAATTTAAGTGCCACAGCGTATTGAGAAACAAAAGCAAAATGAGCCACAGCGTAAAATTTTGGGCTGTGGCACTTTTCACCGTTGCTATAAAAAAAAATTCATCTGCATCGCGGAGCTCAAAGTTCGTAAAAATTGTAAAATGCACTATTTTTAGCCATGTTTTTTAGGGTTTTAAAGGACTTTTAGTGCTTCTTCAAGGGAGGTCGCCATTCTGAAGGTTTTGGGGTAGAAAAAGAAGGGTCTGTAGCTTCAAATGCCATGGAAGAAGCTTGGGTTTGAAGAAAATTCACTGATTAAATCAGTTTTTCTCTTCTTCCCTTACTTTTCCTTGTATTTCTTTGCCCATTTGGTTTATGCTTTATTCTTAATGTTGTTATTTCTTGTAGTTATAAGCTAAACCTATTGATTTGAGATTATGATGAACTCTAGCTTGTAATATATTGTAATTACTCTCTTTATTTGCAATTAATGGTATAATTTAGTTACTCAATCCTTGTACTTCATGCTTCTAAGTGTGTGAAAACCATTATATGATTTGGGTAACCTAAATGAACTTGGAAAAAGGATTTTAGGACTTGACCATGGATTGTGTAGTGTGGGTTCATGAAATTTGCAACGTTGAGTGGATTGATTCATTTGTGGGATAGGAATATACCTACCGGCCTCACATAGCCATATTAAGACATATTCTTGATTAAGTTTCTAAATTAATTGCATAAGGAATTATGGATTTGTTAGAGGAATTTCTATATATAATTCGAAAGATGCTTATAGGTAAATTAGAATCCTAGACTATTAATGACACTGAGAGCAAGATGAGGAAAGGTAATTAGTTCATATGCAATGCTAAGGGAGGTCATAATCCTAAATCATTTTGCTTTCTAATTTCATCTAGAATGGTGTCTCTCATTTACTTTTTATTTTTTTATTTTTTATTTATTTTATATCTTTAATTTAGTTTAATTTCATATCACCTATTATTGTTGGCTTAATTTAGATTAAGGTGCACAATTTTAATACTTAGCAATTATCTTAGCGACAAATCTTCATGGGAATGATACTCTATTTATTACTTTATTATTATTGCGATACGTATGCTTACGTATACGCTTTCAAAAAGAAAGCAACACCTACACATCCCACTTTTCTACCCCTAAATTTTATGCATTCTAGCTCAAAATTTTTTGGAGATTTAAACTCCATATGCTTATGAATGTCATAAAACCCTTAGGCCAAATTTTTTAGGCTACAAGTGTAACACCATAAATTTCTAGCCTTGCCTCATGCTATTTCTAAGTTTCATGCCATGCATTATACAAGGAAGCAAGAAAAATGACATTAAAATATTGCATTTCTTTGCGTTGGTAGCATATAGATTTTTCATTCGGTGTCCCATGGACCATATGAACTTACTTAACTCATTCTCATATTTAATTACACAAATACAACTCAAAATCATCTGAGAAAGTGGCCTAGAACTCGTGCAAGTGAATGGAACACACAAAATACCATAGTGTAGCCTTGGCCAAAATTTCCAACTTTCTATTCCAAATTTTAAAAAATCATAACTAATTATAAAAAAATTAAAATCATTCATTCTTTACCATTATAGAAAGTTACAGATGTCTAATTTATGTTAAAAATATGTCTAGGTCATGATACATCAAGTACAAGACATTTGACATTCGAAAAGCACCCAAGGTCTTAGCTGTCTGGCTATTGTCATAGGTTATCGTCATAAATTTTAGAAATTCATAACTAATTCTAAAAAAATCCAAAGCATGAAAATTTAGTCATTATGAGAAGCTAAAAATGTTTTCTCTAAGAGAAAAATATCTTCAAACCACGTCAAGTTCATTTAGGAACTAAATTATGATAGAACAGTACAAGAGATCAAGTGGCGCTACTGGTACTGACATTAAACTTCAAAAATTCATAACTCTTTGCTCAAAACTCCAAATGTGATGATCTTGGTAGCCACAAAAAGCTTATGACCTCTAGTTTATTTCTTTAAAAATTTTATAAGCATTAGACACCATTTGACCCTCAGATGATACAGAACACAAAATTGACCATATGAATAGTACATGCACTAGAACAACAGAAAAATTCTAACTTCGAAAATTCATAATTAATTCTATAGAGCTCCAATTTTTCTGCACTATAGCTTTCCAAAAATATCTAGATAATATCTACATGTGTGCCAAATTTCATGGGCAAATTCATTCATTTGGTTAGATTAATTAGTCACTTTTATGCCATATAATGGGTCCAAATGGTTCATATTGAGTTCCAAGGCCACCATGACCACTTGAACACATAGGAATGCACCAAAATGATATTCTAAACTTATCTCAAAGGTGCACAAACCCAGAATCTGCAAACTCACTCTCTCACCCCATGCCATACACAAGATTACACAAGGCTAATTTTGTCATTCCATACCCAAATTGCACTACATCATGCATATACCATTAAATCTCATTTATACATAATACATTAGCATAATTACACATGTTCATGAGGTCATAGGACATATACAATAATGGATTACAATATTTGCCGCTCATATGACCATAAAGAAGAAAAATCAAGACACTTTCTTGTCATACTCTCATCTTCCAAGTTGTTGGCTCCCATTACCTTATCCACTTGGTCCACCTAGCATGTTAGAACATTGGAAAGGAGGGAATGAGATTCAAAAAATTTTAATAGCTCATATCCCTTTCAATCATATATAAAGAATGCAAAACAAGTCTTGAAAATGCATGCATGAGCATAATGGATGACATGATCATTCAAGATGCATTCTTGACATGTGAGTAAGTCATACAAAGCATCCATAGGCTTGCTAAGTAAGTGGATTAGCCTCACCTATTCACTTATGGACTTTAGACTTGCCTTACCCATTTTCTGAAGGAGGTTTTGGCTCAACCTCACTCTTAGGAGACACTTTGCTTGTCTCAACAATTTATAAGGGTTCTTGGCTCATCCTCACCATGGCTAAGAGTTCTTGACTTCTCCATACTCAAGCAAACCCAAGCAAACATAATAAACATCATTTGAAAACATAATGCATCATCATGGTATCATGAAATAAGAGCTCATGTTAGAACACTTTTTATAGCTTAAAACACACATACACATATTCAAAGAAAAGTCAAGCATAGATTCATGCATAAGAGAAGGAAAAGTGAGCTACCTTTAGTGCAACCACACACTTTTCTTCTTCAAACAATTCTCTCTTCCTTAGCCTCACACACACAAGGGTGTAGAATTAGTTTCTCTTGGCCTAAACACAATATATAGAAGTCAATTAGGTTCATGGAATCAATTCTAAGACTACACATCTTCCTTAAGTACTAACTTGGTCTAATAATCCCTTTATGGTTCCAAAAATGCACCTAATGAAATAAAACCCATCAAATGAGTTCTAGGCTCCATTATTTCCTTTCATATATGATTCTTGACTCCTTTTAAGATGTTGGAGTCATCACACAATTAAAACAAAGAGCCTAACTACATGTTACTTCCTTAGGTCATATTATGGAACATATAAGGCCATCTCACTTTCTATGGTTTCTAAATTTTTTCCAAGACTTCCCCTCATCTTCATTCATCATAGATGAGTCAAAAATGAGTTTGAAAAAATTTAAAACTCTCCCCAGGTGCCTCATCCCCTTTAGGCCGAGACTATGTACCATTTGGCCTCTATGGAAGTTTGCTTTGTTTTCTTGATGGAGGATGCACATAGGGAAACTTCTAGGGATCTTAGAAGCTCATTTAAACATTCATTTAGGCCTAGGAATCATTGTATCAAAACAGATTTTGCAAGGAATACTTAAAACCCTAGGTTTTCTATCTTGTAATCTAATGGTTCTTTGGTTGTTTTCTTTGCATATCCTTATTCTCCTCCCTTAAATTCTTAAAATTCACCCTTGGTTCTACCCAAAATCCAAGCCCTCTTTTAGCTTCTTGAGTGGGATGAACCAACAAAGAAGGGGAAGAAGTAGCTACTATAGGATGGAAGTTTTACCTTATTTTTTCTTGTTTTCTTGCTTGATTCTTCCTTTCTTTGGCCTCCTCTCTTTAAATCCGAATTTTTTCCTCTGTTCTTCCCTCAAAACAGATCCATACATTTCAATAAAACCATAGGAAAGAAGGAGAAATGGAGGAAAAGAGATTTGCTAAAGAAAAAACATTAAAAACAACCAAGAATCCATACCTTTTTCCTTGTCTTTCTCCTTCTCTTCCTCTCCCTCTTGTGCGCGTCACTCTTAGGGTTCCTCCTCTAGTTTAAGGCAGAAACATATGTGGCTAAGTGAGTGAGGAGGTGGGGCGCCCTATATATAGAGGTGGAGTTCAAGAAAGACTTTTCAAAAATTCTAATTTTGTCCTTTCGTCTTGGCATTTTAGTTTCTGATTTGTTTTAGCTCTTTTTTGAAAAATATCTTTTTTATTATAAAATTTAGGTTCCCAATTTAGTAAAATACTTTTGAAATCACTCAAATTAGAGCTAAAACCTTACTAAATGAATTCGTCAAAATTCGGGTCCACCGACGTTGAAAAACATCCACCAGAGGGGTTTTAACTATCTGGGGGCTTCCTATGGTTTTCAAGGCCTCTGAGAACCCCGAAGAACTCAAAATTTTCATTTAAAAAGCCCTCCTGTGTGAATTTCAAAATTTGCTCAAAATTACAAAAATGCCATTACATTTTGTAAGTCTTTCGTTCAATTTCATTTCTTCATTCTAGCTCCGTTTTTCTTTCCATCTAAGCTTGGGATTCTCATTTTTAGAAGTCTAAAATGCTACTTAAATTTTTTGGAACCTTAACTAATTCATTTCAGAGGACTTGTTTTGAAAACGTACATATTTTTGTCGTTTAACGAAAATTGGATATTACAACAAGTGCTCAAAACAACATAAAACAACTCAGAATGGTAAGGCGATACTAACTTTCTCATTTTTGTGCCGTTAATGTTTTGACCTATTTTATGTTTCTTAGGTATTATGGCAGTTCATTTAACTCATATACAGTGGGAAATACCATTAATTAATTTTTTATTAAAATTTTTGTATTCTCACTTTTCTGGTGTATCCATATTCAAGTACCCTTGAGACTCATTTTTTTTAGCTTTTTTCCCTGTGTTTTCTCTTTAGTTGGCATTCTACTCCTTTTCTTATGTTTTTTTTACTTATCAAGAAGTTTATACTGAAATGAAGATACAAGATATATCTCTCATTGCTATTCTGGTGTTTCTCTTACAACACTAAAATTCTCTTATGGTTACCTCTTCTAGGCCTTTCTCTTATTCTCAGTCTCAATCTTTCATCTTTATTAGGCTTCTAACCCCATTTTATCCTTCCTCTTACTCTCTAAGAGTTTGGCCCAGTATAGAATACCATATGTGACAACATAAGGTTTAAACTCACCTTAAACTTTACAATACTTTGGGTTTTACACAAGTTTATTCAAAACATTTCTTATACAAGAGTTTTTTACTAAACTCACTTTCCTAACACTTTTAAGTTTTACAAAAAAATTTACAAAATGATATAACAAAAGATTTGAAACCCTCATCAAGAAGGGATACAAAAGGCTTATTCTCTAAGCTTTTACAAGCCAGCTTTAATAAGAAACTAAACTCAAAAGAGTAAGATGAAGAGAACAAGGAAAACTACAATACACTTAGCTTTTCTTTCTTTTCTTATATATCTTGCTTTCTCTATTCATCTTTTTCCATTTATATATGAACTTCAAAATACTTTCTTTGAGAAAGCAACTTTAGAAATAGCTATTGAAGGAGAGAGAATTTTTATCAATAGTCTTGAACAGCTATAAAGGTCAAAGAGTTTTTGCTTTCAACTTGTCCAGACCTATGCTTCCTCTTTCATGTTTTTGTCTTAGTAGGTGCAAAGGAGAAATAACTTCATCTTTAATAAATAGTATTTAATGCAAGCAATAAATGCTCTAAACTTTGTGAGACAAGAGACAAAAAGAAAACTTTGGACCTATTTCCTCTTCTTTTTTTCCACTTTCTTGTTCTTCTTCACCACTACCTTTTTCTTGAAATCATCTTCTTCTTCTTCTTCTTTTGCTTCACCATTTGTGGAGCTTGAGAAGAGGCAAAGCTTTTTCCCAAAATTTCCTATCTCATCAAATGCTCTTTCTTGTGCATTTCCTTTACCTTCTCAACAAAGAGAAAATTTTTCTCTTTACTCCCTTCTCTATATTGTGCTAGATATGGAGAAAGGGAACAACAATTTACTTTCCTTCTGCAGCTACAACTTTTTTGAACATGGAATATGGAAGGGAGAGAGAGAAAGATAATTGATAAATCTAGATTTTCTTCTCACAAGCAACCAAGGGAATTTTTTATTCTTTCTTTGTGAAAAGATAAGACATAAATCTTCTGCACTTTACTTGCTACAAACCACTTTTTTGCTTTTTATCAAAATGTTACATCAAAAGCTTCAACCCCATATAAATTTTGCATAAGAGACACGAGAAACAATCTTCCAATATGATATATTATATGGTCCGTTAGGCTTAATAAAAAATATTTTTTGTTATGTAGCCAAACAATGAGGATGAAGTCTTCATTTCTTATCTCTACTTAGATGATTTCCTATTGTGTCAATGACAAAGAAGATAATGAGGCATATTGCAAAAAGAAATGTATTAAAAAAATATTTTGACATCTTATCATATTGATCTTTGCAAACGAAAAGGCATTGAAATATATTTAATTATATTTAAATTCTAATCAGACTTATAAGCTCAATTAATTTAAAGCTTAATTTTAATATGCTATATTTCTTTTGAATAATGATTATCACCTATAAAAATAAATTTAATAATATAGATCAATGCAATAAGTAATAAACAGTATCTAATTATTTTTAAATTAATGCTTTTATAAATTTAACTTAAAAATTTTATTATTATCAAAATAATTTAAGATCATATCAAACCTTAGGGCTAACACCAAAAGGTAACATGCAAGTGAAAAATCATTTATAACAAAGACAAAAATATGAAACAAACTTATATGAAACATCTTATGGCATAAGTCTATAGTATAGCATTGTCGGGGAGTCACCTCTCTACCTTCGTAGTTGGTGGTTATAATTTAGTCAAAATCTATTGACCCCACATGCTAGAAAGGCTTTTTTTATCAAATTCAACTTTATAGTGATATCTTTCATACTCATTCTTTCTTTCATTCAACTATTCAATTGAACAAGCAAGTCCAATTTTAAAAATTGCAACTAAACACTCCTCCATATTAGGCTCAACAAGGGTTACAATTTCTCTATGTTCATCTTCATTTGCTACTACTTATGTGTCTTTTGGGAATAAATTTGAATCTACAATCTGCAAAAGATTATCCAGAAATGCAGTGTTAATATGACAATGAAGATTTTGACAATCTTTAAACATCTCATCTGTGGGCTTCCTTGTAAGTATTTCTATGATAAGAATCTCAAAGTTGTACACATCACCTTGTGTTAACACATCAAACCCATTCCAAATTTTGAAACATATTGCAAACTTGTTAATATTTTGGAAGTAATCATCTAAATAATATCCCAAAAGGAAAGTAATAGGTCAGGAGAAGAAAAAGAGAATTGGAAGAATTTTAAAATATAGACAAATTAAGTTGTATCTAGAGGAGTATAGCCAATAGTATCTTTTATTCCAATTATGCTGCTTTACTTTTTAAAGATGTCTTTAATAATTAAAAGTAGTCTTATTAGCCCACATCACTCACATGAGCAACCATGTCTTTGTCAGGAAGAATATTGTTTGGCTATAAATCATAATGAATGATGGTTAATTTGCTCACATTCATGGTGAAGATAATGTAATGCAGAGAAGCAACATCAATAATAATATCTAATCTTTGAACAAAAAGAAAATTTATTGGACAATCTACTTTTTTTGAACAGGGATGCAAACCATTTTTCTAAGCTTCCTTCTACCACGTATTCAAAAACTAGAGCTTTAAATTCATAAATGTGCGATAGAGCAACATATTAAGACCTTCATCAAATTTTGCTGCCTTATATCTCTAAGTACACTATATTCGTCTATGAAACTCTTGTGATCCCTTGTTTGGAGGGTTAAAAACCTTTATGGTAACATTTTCTTCACCCTCCACTTCCTCTATAAACAGAGCTGAGAATTCCAAATCCTATCAGGACCCATCAGTTGCATTTTGTAAACTTTGGAATGACACTTTGTAAAGCTAGTCAATTGTAGGAAAGATCAAAGACGAGTAATTGTTGCTTTTCCTCATATAAAACATAGCAATAATGGATGATAGCAAAAGAAGAAAATCAACCACCGAACTTATCGATGTTATTAGATTGAAATTTGGATGTTTACTTTGGTTCATAACTTTGGCAAGGGATGGTAGTAGTTGAAAATTTAAGATACCTCCACAGTGCTTATTATTCCAAACGTTCAAGTATTCTAAAATAAGTATTCTAAAATGAAAATATACTGTAGGGCTTCTAGAATTGATTTGGAGAAGTTGTTTTGTGACAAATCTAAATATTGAAGACCTTTTAATGAAGCTAAAGATGAAGGGATGATGCCTTATAAAGAATTCACCTGTAAATAGAGGAACTCCAAGATTATACATTCGCCGATAGTCCGAACAAATGATTTTGACAAACATCCAACTTACCAATATCTTTTAGCTTGCCCACCTCAATATTGATACTAACATTGAATGAGTTAAGTGACGAGTTCAATAGGATCGAGAAAGATGAAAGGCCAATGACCACTGCTGATTCAACCCAAGCATGATTGTTTTATGACAGGCCTAGGAGTTGCAAACTTTGACAATTTCCAATTCTTAGAGGAATATGTCCTAATAGATTTTGTGATGAATCTAATAGAAAAAACTCAATGAAATTGCCAATGGTGAGTAATATTTCTCTAGACAGTTTGTTTTTCTCCAAATTTATTATCTGCATCTTTTGAAACTTCACAAAAGTAGCTGGGATGACCCCCTAACAACCAAGCTAATAAGAATTCCTAATGCTTTAGCAATCTTTTCAGGTATTTGATTACCACCAAGATATAGCGTATTAATTTGGCTTGACAAATCGCCTATGGTATTGGGTAGAGGATCTCTGAAATTATTGCCACTTATATCCAATTCAAACAACATAATGCAGATTTTCAGAGAACTTAAAATCTGAGAGTCCGCAGCTGAATTATTACGTAGTTGGTTGCCAGTTAACAATAGCCTTGAAAGGAATTGTTGCTTTTCAAGACTAGGAACTTGTCCTACTATTACTCATTTCAAGTAATTGAAGCCCGAAGGCATTTGCGATGGAAGCTGGCTTAGGACCTAAGATTTGATTGTATCCAATTTCAAACTATTGAAGATAAGGGTCGTTGAGGAACTTGTATGGTGGAAGAAAGCCACTAAATTGATTGATTGCTGCCACAATAGCAGTGAGAGATGGCATATCATAAAGAGATGGAAATGTACTCGATTATTTATTGACAGCTACTACATATATTGTCAATTTTTCAGTTGGCCAATTTCTTTTGCTATATATTCCCCCCAAATTATTACAACCCATAAAAATAACACTAACGGAAGAAAGATTCCACATAGTAGTTGGATTTTTTTTCCGTTAAATTAGATATAATCCTTTAAGATTGTGGAAAAGTCGGTCTTTATTTACAAAAATAAACGTCATTAAAATCTTCTAAAAGCCAATATTAAAACATACTTTCACTACAATTTTCCCATTTCAGCTACAAAACTTACAATCCTCTACTTATCATATCAGAATTACCACACTACTTAGGGATTCAGAAGTTAGAATGAGTCCTTTTTTGTGATTCTTTTCTTTCTTTGAATTAATAAATCACTACTTCTATCTTTACCAAACATGCAAAAGCACAAATCATATAGTGGTATAGCACGCCATATCTTGAAGCCTATAGACATTACAAGAATATATTACAGATGATGATATACTGGCTGCCATAAGATAACCAGTCATTCCCTATTATAAGAGGGCAATTATGCCCCCCTTAAAATGGCCTACAATTAGAAAGTAAAACTTGAGCCACTACAGATCCCCCGCCATGTCACCTACAAGGGAAGTTAGCAATAACAAACATCAAACGGATATCTTCTATTAAAATGACAAAATTGCCAACTAATTTTTATGAGAATCATCATGAGCTCCCTATAAAACAACAAACTTAGCTGTGCAGTTAAAAATGGGAAGCGAAAACTGTCTAGGGGAACAAAAACTGTCATCATGCATTTTTAAGACAGGCATGCTTCAGAGCATAAAACAAATTCAGGTGATCGCAGTTAAGGTTAGCTTATCCACTTTACACTCTGGAACCACTACCAAGAACATTAAGTTTCAATAATGTAGGTTTAAAGAGACTTTGCTTGTATTAGTTTTAGGGGTAAAAAACAAAAAAAAAAAAGAAGGAAGAAGAAGAAAAGAGAGAGACTTCGCTTGATCAAGGACATTATTTCTTCAGCAACAAATGAATGAATTCTAGTTGCCACTCTCCCAGCGAAAAAACATTTGTTAGAGAGAGCAAAAGTGCCTCTATAGCATAAGTTAATTTGCTGCACAGGACAACAGGTACATTAATGATAGGGAAATCAGTCCATTTTATATAACAAGTGAAGCAAAATTGTCACCAAAAGTATTCGGTTTCAATAATGTAGGTTTGAAGAGACTTTGCTTGATCAAGGATCAAGGACATTATTTCTTCAGCAACAAATGAATGCATTCTAGTTGCCATTCTCCCAGCCAAAAAGACCTATCTTAGAGAGAGCAAAAGTGCCTCTATAGCTTAAGTTAATTTGCTGCACAGGACAACAGTTACATTAATGATAGGGAAATCAGTCCATTTTATGTAACGAGTCAAGCAAAATTGTCGTAACAGCTCAAACTAGGGGTGGCAAATAGGCAAATTAAACTTGATCCGTTAACCTGTTTAGAATCTAGTAAGAAGCTTTTAAAATTAATCCAATCATCCATGACTGTGTGCAAGATATCTATCCATTGACCCATATATTTGGATGGTTATCCAATCCATCCATTACTTAAATATTCTATTAAATATAATTTAATAATAATAAGTTTTATAAATTTATGCTTCATAATTTTTATTTTAAAAAACAATACCTCTTCTATTTTAAAGCAGCGCCTTTGAGATTCTTCTCAAATGGTTAAAATAATAATAATAACAATAATTTAATAAAAACTAAAAAATGCATGTCCTGTGGATACTTGTGTGCATATTCGCATCTGTCATTATATATGTATTTGTATACATATGCACATGCACATATGTATAAAAGCATGTACATATATGCATGTGCATATCTATATATACATGCATGCTTATGTGTATGTGCATGTGTATGTATACACATACAAGTGTCCATATATATATATATACACACAAGTGTCCATATATATATATATACACACACACGTATGTGTATATGAGCATGTATGCACACATATGGGAGTACATATATGCATTTGCATGTCAATATACATATATGTAGCTCTATACACGCATGCTTACATGCTTGTGACATATACATGCACCTGTGCATATATGTATGTGCATGCCTGTGTGTATGCGCGCACACGTGTGTGTATGATATACACATGCACACAGACACACATTTCATAAGGCCTTAGTTGATGAATTTATGGATCACATGCATTGCCACCCCTAGCTCAAACCACAAAATGAACACAATTCTCTTCAAGCATTTAAACCAATTATCTTTTCGACGTTTGGGGAAACTAAGATCTCAGATTTATAATATGCTTGTGAACTTAAAAGAACACTTCTTTATAGATCAGAGTGTATTTCCATAATCCTTACCATGCATGCATTTGATGAAGTAATCCAACTCTGGCAAGCAAATATTTCTCAGAACCAAAGATGGTTGTTGATATGCGAAGAATGAGAAGTAGCGGCGATCAGGATCATTTCCTGGCTTCGCTAAATCAACTAGTCTCTTGAACCCCTCTCTATCATAACATGGTAGTGCATTCTCTCCAGCTACTATCAACCCTCGATCCCAGGATGAGTTTAATACCTATGGAACATATAATAATTGGTCATTACTCATGCCAATTATTTAAATTCGTCCAAGGGGAGATGACCAGGATGACAAAAATTAGTTATGCAAATTTCAAAACCATTATAAGTCCTGCCTTTAAGCACGCCACTTCAAAGGCTGGATTCTGGTGGCAATGCCTGGCAGAAGAAATATATCCCAGAAAGTTTTAGGGGAAGTCCAAGATGTATGAAATGACAATTACCTGCCAACTCAAGCCCTCTGGGTCAGCCAATGATTCATCAGCTTCCTGACTAGAAAGCTGAAATCCTAAGCAGACGAACTTCATGGTCACACCATGTTTTCTCAGAACCTCAAAAACAGGAGAGTATCCATCCTGGTTTGTAGGGTTGTGATATCCCGCTGTCAACTCTGCTGCATGACTAGCAGTCTTATACCACCAGTGTACAGCAGGAACCTGCACACCAGCATCTTTTCAGGCACTCCTCCATTGATTTCAATAATATGACAAAATTTCAGTCTCAAATGTTTCATTCCAAGGGCTCAGATAAATGTTAGCAACTGTAACAATCAGGCTTCCAAAGATTAAATGCCCATGGCAATAAATAACACTGAAATGTAAACTCGAGTCAAGAATTAACTTTCTTTTCTGTTCTTTTTTGCTCAGAGTTAAATTCTGATCTCTTAACTGCACAAGAACCAAAAAATTTCTGACAGAAGCAGTTACCACTTAATAAACCAGGTATAAAAGAAAAAGATAAATTACTGGTGGAAATCACTCCAGTAAAAGGCCATCTAATTAAAATGCTTCATATTTGATCCATAATACAATTAAAAGGAATTAACAGAAATTACAACCTTATTTGGCACTATTTACTCACGCATTAAGCAGGGCCTATCCAACGTTTGTTTTTCCCAGGACAAGGCTCAAGTGAAATTCCTTAAGTGTTTTCCACAAGATTTTCCAATAAAAACATATCATATAAACATTTTCTCCGACCAACCATCATTTATTGATTGCTCCCCAAAAAAAAAAAATTCCACATGTCATAATTTTATTGGGGAACCTCTAGCAAACAAGTAATAATTATACCTAAGTTTTTTTTCCCTTTTTTTCCTGGGTAACACTGTCCACCATAATTTATTACTCTGTAAGTATCATCACTGAATTATTAATGCACCTAGTGCTGGCATTAACCAGCATCAACCAAATTTAGTGGCACAGCTCAAAGATAAAACAACTATGGTCAAAACTTTGAGGTAGCAGAAACATACCTTGACAATTAGTTTTGTTTCCTCAAAAGCCAGGTTTGCAAGAGACAAAACATTATCTGCATGGTCTATTAGTGACTGGGCATACCAATGCAAAAAGAAGCGCCCATAATAGTTGTCATAATCACCTCGTTCACAAAAGAATCCAGTTTCATGTGGCATAGAATTGTATTGTCCGGCATTATCAGGTCCTCTAGCCCAAAAAGCATGACCACGTAATTTAGCTGCTCTGCGTAGACTTTGTAGCAGATATTTATCATAGCACTGCCCAAAAAATATTTATTAAGAAAAAGGCAAAATATGGAGTTCAGTATCAATATTTAGAATATGGTAGCACACAAATGCACTGCAACATTTATAATCCAGAATATGCAACTAATTTAAAACAGGGGCACAAATTAGGTACCTGAAACTCACCGATACCAGGATACCTCCATCCCATCCTTTCCGAAAAAGAAGGATATTTCAGCTCCCCAGATGCCCCAAGTCCAATTTCAACAGCAGAAATGAAGCCTTCTGCAAACAAGTCATCAAACTCTGTCCGAAAGCTTCTCATGAAATCAAAATAGACCTGTACATATCAGAGAAGGCTAATCAGTGACGAACACACAACACAACTGATAAGAGCGAATGCATTTTTTTTTTTTAATTGAGAAGATAAAATCCCAAAAATATGATGTATAAAATGTGCCACTTAAACAGACAAAAATGGCAAACTCTTCTTTTTAATAAATGAAATGCACAACAACATTGGCAATCAGTATATTAGTGCAACTAACAGTCATTCAACATTGTTGAGAGAATACTTTATTTTCAGAACAATGGAATATGAAGTAAAAAATGTATTAGATATTTCATACCTCAATTCCAGTTCTTCCTTTCAGAATTCTCTCTTTGTCAATGCCCCAAGAAAGACATTCAGTATTCCTCCGTCCTTCACGATCTGTAAAAAAAATATCCCGGTTGTCTTTTCCAATCTCCAAAACCCATTGTGGGAGGGCAATCAATGGATCACTAGAATCACTTCCTCCACATTCATGAAAAGCCATAACAACCTTCAAATTTTGAAATAAGAATCAGATAGGTTGTACAATAAAGGCAAAGATCTTACAAACACATACATTTAGAGAAACCTCATGCATATTTGAACACAATATAATGTTTCATACATATGTATAATTTAGGGAAGTGAATTCATGTATTACACTAAAGACACCAAAATAGTTAGGAATTAATACAATAAAATTTATCTACTTGCTAGAGGAAGGGATAAAACAACTCAAAAGTAGTTGTCAAGAAAAAATATGGTGGAGTAGCTTGAAAGTTTCCAAACTCCACTATTCTAAAAACTGGGCCAGACAGGCCAAGCAGACTGTAAAACTTATGAACCAGTCCTTCCACCAGTCTAGGTGAACTTCAAAACCGCCCAACAAAAAAACCAGTCAGAACAACGGTAAAACAGACCAATGCAAACGGTTTACTTTTTCCCCTTTTTTTCTCTTTTCAATGAAAATCCATCATTTTGTTCTTCTTTTTTATTTTTTAGGTCGAAACAATATCATTTTCTCTTTTTTCTTAATATGAATAATAACTATAAATGTGTTTTTTTTCATTAAAATGTTCTTGTAATGATTATTATTGAATATTAAATATTATATCAAGTATGACCTTATATTATACACAACAGATCTATTAATAATATTTCAAATATATTAGTAGGTATTATTTGATCATTTTCATCTTAAATTACTTATTTATTTAATTTTATATATAACACTTTTAACATATTATATCATATAATAGATATAATTAGAATATACATTATATATTTTACGATACCAATTCAATTACAATTGGACTAGTAAACTGCGAACCATTCCCTCTACTAGTTCAATTACTGGTTCAGTTTTACAAACATTGGTATTGTCCAGAGTTGATAGCATTTACTTATATCGAACTACATTCTCTCCAAATCACCCTCTTCTCAAATCTATCACATACCACTCTTCTCTCAATTAGAAGAGGAATCGGGACCAAAGGAATAATCTCCAAAATGTTGAAATTCTTATTATTCAACAAAGCTGAAATTCAAGACAGATAATAGGCCTTATATAGGTGACTCAAGCAACCTTGATTCAACTAAGACAAGCAACCCGCACTCAAGAATCCCAATTGAATATAAAAAATTAAATACTAATCCTACTAGGGAATAGGGATATGAGATCCCAAGGCCCAATGAATTCTGAAATCCCATATTATAATAAATAATCCCTACATCTCCAATTACAAACCATCTATGAAGCAACGATACTTCAAAAATGGAATAGTATTGGCTCTAATAAACATCCTACACTCATATCAACTATGACACAACACTTCAAATTGCCTCTAAATACAGTATCAGTGCTTCTTAGCAAACCCTAAATCCCAAAGTATAAAAACATCATGAGTTATAACTATAATCATAATTAAGCAAACATCATTCCCTCATATTGCACTAATGCTCCCTGTTGTTTAATAAGCACGATTTCCAACAAAAGTCCAGACCAGAAAATGCAACTTTTTTTGTAGAAAAGACCAAAATAAAATACAATAATGGAGACATACACATGTACAGAAACATGAATATGTATAAATATGAGAACAAATGCATGTGTCTGATAAACTGTCAATTTTAGAGAATAAGAAGGTATGTATTAGATTGGAGCAATTAAAATATACCTGCAACTTCAACTTGATTTCTCTAATAATGTTAAAAAGTTCCCTATAGCCCGACCATACATATTTCTGTGGGCTCCAGCCTTCAACAATGCCCCACCAACATTCCACAATGACACCATCAAAATTTAGAGACTTCATATGAATTAGCTCCTGTCTGACTCCTTCAGGATCAATCAACTGGCAAAATTTGTTAATAATACCAGCCTGCAGTAAAATCCATGTTTTAGAAATAGAAATCCTATAATTGAATAAAAGGTCCAAAACAGCCAAAGCTTAAAAAAATGGAACTCAAAATATGTTCTTTGTTGTTTTAAAAACAAATCAGACAGCTATCACAACATGCTGGTTTAACATAAAAATTGAAGATTAGAGCAGCAAATAGAAGATACGTACTGGAAGTTTTACATAAACAGGAATATAAGGTGTGCCCACAAAATCATTCGCATGCACCCCAGAATGAATATCCTGCATGAGCTGCATTAATAGAGTACACTCTCAGTGGTTCTGGATAACATCTGTTTATACCAAGTCTCCACATACTAACTGCGTACTAATATAACAACTAAAGGAACTGCAGGACTAAAACACAAGTTATGAATATCCATCAGTTTTCAGCCTAAAACTACAAAATGCATTTTAAAGTATCTAGCTTACAAGGAACCAACATAAAACCCTTAGTAAGTTCAGGTGCTGTCTACATTTTCCCCATGGCTCTATGTAGGGGTGTTCATCGGCACATTAGGCTCTAGGGGCCCGCCCTAACCCGGCCTAATCGGATCGGGTCAGGTTGGGTCAAAAATATAAATGAGCATAACTTTAAACATAACTATATCAGGTCGGGCCAGGCTATGAACGAAGACATATTCTGCTCAACCTGTCCTAGTAGTTTTTTTTTTTAGTTATCAATATCTTGTCATCTTATATATATATATTTTTTTTTTATTTCATGTGATTCTCTCTACATGCTACGACTTTCATTGCATACCTAAACCCTCCCTACTTCTTAATTATTTTCATCATTGATGTGCATGCGTACTGACATTTCTTTTATTGAATAATGAAAATACACATATTTACCTAAGACTAATTATATTAGTATAGCTTATATTTTTCTTGATAATGTCAAACTATTTTTTTATTATTGATAAAATATGAGGGTTCTAAAAGTCTATTATTTTGAAGTATATCGTTGAGTTTGCTAAAAGATATTTTTATATTATAAGTATTAGTTTATAAAAAAAATAAAAAATTCGAGTGGCCCTAACCCGCCCTAACCGAACATAAAATTGGGCTTGTTTGGGTCAAGCTGGGCCACTGGCATAAAAACAAACCTGATGGCCGAACCGAACATAAAATTGGGCTTGTTCGGGTCGAGCTGGGCCACTGGCATAAAAACAAGCCCGATGTCTTAATTGGGCCGACCATCGGGCATACTAAATGTCCGGCCTGACCCTGCCCATGAACAGCCCTAACTCTATAACAGCAATGTAATTGTCAACTGTGTTCTTGACGCTTAAATTATCCCAGATTGCTGCATGCTCTTAATACAAAAATGTCAATCATTCTACTTCAAAAATGAGAGGATCATACTGATTCTTAATACTAGGCATACAAGTTTACACACTCCAAGCCTTCTTTTATTATGCGAAATGTAACTTCAAAGGTTTGTTGGTGACAAAAGGAATTGCCAAGCTGTAAGCATGACCCTGACATTTGCTCAGTAAAAGATGAACTAGCGCTACAATGCTCTACCAAGAAAATTGATCAGATGGTTTCAAGTTTCAACAAGCTAGGTCCAAGTTATACATGATAATACCATTACACAATCACATTATACATTTAAAGTCACACCATTCTGATCAAAATTTAAATGAAATAAAATTTTGCAATTGGGATGGGCTTCTGATCTATTAAAAAAACATAGTATATGTCTATAAGAACATGTTAATTGAATTTTCAAACATTGGTTGATCAAGAGATACTCACATAGTAAGCAACCAATTATTCTAAAGCAATTGGATAGAAGAAATTTTAAATAAAATTGATTCAAGTAATCTTGCATTTTTTTTTTTTTTTGGGTGGGAAAAAGGACAAATACGTCAGGAGAAAACAATATAACCAAAGGACCCAAAATATAAAAAAAAATACATACACACCAAAAAAAAAAGCATTGGTACAAGAAGAATAGGCAAGCCATTCGAGTCATCATATGCCTTATGTTTTAAGCACAGTGCTCATAAATTGAACAATAGACAAGTCATCGGAAGAAGAACTTAAAAGGAAAATATCAGAAATATTAATGAATACAGCCATATTTCTACCAAACACTAGAGTGCAAAATTAATAGTAAATATGCAATTGTCAAGCTAAGCTAACAACAATGACGAAGAATGAAGACAACCAATAAGATTGCTCATATAAAGCTGAATTTGCATCTGACATAATTTAAAATACTTGAATTATACACCTAAATTACCTGATCAGCCTCCAGGCAGTCAACTGCATTGATGGGACTTGTACTTGGATATTTCTCATTCTTTGAGTCCCTTTCTGCAATTACAACAGAATCAATGGATGCAGGTGACAAGCTTTCATCAATTCTAAGTACTGGTGGTTGATTCTCTAGCGTTTCTTTAACAGTGCAAGCTCTTAAAGAACCTGCAGATAGTGGGCTTTCAACTGACCTTCCAGCAAATGATGCCTGCATGGTAATATAAGTTTGTAAGGTTATAAAGTAAAGAACTTCCAAACCATTTTATTGCCAAAACAATCATCTGTCATAATTCTATCTTCTTTTCTTCTCCTGATTTTTGAAGGGAACTACTGTTCAACTAGGGTTAGGACAACAATTGCCTGGTTGGCATTTCTTCGGATAGACCTACTAGAGTAACAGCTCCTTTATACTATGAATTTAAGTTATTGGAAGACAGAGCTCATCTATTTTGGTACCTTCCCCTATAAATATAAGAAAGCATGCTTTAATCTGCAATAAGAAACGTAACGAAAAATTATTGCAATAACCCTGCAAGTCCTGACTTACTTTAAAAACCCCACTCAAACCCTATTTATCAAAGTAAACGCGAGACCAAGCTGCATTGACTTCTGTATCAGAGAATAGGATTTTATCTTTGCCTAAATCCCGTTCTGCCAGCCCTAGATTCTTGTAAAAACCATTGCTAAACCTGAAGTCAATCTCCTTCACAATGATTTGATTGGCAGACCTTAGCCAACTTTTAAGTATAATGCTACCGGTGTTTTCTTCTGAGTTTCAACCTTTTAGGCTACCAATAATAACTGATAAATTTGTTTTGTTTATTTCTTAAATGGGAACCTCGTTTCCGCATAATTAATACTACTCAAAATTCAATGTTCATTTCCCATGAAAACGAAAACTCAGAAAGAGAATTGCAAGTACCCCATCAATTAAGCATTACAACCAAAAGTAGGAGACGAATTAAATATAAATTTTAGCAAATTCAAGCAGAGATTACTGGACTATTGCGAACAGAAGCACAGAATTTCGAAGCGCATCACACAAACCATTTGAGAAGGAGGCGGGCAGTGACGATAGGTGGTACCATCTGCCTCCACAACCCAACCAGCCTCGCGTGCGAGTGCGGCGAGCACATCATTCATGTCCGCACGCGCCGGGAGAGGGAAATTACCATACTGACGGAGTCCGGCGAGCATACGGCTGGTGATTGCTCGACGGTGACGCTCTCGGAGCTTGGTGCGCTCCTTCTCTTTTTCTCTCTCTTTCTTCCCCTTTCCAGCAGAATTGGGGGCCGCCGCAGCCGCCGCCGTGGCCGCAAAGCCACGAGGGCGGCGAGGCTGGGGCTGTGACTGTGGCTGTGGCTGGAGAGGAAGAGAGTGGGGATGGGAGTGAGCTAAATAGTCGGAACTGTGGTCACTTTGAGGGTCCAGATCTTGTCTGGAATTGTCGTCGTTGATGCTATTCATCTTCCAGATTCTCTTTCATTACTCGTTTTACACTTCAATTCCATTGCTCTACATCTCTACCCATTTCCATACCCCTTCATTGCTTCTCTCTCCACGCCTCTGTTATGAATTTTATATCATTATTTTTTTAAAAAAATTATTATAATATTAAATTTCATGTCTAACAATGCGTGTGTATGCTATTTTTTATTAAAAATATAATAAAATTTTTAATTTTGCTCTCAATCAATCTTAAACTCTTAATTTTTTTTATAATTTTTTTAATTTCTAAAGACTGAAAATTCATCTATGTCTAGTCAAAATTCCTAATAATGGTTTTAGGACAAAAGTCTTTGATGTATAACTTGTTTATTGAAGAATCATCTGCAATTTCCTGTTCCTTTTTCTAAAAATTAAATAGTTGGAGATTAAAATTTTACAACTTTATAATGTGTCTATCTAATTGTTTTTGTGTCATAAGTTACCAACTACAAATTGACATGCGTTCTCTCTCTCTCTCTCTCCTTTAAATTGATTATTTAAAATAAATACATTAACTCACAATGGAGCAGAATTTGTAGAAATACTCAAATCAAGTGATATTATCAAGAGTTGTCTTACAATTAATTTTACTATAGGCTAATATTATTCTTTTATGAAAATTAATTTTATTAGTTTTTAATTAGTTAAAATGTTAAGTATAAAAAAGAAATATATGAATATAACCTAATCATGTAATCTTTATTTACTGGACTTTGTAAAAAATTATACTAATTATAATATTTTTATCCCATATTAGCTTTTACCTTATTAATTCCAAAAACAATGTTTTATCCCTTTTTACTCCAAGAGAATAGCTAGCAAATTTGTCTGAAAGAAGCTTTTTGGTTAAATAAGGCAGTTGAGAGACATGCATGCTTGTAGAAAAGAATGACAAAATTTTGTTGCATGTCTTTCCACCATGTATATGGAAAATCAGTAATGAAGAATGATGCAAATTTTAAAGAAATTATTAAATTTATATGTCAATGCACTTATATAATATTCATCTAATTTATTTCTTTTGAACATAAGACTTTTCATTAATATTTTAATTTAACACATTTAACACCAAATTAAATGACAAAAATTTTTGTCTTTATGTAAGTTACTAGCTTCCCATTGATCTCTCCTTCCACTAAATTTTGCATCCATTTTTTTAAAAAAATAAAAAGACCTTAAGCTTACATAAACATTTCACTAAATGAAAGGTCTAAGACACTAATAACAATTGCAAAAAATCTTAGCCTAATAATTAAAAAAAACAAACATATGTAATTCTTTTGTTGATCTATACGGCAACTAAAGGCTCTTCTAATTCACCATTTTGAGATGAAAAGGTATCATTATTCTTAGGGTTACAATAATAATATTACATATGTTCCCCTTATAAATCAAAATTATTAATTTTTGTAAAAGCATAAAATTTTTTATTTTAATTATTAAGGACATGCTAAAAAAACCACATTGGGAATTTAGACACCCACTCAAGTACTCTATGTTTTAGCATTTGCTTAAATGGTAAGAAAATCCATTTTACATACTCTCATCCTAACTTTTACTAGTTATATATATTTATTAGACTCAAATTTCAAATCTTAAATATTTATGGATTAAATTCAAATATATGTAATCCTATTGCAATAAATTGAAGCAATTGATGGGTCAATAAATTTTACACATATCACTATTTTATTAATTTATCAGTTGTGGCACCAAAGAATGCTCTCTATGTGCGTGCACGTGCCCGTGTGTGTGTGTGGGAATGTCAATTCAAGAATTAACCTTTAGTCTCTCACTTTCTTTCAATGACAGGGATCCCAATGAGGATTTATAGGGACTCTGAGGGATGAGAATGAGGAAAAATTTATCCCATTATAAAGAATAAGGACAGACACAGGGACAAGAGAAAAATTAGATGGTAGTATGCAAAGTTGGCATATAATATATATATATATATGCGCGTGTGTGTGTAGAGGCATAAAACAACTCAATACCATATTGTTAAGGCTTAAAGATTCAAGTTATTACATAGCCTTAAAACACATACAATGTATTACAAGAGCAAGTTCGCAAAAGATTGTGACTTTAGCTAGCAAGTGACTTTGAACCTAGCAAAAGTTCTCTAATTCCGTCTAAAGCAATACACTAAATTGATCAAAAGTCAGGATTGCCTTACCTTCCTAAAAGATATATATAAGCCAAACTTAAAGGAGATTTGAGAAGCCATACAAGCTCTATAAACTTAGAAGAACATCATAGGATCTCTTAAGTTTCATAAGCTTAGTTAGCATGGCAACGTAGCTCCCATTTTAGTCTTACTATTGTTGCACTACCTTTATTGAGCAAGACAATTCCATCCACTAGCTAACCTATATGTATTTGAGAGGCCAAATAATTCTTAAAATGTCTATATATATGGTATTAAATTTTAATATTATGCTCTTCATTCTTCAAAATTTTTAATCCATTGAAGTCAAAGACATACATGATTAAATTATATAAGTTTTTTGAAATTATATAACATTTTAATCTAAATTGAAGAAATCTATATACATGTATTATGTATATAATTTTCATAAAATAATTATTATTCTTTTTTTCTCTTTTTTTCCAAAATGTCCTTCTTTATTCTTAGAAGTAACTACCTCTCTTTTTTTTTCGAAAACTAACCAACAATCATGTAAAACACATTACATCTTGTTTGCTCACCTATTTTATCTATCCCATATTTGTTTCACGCTTTCCACTTCACATCATCTTCATCAATTTAATGTTAAATTTTCTACACTACCTACACCTTTCTTCATCCATGGAACATGGACCATCGTTCTTGTCTTCTTGTCTTCATTGGTCTATTGTCAGCTAGTACTAGTGTCGCACCTACATTACTATAGCTTCATCTTCATCTTTTGATTATTGTATTCTTGGCACGAGTTCAAGAGAGAGAAAGAGAGCTTTTTTTTTTGTTCCCTTCCTTTCTTTCTCCATATTTTTCTCTTGTAACTGCATATGTTAAATATAAAATGAAATATACTATTTAATCTTCTCTATAATAATTAAGTTTTATTAAATTACAAAATATCTCTCAAAGTTAAGAAAACAAAAGTCATTGACTTTTCAGTTAAAGTATAAATAGACAAAGGATTAAAGATAAGACATTATATATATTTATTAAATTATTAAGATCTTTTCATTTAACTAGTATCAAGCTTCATGTAGTTGCACGAGACCTGGTGAATATATATATATATATATATATATTAGAAGTAAAAAGAAAAAAAGGAATGGCATATAGCCAAAGGTATCAGTTGCACTTTTCATAGCTTATAAACAATACAACTAGTCCTGGAAGTATAATATATATTAATTTATTTTTTTAATGTTACATCACTTAATATTAATGCTGCAAATTTTAATTCATTCTTTACACTCCAATTATTTAATGTCTAATTGTAAATTTGTCATATGTTTGCTTATTTTTAATTGTAGTCCTTATTATATTAAAGCATGATTATAATAAGTAGATTTGTAAAATTTGTGGATTTTGAATAGGAAAATGGAAAATTTTCTAAAGAGAAAATTGGCAAAAGAAAAATAATGTTCATTTACAGCTCATAAATCCAATCATCAATTGCACTTTTCATAGCTTATGAACAATACAACTAGTTCTGGAAGTATAATATATATTGATTTATTTTTTTAATGTTACATCACTTAATATTAATGCTGCAAATTTTAATTCATTCTTTATACTGCAATTATTTAATGTCTAATTGTAAATTTGTCATATGTTTGCTTATTTTTAATTGTAGTCCTTATTATATTAAAGCATGATTATAATAAGTAGATTTGTAAAATTTGTGGATTTTGAATAGGAAAATGAAAAATTTTCTAAAGAGAAAATTGTCAAAAGACAAATAATGTTCATTTATAGCTCATAAATCTAATCTCCAACAATAATAAACTAAAGTTAATTTAAAAAATAAGTTATCAAACCCAAAAAAATGAATTAAAATTTTGGCTTATCACTCTAATGGCCAAAATAAGATACAAATAGCATATTTATTAAAAAGACTACTTCTCTTAACTTAAGGCCTTAGTTTCATCACTAATTCCATCTTATTCTTCCTAAGCCATCTAATGTTGTTTATATTAAACCTAATCATAGGTTAAAAAGCTCACTCAACCTAAAAAAATACAGATATGAGTTTCTACAAAAAAAGATTCATTTTAAAAAAGTGCATTTTTAAATAGGGTTAGGGTATGCTTTTTTTCAAGATTGGCCTAACTTGAACTCAACTTGATAATATATATTAAGTTTCATTAATTTTTCTTCAATTATTAAGTTTTAAGTATTTTATTGGTTTAGTATGATGAGTTTACTTTTATCCAAACATGGATTTTATACTTTTGCAAGGTGAGATGTTATTTGAATCAATAATACAGCTTATCAAGGATTTGGATGGAATAGCTTTAGATGAAGTAGCTCTAAATATGTTCAGTTTCTTTCAACTCTAATTTAAATATCTCTTTCTTCCCATGAATAATTTGATAAAGAAGATTTCAATCAAGAGTAAAATTCTGTTGCCCACCACATACACATACTTCACAATGATGACACATAGGAAATGGTGGGACTTTTACTGTATTTAAAGTCTAAATTTTATTTGTTCGAATATTTTTTAAATATAATAATGATGTAATAAAATTGCATAAATTAAATTTTTAAAAATATTTAAATATATGTTGAAGTCCAAAAATTTGACCCAAAAAAAAAGTTTTAAAATGTTTATTATGTTGGGTTTCACCCATTTTTCGCAAGCCAGGCCCAGACTTACTTTTTCAATTTTTTTTTACAGACTTTTTCACAAACCCAGACTATGATCAGATCTAGTCTATATCCAAATTCATTATCTGCTTTTCCCTTTAGGTTAAGGGCAAAATAAACAGTAACTTTTGCACAAACTCTGCACTATAAGCACACTTCAATGACACTTCATTGATCATCTGTATAC
The DNA here is from genome assembly GCA_026724425.1 of Erythrophleum ivorense. Lineage (NCBI taxonomy): Eukaryota > Viridiplantae > Streptophyta > Magnoliopsida > Fabales > Fabaceae > Erythrophleum > Erythrophleum ivorense. Next base: position 607,635 of record JAIUCV010000462.1, on the reverse strand, counting down.
CCAAATTCATTACGGGACTTGCATTGCATGATCATTTGTCTGCTTTCCGTTTTAAGTTGAGGGCAAAATAAACATTAATTTCTTACACAAACTCCACTAAAAACATACTTCAATGACACTTTATTGATCCTCGCACCATCTTGAGTAGAGTAAAATATTATTCTTATGCATTTGAGAGTCAAAAAGAAAATAAAAGAGAAATAATCCAAAGAAAATAAGACAAGAAAAAAGGAAGAACAAAAAAATATTTAAATGGTCACTTCTCTTCCTCTAAAAGACTTTTTTTTTTCAAAATAAAAAGCTTAAAAATATATTAAAAATATAAAGAAGAGTGAATTTCAAAAAAATTTAGAATGTTAATTAAGAATTTTTTTTATTATCTTCTCTTCTTATTAATAACTTTCAAACAAAAAAAAAGAATTATATCAGTTAAACTCTCCCTTCAACACCACTATTTTCTATCCAAATTTATTTTTATTATAGACGGGAAGGATTAAAACCAGACAATGTAAATCATCACGAGAGGACGAATTACAGAGTCGTAAAACAAATTGCAGCCTTCGTGGTCTACCAGATCACGTAGGAGACAATCAAACAAATTATCAGTGCTTGTCTCAACCCTTGGAAACTACTTAGAACACTTTCTGTAATTTGTGCTGCAACAAATATGCTTTGCTTCTTTCTTTTTGCTTTCCTTTTCATTCTTTTTCTCCGAAAAAGTGAGAAGGTAATCATACACAAGCACACCTGATTATTGTTTTCATGCACGCACTCCACTAATCCAAAAAGTTGCACAAATTTCAGTCAAAGATGGGGTGAAAAAGTGTGCAATTTCACCAACAATGAAAAGCACCCATTTGACTGACTTCTCTTCTTTTGGTGGCACATGATATGATATATGAAAAATCAATACCTAAAAGAAGCATATCAATAATTGCTTTGAGAACCCAGAGTAGGTTTTGAAATGCTAAAACAACCCACCAGTCCACCCAGGGTCCCAAATAGTGTAATAGTGTGCATATTTAGCTGCAAGCGAAACAAAATACAAGTGGGAAGACTCTTCATAATGGCACAAACATCCGCAAGATGCAAAAGCATTTGATACCTTTTTCTGAAACATATTCACAACAATATTCCTCATAAAAAAAAAACAGCACCCCCATCTCTCCACCTTTCTGAGTTTCATCTGAAGATAAAGGCACAGAGAGCAGTAGTTCAGTCCATTTCTACCATGGTTTGATGTTTTACTGAGCTCTGATAGTAAATAATCGTTGGACACCAGTGATAATACGGCAGAAAAGGAATGAACCACTGATAGTTTTGTCTCAGTGTTGCGACAATGAGCTTTGGGTGTCTCAGGAGATTCTGAACAACAAGTGGCCACTTAGTTCTCCGTTGACAGTGAATCAGACATGCAGATGTCCCTCCGACATAGTGGGCATACCCTGTGTGTACAATATAGAAGTTAAAGACACATTTTTAGCATATTTGCTACTAACAAAATCATTAAAATATTAGCATATCTGCAACTAACAAAATCATTAAAATAAGCAGAGACTTTAAGAAGGTACATCTTTGACCATCAAAGAATTGGCAAGATTTGAAGATGTGTTAGGAAGAAATTTATAGCACCAAGTTTACCACAAAGGCATTTAAGTTCTTCTATATCCTACTCAACATCAGCAAACATATATATTTGTTTTGACAAGAATAGCACAGATAGAAGTGTCAACAGAAAATATGATAGCAAAAGAGATAGTGGAAGATGAAATCTTCTTTTTTCCCACAGTGCAAACTACTGGCATTTGGCGGTTAGGGACTCCTTTTAATAACACAGGGATCTGACTGCAGGTTAATAGTCACCAGAAGCTAAGGCAGGCCATAAGATTTGCTCAATATTCACTCAGCTCTCCCTAAAATTATGCTAACACAACATTCCACCATTAGGGTATGTTTGAATTTAGAAGAATAAAGAAGAAAAGGTTTAGTTGAGACCTTTTGATTTAAATCTAATTGACCTTCTCTTTGATTTAAATCTAATTCAAACCTTCCATTCTCCTTAATCCAAACATACCCTTAGAGTGCCTCCAATTCAGAAGTTGAATAATTCATCCATCTATGTTTTACACTCTCATGTACCAACAACTAGATATGTTTAAAAGTTGATAAGCATAGATATCCCATTTAGCATGTTATCAAGAAGAAAACACCAAATCCCTCATACCTGTGAATTTCCTTGAGCCACTTGTCTATGCATGTTCTATGAAATTCGTGATGGCAAGGCAGCACACGCATGCTGTCTCCATCCTCATACTCCACGAGGCATATATAGCATCTGTGAAATCACGGGATAACAAAGGCAAAACCCCATCTTTAAATTTCAATATTAGTGAAATTCCATTAGTGATTTCATTTAAATATAATAGTAATAAATAAATAAAGGAAGGAAGAATACACGGATGCATATCAAGTATTAAGAAGTAAATTGTAACAAGTACATATAAACTGATGTTTCCAATTTCCAATTGTGAAAAAGTTATAACTTGGGAAGCTAAAAGTGATAAAATAAAAAATAAATAAAGTCACAACTACATTTTCATGGCATAGGTTGGCTGACATTTTCACATGATCATATAAAACATTATAACTTGCAAAAAGGCATCTTAAGATCAAAGCCAGGCCCCTAAGACATGGTTAAAAAATTTATGTCCATTTTCTGCATTTTCCTTTGTGATATCTTCATTTTCAAAAAGTTGCATACTTAGTAAACTTTATCTGACATATTACTCATAAGAGATGAAGTATAAATTAATGATATTGAAAATAAAGAAAAGGAAATGAAAGCAACAAAAGAACAAGAAAAAAAGAATCCATTGAATGCATTCAATAAACTGAACTGTAAGTGGTGGTTAAATTTGAACACTTACTGTGCAGCATCCTCTTGATGTTTATGCAACTTTGTGTATAATCTGACTGGCAAAGACTCCACAACATCATTAGGAGCAGGAACAGATCCAATGGAAGACACAGAAGGGCGAGAAGATAAAACCGCAGATTGCTGGTGAATTTCATCCAGAACCTAATTAAAATATGTACAGAAGATTCACTTTGTATAAACGAATAATGAAAGGCCATCAGGATAGCTACTAGCACATTAAACATACCTCAAATAAGGCTTCAGCAAGCATTACAATTCTTGATATGCTAGCTCTAGTACCAGTATCATCAATTGAGCTGGTATCACGACTACCAATTCGGCATGTACACCGACCATTTCTATGTTGACCAGACAAGATACAAGATCTGTCATGCCCGGATAGATTTTCAAACCGGCTACCCAATCGCTGAAGAGCACGAACCTACACCAATTTATACGTAGGTCAGTAACATTGCATAAACTCTCACAGAATTAACCCCAAGCATTAGTGGTTCTTTCTGTATATTTAAATCTCATAATTTAATTATGCCAACATCAATCTAATCACCTTTCTACATGTGGGTATGCCACATTTATTGGACTAAAAGAATGACATTTTGTTTATGCTTTCAATTTCTTTTTTCCTTTTGCTAAAAGGTTATGCTTTGCTATTGGTAGTAATATAAAACCATCGGAGTTACTCAAAATTTAGAAAATTCACAAACCTGGGACCTTATTCTCCTTCTCCGTTCAAGGAAGTTAGATCTGTGCTCCAGTAGATCCTGATACCTAGCTTCTCTTGATCGTGAAGTCTCAACTTCATAGTCTTGGATGCTGAACAAGGAGCCAGACATACTGGCTGGAGGATATCCAGATGTAGAAGGACAATTTACAGCATTACTATAAGATGGTAACACTCTAGAATCTCTCTCCCCTGCTTGTCTTCCATTATCCTGACTAGTATCCCTCACTTCTCTCTCTTGTTGCAGTGGGCAAAAGCTGACATCAGATAAAGTTGATTGACGAAGTACTCTGTCACGAAGCCTCCCAACACTTAGAGTTCGGCTAAACTGAACATTCCGTTCAACAGGTTCTCGAGCTCCATTTCGTCGACTCTCAACATTTTCAGTCTCAGTATGAATTCTTGGAGAAAACAAGTTCATATCCAGCCCTTCAGATGAACCATTTCCATGTCTAACCACATTTTGTATAGAAGAAATTGTGGGATTGCTCTGCAAGTTGCCAGACGAACCTGATGCTGGAACATTAGAACTTAAGCTATTAGAAGTATCTTCATAACACTGTGTAGGCATTCGGTTACCAAAAGAAGGAGGAAACAAGTCGTTACATTGTTGAGTTTCATTTCTGTTAACCAAGTTGCCAGTAGATCCTGGATGCAGACTAAGCTCATCTTCATTGTTGAATATTGAGATTGAAGAAGAAACATGGCAAGACCTTGATGACCCTAAACTGGTGGTTCTGCTAAGTCTGAAGCTTATATTACCAGGAATAAGGCTAAACCGAGAGAGAAATCGACTACCAGTTGAAGTACGAGTACAGCGGCTACCAGTTCTGGATGAATTACTGGGCATGCTTGTTTGACCCCACTCATTAAGGTCAATGTTAGAAGGCATGCAAGGCATTTCATCATATTCTTTTGCTTTAGCATTTCTACAAGACTTTGATTTCATCTCATCTGATTGTGTTTGGTTGTAACTGGTGTATGTGACACCACTGCCATTTACTTTATTCTGATCACAAACCTGAAGCATGAGTTACAAACTATAATTAGTGCCAAATAAATTTGACCAGTCAAACAAATATGTTAAATACATGATGGTTATTATAATGGTCTTCGTACTCTCGAGGAAGGCCAGAAATGATACTCAAGAGAAATCTTATTTAACTCCTTTGCTTTTTATTTGCTTAATAGATAGACAGGAATCATTGCTCTCATAGTATATATTTCATTAAGATAGAAAACAGTATGTTACTGCATCTCAATATCAGTATTACTTATGCTCACAATCTTGCTTTTAAACATTGTGGGTGTTTATGGACAGCAAGCTGTAGTGCGACACCTCAGCAAATTTAAGTTCACAACTCCTTTATAGTGGAAGTAGTGAGTTTGAAGTTCTTGTTTAAAATCAAATAACTTGAGCTCCTTTCCACAGAAAATTATAAGTTACAGGCTTCGTCTAATTGTCTTTCAGGAATATTTCTTGCTCATTTTCAGGAAATATGGCTATGTGGATAAACTTTGAATTTATTGCTTAAAGTGGAGTCGAACGTATCAAATCATCTCCATACTTAATATTCAAAACAAGTATAAATATGTCTAATAGCATATTGGCAATTCAAGTATTTAACCATAACTTCTCTTAAAAAACTTGAAATATATATATATATATATATTTCAACCATAGCATATGAATACAGTTATCAGTTGTCCACTTGTCCTGACATAAAATAGAAAATTGCCTCATGTGCTTGATCAAAAACTAAAAACAAATGGATTAGACCAAAGTAAAGTTTCTTACATCTTTCCTATCAAATTCTCTAATAAAAATATGACATGTGTCAAAAAAAAATTTTTTAAAATTCAATCATGTGACATAAAGTTGTAAAAACTATATACTTATTCACAAAATTCATACACTTGCTAAGCTATTATTGAAAAATATGAGAACAAAAATATAAAAATTATACCTCTGTTTTCTCCAAACAAAAAGAAAAACTAAATGAAAGGTCATGAAATCATTGCCTTATAAGAAAAATTTTATATGGACATGACTAGAGCTTGTTTTTTCAGAATCCTCAGCAATGTGATCCTAGTGAAAACTTCCATTTAATATTCTAAAAATCTGAATTACCCCAAAATACTTCAGTTCAAAAAACAGAAAAAACAAAAACAAAAAAGAGAGGCGAACGAAAGACCAGGGCAGCGGAGGAATAGAAGAAGATCTTGTCCAGTATACTGCAAGAACAAAGCAAGACAGTACAAACAATGTGATAAAATTGTGACCAGAATCTGTGAAGCATCACTTCAAATTGCATTTAAACTCGACGTATCTTATCTAGTCTATCCATGTCAATACCAACCAGAACTGAAGCTCGAATAAACAAGTAGAGAGGATAATGGAAACAAAATTTCCGAAAAGAGACACTTTTAGGAATGAGACTGAGTTACTTACCTGATCGTCATGAGATCCAGAGGTTGTTCCTAGACAATACGACTGAAATCCTCTATGCCCTTTCTTAGATCCACCCTTACTGAAACCGCTGGAAGACGACGACGACGAACTGCAAGTGGAAGTGGCTTTGCTACCACTGGATCCCATGTTCCTAACAATGCCTCCAGAAGCCTCCAGAAATCTCCAACCAGCAACGCTTTTCTAACTACTTATCCCCACAGAAAACAACAGAACCCAGAAATCGAAATGCTTCAGATCCACATGGAGAGCAAAGTAAAGTCGCTTTTTTCACTTGGTCTAGCATTGTCGTTGGCATTTAAGTGAAACGTACTGTCACAATATGTAAAATGGGTCCAAACAAACAGAAGCATGTGAGGAGATGGAGTGGGAGAAAATGAGAGGGTCAAGGTTGCATTTTTAGGCGGTGATGGCAGTAGCTCAGTGAATGAGACATAGTAAATCGTAGTGTGGGCAATAAATAGCCATTTTTCCCCCTAAGAGCGTGGGTATTACAGACTACAGTTTAAGGAAGAAGACGAGAAAACTGGCCACCGTGCCAGCAAGTTGGGGGAATTTAGATTAGATTTTGGTCGCATACAGTCTTTAATGTCCAAAACTATAATTGTTGTGGGACAACTAGCCCAAGTCCTCGATAAAATTATAATAGAGGACGTAGATTTGAATGATTTTAAAATTTAAAGTTATTTTCGTTATAAAATAAAATAAAATTATTTTTAAAAAATTTTAAGATTAAAAATTTTAATTTAAAATCTTTAATTATCATATTTTTTGTGTAATTTAAATTTTTTATTTTAACTTCTTTTGTAATAATTTTAAAATTTTAAAATTGTTAATATAAATATTTTTAATTTGAGGTATTTAAATGTAATTTTTTATTTTATTTTGAATTACAAACTTGTTTTTTTATTTGTTTTTAAAGGCGAATGTAGTGTAGTAGATGCATTCTTGTTGAGTGAGAAATCACCAGTGGTATAATTTTATAATGGAAAAAAAATTATATACAAAAATTTAAATCTTTATTATTAAATTTTTTAATTAAAATATAATAAGCATATAATTCTTTAATTAAAACCTAAAAAGTATATAATTTTACAAATATTTATATAATTTTCCAATTAAGTCTATTTGTTATATTTTGATTAAAAACTTTATAATAAGATATAAGAATTTGTACATAAAAAAATTATCTAAAGTAAATTATTTTCTTAATAGAAAGTACTTAATAAAATTCCAAATGTGATGGGTATTACAAGTTTTCTTTTTTTGGGAGAGATTATAAAATATGTAGGAGTGGCCGAATTTCTTTATATATTTTATTTTTGTATGCATTAATCTTTTTATTAATTTATTATTTTAATTAATAAAAATTTCAATTTTCTTTTTATTAATTTTATTAATGAATAAATATTGATTAATAAATTAATTTATGGATTTTAAATATTAATTGATATTAATATAAAAATAAAAATGGAAAAATATAATTAAAATACTAATTAATACAATATATAAATATAATAATGATAATAATATTTTTTAATATTATTTTATTTTATTTTCATATGCATTTCAAATGTCTATTTATATTTAAACTTAAATATAATGTATTATATAATTTGTTAACTTATTAATATAAAGTAAAATTTATTTTGGAGAAATTACATGTTACCCCTTGAATTTGGGTCCAATAACATTTTTAAGACATCAATTTTAAATGTAGTAAGACATTCTTAAATTATCACCCAATTACAATTTCGGTATAATCCGTCATTAAGAAAAAATTATCTCAATCTTATAATTCTTATTTAGCATTAAGATGTCCTGAGAGGAACATGTGCCACGTTGATAAGAAAAACACTCAATTTTTAGACGGAAAAATATCTCATCTTTAATTCATGGCAAATTTTGTCTTAAAAAATTACCAACGAGTGAATTAAAGATAAAAATATTTTTGTCTAAAGTTTCGTTACAAATGAAATAGGGGGAAGAAAAATTAAACCCATGTCTTTTTTATTAAAGCCGTTCAGGAAGCTGAGAGGTCAAAGATTGCAAGCTCGTCAAGAAAAAAGGAGACAAGAGGATTATGAATTTGGCTTTTATCTTCAACGTTCATTGAGACCAAGTGTAACTAATAAGTCTTAGTTCGTGGAATAATTTTCTATATTTTAAAATAAATGTATTAAAATTGTAATTAGATTTTAATTCATTAAGAGTTTTGTTATATTTTAAAATTAATATATTTGTTGTAAATAATATAATTATGTATATATTCATAACTTTTAAAGAATAACATTTTAGAGTTCTTTCTCATTTTGAATGACATATATCTTATAACTCCTAAATGAATTAAACAATTATATTAATTCATTTTTTTATTTATATTATTATAACTTTTAGGTTCCTCTTTTCTGGTAGAAAGTTTATAAATAGGAACTATGTACTAAGTGAAAAGGATCCAAGTGAATAAAAATTATTTTTTTTCCTTGCACTTATTATATTTCTTGTATTCTTGTTAGTTTTATAACCCCTTATCAACACGATTCTCTAGTAGATTAATGTAAGACATCTATACTTAGAGCTTAATATTTATCATATTAAGATTCTTACTTTATATTATCTATAGATTCAATATTTCATATTATTCAATTATAATTATCAATTTAATAGTGATAAATGTTTTGAAAACCAAAAGGCTAAACATTATTAGATGATCAATACATCATTTTTTGTTTTGGTTATTTTATACTCAACCAACTTCATCATCTCAATGAATAGTGTGTGTATATATATATATATATATATATAGAAAAATTCATGGTATACTCTGATGAATTGGTGCCTATAAAAGTTGTTTTATTGTAGTCATAAAAACTAATAGTTTATGGACTTTATACCATTAAAAAAACTTTGAAAACTCTATGAACAAACTAATGACTACTTATGACTTATATACAAATTAAGCATTAAAGACCAATAATAACTAGTCATAGTGATTAAAATAAAATTATGAGTAATAATCACAATATGAACATAAGACATATAAGCAAATGACTATTAGTTCTTTTAAGGTAGAAAAGGCCAAAAATAACATGAAAGTCTAAAAGGCTATAAGATGTTAAGTGACCATGTTGATTATTCCAACAATTTATTTGTAAATTTTTAAAATTTCAAGAGAAAAGATCAATTGTAATTTTTTCCTATATATATAATTATTAACTTTCATTGTGATAAACTACAAAAACAAAATATATTTATTTTATATTTTAATTTTTTTATGAAAAAGATACTTATTATAAGTATATATTTGATGTTGATTTCATTTTATTGTTATCAATCCAAAAAATACTTTAAAAGAAAAAATATTTTTGCAAAATGTATAAAGTATTTGTCTTTATTTCTAGTCAATTTCATAAACTCTTGGACATACAATATTCTATAATAGACCTTGTCACACTCAAAAATGCGATCGCGTAGCGCCTTTAATAGAGAAACTCAATTTTCTCCTTGAAATTGAGAACCAAAATTTAAAATTAAAATAGGTGTAATAGATAGGGTTCAGGAGTCGCCACCAAAATTTTATTTTTGAAAAGGCAAAACTTTGAAAAAGCCTTTTTTTGGAAAATGGTCTACAAACCAAAAAACGGATCCAGGAGTCGATTGTGAGTGGGAAAGGTGTTAGGCACCCCACTACACCCATTACTAAGAACGGTTACCCTAAGTCAGTTATACAAAAATAAAATGGCTTAAATTCTATTTTAATTCTCCCTACAAATCACATGCAAAATAGGAATAAAGAAAGAAAAAGAACTAAAGTTGAAAGTAGAAAAGGAAATCAATGTTAAAGTAAAACGCAAAGAAATTTAATAATTGAAATAAAAAGGAAAGAAAAGAAATTTAAAGAAAAAATATTTTATTTACAAGGGTAGACTTGACCTAGGATGAGAGCCTAGGGCCTACGTACCCTTTAGGAGGAATCAAAGTCTACGTAGTTTAAGTGGAATTTTGTTTTGTCTTTTGTTTTTTTTTTCTTTTTTATTATTATTATTTTTTTTTGAAAACACAAAGAAAATAAAAATTGCTTTTTCCTTTAACAAATAAAACAAGTTTAAAATTGGTTGATGTGTCTTAATTTGCTAAAAGGAAATTTAATTTCACTTTTCTTGCTTTTTTCAAATTTTTCTCTCTTTTTCTTATCATTTTTTTTTCTTTTCATTCAATTTTTGTTTTTGTTTTTATTACCCCTTTTTGTTCTTTGTTTTATTTTTATTATCCCTTGTTTTAATTTTTGCTTTTGTTCTTAGTTTTTTTTTTTGCTTTCTTGATTTTTGATTCATTTTTCCTCTTTTTTGGTTGTTCTTTTCTTTTCAATTCTATTTTTGTCTTTGTTTTGAATTGTCTTTTAATTTTTTTTAGTTTTTGTTTCCTTTTTATTTTCTTGATTTTTAATTCACTTTTCTCCCTTATTTTTTTATTGTTCTTTTTTGTTGTTTTGTTATTTTTTTTCGTTTTGTTTTGTTTTTAATATTTTAATTTTTGATTGGTTTTGTGTTATTTTTTGTTGTTGTTATAATATATATATTATAATATTTTGTTTTGTTATTATATTTTTTTTTAAGTGATGAGTAACAAAAAGAAAAATCATTTTGAGTCTTCACAAATAACTTTGAAAGTGACTTATAAATTTAATTTGCAAAAAAAACTAGATTAATCCTACTTCTTTACTCTTTTCTTCCTTTTTTTTCTTTAATAATTTTTTGTTAATCTTTAATATTTTAGTCTTTTAGAATTTCCTAGTTATGATTTGCTTATTTTCAGATTTTTTTTATCTCTTTGTTATCCTACTTTATTTATTTAATTTTTTAATTTTTTTTTGGGAATGATATTTCTATTTTTGTTTTATGTTATGTTATGTTTTATTTTGTTTTGCTTTTCTTTTATTTCCTCTCTTTTTCATGAAACATGTTTTAACATCTAATTTTTGTCCAAAAGGAAATTTGAGAAAAAATTTCTAAATTTATGAAGGAAATTAATCCTTTTGATTTGTTTTTTTTCTTTTTGGTTTGACAAGAGAAAGTTTATTTGATTTTCTAAAAATTATATATTTTTAATTAATGTTTGAACTCTCTTTTTTTTTAAACAAGCACACCTTGCTTTTCTAAAAACAAACTGCTTATCTTATTCAAAAGAAAAGTTTACTTTGGGTTTTTTTTTTTTTTGCAAAAGATTTTTTTAAAAAAAGAATAAATATTTAAGACTCAAAATGATTTTCACGAAAAAAGTTTAATCCCCTTTTGATTTTTGATTCCTTTTTTGAAAGTTTTCTTAAAGGATCCTATTGAAGGGGGCCATTGAAACCCAAAAATATAAAAAGTAAATTCACAACCAAACAGCACCAAGGAGGCGTTGTTGCCACACATGGCTTTTTGGTTCCTATGTGCCTGAGGGGATAAGAAATCCCACACGGCTATTCTAACGTGAAAATTGACGAAAATAAAATAAATAAATAAAATAATGAAAATATTTACAAACCAAAATGATAACTTGCAGATGTGTGTGCTAAGTGCTCAACCAGATTCATCATGTTCCAATATATTTCAAGTATGGAAAAGGAAAAATGAACATAGTAATAAGACATGTAAAATAAAATACAAAACCCAATTTGTCTTCATGGTTATGCCTCCACCCTTCAGCTTCTTCGTGCTTCCCCACATCTTTGATATTTGAGTATACTGCCATACTGTTTTGTCCTCCTATCCACACATCTCCAGGTGATTTGCATCATCATAGGGTACTCCCCAAAATTTCAACAAGCCAAGAAAAGAAATTGTGCATTAGTTTGTAGCCAAACAATAATATTCAGGTTAATTCTATAATTTCCAACATCATAATTGAATAAGGATGATATCACGACCAGGATGTATTTGCTAAAATTTCAGGAAGCTCTATATGTAAATAAAACATATGTCAAAGAGCATGATCCAAATTAGCACCCCAAAAATTCATGAAACCATTCACATAGGTAGCAATGGAAATCAGTGAACTGATGGTTCTACCAGTGGCAAAGAATTCAAACATTTGAACTCAAATACTATCATTCTGAACTATAATATATTCAACCCCAAAAACTGAGAGAGGCATCCAAGATTCATACTACCCAGAGACAGCCCCAAATTTCAACATTAAGATCACGCCTAATCCATAGCTCCCTAAACACACATTCATGCGAGATACCAAACAGAAACCAAGACCAAATCCAATTCATATGATGGCATGACCAATAAACCTCGACTATTTGTGATCACAACGAAGCAACATGACAAGATGGTAGCAAAAGCTATTAACTAGTCCAACCATATTTATTCATGAAGGAATCAGCATACAGATCCAGATACAAACAACCAAAATCTAGCTATTCAACGCAGATCCACAATCCACATAGAATGAAGCCTCAAAATCATATCTAACTAACAAAACGAGACATGCATAAAAAAAATTCTCATCAGAAGCTAGCTACTAAACAGAGGCACATTCCCAAAAAATTCTTATTCAATTCGTGGGTCCAAATCTTTACTCTGACCTAGAATGATTCTCAGCCAACATAGAAATTAAGGGCAAATAATATATGAGCTAACAGGTGAAGAAAGAGTATGGAAGAAATATACCTTCTGGAAACAGAACCTAAGAAGAATACATCTAAACTTTTCCATTGAACACAGAAATGGTTTCAGATGCTGATTCCTCCCGAAGACTTCATCTCCAAGAGTCTTATAAAGCAAGCTCTCTCCCTTTTAATCTCCTCTCTTCCCTACGTCTGAACCTCGCGTCTTTCTCTCTCACCTTCGTGTTTTTACTCTCGGCCTGAACCTCCCTCGGCCTCTCTGTTCTTTCGTTCAATCCGAAAAATCCCCAAGCCTCTCACTCTCAAGTTTTCATCCACACTCCAACTCGAAATCAAGCCAGAAGGCCCGTGCCTCTCTCCGTTCTTCTTCTTCACCGAGCCTTTGAATTCGTTCCCCTTCGGTCTCTCCCCCCTCTTTTCCTTCGTCGATATCCCTCTCCTCCTTTGTCTATCAAAAAATTTTCCCTAGCCTCTCGTTCTACCTTCCCCTTCTTCTTTTTTTCTCCCTCGCACCCGTCTTCTCTTCTCTTTTTCTGGTTCCCCCCAAAACCCTAATCTCTTCTTTTCTCCCTTTTCATTTCAGACCCTCCTCCATTTTCTCTGACGCCTCTCTCTTTTCGAGCGTCCCTGCCTCCTCGTCTCCTTTCCCCCCTCTGTGTCTCTAGAAAATTTTTCCCTCGATCTCCTGCTTCTTCTCTCGCTCTCCCGTTTTCCTCCAGCACCAGACCCCCTCGCTCTCCCGTTTTCCTCCCCTCTCCGAAAAGGCGAATCCCCTCATTTTCCCCTCTCTGTGTCTCTCAAAAATTTTTCCCTCGATCTCCTGCTTCTTCTCTCGCTCTCCCATTTTCCTCCAGCACTAGACCCCCTCGCTCTCTCGTTTTCCTCCCCTCTTCTCCGAAAAGGCGAATCCCCTCCTTTTCCCCCTCAGTCTCCCAGACACGTCTGCCCGTCCTTTTTGTGTGTCTCTCCGTTTTCTCGTCTGTGTGTGTCTGTCCGCTTTTTGCCAGCCAGCCTCTCTGTCCCTCCTTTGCTGTGCGTCTGTGTCCGTTTTGTCTACTCGAGGAGGGGACTCAATGGATGGGGGACCACAGGAGCCATCGGGTCGGGTTTTCAAGGGATCCGGACGTGCGGGCTGGCTTATCGTGGGCTGAGGGTGATTGGGCTAAGAAGGGAAATGATTTTTTTTTTTGGTTTGGGTTCTGGGCCTTAGATTGAGCTAGAAGTGAGCTTCTTTTTTTTCTTTTTTCTTTTTTTTGGCTCTACTGAATTAAGCTCCAATTTTTTTTTGGGTTTTCTCTCTTTTTTTTTAGTCCCTTTTGATAACTAATTTTTTTTGCTTCTTTTTTTCATTTTGGTTTAATTATTATTCTTTTAATTATTATTATTTTTTGGTATTGCTTTCTTTTATTTTTTTATATTTTTTCATTTGTGGGATTTTACTTTTTTTCTTTTTAATTCATTTCTTTCTTTCTCTTTTTTTTTTAGTCTCTTTTGATTTTTATTTTCTTTAATTCCATTTATTTTAAACTTTTGTTACTCCCTTTTTGATTTTTTTTTTGTTTTAACCTTGGATTAATTGGCTTTTATTTTATTTTTTTATTTTTTGTTCTATTTTTAGGTCCTTCCTCCTTTGATTTTTTTATTTTTTTATTTTTTATTAGTTTAATTTTATTATTATTTTTGGGGTATGCCCGGACAAAATACGGTGTTCATAAATCTGCATTTCTTGTAAAATTTGAAGGAAGAATACTATTAGGTTTCTCAACGATCATAGGAATAGTAAAAATTTAAAAATGTTGATAATTGAAATCCTTTTTCTAGAATATGCGCAAAAATATAAATCAAGATAAAATAAGAAAATTACCTTTTATTTGAGCTATGATCTAAATCATACGCGTCGATATGATGATTTACACCTCTATATTATCCACACAAGTGAATGAAACTTCCTCTCACTCTGTGTCATTGCTAGGAAACATCTCTCACTATTTAGGGTTTGATTTTTTAAAGTTCTAAGTAAATATAGGGCTTCAAAGGCACTCTTATATGTCATTTTATGTTGCCCCATTTGGTTTTATATTTATAGACTTAAGGTTTGACACTCTCTTAGTCCTACTCAAACTCCTAATTTTACTTAAACTTTTAAATCCTAGTCCAAGCCTAATAAAGAGTAAAAAGAGATAAGTCTAACGTAATGTAATATTATTTATTATTATTTTAATATTAAATAAGCTTATATTATATTATTATTTAATAATATAATGTATTATAATATTATTTAATATTACTCTAATATTGAATAATATATTACATAATAATATAATCTAATTATATTATATTAGCCCTTATTATTTAGATTTCTAGTTCGACTAAAATTCTAATAATATTATGATATTTCAGTTTTATCTCTACTCTTTGTATGTAATTCTGTAGGTTTTTATTACATTGACAATGACCCATTTCTAAATCATAGACAGTAAGCGATATTTAGCAATATATCACTACTATCTAAGTAACAAGAACTTCTGTGATTTAGCACATACTTAATGCATGACCAATACCTTGCAATTTAGTCTATTTTGTACCAATATCTAAATTGAACTCAAGGCATAAAATGTGTCACCCTTGTCAACATTCAACCTATGTTTTTTGACAATGAGGAGACCAATCAAAATAAATTATCAATATCACATATTGATTCATTTAAGGATGGCCATACATTTTCTTTTTGTCTCATTCAATTAAGGGGCCAATGGATATTATTCTTCCTATACAGGAGAGACAAAATTTTATCTACATTATTCACATCCCTTTGTATGATTCATGATATACCTAATCACTGCCTCATTGGCCATCCTAGTCAAAAGCAACATAGGACAGTGTCAAAGTATTCGACTCCTTATGTAAGGGAACTATAGTGATTTCAAGTTAAAGAACTTCCTTCATTATTGTCATATGAGAATTACTAATGACACTTTATAATTCATATAGCATTCGCATAACAGGTCCATCTAATACATTTATTCTTTAACAATGTACCTATGTATTAACTTGATATTATATATTCATGACTTAAAGTTATCAGTCACTATACATATTAGTCTTAATGTATTATTGCTATCTCATATCATAATAATATTTAATTAGAAACAATTTAAGAATAACAATTATTCTAGGAACAATTACCATATTAAGTTATATTTTGTAGATATAAAATAAAGTATAATAATTGTATTGCCTTAAAAAATATAAAACAATGTATATTATTACAATTATCTCATAATTTTCTCCTATGACATACACCAACAAATACATAAACCAAAAATGAACGGAAATTATCTTCTCCTTTTTTCCTTTAAATTTTATTTTTTGCTTTTGTTATAATTCTTATATTTTCATTAATTTTACAATATGTTATCAACGTGAGAGATATTATCAACATGTTATTACTCTTGTTATATTTCTTGGTCATAATGATTTTTCAGGTAAGAAATATTATGAAGATATGCACAAAAAACTTAATTAGTCAATGTTTCATATTTTAAATATGTTTCTGCAATAACAATATTAAAGCATACTGTTAATGAGTTATAAAAATGAGTAGTGATAATGTAAATGAAAATATAATATATGTTAATTCTTAAAGAACTACGCGCAATAGAATATGATTTAGTTCTTAAAGAACTAATATGGATATGTCTTAGCATATGGTTAAACTCTAGATCCATAATAAAGACAAATGTTATGCAAAGATAGTATTTAAAGATAAAAAATACTTTTCTCATTTGATCATAGGTAATGTTAATATCAATACCATACCAAGTAGTATAAAACTAATGAAGTTTATTATTGATAATGCATTATTTTTAGTAAGTTTCAAAGAAATTTATTAAGTTTCAAAAATATTCATCATAATAGATACTACAAATGAGAAAAATATTGAATATCTATTTATCATAGCTATTGTATAAAGAAAGAAACATATATTAGAAAAATTACCTGCCTTATCTATTAGTTTGCACTATATAATTATTAGTATAATTAAAACACATGTTATAGTAAACTATAGGTTTATTGAACTAAATACATTTATTATTTGGCATCACAATTAGACTATCTCAAATCAATTATGAGGCAAAAAAAATTAATAAAAATTCACACAAGATTTGAAGAACTAGAAGATTTTTCAAGTCAAAGAATTCTCATATGTTACTTATTCTCAAAATAAATTAATTACTAAACTAATACTATTTAAAGTTAGGATTGGATCCTTTACATTTTTTGAATGTATTTAAAGTGATATTTATGAGCCCATTCATCTATTATAGACAACAGTCAAATATTATATGATTTTAATAAATGTATCTATAAAAATGGTCACATATATGTTTATCATTAACTTGCAACATGGCATTTGTAAGATTGATTGCTCAAATGATGCACAATTTTCAGATTATATAGTTAAGATAATTTGCTTTGATAATACTAATGAGTTTTACATCTCAGACTTTTTAATGATGATCATATGTTTATTAGAATAATATTTAAAAGCATGTTACAATGTTTGCACAAAATAGTTTAGCAAAGTCATTCATTAAACACCTCTAATTAAGAGCTAGCCCAATTCTTATGAAAACAAAACTTCTCATTTCAAGATGGGGATATGTGATTTTACATAAAGCAATACTTATATGTATCAAGCCAACAAATTACTATAAATTCTCTCCATTATGATAAGCTTTTTATCAAAAGCCAAATATTTCCTATCTTAAAATTTTTGGATGGGCAGTATATATTTTAATTGCTCGATCACAAATTATAAAGATGGGTTCTCAAAGAAAATTAGAGATATATGTTAGTTATGAGTACTTTTTATTTATGACATGATTTGTCAATTATCATTTTGACAAAATAATTTTTCCAACACTAAGGGGATAATAAATAGTCAGAAAAGGAAATTATATTGAATGTATTATCATTATCTAGATCCTCATAATGTGAATTAAAAGTCTAAAAAGTAATACGTTTACAAAATATTGTGAATTAGCTATTAGATGTATTTACTGACTTAAAGAGAATTATCAAATCTCATATATTAACTAAAAATGCTCTAATTTAAATTGATGTTCTAATAAGATAGTTTGTTAATGCAAATAAAAGTAAGCTATGCTTGAAGTGTGTAACACCATAATATATTAACCCCAACTAGTCTTTGTTTAGACTTGATTCCATATGATTTCCAAAGAAAATGACAAAAGTTATGGCATTTTCATGCTATAAATCAGGGTTTAAACGTTCATATTTTGCCCCATGGGTCCCGTGAACCCATCATTCATATTCTCTACTCAAACTCTATTTATACAACTCATACATAGCATAAAACAACCCATGAACCACGGATATAAAGCCAAAAACCCTAAAATGTAAATTTCTCAAAATGGGCCCAAAAGTTAGATTTTTGGCTCTAACTTTGAAAAATTATAACTAATTCTAGAAAAATGAAAATCAAGCAAACCATAGTTTATAGAAAGCTCTAGGTGTTAAATTTATGCTAAAAATAATGTCCAACCACAATCTCAGCGTTTGGACCATGTTCGACATTGAAAAAGAGATAGAGGTCCGACTGTCCCTGGTACTGATGTAACTTACTATCATAAACTTCAAAAATTCATAACTAATTTCACAAAATCTAATATGGGCAAAATGTACCAATTTGGAAAGTTAAAAATGTTAACTAGAGGAAAAAAAATAAGTTCAAATCCTTTCAATAGCCTTGGAATCTAAAAAACTAATGGAATAGTAACAAAGATCGGATGGCTTCCCTGATACTGACATAGAATTTTATAAAGTTATTTCTCCCTCTTTAGACCTCCGATTGAGGTGCTTCTAATTGGTATAGCCACTGTGGATATCTAGTTCATGCTTATAAAATTTTATGACAATTGGACACTGTTTGGTCTCTGAATGACACAGATTCATTTTCAGACTAATTGTACAGTACAATAACCGAAACCAGAAAATTCTCTAACTTCAACAATTTGTCAAATATTCCCTAAACCTCTAAATATTACCCACTTTAGCTTTCCAAGAAGCTCTCAACAAGCTCTAGAGGCATGTCAAATTTCATATCAAGAAGAGCTCATTTGATTATACTTTAACAGAGCTCACAAATTTGATAATTTTGACACTATAAATGGTTTAAAATGGGGCTAAATGGTCTCTTACATGCTTTAGCACCTCTTGGGCAAGTTTTAAAACATAAATATAGCATATATGAAATGCCCAAGTGGTCCAAATCATCATACATCTCAAACTCACTATACTATGGGTAAAAATACACTATTACATACAATCCACAAAAGGATTAAATCCCATTTGTATTACTTTGGCTCTATACATAGTTCATACATCATTTATACATATTTCTACACTTGCTCAAATATTTACATCTAAAAAAAAATAGATATACATAAGCACTTTAGCTTTTCTATACATCAAACTATATGTGAATGTGTAAAAGTGGCAAGAACGGGTCATCTATGCCTCATGGCCTTCACTCTTTGGCTCTTGAGTTCCACCTGAACCATATAAGATGGGAGAGGAAAGGGGGTGAGATTCATGGAATCTCAATAGCTCATGCACTCATTCAAGGAAGCAATCAAGGCACATAAACAAGTCAAAGTATGCAAGTAGGCATCTAACCATTCACAATCATACATAACATGATTTACATGCTATGAATATCATATCAATGCTAAGAATAAGCTCTAGGGACTTTTGGATGGCCTCACCCTTGGTTTAGGGACTTTTGACTTGGCCTCACTCAGTTTTAAAACTTTTGGCCTTGTCTCACCTATTTTTAGGGACTTTTAGCTCCACCTCACCCATCTCAAAGGACTTTTGGCATTATCTCACCCGAGCAATTTTCACAACCCAAAACATAAGCATATTAGTACTAATGCATCAAGGCACATCAAATGGCATATCTCACAATACAAGCATATACACAAACATACAATGACTATTACACATCCAAGAATGCAACAAGAAAGAGTGGAGAGCTACCTTACTAGCCAATATAAGCCTTCCCTTTCGATTTCTCTTTTTCCTTCTTGGTTTCACAATCACAACTAGATGGAGCTGCTTCTCTTGAGCCTAGACACAACAAATAGCATAGAATTACTCTCTCATAATTCAATAATTACTCACAAAGCTAAGGGGTTCTTCATCATGGCAAACCTTATAAAGTATGTAAGAAACTAAGGGTTCTCCCTCTAGAATTTCACTAACTCTCCTTCTAGGTCTTTTATATTTCTCAACTTCCCACACTTTAATTCAAGGATTTTTGCTTGCTCTAGGTCAAACTTCCTTCTTCTCTCAAGCTTTCAAGTTGGTAGAACCAACTTACTCAAGGAAAGCAAAGAAGAAGAAGTTTCAAAAGTGATTCTTTTTTGCCTTCACCTTCCTTTTTATTCTCCACTCTCCCTCTTCTGAACCAAACTCAAAACAAAACTAATTCAACAACCAAAACCATAGAAAGAAAGGGCAAAGAGAGAAGAACAAAATTCTAAGAAGAAAAATTATGGAATCTCAAGTTTGTTTACCTTTTCCTTGTTCTTCTTTCCTTTTCTTAGTCTCTCTCTTTCTCTCTCAATCCCTTTTCTCTAAGCTTAGGTCGGCTAGAAGAAAAAGAAAGGATTTAGACTTTTTAAGAAGCAAAATTCTCCTTTTTCACTCTTTTCTGGACTAATCCTCACTATAGAGAAAAATAACCCTTGCTACGGTGAGCACGTATTAGTCCCAGACCCCTGTTCTCACTACAGCGTGCGCTATTGTTATGAATCCCCTGATTTTTGTATGAGATGCCCGAATTCGCTATACCTAGAAGTATTCTCGCTATAGCGAACAAGCACATTCGTTATAGTTAGACCATTTCTCACTATAACGAATAGGTACATTCACTATAGTTAGGTCATTTCTCGCTATAGCTAGCAAACTTAGAAAAATTTCTAAATTTCAGTAATTTTTGGTTGTTACAAAGTGCGATAGACCAATTGGTTTCAAGAACAAAACAATCTCAAAAAAGAAAGAAACAAAAAAGAAAGATGGTCATATTGAAGACACCAAGATTTCAGAAGAGGCTCAAGATATAACTAACCATAAAATCTCAAATGATGTTTAGATATTTGACAAAAATAAAGAGATCTTGATAAGTTATGTTATTGCAAAAACAAAAAGACGAAACTAAAAAAATATAGTTGTTGAAAACATTTTTTTAATATAAGTTACTATTGAAATAATAAAACAAAATGAAGAGTTTCAAAAAGCAAATTATTATTTACAAAAAGAATTTGATATGAAAGATCTTTAAAAAATAAGGTTTTATCTTGAATTACAGACTGAGCACTTAACAAATGAAATTCTTTTTCATCAATCAATATATATTAAAAAGATTTTACAGTAATTTTATAATAAAGCACAAATATTAAGTACTCCAATGATTATAAGATTGTTATAGGTAAATAAAAATCCTTTTCGTTTTTGAGAAAATAATGAAGAACTTCTTAGCCATAAAGCACTATATCTTAATGCTTTAAGAGTATTAAGGTATCTTACTAATAGTAAACAATTTAATATTGTATTTATTGTAAGTTTATTAGCAAAATTTATTTCTTTTATAACAAAAAAAGATATTAAAATAAAGTTAAACATTAATTATGATATCTCCAAAGAACTATTGATATAAAGTTATTTTATTCGATCAAATTTAGATAATAATTTATTAGCTATACAAATGTAGGATATTTATCTAATTTACATAAAATTTGATTTGAAACAAGTTATTTATTTGTATGTGGAGGTATAACTATATCATTGCATTTAATAAAACAAACTTTAGTTATTACTTCATTAGACTATATAAAAATAATTATAATGCATGAAACAAGTCAAGAATGTGTGAGGCTAATGTTAATGATCTAACATATCTAAAAGATGTGTGATTTGCCTTTAAAAGAGAAGATTTCAACAACATTATATAAAAATAATGCAACAAATAAAACTTAGCTAAAAGAATAGTACATTAAAGAAAATAGAACAAAATATATTTTGCTAATTTTTTTTTTCATTCATAATCCTCATAAAATGATGATATAAATGTTCAATAAATTTGTTCACTAAGACATTATCAACGGTCACGTTTGAGAAGTAGGTGTACAATATTAAATGTTAATTCAAGAACATAAAATATGTTATTAAAGGGAATAAAAGACATGTTGTACTCTTTTTCTTTTTGCACTAAGGTTTTATTCCTTTGGATTTTTCTAGTTTAAGTTTTTAATAATGTAGTTTCTATTATAAATAATATGTACTCTTTTTCCTTTACTAAATTTTTATCCCACTAAATTTTTTGTAGTAATATTTTAATAAGGCACATTATTTGTTGATAAACATTCAATGGAGAATGTTATAAATAATATAATTATGTGAATATTCATAACAATCAAAGAATAAATATTCATGATCTATTCTCATTTTTAATATACATATATATGTATATATATACACACACATTATAAATCCTAAATAAATTATATAATTATGTAGATTAATTTTTTATTTATATGATTATAATTCATAAATTTATCTTTATCGTTAAAGATTTATAAATAGATACTATATACTAAGTATAAAAAATCTAAGTGAATAAGAATTATTTTTTTTTCTTATTCTTATTATATTTCTTATATTTTATTAGTTTTATAATAGTATTAAGATTATAATTGAAGTTATGATGATAATTGTAAATTTTCATTATTTTTTCACTAAAATGTTTTTTGTTATAATAAAATAAAAAAAGTGCTTCAACATTATGCATCAGAACAAGTGAAGTGCCATTTTGACTACAAAGTTATATATATATATATATATATATATATATAATGCTGAAATCCAACCCGTGAAAATTTCAACCTACATTTCTAATATATGGCAACTATTTTAATAACTCAAATTTTTGTGGGTACAATTAGATTTTGCAGTCATCTTCTAATTAAAGTTCAAGTCAAACATGCATACAGCATGGTCATAGCCATAGGCATCATTGTTGTTCGATTTAGCCTTGCCCTTAATTATATTTATTTTCAAATATTTTTTGCTATTTTCCTTTCTCCTTTTAAAAAAGTCAAAAATAGTGAGATATATGCATGCTGTAATGATGGGGTTATGGTACAAATTTTTAAGTTATCCCTTATCATGGGAAGTCCAGCATTGACATGTAATAATTTTAGAATGCAAAATGAGAATGAAAAAGAAAAGAGAGGGAGAAAAAGGGAAGCCCTGACTGATAGTTAAAAAAAGAAAAAGAAAAGATTGACAAAAATGGTAATTTAAAAAAAATTATATTTATTATATTATTATTATTCAATAATATTTTTTTATTTTTTAAATAAAGATATAAGTATTATTTATTATCTCACTTATTTATTTTTTCTTTATTTTATTTCTATTTTCTCAATCTCTTTTTCCATATATAAAGTGTCACCTATTAAAGTTTAATAGCTAAGGGTAAACATAGTGTTTGACAATCCCGTTAGTTTGGTTCCACTCAATTATATTCATTCAATAAATTGAATTTAATAACATACCTGATGCGGTGTTTGATTCCAAGCAAACCACATGGAAAAATAGGATCACAAACTTGAATCCAATATTTTGTTTCATAGTAGAATACATTAAGAGAAAAAGAGTGAATCTGGTTTATTAGATCACAGAGAGTTATAAAAAAAATGGCATTTTTTATACATTGAATAAACTATTCACGTTTTTCTAATAACAATCACATTTTGATTTTTTTTTAAATGAATACAACAAAATGGGCTAGATTTCATACTTTAAACCCAATCCATCAAAGGTGTATAATTCAACATCTCCCATTCACACTTGATAGATTAACCATCATCAAATTTATCTCTTCTTCTTTTAAATTCATACTATGTGCTCTATCATGACTATGTACGCACGAATCTTCATTTAGGTGTTCTTGTACTAGAAATCCTTTAATAAAATTAGCACAAAATAACCCTTTTGCATATTTATTATATTATCATATTGTGCGTCAGATGCTCTAAATTTACCTATGTACACTATTTCTCTAGCAAATTTGATCCCTTTCAAATTTTGACTAAACCGAGATTGCCTTCTTTTTTATATGCATGGCATTCACGCTTATGATGTTAATGAAATAACTTCATAACAGACATGTCTTAGATGCTAGCATATGTGTGTATATTCCAGGTAATCTTCCTTTCACCCATATATCATTTTGATTTGAAACAACTTTCCTAGCATAATATCTTTAGGTCAAATTATTATAACCATAGGATGTATGCTAAAGTAACAGATATTGAATCATCTTTCTATAATATTATCAAAGTCATAAGGGTATCAATGAAAGGATTTATTCCTTTTTGGGATTCACACAACAATGAAATAGGGATCTTTTCATATGCTTCCCATTTGCGGTTCTTAAGCATATATAGTATGAATCACATGCTACAGTGTTTCTCTAATTCTATAAGAGTGTATGCCAATTTAATTTATCATCAACACCATACAGACTTTAGCTCAGACACACACAACATCTAACTTAAATTCTTCAACTCTTTTCACTTCTTATGGCATTAATTTTTGAAGAATTCATCGTCTGGCTATAAGTATTATGGATGGTAGGAATCCATAATTTTATCCATATATGTGTTTTGGATCTTATCTAGACTTACTCTTCACTTTGGTCAAGGTGACATATATGTTTATGTTTCTTCTCTATCATACCAGTATTCTCACTGCTTTACTAGTGAACACACAAATGTCTTATCTTTGCCTGTTCCTCATGAACGTCAAAGGCAATTTCTCGTGTGAGAAAGCCAACCTCATCAACTTATATAACATACTAGACATTGTATATACATATATGTACAAGTACATATATCACAAATGAAATAAGTATACTTCTTTTATTCATATGATCAATCATTACATAGTATGTGTTACTTTATATCTTATGCATATTAAATGATTTTACATGTTTAACATACACATCTCTTGGTATTGGCTTAGCGAAGGGATTCACTAACATTTTACGTGTAGGAATATACTGTATAGTAACATTATTTTGTGTTATAACATCTCTTACAAAATTATACTTTGTATCTATCTGCTTAGTTTTATTGCGATACTTAGGATCTTTTGCGTAGGCTATGATTGCTTAACTATCACAATTTACTAAGATTGGACTTAGCGTCTCACTACCAATCCCCAAATGTTCCATGAACCTTTTTAGCCATATTGTCTCTTGTATAACTGTAGAACATGCTACTAACTCTACTTCCATAGTAGACAAGGCAATGCAGGTATGCTTTTTACTACACCAAGAAATAGCTCCATTATTAAGCAAGAATGTATACCCTAAAGTTAATTTTCACTCATCTAGATCTCCACCCCAATCTGCATCAGAGTATCCCACTAAGCACTAGTCCTTTCCTTGATAACACAGCACATAGTCAACTGTGCCCTTCGGTATCTCAAAATTCTCTTGATAGCCTTTTAGTGTTTTTGTCGACTGTTAGGCTGGTATCTACTCACAAGCTCGACTAAATATTAAATATTTGGTCTTGCACACATTATTGCATACATTAAACTGCTAACATCACTTGAATAAGGAACTCTTTCCATTATTTTTCTCTTAGATTCAATCTAAGGACACATGTCACGACTCAAATTCTCATTCTTTGTGATAGAAGTATTCATGGGTTTACATTCTTTCATGTTGAACCACTCAATTATTTTCTTAATATAATTTTCTTGTCAAAGAGAAATGAGTTTCCTCAAGCAATCTCTTTAGATCTTAACTTTAAGTATATAATCTGCTTCACCCATATTTTTATCTCAAAATTTGATAAAAGTCATTCTTTAATAGTCATTATCAAGTCTAGATTACTTTCGACTAATAATATATCATCCACATATGAGGATAATATAACCAAATTACCTTCAAATCACTTGAAATAAACACAGTGGTTTTCATCTATCATTTGAAAATTATATGAGATTACAACTCAGTGAAACCTTAAATACTATTGTTTGGATGATTATTTTAGTCTGTAAATAGACCTTTAGAGTTTACAAACCTTTTTCTCCATTCCTTTTTCTATGAAACCTAATGGTTGTTCCATATAAATTTCTTCATCCACTTCACCATTGAGAAATGTGATTTTTACATTTATTTGATGTAATTCTAAGTCTAAACTTGCTACTATTGCTAAAATTAATCTAACGGAATTAAAACATACAACAAGTGAAAAAGTATCCTCATAATCTACAACTTCCTGTTGTATATATCCCTTAGCAACTAAACCAGCCATATATCTTTCAATTGTACCATCTACTTTTCTTTTTATCTTGAGAACCCATTTATTTCTAATTATCTTTCGGCCAGATTGTAGATCAACTAGATCCCAAACATGATTGGTCCTCATTGAATCCATTGCTTCCTCTATTACTTTCTTCCATTTATCCTTAGCAGGGCATGATATAATCTCTTGTGCTGAATTAGGCTTTTCATTTTCTTGTAAGTAACTATGAGTGTTGCCCCTTTTATTTGGAAACGTCTCTTAGGCACACTTTCTTTGTTGCTCCTTCGTAGTAAGGTTTCTTAAACAACACACTCTTCTTGTACAAGATCTTTTATTGGTCTCTTAGAGCTCCCACATAGATCAATAGGTTAAGGTACAATAATTTATTCCTCATTACATTGAACATTTGTCTCATAAAGAGATATAGTTTGATCAATCTTTCCTCTATTAAGAAATTCATTCTCTTTTAAATGTGGTATCCTTAAACTTAATCTCAATCACTATTCCATCTTCGTTTTCACCAAGAAAAACATAACCCTTAGATTGCTTGGACTATCTTATAAAGATACATTTCTTCCCTCTTGGACCTAACTTTTCATATTTGTGGGAAGTATCATGGACATACATAGTTAACCCCTCGTGGTCTTAATACACTTAAAATTAGCTTGTGATTTGTCCATAATTCATAGGGTGTGGAAAGTGACTGACTTTGAGGGCACACGATTAGGTATGATGGTCGCCATCAATAAAGCATCTCCCTAATATGAAATTGGCAGATTCCCTTGTGCCATCATTGAGCTAATCATGTCTAACAAGGTTTTATTTCTTTTTTCTACTACACCATTTTGTTGTGGAGTGCCAGGGATTATTAATTGTCTTATTATCCCTTTTTTTCACAAAGCCCTTTAAATTTCTTGGATAAATATTCACGTCCATGGTCGGTTCTTAAAGCTTTAATTTTCCTATCCATTTGATTTTCTACCATATTTATATAACGTTTGAAACACTCCAGTACTTCTGACTTATGTGAAATCAAATAAACATAATTGAATCATGAGTAATCATCAATGAAATGATAATATACCAAGCCTTATGTCTTGCCCTTGCACTCATTAAACCACATATATTAGAATAAATTAATTGCAATGGAACTTCTGCTTTAGTTCCTATTCTAAATGGTTTTCTAGTTGCTTTACCAACTAGATAGTGCTCACACAAAGACATTTCCATTTTAGAAATTGAACCTAGTATTCCTTTCATTGCTAGTTTAATCATTCTATTTTGATTTATGTCTTAGTCTAGCATGCCATGTATCCATATCAACATTCAAATTCGAAGCAGAAGTAGTAAAGCAATAAAAAACATAACTATTACAAATTGTATCTAGTACAATAAAACCATTGGAAATAAAACCAAAATCATGATGTGTTGTCTCTTTAGAAATGTCTACAACACCATCATGAAAATTAATACAGAACCTAAATTTCATAAGACAAGTAACAAATATTAAGTTCTATTGGATGTCAAGTGTATAAAGTACATCATATATGATCAAGGTCTTTCCACCACGCAATACCAACTTGTAGGTTCCTATGCCTTTGACCTTACTCCTTACGTTGTTTTCAACGTACAATCATCTACTTTGATTTGGTACCCAACGATACTTAATAAAGGATCCTCAATCCTTGGTTACGTGGTTTGTGGTGCTTGAGCCTATAATCCAAGAAAGAAAATGATATTTTGTTAGAAAAACATTATTGTAAACATATGAAAAATGTATATTACTAGAATCTAATAATACCTTATTTTACTCAATATAGTTTTAAGCAAAATGACTAATCTTTTGACAGGCATAACACTTGATCTTAAAAGATTAATCTTCTTTGCACCTTTCTTTCCCTTTTTCTTAAAAAATTTCTTGCCCTTCTTGAACATAGGGCCACCTTTCTTTCCCGTGTTTTGAAATTTCTTGCCTTTCTTACCTTTGGGCTTGGAATTGGAGGGTCTTGCATCTTCTGCTAGGAATGCTTGTTTAGCGCACTTGTAGGTCTCCAGACACTCAACTTCAAGTTCCAAGTGCCTTGCCACATCCTTAAAAGTGACAATACTCTCATTATGGGTCAAATTGACTTTCATGTACTCCCAGCTAGTAGGAAGTGACCTAATCACAGCCTGCACTTGTTGTTCATCTGATAGTTCGTGCCCAGCAGCTTTAAGTTATCGAATCATGTTTAACATTTCTCATAAATGTTACCTCATAGGCGAATTTGGTTACAGTTTGTAAGTGTCAAACTTAATAGTGAGCCTCCTTAGCTTAATGGTAGAAGTGCCACCAAACTTATCCTTTAAGGCTATCCACATAGCTTATGTAGTAGGATATTTTTCATATTCACATATCATATTATTAGCCGTTGCACTTGGTATAGTATATACATGCAATGCTATTTTTTCTTTTCCAAAATGAAAGCCTCATTATCTTTCCTCTGTTAAGCACTGTTTCCTAGTTTAGGTTCAACCATGACAGTGGTCAACAGCTCTATGGCATCCTCTTTTTCTAGAATATAAGAAACCTTATAATGCCATATGTCCCAGTTGTCCCCATTTACCTTATCACCTTTGTTCAGTTCAATTATGATATTTTTGCTAGCCATTCTAATGCAATTATAGCATAAAATTATCAATTTTGTATACAATGTTGTGTATTTGCATATATTATTGACTAGTATAATAATGGTAATATTAGGTTCATGATCAGGAGTTGACGTTTGTCTACTCCTATCACATACATCCCATTAATGCCATTACTTTCTATCTAAAAATTCATGCAAATAAACTTCTAATGCTTTCAGATGACACAGATCTAAGAGCTCCCATTCAAATTAAGCATTCTATATATATAAAAAATTATATATACAATAAACATAAAATAAAACATGCTTCATAAACTATCATAGCCACGTAGTCTTTATACATCACATAGTCAATGTTCATACATTCAAAATTATATACTAATTTTACAAATGAAAGTGAAATATAAAGTGCAAAATAGAAGCAACAATTATGAGGCTACTTAAGAATGTAAGTTTTTCATCTCCTTAAATCTTGAGAAAAGATTTGAATTATATTTTAGGTATGCATAACCAAAGCATTGTTTGTTAATTGTTTTCAAAGGACCCTTCAAATGTCTCATATTTTCCAATACACTATGATCAAAATGCCTAGCCCTTCTCATATCTAGGAACAAAGACAACAAAATTGTCTTTCTCCAATTAGACTTAATACGCCACATCTCTTGGATTTTAATCTCAACCATGTAGTTTTCCAAAGTCATCTCTATGTTTGATTTAATATTCTACTTTACTGGTTCCTAAAAGTTGTCATTTGGGATAGCATTAAGTAATACATCTACCCAAATAATTTTAAGATAAAATATTCCTCTAAAAGTTAGGTTTTCTTGTAAATTCATGATCTCTCTAAAGAATAGATTAATAAACTCTACACCTTCATTTTCAAAATCTTCGTAAAATCTCTTTATCCTTAATTTTAGATCTTTCTCCGCTTTAACATCAATCTCTGGGTATTCTTGTTCCAACCAATCCAAAATACCATAAGGATCCAACTCATGTTCAACAACAATTGGTATACTTATTTGAGTACCCTTTGATCCATTCGAATCAAGTTCTTCTATTTCACTTGGGTCTGATTCTTGCATTTCACTTAAATTTGATTCTTCATAGTCTTCTCCATCCATTATTTACCTATAAATAAATTAGATATGTGTTAGTCTTTATGCTTAGGGTTTTGCTCTTAATGATTGTGCATTTATGACCACAAAAGCTTAAGAAAATAGCTTAAACTTGTTCCAAAACAACACAATAGCACATCAATATGATAATAATGAATTTAGGGGTTTTTAGGATTAAACTGTGCCTTAAAAAGATGCTCCATGCACCCGCATCCCCTAAAAGCCCTTTGGATTGAAAATTCTAGAAAAATGAAAAAAAATAGGCACTTTTCCACACACCAAGGTGGTGCGTGAGCTATACTCTCCATCTTTCACAATGTTTTCAATGACACATGCTAGTCAGCCGTAATCCTCTCTCTCTCTCTCCTCATTCGATTGGTGTGCTACATGTAGTCAAACGTTGACTGGATGGGGCCCACATTCCCTTTTTTCGAGGGTGTCATTAACATTATTATTATATTATTTATTTTTTAAATTAATTTAATATTTTTTAATATTTTATTTTATTTTATTTAGTTAGGCCTCTTTTTTTGTTAGTCCAAACTTCATTGTTAGGCCAAGCCCAACAACCCTTGATCCAACCACCCAAACCCTTCTTTTTTTTAATCTTTAAGTGAAATGTTATGTTTCACTTAAAAGGGGATGACCACGTGGTTTATTAAAATGATGTGCCATCTAGAGAAGGGTCTAAAACAACACATCATTTAGGATGTAACACTATAATTTCTAACTCATCTCATAACATTCTTATGCATTATATCATTATATGCCATGAGAACATATGAAAAAGGGGATAAAAATAATGGATTTCTTTGTGCTGCGTCATATATTAAAATTCTATTCGGTGTCACGTGGACTGTGTGAACTCATGCTATACACTCTCATATTTTATTACATCAATACAAATCTTTTGTATCAAAAAATCATGCCCACAACTCATAAAAATCGAAATGAAGCATGAAATGTGGTTGTTTAATTTTAGCTAGATTTGCCCTTTTTTTTTTTACCAAACTTTGAAAAATCATAACTAATTCTAGAAAAATTGAAATCACACATTCTTGGCCATTTTGTAAAGCTACGGATGTCTACTTCACACTACAAATATGCCCAGACCATAACATCTATCATAGAGGACGTTTGACATCCGAAATAGTCCGAGGTCAAACTACACTCTGAAACTATCACAGAATTCTATAGAAAACTTTAAAAATGTCCAATTAATTCCACAAAAATTCAATCCATGCAAATGATACCAATCTAGAAAGCTGTGGATGTTAGCTAGAGGGAAAAAATACTTCCAGACTAGCTCAGGTAGCCCAAGCCTCGAAAGTCAATAGAATAGTAACTCAGGTCGGGCAAAACTCCTAATATTGGACAGAATGTTCAAAAATTCATATCTCCCTCTCTGGACCTCCAAATGAGATACTTCTAGTTGGTACAAGTTACTATGAATGTCTAGTTTCTATGATAAAATTTTGTGGTAATTGGACATCATTTGAGCCCTGTGTGACAGATTTCATTTTTGGACCAAATGAATAGTGCAGCAGACCAAAACTAGAAAAATTGTCAACTTTGAAAAATTCTCAAATATTCTGTAAGCCTCCAAAAATTATGATCTTTAGTTTTCTAAAAAGCTCTTAATGAGACCTAATTGCATGCCAAATCTCAGACCAAGAATAACTCATTTGGCTAAAAAGTGATATAGGATTCCATTATTATCATTTTTGGCTCCATATGGGATACCAAAATTGCCAAATGGCTTTCCTTTAGTTTTGGCACCTTTTAAGCAAGTCTAAAAGCACATTTAGGACTTGTGTGAGCTGTCCAAATAGTCTCAAACCCCATGCATCTCATTTTGGCCTTTCCATCCACATATATGCACATTACATCAAACTTTCCAAAATGCATACTTTGGCATTACATATCCAATTTCTATTCTAGGGTTCATACATCATGTCCATACATTTATACATTACATAATATCATAATTACATATGTCTAAGGGGTCATAGACCATATACATCAAAGGGATACATCATATGATACAATTATAGTCTTAAAGTGGCAAAATTTAAGCATTTGGTTGTCAATATTCTTTCTTCAAGGTAATTAGCTCCCATTACCATGTCCACTTGGTCCACCTAGTATGTGAGATCATTGGAGAAGAGGGAATAAGATTCAAAGAATCCTAATAGCTCATCTTCCATTCAATCATACATAACATATGCAAAGCAAGTATTAAAAATGCATGCATGGATATCATGGAAGTCATGAACATTTAAGAAGCAAGCTTGACATATGAACAAATCATACAAGACATTCAAGAGCTCACCAAGTGTTTGGATTGGCCTCACACTTTTCGTCGTGGATTTTGGATTTGCCTCACCCATTCTTTTTAAGAGCTTTGGATTCAACCATACTCTTGGGAGCTCACTTTACTTTTGGGAGACTCTTTACTTTATCTCAACCAATTTCAAGGGTTCTTGGCTCATCCTCACCATGGTCAAGAGTTCTTGACCTCTCCACACTCAAGTAAACTCAACAAACATCATACATTCATTTGAAAACATAATATGACATCATGAATCATGGCATATAACATCATGCTAGCATATTTTTCATGGCTTGAAAACACACATACACACATTCTAAGACAAGCTAAACACACATCCATGTATGAGAGAAGATGGAGAGAGCTACCTTGCACACAATCACACACTTTTTCCTTGGATTTCAAGCCTCCTCTTTCAGCCACACACCCACAAATTTATAGAGATGGCTTTTCTTGGACTAGACACAATTTATGGAAGCCAATTAGGTTCATGAAACAAACTCTAAGGTCACACAACTTGCTTAAACATTAGATTGCTTTATAACCCCCATTATGGTCCATAAATGCACCTAATGAAATAATACCCCTTAAACAATTTTTAAGATCTATTATTTCCTTTCAAATATGATTCTTGACTCCTTTTAAGCCTCTTGGAGTCATCACACAATTAAAACAAATGGCATAATATCATGTTACTTCTTTAGGTCGTAATATGGAACTTAAAGCACCAAATCACTTTTTATGAGTTCTAAATTTTTCCCAAGGCCTTCCCTCATTTTCATTCATCAAATATGACTCAAGAATGACCTTAGAAAAATTTAAAACTCTCACTAATTATATGAACTCCCTTTGGCCTAGCCTATGCATGGTTTAAGGCTCCTTGGAGTTTTCTTTATTTTTTTGAAGGAGGAAGCATGTGGGGAGCATCTTAGGGATCTTAGGAACTCATTTAAACTCTTAATTAAACTTAGGAATCATCACATAAGGTCAGATTTTACAAGGTGCACACAAAACTCTAGAATTTACACCTTGAAATCTAATAATTTTTTGATAATTCCCTTTGTATATTCTTAATCTCTACACCTTTTTTCCTTAGATTTATGTTTGGTTCTGCCTAAAAATTATCTCCTCCTAGGGTTTTATCAAGTGGGGCGAAATGGTGGAGAAGGAAACCAAAGATGGTAACCATAGGAAGAGAAATTACCTTGTCTTTTTGCTTTTTCTCACTTGAATCTTGTGTTCTTTGAGCTCCTCTCTTCAAATCTAAATTTTCCCCTCAATTTCTCCCTTAAAACAAATTTGTAAACTTCATTTTAATCATAGAAAACAAAGAAGAATGGAGGATATGAGGTTTGGATGGAAGAAAGTATAGAAAACTACTAAGAATCCATACATTTTTCTTGATTTTTCTCTTCCTTTTCTTCCCCTTCTTGTGTGCTTAAGAGAGCAGATCATATTTTGTATTTTGGGTAGAAATTTCGTGCTTAAGAAGATGGGAGAAAAAAGGAGAAGTGTGTGGGAGTTTCTAGACACACACTTTTTCAAAAATTCTAATTTTATCCTTCCGTAATGGCAATTTTGTTTCAACTTCGTTTTAACTCCTTTTTGAGAATCGTCTTTTCCATTATAAAATTTAGGTTTCCAATTTAATAAAATGCTTTTGGAATAACTCAATTTGGAGCTAAAACCTTACCGAATGAATCGGTCAAAGTTCGAGTCAACCGGAGGGGATTTAACTGTCCTAAGGCTTTTCATAGTTTTCAGGGCTTTTGAGAACCCTAAAGAACTCAAAACTTTCATTTAAAAAGTCCTTCTATGTAAATTCTAAAATTTACTCAAAATTATGAAAATGCCATTATGTTTCGTAAGCTTTTTGTAAAAAATTGTTTCTTCATTCTAATTCTATTTTTCTTTTCGTCTAAGCCTGAAATTTTTATTTTTAGGAGTCTAGAATGCTTCCCAAATTTTTTGGGACTTTATCTACATCATTTCGGGGGACTTCCTTTTGTATCCTATGAGTTTCGTTTGTTTACGGAGAAAACATACGTTACGTTTCTCATGTTTTTTCTCATTTTCAAAAAATCGGTTTTGTTTCTTCACATTTTCTTGTGTTCTAAGACTCCATTTTTAGTAATTCCAAAGTCGTTTTACTCATACTCTCATTCTCTACAATTTTATGGGTTTCATTTGATCTAAAATTTAAATTTTCTGTGAACCCAAAATTTTGTTTAAAGTTCAATCATTTCCTTTTTTTTTTTAATCTCAAAACACGTTCTCAAAACATTGACAAACACTTTATAATGCCTGAAATATTTAATATAAAGAGCAAAAATAACAGAAACGTATGAAACATAGTACATGAAACATAAATTAAAAAAAATTGTAAACTCATACACAAGCCAAAGAACAGAAATGCTTTGATACCAATGTTCAATAAATTGAATTTAATAACATACCTAATGCAGTGTTTGATTCCAAGCAAGCCACACGGAAATATTGGATCACAAATATGAATCCAATATTTTGTTTCACAGTAGAATACACTGAGAGAGAAAGAATGAATCTGGTTTCTTAGATCAAAAAGAGTTATTTAAAAAAAATTGACATTTTTTATACAATGGATAAACTGTTCATTCTTTTCTGATAACCACCACATTTTGAAATTTTTTCAAATGAATTTAGGTTTTATACTTTAAACCCAATCCATCAAAGGTGTATAATCCAACAATATTAGATCAGATTAGGTTGGTCTTAAAAATAAAATGAACATACAGGGTCAAACTACATGACTAGGTTGGGCAAGTCATACTGGCCAATTTGATTCGGCCTAGCATAGGATCACCTCTTTTAATAGCTTTAGCATGGTCATTCCGCGCAGACGGACTACACAACCAATTCAAACCATTGCTATATTCCAATTCCTCTCTGTGCAGCAAATATAAGGATATATATATATCATTGCTATATTCCAATTCCTCTCTGTGCAGCAAATATAAGGAGATATATATATATATATATATATATATGTATTCTTTTTTTTTCTTTTATAAGCTCATAGAGTACAGTACTGAAGTGTGATGGTGGCTTCAGATGATTTTAGAATTTTGTGTAATTAGTATCAATATTGAAGGTATTTTAGTTTTTTGCAACTGGGGAAAGGGAAAAAAGGACTTCGATAAAAGTTTGCCAAGTTTTGGAATTAGAACTGGTAGATATCTTAAGATTGTTCCTACATGTCAGGCATAAAATTACTTCAATATTACTCTCCGGAACAACTTTTTTTCTGCATGCCAACATCATTCACTACACCAAGGCAGTGTTCAGTTGCAGGATATGCACTAATTTAGCACACCTTGCTTGATCTTCTTTAAGGCACTCAAAGAATATTAAGAAGGAACAGTTCATAAAATGTATAGCATTGAGTATATACTCTTATCAATTGCGACGCTTCACTTCAAATTATATATTTACAAGCATTTCAAATTTTGTCATGTCATACTATCCTTTGTCTGAGTTAGTAATTCACGATTACATGCTCTTAACTCAAATGCACTTTAGTAAAGTAGGTACTTCTAGTAGCAAGATAGAATATAGTAATTTTATTAAGAATATAGCAGTTGCAACATTAAACAATGATGGAAGACGCCCAGCACCCAAGTTCAGTGCAGTGGGAGCCTTATTATTATGATAGCTTGATAAATTACTATTATTCTAGGCCAATTAACTAATAACTGTGGTTTATAAGAATGATTGAGATGGATGTGTATATAAAATTGATCTATACTTCTGAGTGGTCATGACAAGTGGGATTGCAAGGATAAGCGCAATCTATGTGACGGAAAGGGCTTCGTTCATAAAACCAGTCTGCTACTGCCTCCGCGAGTTTCTGCAGAATGTCAAGCAAATTAACAACTCAGCCTGATTTTCAAATAGATTTAAAGGGAAAGACAATGGTAAAACCAGAAGACAGACAAAAATGTTTTGATTTGTGGATGGGAAATATTAATGCTGTGTCTTACTGTCTTGGTCAGCATTGGAGAGTCATTTCTTAACCATGTCTCTTGCATTTCAGTTTGGCAGTGAGCATAGCAAGAGTCTATAAACATTCCTTTAGAAGGAGAGTTTTGCAGCACACTTAATGCCCTTAAGAATTCCGTCCTAAACCCTGAAAATCAACTCATACATAAAAAAGTGATGTCAAATGACTGCTGTAAAATCTCGCAGTCCAGAAGCTTTAGCCAAAATGAGGCGTATATATATATATATAATGATCCCAGTGAGCTTTTATTCTCATGCCAGTTCTTATAAGGATTATAAACAACCTGCATAGAAATTTCGAGTTGACAGAGCCAAGGACAATTTTACATAGCTTTTTGAGGTGGTTTGATTTAGCAGTTGTCTATGAAACACAAGTTATTAAGTTCAGAAGACAATCTTGAAAGTAAGCTAGCTGAGTCATGGAGGGTTGGTTTTCTTGCAGTCTTCAGTGTTCACCTTGCATTATAGTGAGTTGATCCGGTGAGCAGTTGTTCATATCGAGCTTGCAGCTCTGCCAGTGGCCATGGGGATCAGCAACACCCGGAGCCAAAATGTTCTTAATCTGATTCAAGGCAATATATATCTTGAGAGGATCAGATCAGAGAAAAAACTAGAAGCATCGCACAATAAGTAGGGAAAACAACAAAATGATAGAATGAAAAGGAAAAAAAAAATTTTGTGGATGAAAAATAATTTTTATACCTCTATTTTTAAAAGATAATAAAAGAGATAAATATAGTTAAATAATAATTATAAAAGTATAATAAACATTACATATAATTTAAAAATAATAATACCTTCTCTTTGCATACAACCAAAGGAGGATACATGTATTTCTTTTTTAAAACTACCACATGAGAGATATACTTAGCTCAAAACTAAAAGTGTACTCTCTAATACCAACCGTAGAGAGATTTCATCCCTCCTGATTTGATTGAAGCATGTAAACATGGTTCTAGAAATTTCTAGCATGACCAATATATTTTAACCAGAAAACCCCGCCCTCAATTTATAATGCTTCTAGGGCTACAGAATAATCTGACCTGCCATGAGTCATAGGCTGCATTTACAAAGAAGATTGGTGTCCTGATTTGCGATACCACATATTGCGGGAAAAAGCACTACAAAAAGATTGTTCATAGGTGTTAGTAACACCAGAAAAAGGGTCACAAAGGAAGAAAGTAATATCACAATTCACAAACTTACCAGCCCTGGGCTGAGTCTTGAAGTGCAGGATGGAGGCAAATTCCTTGCCGAACCCTTCACCCAAAAAAAAAAAAATCCAGACTTTGAATATTGTAGATCTTCCTTGAAGAGAGTATCAGAAAGCATCTTTCAAATGAATAATCAGGAAAAAAAGGAAGAGTACATGAGTTGCAACAACTTGACTGTAGAACTGTGCAATGTGTTGTGCTCCAGACACATCCTTTCTGTTTTTGAATCACAAAATGATTTAAGAAACTCTTAAAAAGAAATCAATAAATGTAGCAATTGAATTAAGAAGCCTACGCATGGATAAAATAGCCAGCATCAGAAAGGCATTTCACTCTAGCACCTGCAGGTAGTAGAGCTCGGAAGCGATCACAGTGCAATATTGAAGTCAATCCTCCAGCTGAACAACCAGAGAGAATAGCCTGTAGTTACAAGTTACAGCAAGTAAATGAAACCAGAAAGAAAAAATAAAAAGTTTTGGGAGTGGGTATTCTAATTTCCCAAGTACTTGAAAATTTATTTTTAAAAAAATTGAGGTCGACGTGTATAAAAAAATCAACATCCATGTATTATTTAAGAGATATACAACACAAATTTTAAAAGATTCATATTTATTATATCCAAACACCTTATAAATAGATTTTCAGGCATTTGAGAAATTAAATTTCTCATGTGCCAAACAGCAAGTAGAAGAAGAGAGTTGCAAATCAACAATGTTTTCGTACATTTCTCGCATTTCTCATTCCTTTGGCTAGTAAATCCTCCATGACAGCAGCAAATATCCTTGCTCCTCTAAAGTGCAAATTAGTGGCCTGATTTAGATGATGTATCACATAATCAAAAACACATCATAAAGACAAACAGGAAACAAAATTATTAAAGATTAAGATTTTCTATGAAATTTTCAAATAATTTTAAAAATGTGTTTGAATTTTGCAAAACTTACTGGATTGACTGCTTCTTCATCCCCAGTAAATGATGCCCCATCACAGTACCTAACCTTGATTCGGTTCCAGTTGTAGAAATCTGGATTTTACGACGTTCATATATAAACGAGCTAAACAAAATGTGGAGAAACAAGATTCATCAAACTAGTAGAGGGAAATACCTGGATTGAACTGTGGCTTGTCACCTAGAAGCCCAGAAAAGTAAATCTGTGTGGCCATTTGCTCTGATGAGCCTAAACGAGAGTTCTTGCGGTAAAGGCAAGAAGTGACATTGTTGCACCATCCTCCTCCCTTAAATAAATGAAATTGAATGGGATGATGAAAATCATAAAAGATTAAAACTTCATCTCAGTTTCTTAATTTACTTGGGATGATGAAAATCTTGAGGCTTTATCATGAGCCTTCACTTTCACTCAACAGTTTATCCTTTTGGATTGAAATTTTCTTTGACATGCTTGCTAATGACCTCTCACTCTTCTGATTAAAACAAAATTTAGCAGGTGCCTGTACCCAAAAGGCTACAATATGATTATGAGGGAGTGTGCTAGCAACATAATAAAATGGTTTATGAGCTTTAATTTAAGAATTTAAACTTCTGAAGGCCATAGCCAAGAAGCTGCAACCGAAAGAACAAATTATCTGGAAAATCCGACTTTTTAGGCTTCGTTTGATTGTGGGTTTTTGAAAGGGAGAAGGTAAGATGCCTTTGGTTGAATAAAATTAGAGGAAGGGAAGAGAGGGGTATTTTTAGATTATAATTTATTTTATTATTTTATTATTTTTTTAATATTTTAATATATTAATATTTAATAAAAATTAAGATAATTTTTTTATCAAAAATTAAAAATTAAAAAATTAAAATTTATAATTTTTTTTAAAAATATTAATATAAATAATCTTTTTATAAAAAATAAAATTAAAATAATATAAAAAATAAATTTACCAAAATATAATTACTCCTTCCCCCGCTCCTCTTTGACTAATCAATAATCTCCCCTCCTCACCCACTCCGTTCAGCCTTAATGGAACTGGAATTTATTCGAAGATTGGAATTTATCAGACAGTTCATCCATTTGCATGGGACATGGCAGTATAATAAAGCAATAGTTGAACTAATACACATGAAGGAATAAATAAAATCATGAAAAATGAAACCATTAGTTTCTTGAATCTTGATATAATAAAAGGCTAATTGATGCCAGTTTGAACGAAGAGACACACCTCAATGTGAACTAACCAGTTATTAATTCCTGCTCCAAATCCTTTATCGAAGTGGTAAGCCGGCGGGCTCCCATCCAAACAAACTGCACAACATGTTACAACTTTAATCTCCCAACCATTACAAAAAGTAGTAACTCTGGAGATATAAAGCACAAAGAATTTCTCACCAGCTCCTTTTGCTACTGCATTCTGGACATAAGTGATTGGAACTAAAATGCATTCTGCCTTAAGCAATAGCAGTGCACATACCAGAAGATTAAACCATTCACCTATTCTTGTGGTTTTCATTCTGCACAAGCCAAAAACAAAAAATTGAAACAGGAAATGCAGAGAATACAAAGAAAACAGAGCATTTACGTAAAATTATCAAAAGGGCAACATTGATTGACACGGAGCCACATTACACAGAACTAATAAGTGGTGTTATGTTTTTTCTTTCCTTGTATCTGTTTATGAAGAAATCTTGTCTGGATTGTTAGGCGGATAAAAAAGAGAAAACAGAGAGTCAAATACTTCATACATAAAGAGTGATTTGCTTAATAGCACGTTATTACAAAGAGAGTTTGCTGAAGGAAGATGTAAATATTTTCACTTTTATTGAAGCAAAAGCAGCAAATTGCTTCGGCTTATTAAATCTCTGAATGAAATTATTTCAGGAAAATCGAGCTATCCCAATGGAAATTTCACAAACTTGCATTTCCAGAAATCAAAATAACATCAGTTAATCAAGAAAAATATCGACCTGCGTCTATCTCGCATTCTTACTTTAAAACAAGTCATTGATGTTATTCCATTACAGAGTAACATTCAATAACCTTTTACAGATTCAAAAGGGACAAACAAAACCTCCATTTAAGTTTCTGGGTGAACGAAAAGGCGAATCAATACCGGAGAAAACACTTTGTACCTGAAGTGGGAAAATGGGAAAAATGCTCGATAAATTGAACAAGCACGCGGTGTGCTAGAGTTATGTAAGTGAAACCCAGTTCAGTATAGGGCTATTTATAAAAAGCTCGAAGCCTTTAAGAGGAAAACAGAAAATGACTATCTAGCCGATTGAACCAATGGTGGAAAATGCTTGTGGAAAATATCAGAGAACCCAAAAAACAAAAAAAAAGGGATAGGCGTGCGTGAGAAGCATAGAGAATACGCTCTTGTCAAAAGCGAACGAAGAAGAAAACGCTTTTCAGTCCGAGGCTTTGTGCAGAGAAGCCAACGAGCCGACACTAATTCGCGCACGCAAACATGTTTGATAAAAATTACAACAACTTCCCCTAAATTTTTGTTAAAATTATTTAAATTTTTTATCAATTTTCAAAATATATATTTCATATAATTTTATATTTTTTAATTAAAATATTTTTCTTATCTTAAATACATAAGAAAAATCATATCCATGGATCCAGATCTTATAAAATTTATAATAAAAGATTTTAAAAATTATAATTACCCTTAAAAATTAAGATTTTTACCCAAATTTAAAAGATTTGTTATTAGATTTAAAAAAATTACAACTAAACTTATGAAACTTTTTTAAATTTAATAATAATTTTTTATTATAAATTTTACAAGATCTAAATCTTTAGATTTAATTTTTCCAAATACATAGCTCTAGACCTTGTTTGATATGTTAAGGGAAAATAAAAAAGAAGCAAAAATTTTGTACAATATCTATTTTATTGTTATAATTATTATCTAATTATTATTTAACATTATTTATTAATTATTATTTAATCATTAAAAATAAGAACACAAAAGTTATTTTTTATTTATAAAATTATTTTTTTTATTTTTATACCTAATTTTTAATTTTTAGATTAATATAAAGTATATTAATAAAAAAATTAAAATCAATATATATATATATATATATAATAAAAACATGTTTGCTTTCTATTATAAATTTACTATAAAATTATTATTTTAAAACTATTTATGATGTGATAATTTTTTTAAATTTAAAATTTTTTTGGTTTACCTTGGGCCTCGTTTAGTTAGAATAAAATATAATATAATATTTTATTTTTAAAAAAAATCTATAATTTAAAACAGATATGTTAAATTCTTTTAAAAAATTTTACGTGATTCTCAGTCCAGGACACGTTGGGCCAATGGGACCCGACCGGAATGTCGGGGATTAGAGATGAAAAGCGAGCAATATCGAATCTTCAATGGTTCTTAGATCAATGAGTGGCGCAATAATGCGATTCTAATTCTTGGCGCCGAATAAGAAAAGCAATGAAACGCTGCGTTGGGGGTATGCTATAATGAGGGCGGTCCTTTTTCTTCTCTCATAATGTCAACCATCCACAACCCCCATTCATTTTCTCATTGGCTCACCCCTTTTTCTTCATTTTCTTTCATTATTACATAGGTAGAGGTGATAAGTGAATGAATTTGAATTTTTTCATTAATGAGAGAATCCTATAGAAGGAGAAAAAATGGATAGAGTCTAGTTTTAATGAGCTCCACACACTTCTTTGTTTTGTTTGGTATATATAAATAAAAAAGAAAAAGAATAAGATAGAAGCAAAATTCATAGGTTCCGCACAAGCAAAATTCATTAGCGAGAGAAAAGGGGGAAAAAAAGAACATAATACAAAAAAAAAAGATAAAAATTGTTGTAATTTAATTATAAATAAAAAATAAAAAATAAAAAAAATAAAATGCATACTTATATTAATAGAATTTATTGATAGAGATGAGGTATATTATATTCATGATAAATATATTTAATTAAATAAATAATAAATTAATTTGACATTTTATTTATATTATCTTTCTTTTTGTAATGAAACTAAATAAAAGAAAAAATGTCTCTTTTTTTATTACATCAAATAAAGTGGAAAACAATTTATTTATTTTCTTTTTTCTTATACTAATTCTTTTATTTTATTTTCCCTCTTATTTTTCCCAACAATTCAAGTCCGGCATACTAGAGTTGTGGCAACGGTTTGGGAGAGTAAAAAGGAGGGGCGATTGGGGAATGTGAATTCCATGATTGTATGGAAATGTTGGTTTGGGGCACGCCATTAATTGTCGGTGAATAGCTTAAAACTGGGTCCCAAACAAACATCCACATTTATCACATCTAGTTGGAGATGAAGTTGCATTCCCCTCTTTATAGCTCTAAAGCTGTCACCCAGTCACCTTCCCTCCTAAACGCCTCCACCTCTTTTAGAAATACTTTATTGTAGCCTTTTGGCCCATGAAATAATAATTCTATCCTTTAACCATCCTCATGCCACATGCGCATAGCGCCTGTAAAAGACCTTATTGCATATCGTATAGTAACGTGAGAAAGGTCTTTTATATATATATATATATATATATATATTAAAGTATAATTTTTTATAATTAAAATTTTTGTTTTTAAAATTTAAAATTTTATTTGTCTCATTAACCTTTAAACACTAAAACACAGAACAAATAAAATAAAAGGCTAAAATTGCGTTGCTTCACGATATGCAATGGAATCTCCTGGATTCGAACGCTATGTGCATATAAATCTTTTAAAATTTTTTACTACAAATTTTTTTATAAAGTTAAAAAAGGATAAACACATGATTTACAATCAAATATTGAAAGAGAAAAAAATGAAAATATATAAACCTCACATTCTATATTTATTTCTTTTTGATTTTACAAAAAATTTACTGTGAAAAACTTCAGAAAATCCAGTTTGCACCGTATGCCTCCACTCTGAAGCTTGAATAGTAAAATGTAAAATAGATAATCGATAATAAACAACTGAATAATTTAAATCTCTATATATACATTATATTATGTTTAGTGTTTTATGTTTACAACCTCATTCTTATTATTTAAAATGTAAGTTTTGTTTAAAAACAAGCAAATATTCATAAGGAATAGTGAGTACTAAACAAGATACAAGATGAACAATCACTGTCCATTCCTTAATGATTAAGAATGAGACTGCGGAACGTTCCTGATTGATTCCCAAACTTTATAATGATTTCTTTTTTAAAATATTTCATTTTCTTAGAAGGAGAGAATACTTACTAGGTTCTATTTTTTTTAAGAAAAAAAGTGCATAGCTTTTTTCCAATATAGGTTTGATTATTTTTCTTCTCTTAGCCAACAAAATTGTTCTTATTTGTTTTAGAAAGAGCATATTTTTTCACTGTTGAGATTCCTATTAACAAGTTAAGAACTACTGCATCTTAAGGAGATTTTCATTTTATCACGATGAAAATGTACGAATTTTTTTTTTAAAAAATTTAGATTATGTACATATAATTCTTCTCACTTTCAAAACATGATAATAATTTTTTTTAATTTAAAATTATATGTGAGTAATCTCTTATCGCTTAAGAAAAATGTGACAGATTAAAAGAATTATTTATATGTGACTTAAAAGTTTAAAAAATAATTTATACAAAAAATGAAATTTTGAGGATTCATTTAATCAAATATATCATTATTCAATTAGTAAATTTACAAATTTGCTAATAACAGGGATTATCTACATAAAGTTAGTAGTTTGGAAATCTATTATAAAATTTTTAAAAATTAAAGATTATGCAAAAATAACTTAAAATTTTTAAAAAAATTCTATACATTTTAACTTTTATCATCATTTATCCTCCATTCTTTTTAATTTTTTCTCTTCTCTTTCTCTCTTTTTTCTTTTCTATATCACACTAGATTTACTAAAACCAAACAGATAAGGATAAAGAAATATCCCCAAATGTGACAGCCCATTTACAAGTAAGGGGGCCACGAAGTCTAATTAATGTGTAACAACCGGAAGTTCGAAGGCAATAAATATGAAAATAAAAATAAAAATCTGAAAAGGACTTTCAAAAAAAATCTGAAAATAAATATAGAATTGAATAAATGGCTTCGCGGAAAGTGATCAGTGAA
The DNA here is from genome assembly GCA_026724425.1 of Erythrophleum ivorense. Classification (NCBI taxonomy): domain Eukaryota; kingdom Viridiplantae; phylum Streptophyta; class Magnoliopsida; order Fabales; family Fabaceae; genus Erythrophleum; species Erythrophleum ivorense. The sequence continues at coordinate 563,093 of JAIUCV010000462.1, read as the reverse complement.
GTTTTCTATATGTGAAAACCCCACAATGCATCGTTATAGCAAATGAGGATTTGCAATTTTCTGGGAAAGTCAAAACCATTATTTATTTAATTTATTTTATTTGGTAACATTACAGACCAATGAGCAAGCAAATAAGTACTCCGCTATCATATTTTAAATAATGATAATTAATTTTTTCCATAAGTAAAATATAATCAAATATGAATATTGACAAGCAATAATTTAAGTCATTATCATAATTAAGGTTGTAGATACGGCCGAGCCATGTGACAAGCAATAATTTGAATTTGGTCCCATTTGATCACATCAAACAAGGTGGAGCATTGCAAAAAAAACAAAAAAAATACATACTAGATTGAACCCTTATATTTGTCAGACTCAGCTGGTTCTATTAATTTTTTAAAACAAATTTCATAAACATTTATATTGAAAAGTTTATTTTTTTTTTCTAAGGCTCATTTTATAATTTTTACTTAATTTTTTTAAAAAAAATTGGTCTAATTAACTTGAGAAAATAATCCAATCCCATTCTAAAACAAACTGAACTCAAACATTAGACTTAAAAAAAATTCTAATACAAAACTGAGCTGAACACTACAACTGTCTGATTATGCACCAAGCTTCGCACAACGTAATCCAATCAAACCTTGACATGTGGCCTTGAGTATAACAAACAGATCTGGAGAATGATTGTATCCCTAAACTATTGCTTATAAATAGCTCCAAGGATATTCAAGAACAGTTTACACTCCTATATATTCCTATATTCTTATTTGCCGTCATGGTTTATGCATCAAAGTGTTTATAGGAAATTGCTTCCCCTAATATTACTGCGTATGGAACAACATCAAATAGACCCAGCACGTGAATCTCTATCAGTATACTATTTATTATATATTAACGAGTTCATCGGGAAAATATTTAGATTAGTCTAGATGATATCTCAAGTATTAGGTATGAAAATTATAAATATTTTCAATCCCCTTCAAAAGCAACTGCACGTTAACGTCAAGGAGAATGAGCTTTTTTGTGAATTGGTATGGTGACAAATCAAAACTTTTTATTGCCGTTAATAAAAAGTTTAAAACCAATGACAAATTATTAGATCAACGACCGATGAAGCTGACACTTTGATTATATTAAATAGACGTTAACGGAAAATAAACAAAGAAAGCCATAAATATGGTACTTCATGACAAGTTAACTATGCAAACTTATTGAATAAATATAGAAGGAAAAATAAATAAACAAACATATAAAGACTATCTTTAACAAAAATTAATTAAGTTCGTCCAAGTATAGTTTTCACAATTTAATTTAACTTCAAAGAATGGTTTACGTTGTCACTTTCGAACGATGATAGAGCCCTTGCCGCTCACAAACAAATGGTAGTTTTTCTTCTATTGGTAACCAACATGTTTTGCTATAATTAGCTAACAGATCGTATTTTAACAACCATAGAGGCTATGCCAGGAAAGCTATAAAATAAAATAAGCAAACAAACAAACAAAGACACAACCTCTTTTATTCATGATTCATTGGATTATTATTATTATTATTATTATCATTATTATTATTAAACACCTGCACATTAGCACAGATTTTAAGAAAATAGGGCAAAAAGCCAAAACAAAGTAATAAGTGAAAGGAAACAAAACACATGAAGTTCCAGATGAGCAGTAACCTCCACAATAATAAAAGCTTTCAAGGTTTACATAGATTTTCTAATAACATTTAGAAAGACAAAATATGTATTTCTAGATTGAATCTTAAGTACAATATTATGTTCTTTGGAAAGGTACAAAATATCCCTTTTCATTCTTATTTAACAAAAGAGTGTTTTCTTACATTTTAAAATTTATATATGTGCGTTTAAGCCTTGTTGCCCATCCCAATTTTTCCCCAAAAAAAAGTTGATATACATAATAATATTATTAAATATGAGCTCAAATGGTAAAATATACTTTTTCCTATTTAGAATAATAACAAATCATTTTTTGGTGATATAATAACAATTATTAACCATATATTTAAAATTAGTATAGAATAAATAATGTTTCATGTAAATTGTTAAATTAAGTCTTTCCAGAAAAATGTTGAACCTAACAGATATTACCTTATGGAAGTAAAGTGAGCAGAACTAATAAATAATATTTGGATAAATTATTCTCACCTCTTTTAAGAAATACTCAAATTATATGCCTTATTTTTTTTATTTTGAAAATATATTCATATTCTCCTCTAAAATTAAAAAATGCTACACATACTTTTTTTACAATGAAAAATAAATTACAATTATACTTATTTTTTCCAAAATATTCCTATATATATATATTACTTATATAATATATAAGATATAGTGAATTTTGTAAATTTAACAAATTTATAGGTAAGATTTTAATTTCAAGAACAATATTTGTATTACATATATATATATATATATATATATATAGACATAAGCATTGTTGTAAATTTAAAAAAAAATTAAATTTATGATCTCAATTCAAAATAAATAACATTGGAATAAAAATTAATTTTTTTTGATAAGCTATATCTTTAATAGAAAAAAAGTAATATTATTCTTGAGGGTATTTTGATAATATTTTGATTTTGTGAAAACAATTATATATTTTCAAAATTAAAAAAAGGACTGAATAATAGAACATTCTTCGAGAAAATGAAAAGTAATTTATTCATAATAATGAGTAAAACCCAATTTTGGTCTCCTAATAGATAAGATATTTTTTAATTTAATCCTTTATAGAATTTTCTTTTTAATTTATTTCTTTATAGATAAGATATTTTTTAATTTGATTGCTCACAAAATTGCCTCCTCAATTTAGTCCCTTAAAAATAGATATTTCTAAATTTAGTTTTTTACAAATAAAATCATTATCAATAATATCCTTCTATCAATTTACTATAAATAAAATTAACAAATGTGATGATATATAACATTTTTTGATAGGTTATAAATAATGTTCTTATATCAATATATTATTAATTTTATTTACAATAGATTTATAAAAGGACATTATTAATAATAATTTTAATTGTAAGGGACTAAATTGAGAAATACCACTTGTGAAGAATCAAATTAAGAAGGTAAAAGAGATTAAATTGAAAAATACTCCATTTATAAGAGACCAACATGAGATTTTAATATGTTTTTATTGTGCGACAATTAGCTATAATACAAGATTAAACTTTTAGTGGGCCTATTTGATACATTGTATTAGAATTGATAATATAAGTTAATATAATATATTATAAATATTTATTTTATCTAATGTTGTATAATGCATAGAAATCATACTTTCATGCAATATTTTAACAGAATAATATTATCTTATATAATGTCATATCAAATATTACATAATTTTTAAATTTTATGAGATCTTATTATACATAATATATGTCTTGAGTATGTTGGTGAAGCTGAATCAAGCCATACATTTAGTAGCACTTACTACTATACTTCATTCATCGCATTTTCTGTATAAATTAGCAGATTCACAAAATCTAAAATAAAAATGAATGAACACTCCAAGAGCTATGCAATGCAACTCAAGAGCAGAGCAGCACCAAAGACACCAACCTTTTTATTGATGCTTCCTCGAGCTATTGTCATTATTACCAGTATTATTTATGCCAACATAGGAAAAAAATTGGAGAATCTTAATGTGGATGGTAGAGATTAGTGGGTAGCACTGACGGAGATAATCAAATAATTAATAAAATTGACGACCGCATACTCCTTGGTTGTATGTACTGTGTTATAGTGCAGAGAAATAATTGAAGTGATCGCTACCACAAAAAGAATAGGTCCACTAAGCTTGTTTAATACACAAGAAAAAGAAACAAACTGACAAGCTTCCTTTTGGGTTGATCTGAAACCATTGAAAATGGTCCAAACCCCACGACCCTTAATGGCCCCATCTTTATTAGCTATTGCTTTCGACTCTTCGCCATTCTCATCCATATCGTGACTTTCATAAAGCCTCATCAATTCATTATTGAATCTGAAGGTCTCTGTTCACCCTATGAGTAATATGTCATCGACACATCATTTAACTAGGAAGACTATATCCTAGAAACGTTGGACGCAAATCAATATTTATAACTCAGTATTGAACAGAGCGGAAGTCTAAAAAATAAATCACATAATTGATAATCATTAATGGAGATAATCATCAATTTAGATTTGGATTTAGTGTAAATAATTAGATAATAATTCATACATGTGTTCTTGATTCTTGATTTTCTCATACAAATTAATTCATCAATTGAAGAGAGGAGTCAAATCTATGCATCAGCTAACATAACGTGCATATAACTTTACTCTTAAATTATTTGATATATATCTAAAATTGAGAAATTTCTTGACGCATTTGTCAAATGGGCTCCTAATAATTGTGACAGGATAAGATTAATTATTATTTTTGATACACTATATATATATTTTTAATTTTTTAAATATTATTATGCACTAGGTATGGTGGGAGCCCGAATCCTCTTCCAGTTATAGAGTTAGAACTCCAAGTTAAGGGGCAGTCCGTTGATCGTCTTTGTAAATATGCCGTTTATATTTTATTCTGGTTATTAGAATGATAAGCCAAAATTTTATTTCATTTTTTGAGGTCTAATGACAAATTTTTTATATTAATTTTGATTTATTATTATTGAAGATTAGATTTATACACTCTAAATGAAGATTGTTACTCTAATTACAATTTTTTCTTTGAAAAAATTTTCATTTCCTATCCAAAATTTAGAAAATTTGCGAACTTAGTTCCCATAAATCATATTTTAATAAAATAAGGACTACAATTAAAAATAGTTAAAAGTATCACAAATTTGCAATTAAACATTAAACAAATACAACATAAAAAATAAGTTAAAATTTGCAGCATTAATATTAAATGATGCACTATTAAAAAATTAATTAAATAAAAATAATATCTTAATAATTTAATAAATATATGTAATGTTTGACTTTTAATTTTTTGTTTGTATACTTTGATAAAAAAGTCAATAACTTCTATTTCCTTAATTTTAAGAGATATTATGTAATTTAATAAAATTTAGATATTATATAAAAGATTGAATAGCACATTTCATTTTATATTATTGTTGGTTAGCTAGCTTCTCAAAAGATATAAAGATGGGAAAGAGGTAGTTATTTGTGAGAGTAAAGAAGGATATTTTAAAAAAAAAATAATAATAAAAGTTTGTTCTTGTGAAAATTATATTCATACTATATGTTTGTATGTTTGTCAAATAATTAAAAAAATATAATCCAATTATATGTATGTTTAAGTCTAATATATTGAAAATTATGAAAAATGATGACATAATATCAAAAATTAATATTATATATATAAAATTTTAAAAATTAAAAGGCCCCATCGAATGCATGTGGCTTTGCCACTGTTCCCTGCTGTGCCGCTTTGCCTCCAAACAAGATTTTATTTTTATTAACTCTAATAAGAAATCCAAGCTAGTCAATGGACGTCCTTGCCAGAGACCAACGACATGGGCTTGGTCATCCCAAAATGTGTATCATCAATCAATATTACTTTTGTTTTTCAATAATGTAATTTTGTCATTTTTACGATTATTTTTTTATTAATTGGAAGGGGGGTCAAACGATTGGTTTAAGGCAAGTTTCTTAGGTTGTTTATTAGTTTATTTATCTCTAAATTAGAAGTATTGGGCCCAGGCCGATGTAATTGCATAAGTTGTTTGGGCCTATTGGAGCGAGACTGCTCGGCTTGAATCCAAGCTGTGGGAGAATCGAGTCTCAGAATGGGCCGAGCCGATCATCAGCAGGATCAACTCCTGCCATTCTCCTCCCAAATAGTTAAGGTAGATTAAGTTGATTTTTTATTTATAAAAAAAGAGATTACAAATAGTTTTTCTTGCCATGTGTTAAATATAAACTTGTCAAATAATAATAAATAACTTGAAAAATTAATAATTTTAACTAATTTAATGAATTTTTACTTATAAAAATAACGCAATATAGAAAGCCTTAATAAGTGTTTATTTGTTCTCGGGTTCGGAATTGTAAAAAGAAAAAAAATAATTTTCTTGTTATGTTTTTGTTATAAAACTTAATAACAAAAGAGATAAAAACAAGACCAATTTTGTGAACTATCTATTTTGAGTCCCAAACTAATTTTTTGATAAATATCTTAAAAGTGCATTTTTCATATCATCACTCCTCTAATAAAGACATATTAAGTAAAATTTTGTAATATGATTTAGTATTGCATAATTAAGTCTTTCAAAACATTTTTTTTCATATGTTATAATTTCTTTTTCCAAACAATCTAATAACCAACAATTTTATAGATCAAGTGGAGTAATAAATGAAGAAAAAAAAATACAAAAATTTAGATATCATTTTTATATTTTTACTATTACATTTTTTAAATAAAAAATAAAAAATAAAAAATAAAAAATTTAAAAATATTTATACGTAATTTTTTTATATTTTTGTTCTTAAATTTTTAATTAAAATATGATAAATATATAATTTTTACAAATGATTGTATAATTCTCCATTTAAACTATATACTTATTATAATATTATTAAAAATTATTATATTTTAATTAAAACTTTGATAATAAAAATATAAAGAATTATACCTAAATTTAATTCTTTTTTAAAATAAATATATAATGCTTACAGCATAATTTCTAATTTCTTTTATTACATAACTAACGCTAGTGTAAAGGGCAAATGCCACGGTTCGCAGCACCGGTCTCTGGATGGAACTTCATTTTGCAGTTGTTAGCAAGTGCTGAAACAACAAACACCTTGCCTGCAAGGCATATCTATCCATCCCCCGTAGGGTCATAGATATGTTCAAAGCTTTTCCTGCGCTTCCCCGCCTTCCTTCTATCCCCTCTTTCACAAGGTATGCCTCATCCATGATCATCCTCTCTCTGATTTGATTCGTATCTAAACCTCGTTTTGCACACAAGTCTGCGATTCCAGGAAAATGGTTCTAAGATCTCTCCTCTAAATTTGTTATTTGGTTTAAGTTCATTGGTAATCATTGAATAGCTTAACGGCTAGTTAATGTGCACTTATATCCGAATAAGCAGCTAGTTGAATCCGTGAATATGAATTTGTTACAGAGTATTTTTGAGCAAAATGAGCTCAGTGCCATCACCCAAAATTCCAAAGTTCTTTTCTGTGGAAGGCAATGATATACATTCAAGAAGTAAACCAGATGGTAATACGATGTTCCTTAGCTGTTTGGTTTACCCATTGAAGTTTTACTCTGTTACTTTATATTGTGTTTTTTCTCTACCGTAATGGTCGTTTGACTTATATTTTTTCCATATGACTTTTCCGGCATGCTTGGCTTGGCTTTGAAATGCAAGAATTAAACTGTAGAGCAATATATATTGCATGGGGTGGGCTTACTGTTTTATACCCTTTTGCATTGATTTGAGCATCCGTTAGCAAGCAAACATTTTCCTGTAACGAGTGGGCTGGAATTCTAATCGAGCATTTTGAAGATTGTGAATATGGCGGATATGTCAATAACGATATAGTATCCAACGACTCTATCTCTGATCTTCTATTTTTTGTTTTCTTATAATCTCTTCATTTCCCGCATTTTTGAACTTAATGGTATGTTTGGGAAGCAAAAATAGGAGGGAATGGAAATGGGAAGAATGAAAGTTGACAAAGGATCCAGAAATGATGCATGCATTCATTTCTTTCTCTCCTCTTTTTACTTTTCAAACTAAGCGAAGTACCAACAACAGTTCTTCATGTTATGTTAGAGGATGTCAATTGAACCAAAAGGCTCATTGCATTATAAAACAACATAAAGATGTCTTTAGTCCTTAGATACAGGTTCCAACTAAGTCACAAACACAACTGTCACTTCTTCTGGTCTTCTTCATGTGTTGGCCTGTATGTCCACGTTTAGGCAAAATAAGTGGAATGGTTGTCATGCCATTCAATGTCTAAGTACCTTAATCTATCATCCTAACTAATTCAATCTCTGTCTTTTCAGCATCCCTTAATACTGTATATTCATCAATTAAAATAACCCTGTTTTCGATGTTTCTTTTGTTTGGGGTCACTTACATGACATCTAAAATTTAATGTCACAGGGTTCAGATTCAGTCTTGTCTCATATAACATATTGGCTCAGGTATGGTAATTTTTGTTTCATCTAATTTCTAAAAATGTTTTGTTGCATTTTAAGTGGTGGCACAAATATGAAATGTAACTAAGTATAGCTATATGATATCTTGTTTGGACAAAGAGGAGGTTACCAATTGTTATTCACTGAGTCTTAAGTTATGCATGGGTCCAAGTCATTAAGGATCTCAAACTTTTGTTTCCTGCAACCTTATTTATTATTTATTTATTTGTGATGTAGGTTTATGTGAAGAGCTCTCTATTCCCGCACTCTCCTTCCTCTTGTCTGAAGTATATTACTGTGGATCCTAAGTTACAAATAATGATAGCAAGATCTACATCTAGGTTTTACCATTGTTGTTTTCGTTTATTGCAGGTGGAAAGCTCGTTCAACTGGAATTTTAGCAGTTCTCAAGAATCTGGGAGCTGATTTTTTCTGTCTACAGGTTTTTACTTTATAAATTTTGTGTTCTTCTTTTTATCTTCTTCTTCTGTTCTATCTTTCTCTTGGGTTGCTTTTACTTGAAGTCAAATATTGACTGCTTTAAAATTTTATCCTAAATTTCATTTTCTTTACTATTTTTCTAAATAATATTGAAAAAAAATCTCCTCCTTCATGTCATAAACCTTCTTAGGAAGTTGATGAGTACGATAGCTTTTACAAAGGAAGCATGCTGGACCTTGGATATTCTAGTGTTTATATAAAGAGAAGTGGACAAAAGCGTGATGGTTGTGGGTTATTTTACAAGCTTGACCGGTACGTTGAACCTTTTGTGCAAAACACAAGCAACTTGTAGTTTTGCAGACACAAGATTTGTAATTTAAATTTTGCTTAGAGTTATAGGAATTATAATCAGTAAATAGCTGGGAATCAGAATTTTGCTCTTGGACAGCATACAAGCTTTCCAAGATGAAGCAAGAAAGAACTATTATAACTAAGTTCGCTTACCAAGTCTGTGTTTTCTTTGTTTTTGAACTTTAAACTTCTTGTTTCCATTACATGATTGAGTTCCAACTTAAGACTCCTACCCCATGACTGGTGATTTGAAGTGGTTGTAATGCAAAAGTTGGCTAATAGATGGATTGATATGGATACAGAAAGCCTAAATTTCCAATGTTGTAATGTGATAATTGAACTATTATCAATTGATTAGTATTTGGACAAGTACTCTTCTCTATCTCTACTCTCTTTCTTTTCCATATCATCCTTTGGAGTTGATTGTAGTTAAATATCTCTGTTGCAAGCAGCCAAAAGTCAAAGTCATTATTTATATAGGATTTAGTTATATCTTTCACATTGCCTCAAGAGAAAAAAGGGCAAGATGTCTTTACAGCATGATTGGTGCTCTTCAAATGGGTATTATAAGTTGTGACTTGTGAGGAACGCTTATCCTTATTATCTTCAATAATCTTAGCTTTATATTTATCCGTACTTTGCGCTTTTTAGTGCAGAGTTGGTTTTAGAGGAAAAAATTGAATACAATGATCTTGTAAATTCAATTCAAAACGGAAACTCTTCAAATGATGATGAACACAGCAATGATCAGTCAGAGAAACAAAAGGATGCTGCACCCAATAATGGTAACTTTTATCTTGTACTATTACACACACACACTCTGTGCGGGCAGAGATGCAGCTTGAAACCACATAATTTTATGTTTTTCTGTTGCCTGCATTGGTATTTTTAGCATTCAAAGTTAGAAAAGTTGCTGTTGCATGTTTATTACCTAACAGAGTGGGCTATATCTTCAATCATTTTATTTTCCAGATCCAGGACCTATAAAGAATGCAGAAGATCGTGGAGATCCCAATGATCCCTGTCTGAGACTAAAGCGTGATTGTGTTGGTATTTTGGCTGCGTTTAAACTCAGAGATCTTCCTTGTCATGTTGTTATTGTGGCCAATACACATCTTTATTGGTAATGGAGTGATTTATGTGTATGTATGTGTCTTTTTCTTTTTTTTGACTTTTAATAAACTTTTGCTATCACTTGGCTTGGTTCTTATGAACATGAGTTTGCTCAACTTCAGTGGTGAACTTTATGAACGAAGTTTACATTTTTGCACCAGGGATCCTGAATGGGCTGATGTTAAGCTTGCACAAGCTAAATATCTTCTATCTCGCATAGCACAATTTAAAACACTGGTATCAGAGAGATTTGAATGCATACCTGAAGTCATTGTGGCTGGTGACTTCAATTCTATGCCGGGGGATACGGTACTCAAGCACGTTTAAATTATTAGTTTTCTCATTAATATTAGTAGTGTGAGTTATTCTTTTGGTAACGCCACTTCACTTACTTATCAAGTATGTCCACATGTACTTTCAAAAATAGAGTTGTATATTTCCTCCAACATGTTACTAATAATTTCAATTTCCCATCTCTCGCCCCCCCCCCCTTTTTTTTTTCCAGGTTTATCAGTACCTTGTATCCGGCAACCCTTCATCAACACCAAAGCCTGAATGTCTAGAAGAGCTTCCTATTCCTTTATGTAGTGTCTATGCTTGTACGAGAGGGGAGCCTCCATTTACCAACTGCACTCCTGACTTCACTGGAACACTCGATTATATATTATTTTGCCCCTCTCACCATATTAAACCAATCAGTTTTCTTGAGCTTCCTGACTCCAGTGCTCCTGATGTGGATGGTGGGCTGCCAAACTTCAGTCATCCAAGTGATCATCTGCCAATTGGTGCTGAATTTGAAATTATCAAGGAATAAATGTTCTCGTGAAAAGTTATATTTGACTTCTCTGGAAAATTGTGTTCCTTTTCCTTTCAAGAGAAATCAGAGGAAGGCTGTAAGAGTACATGAATGATGGAGATTATCATGAAATTAACGCAGTAAGCTTTCTATGATGAAAATTTCCTAGGTTTGGCTGCTTTTTCATATGCGGCTGATCCGTTTAGTGAAAAGAATGTGGTTATAATCTCAGATTTGACGGTTTCAACAAGTTAGTTATTCTCTGATTTTGTTGAATTTGTATCAATTTCTAATGTTATGTCCTATTTATTTTTGAGAAAGAAAAGAATTTTTAGACTTAATGCTTTGTATTTATTTATCTCAGAAAAAAAAAGAAAAGAAATTGATATGCCAACTTTCTTTAGAAACGTTAATAAATTTTGCGTAGGTTGGATTGGATCTCTCCTTGCTGGCTGTTATCACTGACTTACACTGAATCACACTTGATGTTATTGACGTATTCTTATGAATTTTATTTTATTTTATTTTTGTGGTGTGTGTGGAAGTTATACTGGAGAAGTTTCTTTTTCTTATCATAAGACACTAGAGTGGTCTTCGAGTGTCTCTGAGGCATGAAGATCCTCTGCTGCCCTCCTTAAGCAGCATGCGGTGCGGTTAAAGGGAAGCAGTAGATTTGGACTCTCTATACATGTTTAGATAGTTTAGATTTTAATTTTTTTTAATCTCATCCATCAATTTTTTTTATTTTGATTTTTTATTTTAAAAAAAGTTAAATGTAAGATGAAACTAATCTCTCAAATTTTATCAAATAAATTTTATTTTTCATTTTATTTCTTTTTAAATGAAAAAACATGAAAAATAAAAAAATGGTTGGGATTGAAAAAGAAAAAAGAGATAAACACTAAAATTTAGAATATTCAAAGTTGTGCTACACAAGGGGAACAACAGAGAATTCGCTTGCCTCTTCGAGATGGTTGAAAGTAGAATTTTCAGGCATGGGTGCAAGTTCTAGAATGGACCAGTTGGGCAAGAGATAGCGATCTTATTTCATGGCCCGGAGAAAAGTTTAGTGCGAACCAATTGATTCAAGGAGTCAATTTTCATTGCAAATTCTTAATGTCAAATTAGATATATCACCCTTTAATGATCCCTGTTAGCACTAAAGAACAATATATTGGCTACGTGCCATCAAATTCTGACGAGTACTATCTAATTTATATACATCAACGTAATCCAATCTTACTATTGGAGTTGACCCTTTGAAATTTGAAAACGCAGGGATAATGGGAGATGTTAGGCTTTTACATGCGTCAGTGTGTGTATTCGGAAAGAGAAAGGGGTTAGAGAGGAGTTTTCTTAAAGCTTCTCATATGACCATTTGAAAGATCAACTAATTTTGATATAATTAGAAAGATTAACCTACGTATACGTAAAATTCTGGGATGCTGTGGGGTGTGCAGAGGAAATAATTTGTCAGAATTTATTGCATATGGACGATGATATGAATACAGTGACGAAATTTAAAGTATTTAAGTAATTTAAAATATCCATCTAATACGAACCTTTGACATACGCAAACACAGAATTTTGAAGACGCAACTGCAATATAAACCGTTAGTTACAGTCATGGGATGACGTGTCTCTTTCTCCGAAGTTGGAACCATAAACCCAATTGCGTAGCCAAAGATACACAGAATTTTGAAGACGCAACTGCAATATAAACCGTTAGTTACAGTCATGGGATGACGTGTCTCTGTTTCCGAAGTTGGAACCATAAACCCAATTGCGTAGCCAAAGATATATGGTGGGGCCTTGAACTTTGAAGATGATCGGATATACCGTCATTGGAAGGTAAAATTAATATGATTTTCGCTCATACTAACTCAAAACATGACGGATAACCATGGGAATATCAGCAGGATCCGTGTCAGTTCTTCACTACGGTTTGTGCGTCATGATGTGAAAGTTCCGCTAATTTCGCTCAGAATGTAGACTGATGAGTGGTAGCAAACTAACCCAAACATGGTATTGTGTAGTGTGATGCTCAACAATGTTTGGCACGGAAGTTGATTTGAGATTCAGTTTTTCTTTCCCTCCAAATTGTCCATGTGAATGCGTTTGCGTTGAAAAAGTGATCACTTGTGAAAAGGATAACAAGCCAGTGAACAAAAGTTAGTTATGGGAGTTAAGAGTTCGTTATTCTGTTATGTTATTTAGTTACTCAGCCTCCCTTGCTATAAAACCTGTTGTTGGGGCTTGACTTTGTAATCATTCTTATTGATTCTAATCAGATCATCTGACCTTCATCTTGAAATCCCACCTATCCACTCTTTCTATTTTTTTCAAACCTTTATCAAATCTTTTCATGGTATCAGAGCTGTGCGATCATGGCAAGCTCCGTTGCTAAAAATTCAACTCAAGAAAACTCAAATCCAAGTTGTGGAAATACAACCAAAGCTTCGGTTCAAACCTTCAGCAATCCAGTATCAATTAAACTGGAAGAACACAACTTCCTTTCATGGAAGCAGCAAGTCAGTGCAACTGTAGCGGGATATGAACTGGAAGAATATCTATTGGGAGACCAGCATATTCCTTTAAAGTTTAAGACAAAAGAAGATGAACAACAGCAGAAAATCAATCCTGAATTTCATCATTGGAGAAAACAAGACCAATTACTGTTATTTTGGCTCTTGTCATCTATGTCCGAAGGAATGCTCTGTAGAATGGTAGGCTGCATACATTTATATCAAGTCTGGGAACGTCTGGAAGTTTTCTTTGCCTCTCAGAATCGTGCAAAGATCAAGCAACTCAAAACACAGTTAAGAACTACAAAGAAGGGTGATCTTTCTATAAATGATTACTTGTTAAAGATCAAGAAGATAGTGGATGCATTAACATCAGTTGGCTTTCCAATCTCAGTAGCAGATCACGTTGATGCAATTTTTGAAGGACTCCCCCAAGATTATGACAGTTTGATTACCTCTGTGAATACAAGAATTGAACCTTATACAATTACTAAAATTGAAGCCATTCTTTTGTCTCAAGAAGATAGAATTGAGAAGCATAAGAAGGAGATGGATATAGTTTCTGCTCACATGGCACAGATCAATCAAGGATCAGATCGGAAGAATAATGGCCAGCACAAGCCAACTAGGTTTAACTACAATCAGAATCAGAATTTCAACAAGCATTTTCAACCTAATGGATACAGCAGCAAGGGTCGTGGAATAATAGAATAACGAACTCTTAACCCCATACCTAACTTTTGTTCACGGGCTTGTTATCCTTTTCAACTTGGTCACAAAAAATATGATACTATGACAAATACTATTTCATTGGAAACTTAATCTATTAAATGAATACTTATAAATAATCATATATATATATATATAAAGTGGAGGGAGTTGCATTATTCTATCATTCTGAAGTAGTAAACAGTATAACTCTTTTTTAAAATTAAGTGTGAATCAAGTTTTATTTTAGACTTTTTTTTTAAATTTAAACTAGTGACAAGGAGACTCACAGTTAGTGTTAATATAATAATAAAAAGAAAATAATCAATGAGTTGTTTAAAATAATCTTTAGTAGTTTGAGATTTTTTGTTCTAGAGTTCCCAATTTTGTAAAATAAAGAATGGTCAACATCGTGAGAGTGTAGTGATTCTGTCTCGAGTTTTGATGCTCAAGTTAGCTTCCATGGCTAAACAGTATAGATGTGGGACATTAAAAAGAGCCAAGATCCTTATACTTTAATTATAGGAGAGGTCCTTAAAGATAGTTTGGTAATTTCGGTCAATGGGACGGGGATAGATAGTAAGACACATGTTACATGTACTCACTGGCTCCAGAATATGCGGTATGGTTGGCGTGCAGGCACAAAACACATTTGCAAGAGTTGCGGTAGTACGTGGTCACCCAAGTGTGATGATCGTGTGTGCAGTCAAGTCTAAGGGGCACTTGGTCATTAAGGTTAGAATATATAGTAAGCTACAGTCTGACATTCGACATGCCATGAGCTTTGTTCAAAACCATGCTGATCCAAATTGAAAGCATTAGGTTATCCAAAGGGAAAATGCCAAAGTGAGGTTTGTTATGTTCTTGTCGTTTATTAAGTAGAAATGCCCCCTTGGGTTGCTGGCATTTTCTACCATTGATTGGGTTTGGAATGAAAATGGGATTCTCATACTATTACGTTTGGTTGGCATATTAACCGTTCTATTCTTATTCCTGAATTTACTTGATTTCCTCAAAATAAGTGGGGCATTCTATTGAAAATATTATGAAAAATGAGCAGGCTTTGCTGGAGTGACTTGGGAAATGACGTTATTATCCTTTCTATGGAAAATATTACTGCCTTTTCTATGCCAAATATTTTAATAATTTATCAGAGTAATTAAAAATATTTTACGCAAATTAAAAATATAAAAGAAAACATTATTGCCTTTTAAACAGATTAAAATCAAAAAAATAAATATTTAAATATTTATTTGCATTAGAGGTATTATCGTAATTTAATTAGCATTTCTTTTCATTTTTACATTGTTTTATCTAATTAAATACAAGATTGGAATGAAATGTCCATTCATTCATATGACATATCAAATATAAGTTTTAGGTTTCCATTTTTTTTTCAAAACTCATTCCTATTTCAATTTTTATTTTTATTCTTACAAAAATTATTCTCTCGCATAACAAACCTAGCATAAGAGTGACGGACAGGTTACGGTATATATCCTTTTCCAATTTATGCACAGGCTTTTTAAAGGCAGACGTATCTCTACGGCCCTAAACTAAAGTGATTATTTCAGCCCCTTTGATTCTGTTTTTGCTTTTTCTTTTTTCTTCATAAAAAGAAAAAAAACAGTTTTTGAGTGCAACTAAGAAAATGAAATGGCAATGTTTCATTCACATTAATTGTTTCAAGCTTACCTTGGTAGGAATTAAAGCGTGATATCTATAAACACAGCTTTACGTATTGTTCTAGAGTAGCAGAATTATTTAGTTTATCCAATTAGCAACTAAAGTAATCTGGATCCTCTACTTTATAATCTAATAATTTGAATCATTTGTATTTATTAATTAAATATATGATATGTATTTAAAGAAACATAAACTAAAGTTAAAAGCTCTTTAGTCTTTCGGATTCATTTTACAACCAATGAGATTAACAAACTTGACAATACAGGCATGTAGATATCTAGTTTATCCCCCAAATACAGTTTTACAGAAATGAAGAAGGTGTGTAAGGAAGAACAGGCATAGAGAAATAAGGCTCAGCTATGGGTGCTTCAGTTGCCATTCCTGGCTGATTGGCAACATGTCCACGAAACCCCTTGTAAGACGCTTTAAACTTAAGAATGAAGTAACGACAACATGATACGAGGGAGGAGAAGGTCGAGTGATGATGACGATGTGGGCGCCGTCTTGTAGCCTTTTGAGGTTGTTCAATTGAATGATAGGGTAATGAAGATGTGCTTCCCCTTTCTCCTCCATGAACTGCGCCGTCCATAATTGGTTTCTTCTGGCACCTACCTTAGAGGTGGCTTGTGTTGTGGCTACAAAGTGGTTTATGAAGATTGTGTTTTATGGAGTGGAGCTCAAGCCTGAAGGACTGCTCTATCGAAAATTCCCTCCACCGCCCACTGATTCTGCTCATGAATGAGTGGATGCAGAAGAGCCCTTATATAGAGGCCAACCCAAGATGTCAACAGTTAAGTTTGTTGCAGTGGACCTAAAGAATTGGGACCCATTTATACCTTCATTACGATGAAGTTGTTGAGAAAAGGAAAAACAAATTAAAAAAAAAAATTCTTTGCATAACTCACACCAATAATAATAGGATTAGATTTATGATTTAATATTGATGTTGTTTCTTATATTTTTATTGTGAGATTTCTCAATTAATATGATAAGTATATAATTCTTTAATAAAAATATAATAAGTGTATAATTTAATTAGAGGATTATATAATTGTTTATGAAAAATCATATATTTGTTATATTTTAATTGAATAACCATATACACATCATATTTTAATTGGAGAATTTGATAATAACTATATAAGAAATTACATATAATTTTTTTTAGATTTAATTATAGTTCCTGGTATGTTTATGATTAGATTCTCCAATAAAGATATAATATATATAATATTTTTTTGAAAGGCTCAATCATATAAAGTTAAAAATCATACACTTGTCTACTATAATCATATGCTCATTATATTATTATTAAAATACTTGATAACAATGATATACAAATTATAAATTTTTTTCCATAATAATAACTAGTTGACTGACATAAACTAAAGTTGATGTCAACATTTTTTAATTAATTTTTAAAAATATTTTAACTAGAAATTAAATTATAATATTTCTAAATTTAAAAATAACAAAGAAAACTAATGAGGGGTTAAATAACTTCCAACTGTCTCCCGTATCCATTTTAATTTTTTTGGACCATAATTTACATTTACATTGTTTAAAATTATTATTTTTTATTTTATTAAAATTAATTTAGGAGACCAAAGGTTTCCAAAGGCATATATTATAGTATAAATAAGAAAAGAATATAATTTAGCTTTTGAACTTAGACCTATTTATAACCTTATTATATCAACTTTAATGTAGTGTATCTTATACTACATAACAAACAGGAATGGAACATGTAATTGTTGAGTCAATTGTATGATAAAAAGGTTAAGAGAAAAATTGTGGTTGCCCCTTTTTCTACTTGTGACAATGAAGACCTATTGATTTGAAAAGAAAGCCCAAGAGCAAGGTATTCTTCCAAGCTAGGTTGTCAACTTATCATTAAAGAGATGGTCATGCCAAACTCCAATCGGGTTTTCCCTTAGAAAAAGTTGTGGCAAATCAAACTCCCAATCAAAATGATTTTCCTTGCTTGGAAAATAATGAATTGAGCTATTCTAGTTATTGAACTTCTCAAGAAGGATCATTTACAAGTTGACCAAGAATGTGTTATACAATGAAGCTCTTGAGATGCTAGAACATATCTTCATCACATGTAATTTTGTTAAGGCTATTTGGTTTGGCTCCTTTCTTAAACTCATATAAGATGAGATGGCCATGGTAGATATGAAGGAATGGCTAAGCTAGTGGTTCTTAAACCAAAAAATTTCACAATGAGAGGAAAAAAAAAAAGATGATCATTGCCATTTTTCACAGCATTTAGGAAATTAGGAACAAAGCAATTCATCAAAGGGTGACCTTAGATTCGATAGTCTTATTGAGAAACATTGAAGGTAAATTATAGATCAATTCCTTATCATGGAAAAACTTTCCTACAAGTTGACTACAAATATCCCAACTAGGAACCACTTAATAGATCTAGTGAAGCCGATTAAGGAAGGATGGTCACTTACAATGCAGGAAGGAAAGGACAAAATGAAGAAATAACAAGACGTGAAGTTGCCTATCCTTTTTAATTGCTCTTTGGTTTCAATTGTGTTTCAATTGGAGTCCACCAAAGGATATGCCTAAAGAGGTTATAAGAATTAAGACAATTAGAGACCTAGTAAAATGAATAACTCAGATAGAGGGATTTGGAAAGGGGCAATAATACAACCTTTAACTTTTTTTTTAAAAAAGATTTGCAGTAATACTATTTTCACTGGGGAGCAAGAAAGACCATAGCAATGGACACAATCCATCATAATCTTGGGGTACTAACCCAAGCTTTTAAGTCTTTTAGTTGTGGCATTGTGTATGTAGGAACATGTCATGTGTGGTTTGGGTTTTTTACCTCCTCAACCTCGATGTAAGACCATAACTCTATGTTTAATCAATTTAGTTGATTTTAGTACAAATAAAATCAACTTTAAAACATAAAACATCCTTTATTCTTTATACAAAGTGAGGAATTTTAAGTATTTTGATTTAAGCCATAAGACATATAACTCCTTGGAATTTTGAATCATGTGTAGATAACTTGATAACCTTTAAAACTTTAAAATGGACCCTTTTAATCTCCATTTTTTTGTCCAAATAAACCCTGTTGTTAGTGAATTCATTAATTGGCTAACAAAAAGGTGACACATTAGATTAAATAGACCACCTAGCATGTCATTTAGTATCAAGGGCAAATTAGTCATTTTTTGTAACAACTTAGAAAAAAATGTGTGACACAAGGACTATATTATAGCATTTTAAAATTTTAGGGGCCAAAGTTCAATTCTCTCCAAAATATATTAAAAAATTCCCAATACCTACTTACTTTACTTTTTCCTTTCTTCTTTGCCATGTCACTATTCCCATTTCTAGTTCTTTTCTTCTTTTGTCCTTTCTTTTTGTTTCTGCATCGTTTCTTTTGTTCTTTCTTCTTTTAAACCCTTTCACCCTTTTCGTTCTTCCTCTCCTCCCTTTCCTTTCTTGTTGTCTCCCCATCAGCTCCTCTATCTGCCACAAAAATTTGACTCGCAAGCCATTGTAGGGGGTGTTTTGCTCTTCGTTGCGGCAGCAAAAAGGAAGCAACTATGGTGGGGTTTTAAGTTACATTTAGGTTGCTTCTACTTTGCTCCATTTATCTCTTGATCTTTTGGTAAAGGATCTTTCCTTTTTCTTATTCTTGGTTGCCAAAATCAAATTTTGCTCAAGGGAGTTGGTTTATGGAGAAAAAAAAATGAAAAAAAAACTAAAAAACCTAGTTATATTTTTATATACATTGGATCTAGATGGGGGGAAATCTAGAAGCTAGGAAATTCCATGTTTATTCTTTGATTGACTAAATTTTGTGGCAAACTCTATTAAGGGTCTTGTAATTAGAAGGGAGTTCATTCCATTGACTCTTGGGGTGAAGAATCACTTGTTGAAATTCTTAAATTTGGACCTCCCCAAAAGAGGTTCCGGAGATAATTCTTCTTCAAGCTCATCATTAGTTCAAGGCCATAAGAATTATGGTGTCACTTTGTGTTGTGAGTAGATAATACTTGCTGTGACAAATTTATTAAACTAATGAAATGCTAAACTTGATTTCATTATGTGTGACTAAAAAGGAAGTATTAATTGATGTTATTGAAATATCTTAATTGTTGATTAACTAATTTAGTATACTTGGATAATTATTTTAGCCATTTTTTTTAATTTTAAAAGTGGTGTACTATAAAACCCTGTAACTAATAGTAGTAGTTGTTAGCCTTGGTGCACCTCAATTTGAACTCTAGCTAGCGGGGATGTTGCTAGCCCCGTGTGTTAGCCATAACATGTGGATTTGTTTGAATGGTTGCATATAAGCTACCTCGATATTACGATTTCCTCATAAGTGATGTGCTTGGCATTTATTTGATTTAGTTCTATTTAGACACGTCAATTATTGCTATGCACGAGTTTTTAAATGTTAGTTATGTATATTATCGAATTTATTTGTTATAAATGTAAAAAAATGAATTTTATTAGATACTACATTATTACTTACATTTTTTTATATAAATTCAAGTTTAAAGGTAGATTATTCCTTATGATTTGCATCTTAGTCATAGTTAGTATTATCCGCTCACTGAGTTTCAAACTCCCCCCTTTTAAATTTCTTTTCATTATAGCTAGTAACATGGGTCTAGAACCAACACAGGAATGACCGCTTCAAGATATTGAGCCTTGCGTGGTTTTGCTAGGGCTTTTTTTTTGTGAACTTTTGAAATTGTAATTAGGTATATTACTTATTCTTAGTCGTAGCTCTACTAATACACAGGTAGGGTCCTCACTCCTTTTTTTATTGTTTAGTGCTTCAGATTGAGAGCAGAGCTCTCTTGTTATTTTTTTGATTGGTTGTTTGGTTATTTGTAGGAATTTTGGGCAATCCTATATTTAGGGGAAACTTTGTCGAAATTTTTATGAAAAGTTAAATGAACTATTTTGTAATCAATTTTTTTGGTAATATTATATAAATCTTTTAGTAAAAGAAAGCCTCCTTAAGTATCCAAATAATTGTTTCACCTTGCCATCTCACCTTTTATGTGTATGGTTTTGGTGGTTAAGAGGCTTATGGTTATGAGTTTCAACTTATAGACCATGCCGGTTATACCTCTTTCCTTTCGGGGGTGTAACATTTTCCTAGGCCTAAAATGCACGACTTCAAATCTTCATTCTCAAAAGGCCAAGAATGTCATTTAGTTGTGCTTCATATCCCCCTTCTTTTCCATTGAGCTAGGGCAACCTGTTTACACATCATTATAGGCAAGGAAATTGATTTGGAGCTAGTCATTCTTCAATGGACATTTCTCATGTTCTATGATGCTTTACATATTTTGTGATCGAGGATGAAAGGAAAATGAGTTTGAGCAGGTATTAATTTTGAACCCATCACTTTCTCTTGTCAAAAATATCTTAGCATGAACGTTTTTAAATGTTACCTTTTTTGTGACTTTTTGAAAATGAACCAATTTTTGTAGTGCCTTAATTTTATCAAATTTAAACACTATTGTAAATTTTGTAAGAATGAATGTTTCGATTGCAAATGGTGAAGTCTGTAGTATGAGGCTGTGGAGATTGGATTTTTTGAAAATAAACCACTTTTCCTAGTGCCTCAACTAGTAGTTTAAGTAAGATTTTTCTTGTAGCTCTCAAAACTATAGTGCTTCAACTAGCACTTTAAGTAAGATTTTACTTGTAGCTCTCAAAACTATAGTGCTTCAACTAGCAGTTTAAGTAAGATTTTACTAAGGATTAGACTTAGATATATATATTTTATATTTTTGCCATCAAGTTTTTCAATTAAAATAAAATAAATGCATAATTTTTCAATAATAATATGAAAGTGTATGGTTTAACTAGAAAACTATATAGTTATTTGCAAAAATTATACATTTGTTATATTTTAATTAAAGAACTTGATGGTAAGGATATAAGAAATTGCATATAATTTTTTTTAATACTAATTCCAAGTTTTGCCTCTCCACTTTTTATATGAGCACTTTTCCTCTAAAACATTATCTTGATACAGTAGCCATAATCTCTCTAGAAAGTTAACCCTCCTTGAAAGCCAAGGATCACAGTTGTTACTTCTTCAGCATAAAAAAGTCAATTTCATCATAGGGGAAGTATACTTGGTAGCTATTGAGTCACTAATCCTGTGAATAAAATTATTTAGCCAAGTGCTACTATCTGGTTTATTGCCTCTTATTATTATGTTACACATTGCCTTTGATGTTGTTCTTCACATACCACTTCTCTTTTACGCATGTGAAGTTGCATATAGAGGATTTTTTTTTTAGATGAAAGCACATAGAAGAAATTAATGTCCCTACTTGACTATTGTTAGTTGCGTTCCTTTTCTTTAACTTTCTATTTCCCCATGTATTCTTTCCTCCATTGTATTCACCAAGATAGACAACATGCTGAAATTTGTATTCTTTAGATATGAATTAAATGACTGATTTAGATACTCTTCCTATTGTTTGAAGTTGGTGATGGCTACCTCCATTGTGGGTGAAAGCAATGGAACCATCCGTCTAAGGCTAACGAATAAGCTTTACTTTTGTGGTAGAAGAGCATGCATCAAAATTTCGAAATCTAAGAAAAATCCCAATAGATTGTATGCTAGATGGGAGGATAATAAATGCAATTTTAAGTGATTGATGCCAACTAGGACCCGTGAAAAGAGAAGCGATGGTGGAGCTAAGACCATTAGTGACGCGATGAAACACTCGGGGCTGTAGAATAATGTATCTGCAATCAAGATGGACAGAGTCGAACTTAGGGTAAAGATTAGCTTAAATGAAAAGGTTTCATGTGGGATTGAAAATGATTTTAAATAGACTTAATTAGTGTTTTGGTCTTTTAAATTATCTATCATAATTTGGTTCCTTGACTTTTTTTTCCCCAATTTAGTCATTTAGTTTCCAATTTGTGCCACATTATATTCGTTTTTTTTTATCAGTCACATTCATCAAGACACTTATTGGACACTCTTAATAGTGGTTACGTGGTATTTTAGGTAAACAAACACTATAATTAAGGTTCCCATTTGCACCTTAGCACGATGCCCATTTGCTTTAAGGACGGTCTCTTAATTTTTTTTTTTAGTATTTTAAAATGGTCTTTCAATTTTTTTGGGTGTTTCAAAATTAGTCTCTCAAATGCATATGAAACTCTTATTTATAAAATGGAAGTAAACCGAAACCAATAAAAATACATCATAATCAATAAAATTAAGCTAGAATGAATGAAAATAAATCAAAGAAATAGTACTCCATAATTAGTACAGTAAGGATTTTATATGCACTTGAGGGATCATATTTGAAATACTTGGAAAAAGTTCAGAGATAATTTTGTAACACTAAAGAAAGTTAACAAGCTATTTGAAGGCAAATGGGCATCTTAATAGCAGCAGTTGTCTACTTCGAATGTCATGCAAGCATAGATATAAGTGTCTATTAAATATTCCAACAGATGGGGCATAAAAAGGTAAGTGACACAAATTAAAAGTTGAAGAATCAATTAGATAAACAATAACATTAAATGATTAAATTGAAAAGCCAATTAAGAGAAAAATATTAATTAAGTCTATAAAATATTAATAAAAAGTAAACTCGCAATTTAGAACAAAAAGGTGGACACCTAAATTAAGAAGTCCAAAACACGTGAAATGTGAACCTCTCCCTAGCTTTCATGCAATTTCAATGCCGTGCTAGTTGGGTAAGTAAGGCTTTTGAAAATCAATTATTCTATTTAGATAGTTGGGTCGGTAAGGGTTTTGAAAATTTATTTTATTCCACATAAGAGTAGGATCAGTAGAGGAAAATGCTTTCTGTGACCGAAAATTTTCTTAAAAAATCAGTGAATTATCTTCTTCAGGTTGATTCCTTTTCTCTGCTATTATCTTCTTCTGAATCCTTAGGTGGACAAAAAACCAAATATGGAAACCGTTTGGAAAGACGTTCAACAACTCATCTCTTCTTTCAATAGCTTCGCTCACGGAATGCTTCCTTCCGAGTTTGAATCCTCTCCTACTGCAGGGATATATATATATATATATATATAGTAAAGTATTTTAACATTTTGTTATTATATTTTTTAAGATTTATGATTTAATGTAGAAGATAAATATAATAATGAGAAGGATAAAAATTTTAATTGTCAGAGAAAGCTAAATTTTAAAAATTTTAATTATATAATATAATTAAAATTTTAAAAATATAATTTTTTTAATAATTAAAATTTTTATCTTTTTAATTATAATTTTTAGATACTCGGCTAAATTTTTAATCTTAAATAAAAAGACATAAAGCACCTTATCGTACGGCGTATAATAAAATCCCCTGCTAGTGGGATCCAAGCAAAGTGGAATGAGTGTTTGGAGGACATACAGCTGCTCTTATCCATTCATTCAGAGTCATTCTACCCCAGTTTGATTCTTATTGTATTTGTTTTCATTGCAAAAAACAAAAACAAAAAAAAGTAGAACAATGGGAAGTTCAATTTAGTAGAGTCGCTAAAGATGGTTGTTGAAGTGAAGCAATATGAGTGGCTGGTGAGAAATGGTTAAGGAGACAAGATGGTGGTGCCAATATGTGGTCATTGCTCACCTCATCGCCCACTTTTTGAAGTGACAAGCACTACTTGGTGATGCAAAATGGCACCACTAACCAATGTTCTCCAAATTCATGGGAGCCAAGTGGATTTCTGGCCATTTATTAAGTATTAGGGTTGAGCAAAATATTTATAGTTTATAAATATTTGTAAAATTTATTTACTTATATTTAGATATGAAAATTTTTATAAATATTTTAAAAACTTGAATTTGAGTAATATGATATCTGCCTTATTTCACATTAGTAGTTTATAGTAATTTATTTGTATATTAATCAATATAATGTATTATAAAAATAAAGGTTAGCATCCAAAAAGCATTAAATAGGTTTTGAATTATATTAATAGTTGTTTGAGGCATTTATTATTAGTTGTGATTTTATATAGACAGATTTTTTGTAAATGAGGTTTAA
Source organism: Erythrophleum ivorense (assembly GCA_026724425.1). Taxonomy (NCBI): domain Eukaryota; kingdom Viridiplantae; phylum Streptophyta; class Magnoliopsida; order Fabales; family Fabaceae; genus Erythrophleum; species Erythrophleum ivorense. The sequence continues at coordinate 538,258 of JAIUCV010000462.1, read as the reverse complement.
CTTGAGAGAAACTTGTTCATTATGAAAAATTTTTAAGTAAATAAGTTAGGGTCTGAAAATTCAAGAATTTAATGGGATATTTTTTTTTACCCACTAAATATAGGTTTGAGAATAAAAACTATAATACCTGCCCATGACCATTCTTAGCAATTACATTCTCCATATGGAAAAAGTGGGCTTGCAAAGCCAAGTCTTAATAATTGGATATTTGAATAATCACATTTGCAAAAATTATTAGCTACACTCCTCTTTTTTCTATGTTCTCTTTTTGAAAAGTGCACTCACATACATAGGCCTTTGCTTATAGAATGTTTTTCAAAATAATTGAATTTAAGTTGATTTTTTTAAAAAATTATTTTCTCTTATCAAAAAGAGCTTACACTTTTACATTCAAGATTTACACAACAAATTAATAGAAACAAATTAAAATAAGTGTGCAAATGGTGGGTCTACTATGCACCAATTTCAATAAAATTTTATTACTTTATTATATTTATTTTAAGTGTAAAGAGTATACTTAAAAATATCTACTGCCATGTTTGTTATATAATTTATAATATTATGTGTTATTTTGAATTGATTAGTTCAAATATATAAGAGAAGCTTATTTAATATGTTCAAATAAATAGTATATATATATATATACATATTCCTTTTTTCATATAGAAGACAATTATTCTTTAAAGATAATGATCATTCATGCTTCAAAGCTTATTTTCTCAATTTTATTATCATATTTCTAGCAACATCTTACTCTCCTTTTGGCTTTTTTGATACATGTTAGTTAGATAATATTTCTATATTTCAGTTATTGTTGTTATTGCCTTTTCTATTATTGTGATGAGTTGTCAATAGTAAGGAGTATTATAAATAACAGTGCTGAGAGGCATAGGAGGACTTTTGACTTTAAAATGAATTACCCCTTATATTAAGTATTAGAATTTTCCTTCAACTTCATACCAACTGGTATTAGAGGTAGTATTTCACAGAAATGGAAGTACACACGTCTGAATGTTTTCATGAGCTTGAGCGCGAACATTAAGGAGCTTTGATATGCTTATGTGCAAATGGATGCCTCAGTCGTCAGGATTGAGAATTTGATAATTGATATAGCATCGAAGCTATCATCGTTACAAGTAAATGCTATAGATGAAATTAATGGCATGAATGGTGTAGTGAATGAAAATGGAGAACAATCAACTAGTTGTTATCCTTAATTTGGTTCTTACATTGGAAATCAAGCAATGAACTATCAATTTCTGACCAAATTTGTCCATATTAAGGTTCCAAAGTTTGATAGATTTGACTTTAAAGGTTGGATATACATATGCATGTAATTTTTTGACATTGACAACACTCCACTATATTAGAGGATTCAGATGATCAATTTACATTTAGAAGGCAAAGCTCTTCAGCGGCACTAGAATTTTATGCGTAAGAAAAAGATAGGCAATATAAGATGGCTTGACTACATTGAAGCTTTATGTGAGAGATTTGGAGACATTCTAAACGTTGACCCAATGTCGGAGATGAAGAATCTCAAACAAGAAGAGGCTGTGAGTCAATATCAAGAGAAATTTGAAGAACTTTTGGTTTAGGTAGACTTGCCATAAGCTATTTCCTTGGTGGATTGAGACATGAGATTGAGACTCTGATGAGAATGTTTAATTTGACTTCACTCTCTAACATAATGTACCTAGCTTGAGTACAAGAAGCATTCATTCAAGCTATGCGTCACCAAGGTTCAACTGAGCTGAAGAAGACATAGCCACTTTCCACTATCTCCATCACCTACATGTCCAGGCCTTCTTTCACTCCTTTCTTTGTTTCGTACAAACATCAAGCACCAGACCATTCTTACGCTTTATCAAATTTTGTTACCAATATTGATTAGGAATCTATAGCTAATTTTGTCCCTCAAAATCAAAGAATTCATCCACAAGTGAGAAGGTTGTCAAGCAACTCAGTAAATAGGAAATGGATAATTGAAGGCATAAGGGACTTTGCTATTGGTGTCCTGAGAAATACAACTTCAATCATAAATGTCAAGACTCTTAATTATTCATGATTATAGTAGATGAGGATGATCAAAAGGATGTTATGGATATAGATACTATGGTAGCAGGTATAGAGGGAGCTACAAAGGGGATACCATTACAAATATCACTTAATGCTATCAGTGGCACTATAGAGGAGTCAGCAATAGTTTCAACAATGAAGGTGGAGGGGGATGATAAAATGACAACATGTGATGATACTCTTAGATACAAGGAGCAATCACAACTTTATGGATCTCAAATTGGTAAGAAGACTAAAATTGAAAATGCAATTTACTAAAGAAATCAAAGTCTCCATAGCTAAAGGAGATTAGCTGACCATTGATAAAGGCTATCTAAGGCTGCCATAGGGTATGAATGATCAGGATTTTGTTGCTAATTTTTTAAGGATGGAGTTGGGGGGATATGACATGATTTTGGCTATGAATTGGATTTTGTCTTTGGGAAGATTTTTGTGGCATTTTCAATAATATTTTGTGTTTTACATTGCATAGAAATTATGATGAGATTTTTGGTATGAAAAACTCGAGAGCAATATTGATAGATGGTGAAGAGTCTAGTAAACAATTATTATAGGAAAATAGTTGTTCTTGGTTTAGTTTTTCCATATTTTAAAAGAAGAAAATCTACTTAGGTTGAGTAATGCAAAGAATGGTTTAATAGTGGTTGAGAAGAATTTTTTTAACTAAATTGCTTTAGGAGTTTATACATGTATTTTAAGAACTAAAGGCCTTACCTCCTTTAAGAGATTTTAACCATGTAATTAATTGAAAGGAGGAAAAACCATCTTACTTAAGGCCTTTATTGATACGAGCCTTTGCAAAAGGATGTGTTAGAAGGATTGGTTCAGAAGATGCTTTCGAATGGCATTATTTGGCTTAGTTAGAATGCTTTTGCTTCACCACTTGCTTTGGTTGAGAAGAAGGATAATACATGGTGTTTTTGTATTGATTATTGAAAGCTTAATGCATATACCATCTAGAATAAGTGTCCCATTCCAATCATTAAGGAACTTATCGACGAGTTGCAAGGCTCCCAATATTTTTTTCAAGCTAGATTTGCATGCAGGGTACCATCAAATTAGGATGCATTCAACTGATATACATAAAATAGCCCTTAGAACTCATGAAGGGTTATACAAATTCTTGGTTATGCTATTTGAATTGAAGAATGCCCGAACTACCCTCCAAGGTTTAATGAACATAATTTTTAAACCATTCCTCCAAAAATTTATCTTGGTATTTTTTTGATGATATATTGGTATGTAGTAGCACTTGGCAACTCCCTTTGCAACACATTAGGAGTACCTTGGCTACTTTACGACATCATACTTTGTTTGCAAAACAAAGTAAGTGCACTTTTGGCACTACTAGTATTGACTACTTAGGTTATGCCATTTTTGGCTGTGGTTTTACATTATATTTGAAAAAGATAGATGCTATGGGTTCCTAGTCCACTCCATCTTATATGAAATCCTTGAGAGGATTTTTGGGATCATAGGCTATCATAGGCATTTTGTAAGGGATTATGGTTCTATAAATAAGCCCTTTACAAATATCTTAATAAAGGGAGCTTTTTCATGAACCACAGAAGCTAAAATTGCTTCTAATGAGCTTAAGACAGCCATGACTACTACCCCTTATCCTCACCTTACCTAATTTTTTTGAACCTCTCATTATTGAAACAAATGCTTCAAATGTTGGGTTTGGCGCTATTTTATCACAACATGGCCATCCTATTGCCTTTGTGAGCAAGGTGCTTTCCCTTAAGAAGACACATGCTTTTGGTTATGAAAAGGAGATGATAGCCATTGTTTTTGCTATTAAACATTAGTGTCAACATTTGTATGGCAAGCAGTACAAGATTATCATTGATCACTTACTATTAAAACACTTATTAGAGCAAAATAATGCTACACACAAGTAATACAAGTGGTTGGATAAACTGTGGGGGTTGGATTATGAGATCATATATCGAAAGGGAAGAAGTAACCCAATGGCTGATGCACTTTCTAGTTGCCATCTAGATCTATATGTGCAAGGGTTACATAAATCTTGCAATAAGACTATTATCTTGGTGGTAGTAGATCATCTGTCCAAGGTTGCTTACTTTATCGCCTTACACCATCCTTTTACAATTGTAGAAGTGGCTCAAGTTTTTATGGGTTATGTTGTCAAATTACATGGCTTTCTAAAACTATTGTAACTAATCAAGATCCCATATTTTGTGGTACTTTTTGGAGGGTTTTGTTTAAAATAAACAAGGTGAAGTTGCTTTACTCATTTGCTTATCATCCAAAAAGAGATGGGCAAAAGGAAGTTTTGAATAGGTGTTTAGAGTGCTACTTAAGATGCATGTTGGGTAATCATCCTAAAGATTAGGTAAAATGGCTTCCCCTGATTGAATCGTGGTACAATACTTCCCATCATTCTTTTATTGGCATGACTCCTTTTGAGGCCATTTATGGCATCTCTCCTGTCATTCATCTTCCATATTTGGTGGGTGATAGTGACAATGAGCTAGTGGATTGGAGTTTAAAGGATAGAGGCTCTACTTTGCAATAACTTAGGTTTCATATAGCTAGAGCACATAATCATATGGTTCAAATCCCCAGTAAGAAATGGTCTAAATGAGTTTTTGCTGTTAGGGATTTTGTCTATTTCAAACTTCAACCATTTCGCAGAAACACACTCAATCATTTGGCTTTCCACAAGCTGGCTGCATGTTATTATGGTTCCTATAGAGTTTTGCAAAAAAAGGGGCATGGAGCCTATCAGCTTGAATTGTCTGCAAACATCTAAATCCATTATGTTTTTCATGTCTCCTTATTAAAGAAACAAATTGGAGAAGGAGTTATAGTTACTTCAAACTTGACACGGCTAATTGAGGATGGGCATTTCTCAATGAAACTAGAATGCATCCTTGCTCAGAGGGTTGTCAAGAAGCATAATCTTCCATTGACTCATGTTTTAATTCAATGGAAGCACGCTGGTAGAAAAGATGTTACTTGGGAGTCACTTCTAGCTATTGAGCAACAATTTCCTGATTTTCCTACTACTATAGTTCTTGATCCTTGAGGACAAGGATCCTTTTCTAAGGGGGTTATATCGATACGTGTTGGTTAGATAATATTTCTATATTTCTCTTATTATTGTAATTGCTTTTCTATTACTGTAATGAGCTATCAGTAGCAAGGAGTATTATAAATAAGAGTGATGAGAGGCGTAGGAGGACTTTTGACTCTAAAATGAATTACCTCTTACGTTAAGTATCATATTTTCCTTCAACTTCGTACCATTTTTCCCCAAAACAAAAAGATAAAACCCTCCTTTTTGTCTAAAAAAATTGATTACAGAGTAGCTTAGATTAGAAATATTAGTTCTCCCTTAAAATGCATGCCGACACAGTAGCCTAAACTCCCGCCTAATTTGTTCACTGGCTGGTTTGGTACAGTTTCCAACTAGTTAATCAGAGCCTAAGTTCTGTCCTTCGTCTTAGTGTGTACAAAAACTATTCAGCAAAATAATTTTTTTTTTTAATATGATTTGTGAATTGCATTCATAAATTAAGAATACAAGATTCACTTTTTTGCGAGATGCCCGTCTATGCACCAAATCAATATATCACATGGTAGTAATTTTGTTGTTCGTCTCAATAATTGTGCTGCACAAGGTACATTATGATGATTCTACAATTATGTTGCCTGCCAAACTTGACGACAGATTGAGTTTTCTTATATAAAATGATTGAACCATTTGAGTGGTCTCGTGAGATCAGCTTATAATCATGAGATCATGACAGCCTCATCACTCTGTTCAATTGAGAGTATCTAAATGAAAAATATCTATAGAGTCAGGACCTAAAAATTTGAGTCTGATGCCCACAATGCACTTGTCACGCACTATATAAGCATATGCTAGATTTTCTTACACCATAAACCTTCCATATTAAAGCCTCAAGATAGAGAAATACCAGGTGGAACACCATCCTACTGTGAAAAATGCTAGACATTCTTGAGGCTTCAGAGCATGGGAAGTTGATAGTGAAGTTTAGTAGGAACAGTGTTGTAAAGGCTATGAATCCTTTGCCAGAACCATTTTCAATCACTCTCTCAAATCTTGACCTTCTTTCTGGTCGTTTTCCTGTGACATACTTGTATTTCTTTCGCAGACCGAAACTGTTAGTTCATGATTTTGGAGCGCTTGTTGAGTCTCTCAAGAGTTCTCTAGCTCAAACACTTGATTACTACTATCCCTTTGCTGGCCAAATTGTTCAGAACCCCAACACTAGTGAGCCTGAAATCATCTGTGACAACAATGGGGCTCTAGTCATTGAAGCTCACGCCAATATCCCAATGAAGAAACTAGATTTCTATAATCTCAACGAAACTCTCCAGGAAAAGCTAGTCTCTATTCAACCAGACTTCCCTCTGCAAATTCAGGTAACAGATTACACTTGTGGAAGCATTTCTATAACTTTCACTTTTGACCATGCCTTAGGTGATGCAAGTTCCTTTGGTAAATTCATAGCCTCATGGTCCGAAATAGCTCAAAATAAGCCACTTTCAAGCTTGCCAGACCATACTAGACACCTTCGAGCCCGTTTTCCTCCCAAATATAACCCATCCTTAGACCAAACTTTCATCAAATGCACTATAGAAGAGATACAGAACATGCCAACGAACCACATATCGCTTAAGCGCCTTTATCACGTCCATGCATCAAGTATTAATATGCTTCAGAGACTTGCATCTGTTAATGGCACCAAGAGAACAAAGATTGAGGCTTTCTCTGCCTATGTATGGAAGATAATGATTGGAACCATTGATCAAAGCTATGAGAAATGCAAGATGGGTTGGTTCGTGGATGGAAGAGAAAGATTGGGAGGAAGTGGTAGTAGGAATTGTATGTCAAATTACATAGGCAATGTCTTGTCTTTGGCTTTTGGGGAGGCAAGGGTTCATGAGTTGAAGGAAGCTTCAATCTCAGAAACTGCTAAGATAGTGCATGAGGCTATAACAGAGGTGAACAATGAGGCTCATTTCTTGGATTTGATTGACTGGGTTGAGTGCCATAGGCCTGGCTTGATGCTAGCAAAGGCAGTGTTGGGTCAGGACGGACCAGTCCTGGTTGTGTCCTCAGGAAGAAGGTTTCCAGTAACTGAAGTGGACTTTGGGTTTGGGAGTCCCTTGCTAGGGACAGTCTATGCCCCCATTGAAAGGATTGGGGTAGGTTATATGAACCAAAGGCAAAGTGGTAGGGGTGATGGCTCATGGACTGTGTCTGCTATCTTATGGCCTGAACTGGCAGCTGCACTTGAAGCTGACCCTATTTTTCAGCCCATGTCTGCTTCTCATCTTCAACTTTAGTGCAGTGCATTGTCTAGCCTTCTTCTCTATCCTGTTGGTTAATATGAACGCAATATATTATATATATATATATATATATATATATATATATATGTATATTTGAAGTTTCAGTCATGCCCATCAGAATCGATGTAAATCTGTTTCTTGTATGTGATGCCTGTGATAATTTGACAAGAGTTCCCTGTTTGCTTTCCAAACGTTGCCATGGGATGAGGAAGTTAAGCATGACTCTACACAAGACCATCACAATCAAGATTCAAGAAAATAAAGTCGTGACATATTTGTTCAGTGAACAATAACTAATTCTAACTGCAGGTGTCAACTGCTATTTAACGTTATGTATGAGGCCTTAGCTACTTGGACAACGGACCGAGGACGAATTTTATATTATCAATAGAAACACGTCAGTATGTTCATTTTTTTGACTTCGGAATCTCAATGCAATGAATGATAAACAACTAAAATTAACACTGACCGTGGGGAGAAAGCAAGACTCAATTACATTAAAGTGAAGCTTGAAACAGCACAAATTATCAAGTTTTTGCTTTACACTGGTTGGACATACAAAATTTGAGAGCATTTGTTTAAACTTCTATTTAATATTTTTTTTTGGCGACAAGGGCAATTCTTAAAATAGCCTGATATCCTACCAAGTTGCCACTGTTATCAATTGCTAAATAAATCTGAATATCTTCAAATTATATCCTCTTGCAATACATTCTAGGATTTGTTTGCGTATCTGAGGTTGCACTTCTCTCTCCTCTTTTTTTCCCGGCGCTCTCATTCTAAAAGGACGAAGATGAGGATGATAAAGATTGGGAAACCAAAAGTCACTGATCAGCATGCATGTTTAGTGACGCCTTACAGATCATTCTTTGGTGCCACAAGCAACACTAGTGCCACAACCAAATGGCACAATCTCAACCATCAATTTGGTTCTGGCATTGGTGCCAAAACAGATGATCCTCAGATGCGAGAATCCTATACACTTGGAAATCCACCAAATTTTTTGCCACCAGCAGGTACCTGAAGAAAATAACGTGAATTTAGAACTATAGAGGGTTCAACAGAAAAAGGAATAAGAGAAGTAGCATAAAACATCACCAAAAGTTCAAGAGAGGAATAGAGGTTGCCCCTCATTTCACATATTCAGGCAAGAAAGCAGATCCATTTTTGGCTTCTTTAAGTCTCCAATGCTACATCTAATGGTAGATTCAGTTCATCCAGCATTGTAAAATCTGCCAAGCAATAACCTGTAATCATATATGATAGGGGCTCCTGCATGAGGTAAATAATTCCATCATGAGACTCTCACCAGAAAAAAAAAAAAAAGTAAAAATGAAGAAGTTATCCATTTGATACTTGACTGTGTCACTGTTGTTTCAGACATGCCTGCATAAGAGTAGGGTGGCAACTAGATTTACTTCAACTAATAAATCACAGCAATAAATCTACAAACCATAGAAATAGGAACATAGTCCAATCAAGGACCAACAAAAGACCGTGACCTGGCAAATGGCTAAAGAGCGACTAAGTCATTGCTGAACTGGCAGTCCCCGTACACTCTAGAATTCAATTTCCCTGATTTTAAAACACAAGCAATAGATCACTAAAAAATATAAAACATATAATATAACAGGATTATTTTTTTTTTTAATATTGGAGAAAATGAACGTTATGCAGTAAGCAGCTTCACGTTAATTATTTCAAGTTTTTAATACATCCCATATATTTTCAGAAACATTAAACTATACAACATAACACGGACGTATGCCTTCTTGATGGATAACTACATCACATAGCTGGGTATAGTCAACAAAACCAACTATTTAGAAGCAAAGAAGAAGAATAAATTATGTATCAATGGCCTTTAAAACAACTATAACCATCTTCCTGTAAGTCAATTAATTTTAACTTGAGGTCTAACAAGTTTACCTTCTTTTTTTTTTCCCCTTATTTAAAAAAAAAGACAAAAGTAAAATAGTCCTTACTTAACAAATATTAGAGAATATATTTTTAAGTTCCAACTACAAATCAGCCCAGTGATGATGATTTACTGTCATAATTATCAACACACAAATAGATATTTAAAAATAAAAGTTGATCTACCATTCAGAGAGCATAGTTGTGAATACATTTAACCTCTGAAGGGAGTATTATACCATATGAAAATATTTGTGAAAAAAATGCAATAGATGGCTGGTAGCCATTTTCCTAACAATACCTTCATCAGTCAATTTATTCAAAGCATAATACAAGACTTAACAAATACAAAGCAAAGCAAACAAGAGCACGTTTTTTATCTTATATAACCAACCTCCGAAGTTCAAAGTTCATTCTTCAATTAGGAAGCTGAGGTAAGAGTGTGCTTCTTTAGTTGTTGCCTTTAATCCGCATGTCCAGAGATCAAGCATATGAAACCTTTGTCTTGTGGATAAGCTGAGATTGAGCATAATTATGGCAGTATCAACCCCAAGATTGATGGTATCAACCAACTCTGAGAGGTTTCCCAATTACTCTTGACTGCTAAGTTTTGTAGGAGGATGCAACCCATGAACCAGTGTGGTGTATGTAATTTCGTCCAATGATACTCCCCCGCCAGACATGTGATCACACAGTTGAAAAGCTTCTTGTAGTTTCCTTTCCTTGCAATGCCCATTTACCAATGCATTATAAGTGACAGTATCCGGTGTTATTCCATTTCCTATCATCTCACCTAGAATCTTATTTGCTTCTTTCATATTGCCCAATCTGCAATACCCATCAATTATAACAGTGTAGGTAATTTTATTAGGTTGTATATTATTTGAAGACATTTCCAGCAAGACACTCCCCACTCTGTCCATCTGGCCTAGCTTGCAGTAACCACCAATTAGTGCAGTATAACATACAACGTCTGGCAACAAGCCTTCTTTTCTCATTTCTTCAAAAATATCTTTTGCCTCATCAACACGGCCAATATTGCACATTCCATGTATTAGAGAAGAATATGTGGCACATGTTGGTGGAATACCCCTACTTTTCATGGCATCACGAAGTTTGAAGGCTTCTATCACATTCCCAATTTGGCAATAGGCTGCTATAAGTATGTTATAAACAACATGACTTAGTTCTACCTTCCTATTAACTAACTCATTGAATAAGTTTACAGCATCTTCAATTCTGCCAGACTTACAATATCCTCTAATGATCAATGCATATGTATAGACATTTGGAACCAGGCCATTTAGTTGGCCTTTGTGCAAAAGCTTATTAGCATCATCCATTTTACCCATATCAACCAACCTCTTCATTATGCAATTGTAGGTTTGTAGATCTGGTTGGATCCCTCGCTTAGCCATCTCTTCCTTAAGCCTGAAACCTTCTTCGACCATATCCCATTTGCAACAGCCAAAAATGAGCGTGTTGTATGAGATCCTATCCAATACCAAACCCCTCTCAAGCATCTTTTCGAGTATTGTGACAACCTCCTGCATGTTCCCTCGTTCACAAAGTCCATGGAGAAGAGCGTTTGAGGTAATTGTATTGGCCATAAAGCCTTTATCTGCAAGGCTAAACCAAAGTTCAGTAGCCTCTGAATGTTTTTTACACTTACAGAGTCCGCAGACTAATGAGGTAAGCAAGCTATCACTAGGCTTGATTTTCCTTAACAACAACTCTCTAACAAATTGTAGGGAAGAATCAAACCTTGTTTTCTGACATAACCAGTGAATAACAAAAAAACATGCATCCTGGTTAATAGATAAGCTGCTAGATAATATCTCCGCTAACATTTTCTCAGCTTGCTCCATTTGATTACTCCTGCAAAAACCTTGTAAAAGAGTGTTAAGAGTAACAGAATTAGGTTTTATGCCCTTAGATAACATTACATCATTGATCCTTAGTGCCTCACTCATATTTCCCTTCCTGCAGTATCCATCAATCAGCATGTTATAAACAAACTCATTGGCAGTAAACCTGCTGTTGGACATTTCCACCAAAATGCAATTTGCTTCATCAAATTTCTCCAACTTCACCAGAGCATTGATAAGCATACTATATGTTATAAGATTTGGAATCACTTTGCTTTTTACCATCCTTTCTTTAAATTGAAATGCTTCTTCTAATCTTCCACTCTTGCAGAGCCCATCAATTATGTTATTGTAGGTAACAACGTTAGGTGAAATACCAATCTCCTCCATTTTCAAGAACAAACTAATTGCATCCTCAGCCCTGCCTCCCTTAAAAAATGCATTGATTACAGTAGTACATGTGTAAACATCAGGTAAAACACCTTGACAAAAAACTTCAAACACTTCATAACACTTCTGAAGTTCATTAGCCTTCAATAAAGAGGTCAACAACAAATTGCAAATTTTCTGAGATGGAAAAGTACCCTTTCTTGCGAATAAGTAAAAAATATCAACAGCAGAATGAAGACCCAAATTCTTGAATTGGGTGCAGAAAATATGAATCAGCAAATCCAATCCATCAAGTTTTTTTTCTGTAAGGGTATTTAGCTCCAACATTGAAACAGCTATTTCAATGTGCCTATTATCATGGTTACCAAACAAAGCGGGCAAGTTTCCATCAATCAAACGGATCAAAAGCAACCTTGCAGGCGATAAAAAATTCGAAGCTAGAAGCAAACGAACCAAAAGGCAGTACGACCGAACCGTGAATCGAAACTTAAAAGAATCAGCAGCAAAATGAAAGAAGTGAAGAGTTGTTTTGAGGTTCACATTGGATTTAATAGTAAAGAATAAGTGATCAAATTCATGAGGGGACAAGTGGGGTATCACTGCTTTGCACGTAGAACAATCTAGAACCCTGCTAGAGAGAATAGCAGGTACCAAGTTAAGCAGACCCTGATTAGAAGAAGGCAGCGATTGATTCTGAGGCTGTAAAGGCAGGAGTTGAGGAGGGCTTTGGTCTTGAAGGTGATGACGTTGGTCGGTTGATGTCACCCCGGCCAAGGAGCGCGTGATGGGTGATAAGAAAGGAGAAGGTCTAGTGCTTGAAAGCCTTCTCAAATCCATCGAACAATGCATTGGTTGGAATTTGTGGGTTTTAGTAATATAGTGAGAGGTTTTATATGGAAGGAGGAACAGAAGCTATGATCTGGGCAGCGCGAGCATGCGACAGAGCCACGCTCACCATAGAGCAATAAAGAAGGAGAGGCGTACGATGTTAACGTTGATGGTTTGCTTCTGATCACGCGACTGTGGACTTGAGAGTTGAGAATTCAGGGTCTTATTGGGCTTGATTGAAACTTGACCTCATTTCAAGTGGGTCAATACAAACCTGGGCCCTAAGCTTAACTCTTTGGGACAGAATCGGGTTACCAATTTGGTGAGAAACAAATGTTTCCCTCATTTACCATTTCCTTCCTTTATTTTTAAAACCCCAAAACAGGAGGAAAAAGTTTTCCTTCCCTTTTATTCCATCCAATTTTACTTATCCCAACATATTAAAGTCTCTTAGAGAAGGAAGGTTTGTAATGGGCTTTTTGATTAGAATATACATAATTTTTTTAACAAAATTTATAAACAATCATATTTTTAATTTAAATTACTCATATGCTTTATTTGTTATACAAGCCTTATAGATACAATGTTTTTATCGGTCAAGGTTGATATAAATAAAGAAGCCTCGCATAACTTTGGAAGTCAAACAACAATTGACACAAATCATTAATTATAAAAAGAATAAACTTGAAATTATAGAAATAAGTGTTAGGATTAGTAATTAATCTCATCTTGTCTGTTAGTTAGTTATTCTCTTGCTCATGCTTCGTGTACCTCCCAGTAGATTATTCTTTCATTCTTTCCCGCTCATGTGTATTATTCCCTCTGTGTATGTGTCACTCTTGTATTGACTCTGATGTAACAAACTACCTTATAAATAGATTAGTACAGATCTCTCGTGCCTCAAGTTTTCGAGGTGTGAATACTGATATACATCAAATATTCTAACTTGGTATCAGAGCTAATCTGTTTCAACACTCACCATGTCTCCATCTTCTAACTCAGCACAAATTCTTGCTAACTCTGGCGCTCCTCCAGTAATCACTGTTAACATAATTCAGAACAAGACCAACTCACTATTCAGTTCATTTAATCAAACTGGCTCCACCAAATTAGATCGGGGCAACTTTCTATTGTGGGAATCGATTGTTCTCCCACTGATCAAAGGCAACAAGCTAGAGTCTCACATTGACGGGTCAACAATCGCTCCCCCGAAATACACCTTACAAGATGGTGAGGTGATACCCAACTCAGCCTTTGAAGAATGGCGATCACTGGACCAGTTATTGCTAGGATGGATTAGAAACACAATGACCACCAAGATGGGAGCACAGCTAATTCATTGCAGAACAGCCTGTGAGCTATGGGAAGGAGCCAAACAACTATCCGGTTCACATACCAAACCATGAATTACTCTGTACAAAACAGAATTTCACAGGACCAGGAAAAACAATCTCAAAATGGACGAGTACCTTACAAAGATGAAAAGCATAGCCGATAACCTTTTTCTAGCTGGATGTCCTATTTCCAATGATGATCTTATAATACAAACTCTCGCTGGCCTTGATTCAAAATATGATGCTATTGTTGTTGCATTATCTGATAAAACTAACATTTCTTGGCTCGATGTTCAGGCAGCATTATTAACTTTTGAGAATCGTATTGAACAACTCAATCAGTTTTCCAACCTTAATATACAACCAACGGTGAATTTTGCTCAGCGTACTGATCATGGTGTATCAAAAAACTTTTATCATCGCAACTCATAAAACTTTCGAGCACCATGGCGTGGATTTAGAGGACCCAGAGGTGGTCGATTAGCACGTGATAGAAGCTTCCGTAATTCTAAGCCTATCTATCAAGTTTGTGGAAGATCTGGACACTTGGCACATTCTTGCTATTTTCGGTATGACAGATCATACAATGGAGGACCCCCAGAACAACGAAATTCAAATTCCTACTCATCTAACCAGGCATATTATGCCTCTTCAAGCTCTGGTAATGACAAAGCGTGGTACATGGACAGTGGTGTTAATTGCCACGTAACTCACAATGCTGAAAATCTGGCTAGTTTAAGTGGTGCTAATCACAATGGTAAGTTAACTCTAATAGTTGGAAATGGTGCACAGGCTATGGTAAAAAAATTCTGGCTCTTCTTTCTTTCCTTGCATCAATCGTAGGCTTCTTCTTGATCAAGTACTTGTTGTACCATCTGCTCCAAAGAATTTAATGAGCGTTTCTAAACTCATAGCTGATAATGATGTTAGTATTGAATTTAATCCCTCTGGTTGCATTGTGAAGGACCCACGGACAGGACAAATATTGATGGAAGGGATACTCAAGGAGGGATTTTTACAAGGTTAATGGCTAGCCAGCAATCAAATCTCAGTGCAAGAATCTACCAAATCCACCTACTGCATTCTTAACTTACACTGAGTTACAAGATTGGCATATGAAACTTGGACATCCCTGTGATAGAACTTTAAAGCTAATATTAAATAAGTGTAATATCAGAGTTAATGATGATGAGAAATATTTCTATGAAGCATGTTAGTTAGGCAAATCTCATTTGTTGCCTTTTCCCAATTCTACATCTCATGCTTTAGCACCGCTCGAACTGATACACACTGACATATGGGGTCCTGCACCAGTAATCTCTAATTCTAGCTGTCGGTTTTACATACACTTCCTTGATGACTTTAGTCGTTATACATGGATATATCCACTTAAGCACAAATCTGAAGCTATCAATGCTTTTCTTCACTTCAAGGCACTTGTTGAAAACTAATTTGACAGAAAAATCAAAGCAATTCAAAGCAATTCAAAGTGATATGGGTTTTGAATTCAAACCTTTCATCAGCATAACCAATGCGCATGGGATTAATTTATGCTACTCTTGTCCTTATACATCCCCTCAGAATGGCAGGGTTGAACGCAAGCATCGCCATTTAGTAGAAACCGGTTTAACTCTACTGGCTTAAGCACATATGCCTCTCTCTTATTGGGTTGAGGCTTTTCAAACCGTTGTTTTCCTTATTAATCGACTACCTACTGTTTCTTTGAAAGGTGAAACTCCCTACTTCAAGCTGTTTAAGAAGAACCCAGATTACAAAATGTTACAACCTTTCGGGTGTGCCTGTTATCCATGTCTCAAGCCTTACAACAAACATAAACTATAGTTCCATAGCTAGAGATGTGTGTTTATTGGATATGGCTCAAATCAGAAAGGATATAAATGCCTAAGTAGCATTGGTCGAGTCTACATCTCTCGGCATGCCATTTTTAACTCTCATCATTTTCCTTTTATTATAGGATTTCTAAATCGAAGGACCAGTGCTGATGTACCTCCTAGTCAGCAAATTACTATTCCTACATTCACTGGTACTACATTCGATGATTGTGAAACCTCGTCGCCCACTCGTTCTTTAGCTCTTGTCAACAGAAGCTTTGCTTTGCAAAACTCTCATCTTGGTTCTCCATACCTGTCAGAATCTAGTGATGTTTCTCAATCTCAGTCTACTACTAATTCCATGCTTCAGGCTCAACATACAACACCAGCCTCTCCTTCTGATTTGAATATTGATAAACCTAAAAATAATCACCCAATGGTGACACGAGCCAAGAATGGTGTTTTTAAACCTAAGCATCCGTTTGTTGGTTTGCTACAAACTCAATCATTACAGAATTCTACCACTGAACCTACCTCCATTCAAGAAGCTTTACAGCACCCTCACTGGTTCAAAGCAATGCAAGAAGAGTATAAAGAGTTGCAGTGTAATGAAACTTGGCAACTAGTGCCTTATACTGGACAACAAATAGTTGTTGATTGCAAATGGGTATTTAAGACTAAGCTAAATGCTGATGGCACCCTACATCGACATAAAGCACGTCTCATAGCTAAGGGTTTTCAACAGTCACCTGGAGTAGATTATGGTGAAACATACAGCTTGGTTGTAAAAGCAGCAACAATACGAGTAGTGTTGACCATTGCAGTCTCTCTCAACTGGGACATTCGGTAGATGGACATCAATAATGCTTTTCTTAATGGATACCTTGAGGAAAATGTATTTATCCGTCAACCAGAGGGCTTTGTTGACAAGAACAAGCTAAATCATGTTTGTAAATTAATCAAGGCTCTTTATGGACTTAGATAAGCTCCTAGAGCTTGGTTTGATCACCTACGGATTACATTACTTCAATGGGGATTTCACAATGCCAAGAGTGATAATTCTCTATTCATATACAGAGATCAGAATCTCATCGTCTTTGTTCTTATCTACGTCGATGATATACTGATTATAGGAAATAACTCTAAACATCTACAATAATTTACTCAGAAGCTTAATAATCTATTTTCTTTGAAGGATCTTGGTTCTATTCATTACTTCTTGGGCATTGAAGCTTAACGAGATGATGTTGGCATATTTCTTAATCAAGGAAAATACACACTAGACATTCTTAAAAGGTTCAACATGATTGATTCTTCTCCGTGTCCAACACCTATGTCTACTGGACAACATCTTTCTATTCATGATGGAGAACCTCTTGCTGATCCTTGTACTTATAGGAAAGCAATCGGTGTCCCTCAATATCTAACAATAACTCTACCTGATATAGCTTTCTTTGTCAATAGATTAAGTCAGTTCTTGTCAGCCCCAACAAATGTTCATTATTAAGCAGTGAAATGCATATTTAGATACTTGAAAGGAACCTCTCACTATGGTCTGCATATTCAACCTTGTAGACGTTTAAGTCTCATAGGTTTCACTGATGCAGATTGGGCCACTAACATTGATGATAGGAAATCAATGGTCGGCTACTGTGTTTATTTTAGTGATAATTTGGTTTCGTGGGCTTCTAAAAAATAGAGAATGGTATCCAGGTCGAGTACAGAATCTGAGTACAGAGCTTTAGCAGATTCAGCAGCGAAAATTTCATGGCTAACTTCTTTGCTCAAGGAACTTGGTTTTCCCTCACAAGATACGCCAATCATTTGGTGTGACAATCTTAGTGCAAATGCCTTAGCTGCTAATCCAATACAGCATGCAAGAACGAAACATGTGAAAATTGATGTACATTTTGTCCGAGACTTGGTTTTAGACAAAAGGCTAGATGTTCGTTATGTTCCCTCCTCAAGTCAAATTGCAGATTGCTTGACGAAGCCACTTGCTCATTATCAGTTTAGTCATTTCCGTGACAAACTCGGGTTGTTTCCCACACCCTCTCATTTGAAGGGGGTGTTAGGATTAGTAATTAATCTCATCTTATCTGTTAGTTAGTTATTCTCCTGCTCATGCTTCGTGTACCTCCCAGTAGATTATTCTTTCATTCTTTCCCGCTCATGTGTATTATTCCCTCTGTGTACGTGTCACTCTTGTATTGACTCTAATGTAACAAACTTCCTTATAAATAGATTAGTACAGATCTCTCGTGCCTCAAGTTTTCGAGGCGTGAATACTGATATACATTAGATATTCTAACTATAAGCTCATTCATCATCTTGAAAAAATGATTATCTTACCTAAAGTATCATTGTACATTAGTGGCTACAGGTAGCCCCCCATATCTTTCCTTTAAGCTTAGAGAAAAAAAAATCCTTCTATATTAGTCTTATTAAATAATAAAATTCAATCTAACTGAAGTAACCTTCCTCGTTCCTATTTTGTCATGACAATGGCACTAGTTTTTACCCATTTAATTTTAGTTGTTAGAAGAGTGAGATCGACAAAATTTTGACCATATGATCACAATGGTACAAACATGAGTTGGCAAAATTTTTGTCAACTCATGTTTTAAGTAGCTGTGAGATGGCCAACATTTGAAAAGTTGGAGAATTTCAAAATAGGCTTAAAATGTGCTTTTGACCAATATATGATAATAATTTTTTTAAAAAAATTTAACACACTTCAATACCTTTGATAAAAGAATAATTATTAATAAACAAAAAATATATTCTCAAAATATTTTTTAAAAAATGTAAATAATTAGAAGATACTAATAAATAATAGTTAACTTTAATAATAACAAGTGTATTATATATATATTAATAGATAAGTGTCCTGCATTCATGCCACTCCCAACAGAATGTCGTAGTGTGATCATGAAGGCTAAAGAAGAAAGAGAAGATGAAACTTGCTTTTATTTTTTAATTTTTTACTTTTTCTTTTGCAATATAATAGAGATAGAAGAGAAAAACTTTTGTCTTTTTTTCTCAATCTTTTTTATTTCTCTTTCTTGAAATGATCGAGCAAAAGCTGGACTAAGCATAAAACATATGTATCATTTTTCCTTTTGCCAAACAAGTTTGACTTTATATATACCAAGACATGTTTCAAAACTGATTGAACTTTTGTTTCTTCCTCCATTTTGAGATATTAATAATAATTTTTTTTAATTTAATGCTTTTATGAGTTAAACTTGAATGTTTTGTTATTATTAAATAATTAAATATGAATCTATAAACCTTGGGGCTAACAATTGCTTTGTCCAAGTAATTTTTAAGTTCTCTTTTTCCTCTCCATCTTCTTATTTTAATTTTCATGCTATATATATATATCTATATATATATATTTATCTACCTACATTATATATTCTTTCAAAAATTAAACATTTTTATGCTAATCCTTGCTGTCTCGCCTATAATTAGCCCCTCAAATAATTAACTTTAATTAATCATCACATTTAAATTAAACTAATTTTCCTTAGCAGTGTCTAAATTAAATGTTAAGTGCAATGGGATTGGCTCATGTCAAGAAGGTGGGGATATTTTGGTAATATGTTACACTTAACGATCAATTTAGATCATTTGGAGAAAATTCAATGGATTTTACATGTGATGGTTAATTGCTATAATTAATTGTTTGAAGGAATCATCACAATTGAAGTGATAGATCAGGGTGGATAACTATAATGATCCTTGTATTCTTCAACATGTGCAAGCTGAATTGGTTTGTTTCTACATGTACAGGCTCAAACACACATAAATACACAATGATGCATTTATTTATTTTCAATCTAAACTGATTTATTTTTATGCTTCTTACTCGTATTTTATAGGGTTGCGATGTATCAATATTATTAGACGACATAGCAAATTTCATAGGTGAAAAAATTGCTTTTCCCAACGTCAATCCTATTGGGGGCTTTGAGGTTATAGACAACATAAAATCTGTTGTGAAGTTCTTGCGTCCTAGTGTTATCTCTTGTGCTGATATTGTAGCTGTTGCTGCCATGGACTTTGTCATTACTGTAAGTATATATATTTTTTTACATGCTTAGGATAGAAAAAGGACTCATTACTGACAAATTGTGTTAATAAAACCCATATATCTTGTCTCAGCATTTGTAAATCTACTGAAACTTCTAGAGATGGTTGCAAAAGCTGAACACGAGGTCGCAAACTCATCACTTGCTGTAGTGGAAAGTTCTTTGGGCACGGTATAACCTGCTGATGCAATATAAAGCATATGGTATACCTAATTGCTTCCAATACGATTGTGGGTCTAGATCGACGACATTAGTCTTTCTAGACACTTTGCCTAAATATTATAGGACCAAAATAGATAATGGTCTTGACCCTATGTTTTATCTGTCGCGAATTCCTTGTCCTAGTGAAAGGAAAACTTGCCATTAATCATTTCACAGCTGACCATCCTAAAGAGGTATGCTATTGTTCTGATGCCATTGGGCACTTGGAAGTACAATGGTATGAGAGTATTTTCCACACATATGATTGATCATTTGGATTGCAAACTTGGATCTGCATGTTGTATCTTATAAAATTCTGCGGTTCCAACAATACCAGATCATATATGATATAATAATGTATGTTACTTTACCCTCATTCCCTAAGCCATTAAGCATTTGATGGTTTGTCAACCACTGTTGTATGCAAATAGAGATATCTAAGTGCAAAAATTGATTAACCCTCAAGCCTGATGGCGAGCCGAACCAAACTGCTCGAGCAGATGGATATTGTAAAAAAAATATGATTGGCCGATTCCTATAGCTCCTGACAAACGGACAGCTTTCCATAATATGTAAATGGTGCTGGTGGAGAATTGATGTTAATGGGAAGGCATTCCTTAACAGCCGCCACATAAATACAATTACTCAGAGAGCTAAATGCTGTTTGTATAATGTATCCCAAGCCGTGAAGTTCAACTGTATACTATTCGTCACGTCTTGCATTAATAGTCGATACCTATCCACAACCTTATATTGGCCCGTTGCATTTCCAGGCCAAACTAGTCGATCTAACTGCCCTATGACGGAGAAAGGTGTGTGAAGGATTTGTTGTACCTGTGGCGAGGAATATAACTAGTTCAACAATTGTGTATTCCATCTGAATCTTTCATGCAGAATAAAATCTCCCACATTGTGATACAAGAGTGGAGCACCTAACTAATGGTGGCAAAATAAGGGGATATTCTTATCTTCGCCTACTCACTGCTGAAAATTATCCTATATAAGCCAAGCTGACTTTTGAATGTTTTTTCCAAATCCAAGAGGTTGTTGAGTGGGCATTTAGACAACTACGTACTTTGGCTATTATGATTCTTAGGTCCTAGAACTCCGGTAAAAAGTGAGCCTGAGCCCAGTAGACACTAGTCTCCAAACATGCTTAGCTAGTAGAGCCTTATTAAGAGCATGAGTGTCCTTAAGACCCAGCCCTCCCTTAGAATTAGAACTACATAATTCATTCCCTTTTATTTGCTGCAACTTTGGTTGACCCCTGGAATACCCCTAGAAAAAAATTAACCGCCTTGATGTCTATTTCATGACAATATTTGTTTGATAGCCCAAAACTTGATAATGGATAAACCAAAGTAGAGTTTAAGACTGATTTAATTAGGGTAAGCCTCCCTACTCGAGACAGTACCAAAGACTTTCAGGCTTTCTTTTTTATTTTCTCTACCTCCTCACAATACAATTTCATCTTAGCACACCTTACATCTAATTTGGTACCCAAATATTTTCCAAGCTGAGATGTAAATTTTACACCCAACACCCTAGCTAATAACTTCTTCATTACATGAGAGACACATGGACTAAAAATCACAATTGATTTACCTTGATTAACACTTTGACGTGACCATTTGCTAAATTCTGAAAGAATATTTTGCACCATATAACACATAAATTTTGTGGCTGAAAAAAACAACAGAGTGTCATGTGCATACATTAAATGAGACACTGGTTTAGACTATTAAAATACTTGAATCCCCTTCCATGCCTTATCTTGTTTTGCCTTTGAAATCATGCAGGATAGAATACTAGCACAAACAATAAACAAATATGGATGCAGAGGATCACCTTGCCTTAGTCATTGTTTAGGGATGATTACTTTAATTGGATGCCCATTAACTATTACTTGATAAGATATAGTTGTAACACACTGTGTAATAAGTTGTGTCCAATGCAGAGAAAATTATCTTCTATGTACCACTGCTTTAAGAAAGTTTTAAGAAACTTTGTCATATTCTTTAGTAATGTCTAACATGTATATATCCTAACTTTTCTGATTCTCCTTTGCCACATGTAATTTATGAACCGATTTTGATGCCAAAATAATATTATCAGAAATTACACACCCTGTTGAAAAAGCATTCTAATTTGGTGCTATAAGATCTATCAAAGCCTGTTTTAGGCTATTACATATAATTTTTGAAATAATCTTACGGATTATATTACATAAGGTAATGGGCTTACAATCCTTAAAAGTTTGCAGCTGTTCACATTTTGAAAGTAAAATTATATAAGATTTATTAATTTTTTAGTTATTAATCATAGATTTTTTTAATAAAGATATAACATGTGAAAAAAAATGTGTGAAAGACCTAATCAAGTGTTATAAAGTAATTAAAAAAAATCTATTTGTTATATTTTTATTAAAAAAATAAACAATAATTATTTAAAATTATACTTAAATTTGGTCCTTAACATAAATTTACTCATAAAGTGTTGTTGATTGACAAACCAATATATAGACTTAGCTATTATTTTGGTCTTTTGACCTATTTATAATTTGTTTTAATTTTGCTTTTTACTTTTTTTTTTCAATTTAATCCCTTAATTTTAATTTGTATTATATTCATTCCTTAACTTTATTTAGTATTTCAAAATGGTTTCATAATTTTTTTAGTGTTAAAAAAATGATCTCTTAACTTTCTTTAGTATTTCAAAATAGTCCTTAATTAATAAATATAGAATGAAAAAGAATGAATATAGCACAAATTGAAAGTTAATTAAAAGACTAAATTAAGATAAATAAGAGTAAATTATACTAACCTAAGTATGGCTAAATTATATATATACCCTTTTTATTTTAAAAATTATATTTGGTTCCTTGGACATTTTGATATATATTGTAAAAACCCCAATTAATTTATTTTTGATCAAATAAGTTAATTTTCGGTATAATATGATATTGTAGTTTTATTCTTAAAAGATATTAATATACTTTACTTAATAACAAAATTAAAGAACAAATGATATTCAAGCAATAATAAATGATTAATGCATATTTATACTGTGACTTTTCTTAGTTGGGTGAACCATATTGGGAAGTGAAATTGGGTAGAGGAGACATAACTGCAAGTAGGTTAAATGAGCTAATAGGGATTTGCCCTTATCCTTTTGGATCTTAGTAGCCTCATCATTGCTTTCTATAAAAAAGGCTTCAGGGCCCAAGAAATGGTTGCTTTGTCAGGTAGGAGCCTTTTACTACTTGATCTTTATAAAGATGACCAACTTTGATAGTTAGGGGCGTTATAAAATGGTTTCTGTTTCCATTTTTATGTATAATATCTATCATACTCCAATAATAACTACTTAATCATCTTTATCACTTTTTATAAGTGCGAGAGTCATTTTCTATTTATAAAATTAATTTTTTTAATTTTCATTTTCATTCTCACAATTTTGTTTACTAAATGGCTTATTAATGTAGGCTTTTGATGGAAGTTGAGGTCCTCTAGAGTGGTAACAGAGAGTGTGAGTAAAATGGAGTGACCCCACACCAATAGGTCTTATTATGCCCCACCTCTTTAGCCACTTTCTCTCTTACTATAGAAAATCCATTGTCCTTTCAATAGATATATGTTGCTTAGAAGTGTTTATGGAAAAGATTGGTTTGTTGATATATAATGCCCAACTTATTAGATTTAGAATTGCAGTTCAAACCCTCTATAATTTATAAAAGGATTGCATATAAAGTAGTCAGAAAAAGATAAAAACAAAAGAAAGAATGGATATAAAAAGAGGAAGTAGATCCTATATATAGTCTTACTGGTTTGTGTCTTATTTCTTCAACTGCACACAATTGTATAGTTGTAGAGGATTTAATTTTTTAAAATTGAGCTTAATATTTGATCTAAATAGGTTTAAATTTAAGCTTAAATATTAAGCCCATAAAGCTTAGGGCTAGTAAACTTTGCTTAGGTTAGCTTGACAACATAATCCAATATTTCATATATTTACTAAATTTTGTACTATATATCTTAAAATTTCTCGTTCTTTACACCTTCTTGAAATCTCTTTGTTTTTTATTTTCTACTCAATAAATTCAATTTCTTTTATAATAAATCAAATATGACTTTGGATAAAAATGGCCTCATGAAAGTGATAAAAAATTATTATAAAGTAATATTGATGCCTTTTTTTTGGGGTAATATTGTTACTTAGTTGTAAAAAATATTAAATTCACCCAAAATAATTCATTTCTCAATTTTACATAAAATTATGTTTGCATGCATATAAGCATATGTTAAGTTTGAGTTTAGCTCATGGACTCGTGCCACTAGTTGGCTTTAATATCAAGTTCAAGTTATGGCCCAAAAAAAAAAAGGGCTTAAAGTAAACTTAAACCTATCGCTTAAAAATTTATTGTGCTTTGACTTTAACCTAGCTACCCATAAATAGATATAATGCTTATGGTATGTTAAAATGAAACTTGCTAAAATAGTGTATAACTTCGAATTTGTACATATATAGACCCACCACCCCCATTCAAAGATTCATTTTCATTAATGGAAATTATTGTTCAGGATCTCACACGATAGGCCAAGCGAGGTGCACAACTATCAAGATTCAAGACAAGGATCTACAATGACACCAACATAGATCCATCGTTTGCAACATCACTACGAGCAAGATGTCCTAGCACAAGTAGCAATAACAATTTATCACCTGTAGATGTGATAGTCACTATTTTTGTGATAGATTTTGCAAGCGTACATATTGCTTTTGTAATATAGTGAATTAAGGTTGTCCCACAGAAAATTGAATTAGACTCAATTAGGCTTAAGAAAATTTGCTTTTGTTTAAGTCAAGACTAGCAAATACCACTGTAAGAAATTAAAAGAAATGAATTTAAACCAGTACTGAGTGTTAAGTTTGTTCTAATGAGATTAATCACTAAGGAGTATCATAGGTTTCTATTCTCTAATTGCCACGCATTGAGTTACTTAATTAATTGGTTAATTAACAATCTGAGAGTTAAGGAGATTAAGTGAACCCAAGTGTCTCTTGAACCAGACTTCTATCCTAATTAGTTGCAGATTTCTCTCACAATTAATTAGGTTAATTATATTCAATCATTTTCACTACTTAGGGTTATTGAGTATACTTCTAAACCTAAGAACAAAATTAGAATGACCTAATTATAAGTTGCTCAATCAATGGTTCATTAAGATTTCCTTTTTTCAAGAGCTAATCTCAATCCCCCCAATTCCATAAAAGAGATGGCCAAACTCTTAAATGAAAAACAATAAATAGATTAAAAACTCAGATCAATAATCAAACCAATTTAATTTCACAAAATCTCCATTACATAGCAATAGGTTCAAGTAAACCTAGGATCTAGGAAATCTAGCCACACATGGCTCTACAAATTGCAAACAAAACCATAGATTCAAATAAACAAGGAGTCATTGAAGAAGAGATGGAGAATATAAGAAAACTCAGTAAAATCATGTTGATTCGGCCTCCAATCTTCAACCCTAGCTTCTTGGTGTGTTTTGCTCCTTAGAAACTCTCTTCCCAGGCTCAGAATGATAAATCCCTAGCTGTCTATCCCCTTTTTAGTCTATAAATCGAAGCTATATGTTTCAGTAATTGGTCTCCTATGATGAGGGGTATTTCTCGCTATAACGAGAGTTTATAAGTTCCAGATCCTTACTGATCTTGCCACTGCATGCGGTGTAGCTAGAAGTTCCTTGGATTTTGCATAAGTCATGACTTTGTTATAGCGAACTGACCTTATCATTATAGCGAAATGGCATCCTAGCTACAGCGAACTGCATACTCCTTATAGTGAGGAGACTTTAAACAACTAGCTATTGACTTCTAACTCTCTCCTTTTCTTTATTCTTTTCTAGTAGATTCCTACCTTTCTCCTGAGATTGAAATCAAAATAAAATAAAGCTTAAAACTACTAAAAATATTGCAAATATTATATTTTATTTATTTTCTTTGATTGAATAAAAATTTATACAAGGTCAATCAAGAAATAGATAATTGACTCCCTGACGATTGTGTCGCGCAATCTCAAATAAAACTAGGAAGCAAAATAAATTTTGTAGTTAATGATGCTACCTAGGTCATCTCCCTTGGAGTTTATGCCTCAATTTATTATAAAAGGGGTATTCTAAGTATTGCTAATTGAAACTTGTTTTGGGGGTTTGAAGTACTAGAATTTAATTGAACTAAATTTAATTGACAAAAATAAAAAAAAAACTTAAAGCTAAATGAGGTGAACAATTAAGAAAATATGGTAGCTAGCATTGCATTGGACTCCCTAGAATTCAATTATCCTTGCCCTTTTTTAGTTTACCAAATTTGAGTTTAATTCCTTGCTCTTTAGTGTATTCCCTATAAAAATTCTTGAATAACCATCCAAGGTTTAATTCATTAATTATTCAAGGAATTTGCAACCACAAGAAATCTTGAATAACTAATTAATTGAATTAAGAGTAAGAACACACTTTAACCAATTTTAATTGATTAATAGAATCTACTGCACAATTCACTTAAGATACTAATTAACCAATTAGATTAATTAATTTCTCAAACAATTAATTGCACAAAAATTCTAGCTAATTAATCCAACAACCATTGCATTAATTAACTAAAGATCAAGAGGAATTTAAAAGTGATTTGCACAGCACTAATTCTGGAATTTTTACAAACATGTGATGATCACAATTAAAATTCCAAAATCAAATTATATTCAATTCATTAAACAAACCAATCCAATAATTTTTAGCAATTAAGTTCCTAAATCAATCAACTAGACCTAGTCAAATTAATAAAAAATTTAATGCTGGAATTAAAAGATATAACAATGAGTATTTATCCAATTTGATGAGAAAATATCGGGCTAAAATCTGCATCTGGGAGTTTCCAAACTTTAGCTAGCCACCATGGGTGATTCAAGTTGCCATGGAGATTTTAATCGAAGGAGAGTTAATGAATTGAGTTACAGCCATGGATGATTCAACGACAGAATACTCCCTGGATGTTCTCGCGTTCTTCACGTACAGTCCGCCTCCCCTGGGGTTCTTGCTTGAACCCTATTTTGTTTTTACGTCTCCCCCTCTATTCGGAAACCACAGCTCCTCTTTTTAAAATAATGAATCACGTGCCCCTTAGCTTTGTTTCATGTGCTGTCTTACGCTGAATCTCCTCCTTCTATTCGGAAACCACCCCCAGCCCATCTCTTTCATGCTTCAGCGTCTTCCAGCTCTGCTCCAGCTCTTACTTCATACGAGCTTCTTCACACTTATGCTTCCTTTTTCCACATCATTTCGTAGCCAAATTCCAGCTTATTATTCATTAAAATCTCACGTGCTCAGCTCGTTGCTTCATGCTCTGTTTCCAGCTCATGCATCGTGCAACTGTAGCTTCATAATGCTTTTGGCTTGCTTCGTTGTTCAGCTCCTTCGAATCTTCTGTGTGTGTGTCCAAATAGAATGAATCCAGCAGCTAGTCACCTACAGCAGCTTTTCTCAGCGTCCTTGCACAGCTTTTCTTTTTTTTTTTTTTTTTTTTCTGACAATCCAGCGTCTCTCTGCACTCACTGCGTTTCCAGGTCTAGTTTCTTCTTCTTTAGTGTGAAGTCCAGATCAAGAAGAATGCAGCAGCTCCTCTGTGTCTCCTTTCAGCTCCTCCTGTGTGTTTTATCCAAGAGAGATGATGAAGAAGCAACCTCCAGGATTTCTTTTCTCCATGCACGTTCTGCCCAGCTCTTCTTTCTTATGTGTTTCTTTATGTGTTACAGCCCACTTCAGCTCCTACGTTGCACTTTTCCCTTCATTTTGCTTCTGCATGTTCTGTAACCACGTTGAGCTTCCTTCTCCTTTGTTTCTGCTTCTCTTCGTACCTCATTGAAACTGCATGGAGGATGTGTGTGTGTATAATCTGTTCCCAAGCTCCCTTTTTCGATTTTTCCTCCAGCTCTCCACGTGACTTTTCTGCCAGCAAATAAAAAATGGAGACCTAATTAACTAATTACAAACATGCCATTCAGAAATTAATGGGAATAAAATTATGCTCCAATCTTTTCCTTTAATCCACTTTAATTTCTCAATTTAATTGCCTAAAAATTCTGCACAAGATTAATAAATATTTTAAGGATTGAAAATATTTAATCATCAAAGAATTTTGGAGAATAGAATATTAGAAATTTAAATCCAAAAATTCTTCTAATTAATTCAAAATTGTATTATTTTCCAAAATTAACCACAAATTCAAATATTGCATAACAAATCCAATTAAGCTCAAATTAATCATTAAAATCAATAATAAATGTGGATAAAAACATATGAAAATTAGCATTTATCACTCCCTAATCAATCATAAAATACACTTTACACTCACCAAAATTAGGGAGTCATCAAACTCCCCTATACTTGCATTATTGCTTATCCTTAAGCAATTCCTAAAGATATCAATCAAAGTGGCTACTAACCTAATTCCTTTCCACAATTAAAATCCAATCAATTCAAGATTAAGAATTCCCCCACACTTAAAATGAAACCAAAGTCAGAAGTAGGAAATTAACTAAACTCAATTTGAGTTCCATGAATAATGCAATTATAGCAACACCCTTTTTACATCTAAAGTACGTGTGTGTGTTCAACAGACAGTTTTGAAGCAATCAAGTGATCTCATTAATAACCATAGTATATTTCCAAGACCAATTCCAATTATCTACCCCAACTTCAATTGTCAGAGTTAATTAAGAAAGGTCAATGGCTTTATTATCCAACAATGCATCGATCTTAGCACAACCATTCTTCATTATTTTTGTTATCATTCTCTCCTTTTTTTTATCCTCCTACTCATTTCGCTTAATCCTTTTTACATAAATGACAACATTGATTATGAAGCCACTTGGTTATTCAAATTAAGGAAATTGATTTGGAGTGCTTATTTGTATGCTCTTTGTTTTCACCATTGTTGGACGCGAAAGTTCACACTTTTTAGTGCAAACTCCAGATTATTAAGTAGTTTCAACCATTGGAGTAGAGATTTTTTTTTTTCAAATTATATCTCTCTTAAATGATAATCAGATATCCATTTATCAGTAAATAAATTGGAATTATCTAAAAATAATTGAGGTTAAATAAAAAGGGACTAAATTACTTCAATAACTATCTTGCTAAAAAAGTGCTTTATTATGGGCGTTTACTACAAATTGCATTAATTAATTTACTCAGTTCAAGTTTACTCAACTTCCAAATTCTTTGTCCATTATTCTTTTAGAACAAGGGAAAACTAAATCTAAAATCATTGGTCAAAATTGTGGAAGCATTATGATAAAACTACTTTTTTTTATAAATCTGCATATCTACCTAGCCTACCTTTATATCTACTCCTCCCCCACACTTAGAATGAACATTGCCCTTAATGTGAAAGAAAGAGATAACCAATATAAAATTAAAAATAAACTAAGATAAAGGGAAGAGATAGAAGTAGAGAGAAAGAGAGACAGAAACTCCTATGACAAAAAGACTTAATTAAGAGAAAGAGAGACGCGAACAAATCCTGTATATAGGAGACAAAAATAAATAACAGGCTAAGAAGCAAAGAGTAAGTGAGCGTTAGATAAAGGGATTCAAATATATAACCAGTAAATGAAAAATCCTAAAAGGTAGATTAGAGAGTACAGTTATTCATATATAGTTATCCAAAAAGAAAAAACAAGAAACATAATGCAAATAACAGATGAACACTATGGGTCAGAAGGACCAGGCATATCTTGTGATGTCGGATCCTGTGGAAGAAAGATAACAGATGACTGAGGGACTGTTGGAGGTAGTGGTGTAGGGGCAAGCATGATGTAACACACTAAAATTAATTAAGGTGTTAATAATGTGTTTGGACTAATTAAGAATAATTATTATGAAATAATTAGGTAAGCTATATGAATGAAAATTTACAGAGAAATAAAGTTATTAATATAGGTTTAAGATTTAAATTGGGTTAAAGCTTAATTTGGGCTCAAAATTAATTTTAATAAGTCATGGATAAGGATTTATGGAGGCCCAATGATTGTAGGTGCAAGCCCAACTCCTTATCATTAGACTTGGACCAAGAGAGATTACCTAGCAATAGCCTAATCTGATTTAGTAAAATAGGGGCTCAAGACCCAATTTATATGAGTTGGCCCAACGCACATTATGCAGACTCAAATTAGATTGACTTTTGGAACTTGGCCTGACCTTATCAAATTGCTATAGCCCAACTTATGAAATAAGACCCAACAAGCATAAAAAATCTGAACCCATAAGGAATTGGGCTATTGGGTCAGTACATTCCACTTTTAGCTTTAAATTTTCTACAGCCCATTCATTAAACCATGGCCCAACCACTAGAAATGAGCCTAATTGGACCTTGGGCTGATGGGTCAGCCCATTTCTCATTAAAAACCCTAAAGGGTCAGCAGCCACACCCATTTGGAAGAGCAAAACACTTGGTTCTGCAGAAGGGAAAACCTATTTTCGCACCTTGAGGAGAGGTTAGGGTTTTCATCACTATTTTGGCTCCATTTCTCCCACTTAGAGCAAGATTCAGCTAAGGTAACCTTTATATAACTTAATCCTCTCTTCTTCCTCTTCATTTTGGCCCAATTAGTTTTTTATTTGGAGTATTTTCACCCACACCCAAAACTGAAACTTGTTGTTTGGTGCTTCCATGGTGGATTTTCGGAGGTTGAGGTTATGGGTGTTGTTAAGTGAGTATCTTCTTCCTATTTTGATGCATTTTCTGTTAGTTTGAGACCCCTATAGTTGACCTATGATATGGCTTTGGTTTCATGTGAAATTACTCAGAAATTAGATTGAACTATGGCAGTTTCTAGTGTGGGAAAGTTGGAACCCAAAATTAAAATCCATTGGTAATTAGGCTTGATGTGCATTTGGATTTTATGGTAGTTAGAGGTAGAGTAATTGGCTTCATTGAGGTAATTGGAGTTATTTTCTTAATTCCATGTATATGCTCATATTAATCTGATATTTGTTACACATGCTTGATTTTAAAATGCTAAATAATTAGTTGACTACTTGAATCGTTATTGTAATTGGACCTTGTGAGTCCATGGTGGAGCTGTGGTGTGGCTACCACCTGTGCATGTGCTTCAATTGAGTACCGGGTTGTGATCAGACCCCAGATGCATTGAGCCCTAATTGTGTTTATTATGGAGTAGGTGCCGTGGACAGACTTCTCCCAGTGTTATTAGCCATTAACATATTATGTATGATTGCTCGTATGGGACAATAGTCATTGGTAGTTCAACTAGTTCTTTTGCAAATTAAATTGATGATTCTGGTATTGATGACATGAAATTGCATTGGATTGATTAACTTGTACATGTATATAGAAATTGCCTTTTGTTACTGAGATTGTATATCTCACCCTGTTATGGGCTAACATTTTCAAGGATAGGATCTCTTAATGGTAAGAAGAAAATTAATGGGAGCTTATTAAACAGTTTGGTAGCACATATGTTTGGAAGCCTTGTCAAATTGTATTGTAACTAAATTACTAGTTTTGTATCATTGCTGCATTGCATCATGAATTGCCAAGTATAGGGATTATATATGTAATTTAATTATCATGGAATTGAACATTATGGTTGTAATTGGCTAACAATGGATAAGTGATTTGATCTTGCATGAATATTAAGCATTGGTCTCATGCACCTTGTGGCTAGAATACATTTGCTGTCACTAAATTATGGTTTTTGCTAATGTGTGATAGCTTGGTGAGTAGAAACCAATGCTTTGAATCTTGAGGTAGATAGGGATAGATTAACTAGGTAAATCAAGTAGATAAACACCATTAGAGTTTCACAAATTAGGGGAGAGTGGTCCTAGAATGTCCTTAGGAAGAGAATTGGAGAGTATGGGGTGAAACTTGAGAGATGTTATTGCATCAGGGGTTGTGCCGCTGCTAAGAAGGCCCTACCGCGGCCAAACGAGTGATAGAGGCGAGGGACGCCGCGACGTGAGTCATCTCGCCGCAGTGCAAGCGAAGAAAATTAGCCTGGAGAGTAACAATGGTGAGAACGCTGTGGCTTGAGAAATTTCGGCGCAGCTCAGTGAGAAGAAAATCACCCAGAAGGGTGGCAGAAAGGAACCTCGCCATGACACAACAGGTCCTGCCGCAGCGTGAGTCGACGAAACTAAGTAAGGAGTGTACAGTAGCAAGCCTCACCGCGGCACAAACGTATTCCGCCGAGGCAAGAATCGTGAGATTTCGAACAGTAGCTCCAGGAGGCATTTCCCCTCGCGGTGCCACGTAGGCTAGCCGCGGCGATGGTCCAACTCATCGCGGCTATTTCGCGTGAAATGCCTAATGATTCCTGAGAGTAACTTAGCCGCGGCGCAAAAGGTCAAGGTAGCAGTGCAAAGGAAAATATGTGATTTTTTTGAGCTCCAGAACCTAACTTAGCCACGACGGGAGGGTTTCAAGTCGCGGCGCAGGTCCCTAAATTCCTACCTTTAGCCTAGAAACCCTAATTTTTTCAATGGTAATGCTAAGAAATGATATAGGAACACTTCTGGGAGGTTTTTGTGTGTTGAAATTGATGGATGGATGAATCACAAATCCCTAATGATAGTATAATTTCTTTCATGCATTCTCACGTTTGTGGTTGTTTAGTGATGACCCTAACATCAAGGTTCAAATTTTTCTGTATTTTCATAATGTAATAAATTGTAACGACTCCAAACCTTGACCATTAATCATTAATCGTGTATTTAGCCATAATTACCATGTTTAGAAGATAGGGTTATCACACATGAGATAATCAACAAGCATTTACAATTGTTCCTTCATTAACAATACATGACCCTCTAGTCTTTCAATAGACTTTCTCACCCAGCCCTCAAACTGAGTTTGAGGTGATGCATCATGGGCTCTAGGGCATCCTCTTGCTGCTATAGGGGAGATGGAGGCACTTCTTATTGTGGCTGTTGCTGTGCTCGCTGTCTTCGGGGTCTTCTTGGCTTATCCTTCATATTATCATACTTGAAAGCACCCTTTAGTTTAAATTAGGTGTCATTTTTAGACACTCGGCTTCCCCCCATTGAAAGTAGCTCAGTGAACATGTAGGGGTACGCTAGGCTTGTCCTATCTGATCATGCCACTTGCTTGAAGTTTAAAACCATAAGGCAAAAAATATTTACTCACCTCCTTATCATGAAGCAATAGGTCACAAGTGCCCTTTCCTGGGTCATATCAAATCCATGGGAACTAGTCAATATGTTACTAGTAATGAACTGTAGCCAATACCAAGCAAGTTTATTTAGTTGGTTGATCGCATACACTTTGTTGGTTAGCCATGCTCGTCCTTCATTGGCTATGGTCACCACCACCTCTTCCCATGGAATGGACTGCTGGTTGTCCATGTAAGCTTGGAAAGAACATTGGTCCACATCTGGCAACTCATAAAAGTCCTGAATGACTTTTTCATTGATTTTGACCCATGCAGATCTACAATAATATTCATCTTCATCCTCTTTCGTATCTTTAAAGTTAGCATAAAATTCTTGGATTATCATGGGGATCTGATGCATAGGCTTTTTAGTGAAGCCGTGCAGGCCATGCCATTCGAAATCACTGAAGGTCAGATCTAATGGATGAGGCTCATAGTATTTGTCTTCGGTGACTCCCCAATCCGAGAAGAGACGTTCAAAGCGGAATTCAGCTCTGGAGAAAGCAAATGTGTCCTTATCATAGATTTGTTTTCTTCTGCTTTGAAGAAAATGCTTCAGTTATTTTTAGTTGCTTTTTAGGAGCCATATAACTTGCAAACCAAATGATGCCTATAATCAATCCAGTGAAAATTAGATATAGCAAACTAAAGAAGCATTCTTGGTTAAACAATAGCTAACAACCTAATCAGTAAAGTATCCATAAGAAATGAAGATACAGCCATGGTAAAGGTAATAAGTTGTAGACAAGGAAGATGCATTTCAATTCAATTCTAAAGTCTACATGATTTGTCAAGGATCAACTGAGAGTAGACAAGTTATTAATGGCAAAGAAATTGAAACAGACAAGGCAAGTGTTACAGCAAAACGAAATGGCATTTTCTGAAAAATGCATTTGAACTCGCTATAATGAGTTTATCCTCGCCATAGCAAGGAAGAACCAAATTCGAGAATTGCAATTTTTGCACTTAAAACACTTGAATAATGTGAACCTCTTGCACAGAAACATGCGATAGGCACATATGGCTAGCCTATGTATCCATATTTACGCAATCAAAAGCAGTTAATTTTGTAGCCCTAAATGCAATAGAACATGCAATAACAAGCAAAAATTAAAGGGAAGAATGAAGAGCAATGTACCTGATATGGAGAGAAGGGTGAACGATAAGGGTGGGGACGTGAAAAGCAAGAATTACTACAGAGGAAGTGAGGATGGGGATTGAAGGGAGAAGGGGCATGCAACAGCGAAGGAAACATAATGGGGAGGAGGCGGGTTAGTTTTTGTTTTTGTTTTTTATTTTTTTAAAAATTCACTTGATGGCCAGAGACCTTTGCTATTGCTTAAGTAATATCGAGGATATCTCTGGAAAATGCACCATAAATGAAATTGCCCTTTCTTGCAATAACGATGTTATTCTCTCGCAGTAGCGAGTATACTTGGGTGATTCTGGTTAGCCATAGAATCTCGCTATAGCTTAGGCTATAGCGAGAAACTCTTTGGTATTTGTACTAGTCTAGGGCATAAGGATTTCACTATTGCGAAATGGCCATCACACAATAGCGAACATACTTCAATACATTTATTCAAACCATATCTCTTGCCATAGCAAGGCAATAGCTAAAGACTCTCTGGACTTTGTACCAGACTGGAAGGATAGGGATCTCGCTATGGCGAAAAAGTGATCTCGCTGTAGCGAAAATACTTGACATCCTTGAAACATAATTTCTCTCGCCACTGTGCAAGCCATAGCGAGACACTCCCTATTTGTTGTACCAGACACAGAAGAAGTGACACTTGCAATAGTGAAGGGGGCCACTTGCCATAGTGAAGAGCAAAAATGTTGAAATTTAGAAAACTAAAGAAGAAATCTTGCCTTACTTTGTTTAATCCCTTGACATATTTCCTATCACTTAGGAGAAAATTAATTTAATTAAAGTGAAATGAACACATTTACTAATTTAGAAAGAACTCCCTGGTTCTTTTAACTGCTTCATTATCATGCTTTCTCCAAGGGGGTTTGTCCAAGACTTTTAACTTTTCCTGTACACTCCAATCTTGCAAAATCAAAACAAGGATTAAAAATTCAAAATCCTTCCAACAAAAATTAAAATAAAAAATAAAAATTTAAATAAGAAGAGTTTGGGCTGCCTCTTAGGAGTACTAAGTTTAAAGTCTTTAGCCAAACTATCCCCAGTACTCAAGGAGGTGTTGTGAAGCTTTAAACCATCTTGTGCCGGTTCCATTCTCCCCTAAAATATTGTTTGAGTCTTTGCCCATTAACCTTGAATTGATCCCCTGATATTTTATCTTTAATTTCTACTGCTCTATAGGATGCAAAAGCAATCACAGTGTAGGGGCTTAACTACCTTAATTTAAGTTTCCTAGGAAATAGCTTGAGTCTTGAGTTAAACAGCAATACTTGTTATCCTAGTGCGAAGGTCTAGTGGAGAATGTGGTGATCATGCCATTTTTTAGTTCCTTCTTTATAAATCCTTGACCTTTCATATGTTTCTAAATGAAATTCTTCTAATTCATCTAGTTGAAGCATTCTTTGAGTACTTGCCAATTTAGAATCAAGATTGAGTTGTTTGATGGCCCACCAAGCTTTATACTCAAGTTTCAAGGGTAAATGGCATGCTTTCCCATAGATAAGCCTATAGGGTGACATCCCTATAGGTGTCCTAAAAGTAGTTTTGTATGCCCATAATGCATCATCCAACTTGTCAAACCAATCCTTTCTGGAATGATTAACGATTTTTTCCAATATTCCTTTGATTTCCCTATTAATAAGCTCACACAAGCCATTGGTGTGAGGGTGGTATGCAAGAGACATTCAATGATGCACCCCATATTTATTCAACAAATTCTTCAGTTGCTTATTGTGAAAATGAGTGCCCTCATAAGTGTTAATAGCTTGAGGTACCCCAAATCTAGTGAAGATGTATTTCTTAAGGAATTTGATCACTGTGTTAGAATCGTTGGCTATACAAGCCATTACTTCAGCCCACCTGCTTACATATTCCACAACTACTGGTATGTAATGATTACCTTGGGATGAAGGAAATGGGCTTATGAAGTCCATGTCTTATACATCAAATAATTCAACTTCTAAAATCCTAGACTATGACATTTCATGCCGTCTTGAGATGTTTCCTGTTCTTTGGCATCTATCACACTTAATAACAAAGTTGTGAGTATCTTTAAACAATGTGGGCCAATAAAAACCAGATTCTAACACCTTATGTGTGGTCTTTTGACCCCCAAAATGACCCCCATAGGCAGATGAATGGCAAGCATATATGATAACATCTTGTTCAATTTTAGGCACACATTTTCTAACTACAGAGTCAACGCACCTTTTAAAAAGAAAAGGTTCGTCCCATAAGTAGTAGGTTACATCATGCAAAAACTTCCTCTTTTGGTAATGATTGACATCAGGTAGTAAAACATTACACATAAGGTAATTCACAATATTGGCATACCATGGAATTTCAGTCAAACTTGCCACATGAAATACTTGCTCATTAGGGAAACATTCATCAATCATAGTTCCATCTATACATTCAGACTCTTGAACCAACCATGACAAATGATCAGCTACTTGATTGTCACTATCCTTCCTATCCACTATATGCACATCAAATTCATGCAGGAGGAGGACCTATCTAATTAGCCTAGGTTTTGACTCTTTTTTACCTAATAAGTATTTAATGGCCACATGATCAGTATGCACAGTCATATTAGCACCCATCAAATAAACACAAAATTTATTGAAAGCAAAAACCATGGCTAACATTTCCTTCTCAGTTGTGGAATAATTTACCTGAGCACAGTTCAAGGTTTGACTAGCGTAGTAAATGGGGTGAAATACCTTGCCCCTCCTTTGACCAAGAATAGCTCCTACTACATAATTACTTGCGTCACACATGAGTTCAAATAGTTGACTCCAGTTTAGAGTGACAATGATGGGTATAGTGATCAACCTCTGCTTTAGCTCTTCAAATGCTTTTAGGCACTCATCGGTAAATTGAAAAGGTAATCTTTCTCTAAAAGTTTGCAAAGATGTTTTGCAATTTTTAAGAAATCCTTAATGAATTGGTGATAGAAACCGGTATGACCAAGGAAACTCTGGATCCCCTTCACATTAGTGGGTAGTGAAAGTTGCTCAATTACTGTTATTTTGGCATGATCTACTTCCAGACCATGTTTAGAAACTTTATGATCCAAGATAATTCCTTCAATGACCATGAAATGGCACTTCTCCCAATTCAACACCAAATTTGTTTCTTCACATCGCTTTAAGACTTGCTCTAAATTTCCTAAACACATATCAAATGATTTTCCAAAAATAGAGAAATTGTCTATAAAAGCTTCCATGGTATGTTCAATGAAGTTTACGAAGATAGATATCATACAACATTGAAAAGTGGCAGGAGCATTACATAGCCCGAACGACATCCTTCAAAATGCAAAGGTGCTATAAGGGCAAGTAAATGTTGTCTTTCTTAATCTTTTGGGGTGATTACTATTTGATTGTATTTGGAATATCCATCCAAGAAACAAAAATATTGCTTCCTAGCAAGCGGTCAAGCATCTGGTCAATGAATGGGAGGAAAAAATGATCTTTGCATGTTGCCACATTCAACTTCCTATAATCCATACAAATCCGCCACCCAGTAACCATTCTAGTGGAAATAACCTTATTCTGGTCATTCTTTACCATTGTCATCCCTCTCTTTTTAGGTACACATTGTACCGGGCTTACCTAATTACTGTCAGAGATAAGGTATATAATCCTTGTATTCAATCACTTAAGTATCTCCTTCTTAACCACTTCCTTTATGATTGGGTTTAGTCTCCTTTGCCCCTCAACAGATTTCTTATGCTCATCTTCTAACAAGATTTTGTGCATCATTATTACTGGACTGATGCCCTTGATATCCACAATTATCCAACCCATAGCTAATTTGTGAGCTTTAAGTATATTAATTAACTTTTGCTCTTGTTCCTTATTCAAAGATGCGGAAATGATTACTGGTAAGGAGTCATCCGTACCCAAATAGGCGTACTTCAAATGAGACAACAATGGTTTCAATTCTAATTATGGAGGTTCTTCAATAGACGACTTCATTGATAGGGCCACTCTAACTTCTAATTCTAATGGTTCAAATTTCCTTAAAGAGCTCAACCATCGGGGATTTTCATGTATCATCATTTTACATTCATCTATCTCTTGTTGTTCAATTATGTCTAGCTCATGTAACAATACCTCTAATGAGTTTTTTTCTTTATACGTATCCAGTACTTCTTGAATGTAATCCTCATAAATCTTAACTGAAAAATAGTAGTCTGTTTGATCAAATAATTTCAAAGCCTTTTTCATATTAAAGAGAATCTCCTCATCCCCTACTTACAGCTTGATTTCACCTATCTCTACATCAATTAAAGCTCGAGCTGTTGCCAAGAAAGGTCTACCCAACAAAAGAGGTAACTTCTTGTCCACTGGTATGTCCAAGATGATGAAGTCAATTGGAAAGATAAACTTATCCACCTTGATTAGAACATCTTTAATGATACCTTTTGGTTTAGACAGGCTCCGATAAGCTAGTTATAAAGTAACTGAAGTGTGTTGTACTTCCCTAAGTTAAAGTTGTTCAAAAATTATAAGTGGCATCAAATTCACACTTGATCTAAGGTCACAAAGAGCTTTCCCTTCAAATTTGTCTCCAATGACATATGACATTGAGAAGGTACCTGGGTCCCGTAGCTTAGGAGGAAGATTATTGAGAATTATTGCACTGTATTTCTCTGTAAGCATGACTATGCCTAACTCAGTCAACTTCTTCTTGTTACTTAACATCTCCTTAAAAAACTTAGTGTATAGAGGCATTTGCTCTAAAATTTCAACAAATGAGATGTTAATATGAAGCTGTTTGAATATCTGGAGAAATTTCTTGTATTTCTCTTCTATGACTTTCTTTTGAAACCTTTGTGAGAAAGGAAGTGGAGGTATTCTTTTTTGAGATTCTACTATCTTATTTTCACTTTTATATTCCTTCTCTATATCCTTATTTTTCTCTTCTTTGCTCAACTTTTCCTTTTTCTTTTTTGGTTTAGTAAACTCTACACCTTCCTTCTGAATGACTTGATCCCTTTCACTTACCAGGTCCTCCTTAGATTTATAAACTTTAGGCAATTGCTTCCCACTATGCAAGGTGATTACTTTACATTCCTCCTTCCCTTCTCTTCTAAGATTAAGAACTGTATCACTTGGTAATCCACCTTGCTTCATCATATTCAACTCTAATGCTAATTGCCTAATTTGCATTTTCATGTTTTTCATTGCCGCCTTTTGCCATAAACTGCATCATCATCTCTACCATACCTGATTTCTTTTCTGGAATGGGGATTTACTACCTTGGCTGTTGTGTAAATCCTAGTGGTCGTATAAGAGCTACTGGTCTAGGCCCAGAGGACGATGCTTGATTTAGAGATGTACCTTGACTCCATGAAAAGTTTGAGTAGTTCCTCCAACCAGGATTGTATGGTTGGAGTATGGATTGTTGGGACCCCTTTGTGAATCTCTAGTATAATTGCACAACTCGAGGATAGTTCCTGTTAGACAAAATTCAGAAGGGTATGTTTCCCCATAATAGTCACAAGAATTGGTTGGCATGCATACTACATTAACTCTTGTATAATTGCTATTTTTCTGAACTTGGAGTTCCAACTAATCAAAACACTTGTTCATGGATGCAAGCATTGCCATTATTTAAGAAGTGGCTTCATCTGAACTTCTCTTAACCATTTTCACCGGTCTCTACTCACTAGAACATTGTGCATGTTTGGCCGCTAGATCATCCAGATGTTTTATCGCATTGTTCACTAGTTGTCTTCTAAAGCCTCTATTTGTCACAGAATCCATTAGAGTCTTGGACTCTGGAGTTAACCATGAACAAAATGTTTAAACTAGGACCCATTTGTCTTGATTATGGCTTGGGTATTATTTGACTAACTATTTAAATCTTTCCCATGCTTCATACAGATTCTTACCCGGCTGTTGTCTGAAATTAGTAATTGCCGCTTTGGCATCCACCATCTTGTCATGAGGGAAAAAATGTGCCCAAAATCTTTCTTTTGAATCCTCCCATGTCTTAATTGATCCTTCCAGCAAATTATTTAGCCACTCCTTGGCCTTCCATTGTAGAGAAAAAGGAAAATGCTGCAAATGAATCACATTATTTGGTATACCATTTTGCTTGAACGAGTCACACACCTCCAAGAAAGCTAGGAGATGTCTATTAGGATCCTCCTGGTAGGTAACATTGAATTGTCCATTCATTTGCAACATTTGCAATATCGTTTATTTGATCTCAAAATTATTGGCTTGAAATTCTGGAACTTTGATGCTCGACTGATATTCTCGATTATTGTGACTGAGAAAATCATTCACTCCCAACCTTTCATACTCCTCTTGAGCCATGGTTGGAACTCCTCTCTGTCCTTCTTCTAGAACTGAATTTTCTTCTTCAATATAGGTTGCCCCTTGTGGTTCAACTGGAGTTTTCTCTTGAGTTTCAATTTGTTCCAACTCTTCTTCTTCACTGAATGTGAGTTCTATAGGTAAACTCTTAGCTATAATATCTTGTACGCTTTTAGTCTTTAACTTAGCTCTCACTTTAGTTTTCGCCTTGGCTGGCATAAACTATAGTACTTGCTAAACAATATATCTAGAATTTAAGCCCCGATAGTAGAAAGAAATTAATTAAATTAACAAAAATTTTGAACTAAAACTACTAAGAATCTACTTAGTCTAAAGAAATCTAACTCAATTCTTTGGCAACGATGCCATAAAACTTGATAGCCATTATTTTTGCAATAGATTTTGCAAGCGTACATATTGCTTTTGTAATATAGTGAATCAAGGTCATCTTACAGAGAATTGAATTAGACTCAATTAGGCCTAAGAAAATTTGCTTTTGTTTAAGTCACAACTAACAAAAACCAATGTAAGAAATTAAAAGAAATGAATTTAAACTAGTACTGAGTGTTAAGTTTGTTCTACTGAGATTAATCACTAAGAAATATCCTAGGTTTCTATCCCCTAATTGCCATGAATTGAGTTACTCAATTAATTGGTTAATTAATAATATGAGAGTTAAGGAGATTAAGTGATCCCAAGTGTCTCTTGAACAACTTAGACTTTTATCCTAGTTAGTTGCAGATTTCTCTCACAATTAATTATGTTAATTGTATTCAATCCTTTTCACTACTTAGAGTTCTTGAGTATACTTTTATACCTAAGAACAAAATTAGAATGACCTAATCCTAAGTTGCTCCATCAATGGTCCATTAAGATTTTCCTTTCTTAAGAACTAATCTCAACCCCCCAATTCCATAAGATATGGCCAAACTCTTAAATGAAAAGCAATAAATAGATTAAGCACTTAGATCAATAATCAAACCAATTTAATTTCACAAAATTTCCATTACATGGCAATAGGTTCAAGTAAACCTAGGATCTAGGAAATCTAGCTACACATGGCTCTACACATTACAAACAAAACCATAGATTTGAATAAACAAGAAGTCATCGAAGAAGAGATGGAGAATATAAGAAAACTTAGTGAAATCGTGTTGATTTGGCCTCCAATCTTCAACGCAAGCTCCTTGCCTTCAAACCCTAGCTCCTTTGTGCATTTTTCTTCTTAGAAACTCTCCTCCCAGGTTCAGAATGATGAATACCTACCTACCCATCACATTTTTAGTCAGTAAATCGAAGCTGTGCGTTTCAGTAATCAGTCTCACTATGACAAAGGGTATTTCTCACTATAGCGAAAACTTATAAGTTCCAAATCCTTTCTGATCTTGCCAATGCTTGCACTATAACTAGAAGTTCCCTAGATGTTACATAAGTTATGATTTTGCTATAGCGAACTGACCTCATTGCTATAGCGAAATAGCATTCTAGTTACAGCGAACTGCATACTCACTATAGTAAGGAGACTTTGAACAGCTTGCTATTGATTTCTAGCACTCTAATTTTCTTTATTCCTTTTTAGTAGATCTCTACCTTTCTTTTGAAATTAAAATCAAAATAAAATAAAACTCAAAACTATTAAAAATATGGCAAATGTTATATTTTATTTATTTTCTTTGATTGCATAAAAATTTATACAAGGTCAATTAAGAAATAAGCAATTGACTCTAATTAATTATAAAATACACCTTACACTTATCAAAATTAGGGAGTCATCAAAATGTCACTACCCTAAACTTTTTTGACAGCTCTTAATTACCTGAAGAATTTGGTGAACAAAAGGGTCTCTTGCGCTTAGACCAAGAACTCTTTAACGGGGGTTCCACAGATTCCTTAGTTCATACTTACATCTACAATCCCTCACGTTTCAGAACATACTTTGCTAGTGCAATGATTAAGATAGGTGATCTTAGCCCTCTAACTGGTTCCAATGGGCAGATCAGAGGAAATTGCCGGAAGGTCAGTTGAGGAGTTCTATTATTTATACTTTGTCTATTTGCTATATAAGTTTGTCTCTGAATAAAGCCAATAAGCTGCTTTAATGTTGTTCATTTAATTTGTTGGTAAGGGATGTGATGTAATTATCGGTATTTAAAAAATGATACTAAATATTAAATTGGAGACATTATCAAATCACAAATTAATAAGTTTAACTGATTCAACTATTGACTGAATCAAATGATGTCATACATATATATATATATATATATAAGTAATATTAATTAATTAAATTTAGTATATATATATATTATGTTATATTGCAAAAATTATGTTTAAACGTCTTTAAACTTGTGGCTTTAGAAAAAAATAATTAACAAAAATCCATAAAGCAAGCCATATAAAACATGAAATAATCATCGTCCACATGGCACGAGAGGCCTTTTTATTTTCTTCAGCAGTTCTATTGCCGCAACATGCAGGTGAGGGACAAGAGCAACATGCAGCTTGGCATAGATGATTGAGATGAAGCAGACACTAGTTAGTTCCATATAAGGTTATTCTAACTGGGAAGGCGTTTCTTATCAGTAGACAAGAATATTAAAAAAGAAAAGAAAGAAAATTCATACCTATAGATGAAAATTCTCATATTTTGAGAAATTAATTAAAAAATTTAGGTTTAAAAAATTTTAAAAATTACAGTTATTTCTAAGGATTAAAGTTATTAAGACTTATTACTAAGGTTTAAAAAAGTATTATTAAAATTTTAAAAATTACTGTTTAAATTATTTTAATAGCAACTTTTTTAAAATTTAATAATAATTTTTTAAAATTCTAATAATAAATCTTTTAAAATTTGTTAATAATTTTAATTTTTAAAATTTTTTATCATAAATTTTAAAAAATTTAAATCATTAAATGTAATCTTTTTCATTAATTTATTATATATATATATATATAACTTGTGAATTTTATTGTTTATATTCTATTTATAATATCACATCATCGATGCATTATTTATATATTATTTATTATTATTTTTATATTTTTTGTTAAATATATTATTCATCTGTATTTTTTATTTTTATTTTTTTTGTGGGAATTTTTTTTTGGGTTGTGAGATCTTTTTTTTAATTTTTAATTTTGAAACTAGATGGATTAATCCTAGTTATATATAAACTATCTACCATACAATGTATAAAAGACAAGACCTACATGCCACGTGTGAACATTAGGTGACAAATACCGATGACTTACAGAAGAGGTGCCGATTCCGACATCTAGTTCTTCCTTGCATCGCAAAGGTTCTATTTTTGGAAAGACAACGAGAAATTACGGTTGATCCGCGAGAAAAGAATAAAATAAAATAAAAAAATAAGTACATAAAATTAAAAAAAAAGAATTATATTTAAGGATCCAAAATTAAAAAA
This sequence comes from Erythrophleum ivorense, assembly GCA_026724425.1. Classification (NCBI taxonomy): domain Eukaryota; kingdom Viridiplantae; phylum Streptophyta; class Magnoliopsida; order Fabales; family Fabaceae; genus Erythrophleum; species Erythrophleum ivorense. Next base: position 494,198 of record JAIUCV010000462.1, on the reverse strand, counting down.
ATTATTTTAAAAGATTTGTCATAATTTATTTAAGAGTTAATTACTACTGATTTTAATAAAAAAATAGTTGAATTTAATAATAATAAATTTTTTAAAATAAATTTCTTTAATTCTGCGTCTTTCTTTATTATTTTGTCAATAAAAAATGATACTCACTTTATTTTTTTTCAGAAAAAGAAAAAAGGACAGTTACCAAACGGGGCAGAGTTAAGCACATCCAACGTCTAGGGACAAGAAAAGAAAAAACCAAGACAAAATGCTGCAGCAATTTGAGAGAAATTAAGACAGGCTCGTATCATAATTACAACCCCAAGAAAGGATCTAATAAGAGACTGTAAATCCAAACCAATTGTGTCCAATCATTTAAGCAGAACCCACTCATGCACACCAAATAAATGGGTAATTTCCAGCAGAGGTTGCGTAGGTATGAGAAATATAACATCTAATTGTGGCTTAGTCTCCTGTGGGCAATACTTCCAGAGTCTGGCTAAGGCACGAAGCTCTTGAAAAATCAACATTTTTAGACCAAGACATTTTGGTCTCATAGAGATTCATTTTTTTGCCCATAGACTTTGCAGAGAAATTCATGCAATCTCTCATAAATTTAACTTGTTCTGAAGATGCTTCAGAAAAAAGGAAAAGTGATTAGCAAAAAGATAAGTAGGAGATTGGGGGCCCTCGCTTTGATAATTTTATAGGTTTTCACAATTTGTTATTTATTGCCTGCCGGTGCAATGGCCTAGCCTTTTCATGCATAAGACAAAAAGATACAGCTGAAGTAGGTCACCTTGTCTCACGCCTCTGAAACGTTTAAAGAGGTTCGAAATTTCTCCATTCCAAAAAATTTTATCTTGTAATTGAAGATGTAAACCATAATAAGATTCACAAACTTTATTTTCAAGGTCAAATGCCATAAGAATATTTTTTAAGAAAGCCCATTCTACTCTGTCATATGTCTTTTCAAAGTCAACCTGAAGTACCACATAACCTTTTTGTCATTTTTTTTGTTTCTCATAGAGCAGATAATCTCCTAATGCAATTATGATATTGCCACTCCTGTGCCTTCCTAGGATGAAGTTACATTGATTAGGAGCAATCAATTTATTTAAGAATCCTTTCATACGATTTGCTATAATCTTCATCATTATCTTTAAGATGACATCACAGAAAGAGATAGGGTGAAACTCTTTAAAAGTCTCTGTGTCGTCCACTTTGAGAATAAGCACGATATGCATTTGGTTTCCGGGCGTAAGGCATGTGGGTTATTAAAAACTTCCTTCACAAACTTGCTCACTGAGTCACCAATAAGGTTTCATTGGCTACGAAAGAAAACTGCCTGAAGATCATTAGGGCCAGGTGCTTTGAAAGCACCAGTGTTAAAAGTGGTATTTTGGATCTCAAGGTCTGTAACCTTTCTTTGAAGAAAGTTAAGTTCTCCGGGCTCAAGCGGGGAAATCCATTCGAAATCAAGGGAAAAGGTTTATCTCTATCTTCCTTCTTATAGAGTCTCCTAGAGAAATTTGCTACCATATTTTTCATTGTAGGTTGATTAATTAGTACACCACTCACCATTAAGGTCTTTGATGGCCTCTATATTATTTCTTTTCCTTCTGATGATAGTGAATGCATGGGAGAATTTTGTATTCTGATCTCCCCATTTCATCTAGTTGCATCTGGATTTCTGGTACCAAATAAATTCTTCTTGTTAAAGAATTTTCTCATAACCTTCCCATAATTTAATTTCAATGCGCTGCAAATAAGGATTATTCTTAATAGCAAGCTTCCAATTCCCTATAAATGATTCAGAATCTTCCCTTTTCTAAGCATTACGTTACCAACGGTCTCGCAATTCCAAGTGGTGACATTATGATGCAAGACCCACTAGGAACATGCCCTAGAGAACCTTTAACAATTCGAAACTATGCCCAGGACTGGCTAGAAACAAGATTATTGGTCAAAGGAAAGACCCTAAGAGAACTTGTCTCTTAGAACCCTAGCCTCAAGACGCCACAAAGGAAGACCAATCCTTTGATAAGTCATGCGTACTTTCAGAGAACACAAAGAAACTAAAGCCTCTCAAAGTATTGAATAATACTTAAGTTCATTCATTCATTCATGATTCAAAATAGAGTACAATAGGGAGCCTTTTATAGGCAAAGTTTTTAAAAGACTTAAAATCCTACTTAAACTAAAACTCTTAAAATCTAATTAGAAATATTTTAAACAATGCCTAAAATCAAGGAATAAGATTAAGATATTAATTTTAACTTAATCTCCTAGATAAGCTCCTTGACTAAGTCCAAAAAAATAATATAATAATAAAAAAACGAAATTCAAAAAGAGTTTTAGTCAAAACTAGAGTCCTAGTCAAAACTAATTAATATTAATGGGCTGGACATCTTGTATTTGAAATACTATTCACGTCCTCTAGCTTCAATGGGCTCTTTAAGCATCAACTTGGGCTTGAATAAGCATGATTAAGGCTCTATTTGCTTCCTCAATGCATGCACTAACATTATGGGCTTCTAATTCAGCAAATTGAAGCCCAATTGCTCTTTGTAGACGCTTAACTCTTCCTCTTGTCATTATGGGCTTAACGCTCAACTTGCTGCAGTAGAGTTTACTGACTATGCTAGCATCTGGTGGGATCAACTCTTACTCACCAGAAGACGTACCAGTGAAGGTCCAATTCGTGATTGGCAAGAGATGAAAATTATCATGCGCAAACGGTTTATCCCTAGTTACTATTATAGGGAATTGCATAAGAGGCTCCAAAAGCTGAAGCAAGGTTCTATGAGTGTGGAAGATTACTATCAAGAAATGGAGATTGCCATGATTAAGGCAAATGTGGAGGAAGACCGTGAAGCAACCATGGCCTGATTCATTGAGGGCTTAAATCCTGTAATAGCTTCCCAAGTTGATTTATACAATTACCTAGATATGGAGGAGCTCTTGCATAGAGCTATCAAGGTGGAAAAGCAACTAAGGGCTCGACAAAAGCTGAAAGTGACATCTAACTCGAGTTCTTGGAGGGATTCCAAAGTCCCCTTCAAACCAAAGACTGATTTCAAGTCTAAAGAGGAAAGTAAGGTAAAACCCTTTCAGGTTAAGGGTAAAACTGAGTCAAAACCCTTCTCATATTCTAATCCTACTACTTCCTCCTCTAAGCTTAGATGCTTTAAATGTAATGGTTTCGGTCACATTGCTTCACAATGTCCGAACAAACGAACTATGATTGTTCTTGAGAATGGTGATGTGACTAGTGCTAGTAGTGAGTCTGAGGAGGATGAGATGCCACCCCTGACTGATGACTCAGATTTAGAGTTAACAGAAGTTGTAAATGGTGAAGCCCTTGTGGCTAGGTGTGCTCTCAATATTCAACCTAAAGAAGATCTTGAGGTAGAGCAGCGTGAGCATATTTTCCATACTCGATGTTTCATCCACAAGAAGGTATGTAGTTTGATTATTGATGGTGGTAGCTGCACAAATGTAGCTAGTACTTTACTTGTGGAAAAGCTGAACTTACCTACTTTGAGGCACCCTACCCCTTATAAATTACAATGGCTTAACGATAGTGGGGAGGTAAAGGTAACAAAACAGGTGCTCATCTCTTTTTCTATTGGTAATTATCATGATGAGATTCTTTGTGATGTAGCACCCATGTATGCTGGTCACTTGTTACTTGGTAGGCCATGGCAGTTTGACCGAAAGGTAAAACATGATGGATATAAAAATTATTATTCTTTTGTTTTTAATGGTAAGACCATTGTGTTGACCCCTCTTCGTCCTGTTCAAGCATATGAGGATCAGTTAAAAATTGAAAGAGAGTGTAAGAAGAGAGAGCAAGAAAAGAAAAGTAAAGTGAGTGTGAGTGTTGAGAATGAGAAGAAGCAGGAGAAAGGAGAGCTGAGTAGAAAGGAAAAGAAAATTAGAGAAAAACATGAGGAAAAGAAAGTGAGTTTATTTTCGGGTAAAAGTGAGATCAAGAGAGCTCTTATTTGTGAAAATGCCTTTTTATTACTTTATAAAGATGTTTATCTTACTATCGATGATCTTGATCACTCTTTGCCTGCTAGTGTTACATCTTTATTACAGGAATTTTGTGACTTGTTCCCAGAGGAAATACCTGATCGATTGCCCCCGCTAAGAGGCATTGAGCATCGAATAGACTTTATCCCAGGGGCATTTATTCCCAATAGACCTGCTTATCGAGCAAATCCAGACGAGACTAAGGAAATACAACATCAAGTGGAAGAGCTCATGAAGAAAGGCTTTGTTCGTGAAAGTCTGAGTCCGTGTGCTGTCCCAGTGATTCTTGTACCCAAAAAGGATGGCAAGTGGCGAATGTGTGTAGATTGTCGTGCCATCAACAAAATAACGGTAAAATATCGCTATCCTATCCCTAGGTTAGATGATATGCTTGATGAGTTGCATGGTGCATGTGTTTTCTCTAAAGTTGATCTTAGAAGTGGTTACCATCAGATTAGAATGAAAGAAGGTGATGAATGGAAAACTGCTTTTAAGACCAAGTTTGGATTATATGAATGGTTAGTTATGCCATTTGGCTTGACTAACGCACTTAGCACTTTCATGAGTTTAATGAACCATGTCTTTAGACCTTTCATTGGAAGATTTGTTGTGGTTTACTTTGATGATATTTTGATCTACTCTAAGAGTCTAGAAGAACATGTGAATCATTTGCATGATGTGTTTGTTGTGCTTAGGGAGAATAAACTTTTTGCCAATTTAGAGAAGTGCTCTTTTTGTTTGGATTCTGTGGTTTTTCTTGGATTTGTTGTAGGAGAAGAAAAGGAGAAAATCTGAAAATAAGAAACTTTAAAACTAGGAAACTACTTGGGAAATTAGGAAACCAACTTTAAGAAAATCTAAAAATTAGAAAACTAAGTGCAATTAGGAAATTGAGTCCAATTAGGAAATTAATTCCAACTAGGAAACTAACTCTAATTAGGAAGTTGTCTCCAATTAGGAAACTAACTCCACAACTTGCAACTTTTTTTTTTTGATGCTTTCTTTCTCTTTTTTTTCACTTTTTTTTTCGAATTTCTCTTTTTTCACTTTTTTTTTGAATTTGTCTTTTTTTTCACTTTTTTTTTTGAATTTTTTTTTGGAGTATCACACTCTCCTTTTTTTTTTTTTGAATGAGTATAGAGGCACGCAACAATGGACAAAGGAAGAAGATAGAAGACAAAGATGAAGGTGAGAAGATAACACAAATGGAAGGAAAGAAGGTATGAAAGAACAACGGTAGGAAAAAAAAAACACAAAAATATACCTTGTACTAGCGAACCAAAGCTCTGATACCAAATGATGCAATAACACCAAGTAATATGAACCAGACTCATGTAAGGAAGGATGCTCGTGTGGAAAAAGACTTGATAATAGATGGCCCAATGACAAGAGGAAGAGTTAAGCGTCTACAAAGAGCAATTGGACTTCCATTTGCTGAATTAGAAGCTCATAATGTTAGTGCATGCATTGAGGAAGCAAATAGAGCCTTAATCATGCTTATTCAAGCCCAAGTTGATGCTTAAAGAGCCCATTGAAGCTAGAGGACGTGAATAGTATTTCAAATACAAGATGTCCAGCCCATTAATATTAATTAGTTTTGACTAGGACTCTAGTTTTAACTAGAACTCTTTTTGAATTTCGTTTTTTTTTCTTATTATATTATTTTTTTGGACTTAGTCAAGGAGCTTATCTAGGAGATTAAGTTAAAATTAATATCTTAATCTTATTCCTTGATTTTAGGCATTGTTTAAAATATTTCTAATTAGATTTTAAGAGTTTTAGTTTAAGTAGGATTTTAAGTCTTTTAGAAACTTTGCCTATAAAAGGCTCCCTATTGTACTCTATTTTGAATCATGAATGAATGAATCAACTTGAGTATTATTCAATACTTTGAGAGACTTTAGCTTCTTTGTGTTCTCTGAAAGTACGCGTGACTTATCAAAGGATTGGTCTTCCTTTGTGGCGTCTTGAGGCTAGGGTTCTAAGGGACAAGTTCTCTTAGGGTCTTTCCTTTGACCAATAATCTTGTTTCTAGCCAGTCCCGGGCATAATTTCGAATTGTTGAAGGTTCTCTAGGGCATGTTCCTAGTGGGTCTTGCATCACATTATTTTTGAATGCTGCTAACCCACTAAGCCGCTCTTTATCTTGCCAAGCTTTTAAGACAACGTCTGAGAAAGATTCTTTGGGAAGCCATTGCCTGAAAACGAAATATACCAGGCCCATTTTTCCTAGTAGTCCAGAGAGATATGAAAGGGTCCACGGTCCACTTTTAGTAAGATGATGAACATTGGCCTGTGGAACAGCCAATCTCCATTCGACATTACAGAAGCCTCAGTCAATTCTATCCTTTAAGTTGCCTTTTTCCTAGGTGAATTTTGGACGATGGAACCCAAGGTCAATCAAATTAGCTGTCAGAAATGCAATCCAAAAATTGGTATATAGATTCCAGTTTGCGTGGGCACTACCATACTTGTCATCTGATGAAAGGTAGGCATTAAAATCCCCAGCAACTAACCATGGTTCCACCATGTTATGAGCAAGACTGCTGAGAAAGTCTAGTAGACCCCTACGTTTAACAGGGTTAGGATCTCCATAAATGCATGTAAGGAGAAATTTGGCCCCTGAAAGTAATATTTTAACGCTGCAATGGGGAGCCTAATCATTAGACGTGATATAATTGATTTCAACTATCCCATTATCCTATAGAAGCCAGATTCCTCCGGCAAAACCCGTGGCTTCATCCAGTTAGTAAAGCCAAGTTTCCGTATCACACGGTTAGCGCAATATCCACTAATTCTGGATTTGATAAGCACCAAAAGAGAGAGCTTATGTATATTTATTAGGTCCCTTATACAAAGGGGAAAGTCTTTGCACCTGCATCTTTACAGTTTTAGCAAGCAAAATTTATTAAATTAAAAAAATAAAGTGCTGGGGAAAGGCCAAAAAAGCCTTACAAATTGTTCGAAAACACCCCGGTAGCCCCACAGGCTTCTAAACTCATATCCCCATTAGTCCCTGTCCGTGCCTGTTGCGCGTACTTGAGCACACTAGAATCACCATATATATTAGGAGGTTTGACTGGTTTTTTCCATACATCACGTGTACTCTCAGATCCTGACAAGTTTCCCACTCTTGCACTCTTCTCCAAAGAAGGCCCATTAGCCCTTCTTGTTTGGCTCGTTGACCTTGTAGCATGTATGGACTTGTGAGTTGACTTTGTTATAATATCGTGGACTACCTGGAGCATTCTCCCACTGCCTTTCTTGCTAGCGTTACTCTCAGGCTGTTCTCTTCTGTTGATTGGCTCAGTACCATTGAGTGGAGCCACGTTATTACGTGCAGAGAGTGGGCTTGCATCAAAGACCAGCTTCTTACCACGTGCAGAGCTCTTCGACCCGTGGGCGTTTGGGTCAGCTGCAGGGGGAGCAACGGTCTCCTTATTAGAATGATAACAGGTAGATTTAGAATCAGCTGCCTCATTTGGCAGGATTAGAACCATGCGTTCATTCTGTTCATTCTGTTCGGGCTGAATATCTTCTTTGTTTACCATAGAAAGGACTGAGAATCTCGAGCTTCCGTTATGCACTACCAGCCGCGAATCATGCATATCTGGGCCATGGTTATCAGGAGGAATGTACCGATTAGCTGGAAAGTTGTTCAGCTGAGGTATCTGTGACGCCGAGGAAGTTAGCTCACTGTGCTTTGAACCATTGTTATCGTTATGGTTGGCTGGGCATGCTTCCATCTTATGATTGTATCTCCCACAATGGAAACAGATGAGGTTTATTCAGCATTAAACACTGAATTCCTAACATTGAACTTAGAAATCAGTTTTTTCCTTAGATCAATCTCCACACTTATGCAGGAAAAATGACCTCCTTCATTCTTACACTCCTCACCCCTCCCAACTGTAAGTGTATTCGGATTTACCTTCAGCGTTTGACCAATCCTGTTACCAAGCTTCCAAAGAAAATGTTTATTATAATATTGAATAGGGAGGTTTGGTATCCTTACCCAAACTGCAATCTGACTAATACAAATTTGGAATGCGTCGAAGTTAGGGGTCCAGCATTTAATCACCGAATAATGCTCCTGTTGGAGTAGTTTGAAACAAATTCTCACATTGAATAAAGACAACAATTCATAAGCCGATATAACATATATTAAATAGTACTTTGAAGGATGAGGTGAATTTAAATATTAATTATATAATTAATATTTAAACACTTATCACGTAGCGTGTTTGTGAGCATTAGATCAAAATAGATCTAATGGTGTGTATTTGGTCAAATTGTTTTTAATAATAATAATTAAAAAAATCGATTTTAATTTAATTTATATTTAATGTATATACGTTTTTATTTTTAAAATTAGAAATTGATTTCGGTTTAATTGTCAACGTTTAGAAATTGATTATTCTTTAATCACAATTAAAAGTTAATTAAAAAAAAATCGATTTCAATTTAATTTATATTTAATGTATATACGTTTTTATTTTTAAAATTAGAAATTGATTTCGGTTTAATTGCCAACATTTAAAAATTGATTATTCTTTAATCACAATTAAAAGTTCGGTTTCATACTCCTTAAATACAAAGGAGGCAGACCAAAAAAGTAGAGATACAGAACATTATATCTCCCTTCCAAAAACAAAAAGAAAATAATTCTCTCTATTTTTTCGTACTGCATGAAAGGAGATATCTGTAGTTATTGATAGAAATCTCTGGTGTTTAGGATAAATCTTGGGGGTGGTTCGTTGAAACCCAACAGTAAACTAGTGGGAGCGAATAACACCTTAAGGATAGTGTGTTGTCACACATTTCTGAGCATAAACCAATCCATTCTCTACTTACGATATTCAACAGTTCCATTGTCATCCAGGGTCCCTCACTCAAAACAAACTGATAATCTGTCGTGATAGCAAAATGCGCTAAAAAAATGTTATTCTCCAGATCTATCTGCTCAAAATCATTTATGTTCCATAACTTGATAGGTCTCGCTTTCAGGCAGCGATATCCCAACTTGTTACCGAGTAGTGTTACCGTCGGCGTCTTTTGTCGGAAATTTAAAATAATAAATTATTTTAATAAAGTAAAAAAAAATTAATATTGTGTTACTTTATTTTATTTTAAAATTGAGATGTTTATTTATAGATTTATAAATAATTAAAATATAGTTTTAAATAATAATTAAACGTAAAAAATTATAAAAATTAATTATTATTTGATTTGATTAAAAAATAAATAAAATTTTAAATTTTTACCTAACAAATTAAATAATAAAATTTTGCAAAATCTTTTGCAACAATTTTAAAACATATCTCCAGGATCTTTTTTCAAAGTGACAGTATTCCTTCCATTCCTCGCTAGAAACAGGAATCACTGAATAACCTTTATCAATTCTTTGATCACCGCGCTGAGAGTTCTACTTCTGCCACCTCCTCCAACTCCACAAGCCAATCATCCTCATCTCTGGTTATTGATTCCATTAAACCCCAAGCGGGAGTCCCTTTAGGAAACTGATCCCGTGTATGCACAGTGCTTGTCTACATCAGTTATATATCTTTCAAAGGTTGAGTTTTCTCACAATCTAGGTCCTTCGAACCCCCCTGTACTTGGATCGTCTTCCATATTCTCATCCATGGCGGCTTCAGACCTTAATTTCTTTATACCGTGTGTCATCAGGTCGTTTTCTTCTTGGAACGCCCGTGATCGCCAGAGCTTTTTTCTAGAGCCATCTCCGTATGTCTTTGAATTTTAATCTTTCCGGATATAAAAATTTATATTATATATATGTGTGTGTGTGTGTATACATTTATATATGTTTATACACACACTATTGATCATTGATCTCAAGAATTCTCCAAAATTTAAAATCACATCTTAGATATTTTGTGAAGTCGGCCTACACTTTGCCCGAAGAGATATCATTAATTTGAATTTAATTCTTTTAGGGAGCATTATATGATTTTAAAATCATTAGTGAAAGAAATATAATTTTAAAAAAAGTTTGAAATTACATATTACAAAAAGAAGGTCAACTTACAATTCTTCAATAATCAGATGACGATTCTTCTAGAAAAACTCACTGTCATCACATCTTCTTTGACGGATACAAACAAAACGTGGCGGAGGGAAGTGGAGATTTCCACAATCATTTAATATTCTATAGATATCAAGCTCTTTAACAAGTATATATATTAGGAGTAGAGGACCTAAATTCTTTAACATTTGGTTGCAATGTGATTATTTTAGAGGTGATTATAATAGCAGATCCATTATTAAGAGGTAGGAAATACTTATGATAATAGATAAATAGCAATTTTTATTGTACTTAAAGAAAAAAAAATATGATGACTCCATCGGCACTAGCGTAAAAAAATTGGAACACAGATAAATTTACAGTTGACTTTCTAGGCTGCAATGACTTTTAGAGGTATATTGAAACTACTATTTATTTAATAAAGAAGAGTAGTTGGTTTATTTGTTAATTAACAGTACCCAATCAAACTAATGTTAAATTTATCTTGCGCTCAACAAGAACATAAGCCGATATTTTTCTTCTTATTGACGATGTCACAAGTTTATACATACAAAGAAGAGTTGAAAAAGTAAAATAAAGAAAAATTAGCTGGCAAAGTGCTTCACGTTTTAGTATGGCGTGTCATTAATTAATGTTAATTCTGATAATAATTACAGAAGCCTTTTAATTGCATCTATTGATATTAAATAAAAATCATGTAAAAGCAATGTCGTTTCCACAATTTATTGAGTTAGTGGAAATTATGCTGTCAATTCTGTAAAAATTATTGAAACTTTTAACTTCGTGAATCGCATATTGCCGACCCCAGTACGTAAGATATTTCGGTTTCTTTAGCTTCAATAATATTAATTTATTGTAAAAACGATTATGAAAGGTCATGTTATTTTTCTAAAATATATTATAAGTTATTTATGTATTATATGTGTCGAATTTAAAAGCGTTTTGCACAGAAGCGCGTCACTCATGACTATTTGTAAAATATTTATTTTTAAAAAAGTTGTAGTAAAAATTGACTTTGCTTTTCAGAATAAAGAAGTTATTGCTTAATTTATCTAGCTATCAATATCAAGGAATGGGACTGAATCGATCAATTAATTTCATGTATACTTCCCTCTACATGAATTGTTCTAGACGTACCGAATCAATTTTTTTGTCTAACTAAAATAAATGAGTAGAACTCTAAAATAGACTGAATCAATCAATGAATAACGAAAAATTCAATGATTGAATCATTCTTTTTATGATTGCTTGCTAAAGTAAACTTTTGCCACCTAGTCCTGCCGTCACTATAGGCAGGCATTATGTGGTGAAGTCATTTTTTTTTCCCCTTCCCCTCCCTCTGCTTCTGCGCTTTATATATAACTTAATATTGCTCTCATTGTTGCTCATTCTCAAGATATCTAGTGAAATATACAGTTGTGAGTGTGAGTGATTTCTGAAATATATAGAAATGGCTTCACACGGTTATTTCTACCTTGTCCTCTATGCCTTGGCGCTTTCAGGTCTTGCAAACACTGCTTTCTCGTCAACTTCTCTGTCTCCTAACTTCTACGACTACTCTTGCCCTCACGCTTTGGAAACCATCAAACGAGTCGTTCAGGCTGCTGTCTACAAAGAGCGTCGCATGGGGGCCTCTTTGCTTCGCTTGCACTTCCATGATTGTTTCGTTAATGTATATATGTACTTCCCTACTGCACATTAATGTTTTCTCATTTCCACAAAATTAAATGCATGCTTTTATTCAAAAGCTTGATATAATAATTATCCCAAAAAAACATAAATATTTACCTAAGCTTTGTCCTTCTTATTTTGAATTGAACAAGGTTTAAATATAATTTTTTGTGTTTATTAGGTTTACAAATAAAAATAAAAATATAGATATTTTTTATAACTTAATATTACATCACTGAATTCTTTAAAAAAATTATTTCTCATATTATATTTTTATTAAAAAATTTGATAGCAAGCACGTAAACAAGTTTCACTTTGTGTGCTTTCGTAGCTCTGAGTTTTTGAATCTTATAATGTACTATATGTGTAGGAGTTGGTTTAATTAATGTTTGGTTGGGTGATTTAATTAGGGTTGTGATGGGTCGATTCTTCTGGATCCTTCGCCAACCATAGACAGCGAGAAGGATGCATTTGCAAATGCAAATCATTCAGCAAGAGGATTTAAAGTGATCGATGAGATCAAAGGGGAGGTGGACAAAGCATGTGGTGGCCCTGTTGTTTCTTGCGCAGACATTTTAGCTGTTGCAGCTCGAGACTCTGTAGTTGCGGTACGTATAATGCTATTCCCTTGCCATCTCTTCAAGTTTGAACTTTTCAACTATCTCATTTTAATATCGGTTTCAGCATGCCAATTTAGGAGGTAGTATGTAGTCAGTAGTTATACAACCCTCGTGTGAGTCTAATATTCTTTTAAATATAAATGCATGCTTCTAGTACCTTCTACTACTACACAACAACTACTTTAATATATATATAGTATGACTTAATATCTTATAAATACATTAAATATAATCGTTGAGATTTAAGAAAGTATTTGAGCTTTAAAATTTTATCTAACAGGTTAATCTTTTGAGAAAAAAATTAAAAAAAAAAACTCGTCTTATAACTCCAATCGTCGTACACGCTAGTGATCCTTTCCATGGGAATCAATTTGAAACGAACGGAGAAGGGAGTACTTGTTACCGGAAGACTCCGCATTGACAATAACATAATGTATTAAAATAGTTACCTAGTTATTTTACAAACTTGTGAAAATTAAAGCACAAAAATACCAAATCATCAAAGTTAGAATTTTAGCACTTGAGGATTTTTTTTAAAATTTTTTATTGACGATTAAAACAAATATTATTATGTACTTGCTACCAACAGAATTCGTTGGTGCAACTCGAAAGACAAAACTACGTTAACGCGAAGTGTATTGGGTTCAATTCCTATCCATTATTAAAACAAAAACAACTTATATACTTTTTTTTCCTTTGACAAAAATACTAGCTCAATTTTTATCCCACAACCCCTATTTGACTTATTCTAATGAAAGCTATTTGCAGTTAGGGGGGCCAACATGGAAAGCAAGACTTGGAAGAAGAGACTCCACTACGGCAAACCGAACTGAAGCAAACCAAGACATCCCAGCACCAACTTTGGACCTTCCTCAACTCATCCAAAACTTCAAGAAGCAAGGCCTAAACGAGAAAGACCTTGTCGTTTTATCCGGTGGCCACACCATTGGGTTCTCACGTTGTGTTTCCTTTAGAGGCCACATCTACAAAGACTCTGACATCGACCCCTTTTTTGGAAAAGCCCTTAGGAAGGAGTGCCCTATAAATGGAGGGGACACCAACCTTGCTCCTTTGGACCCTACACCTGCTCACTTTGACGTGGCATACTTCACCAATTTGGTTCAGAAGAAAGGCCTTCTTCACTCTGATCAAGAACTCTTCAATGGCGGTTCCACTGATGAATTGGTTAAAAAATACAGCTATGATACTATAGCTTTCTACGAGGATTTCGCCAATTCTATGATTAAGATGGGAAATATAAAGCCCCTCACTGGGAATGAAGGCGAAATTCGTTTGAATTGCAGGAAAGTTAACTAATTTAAAAAGTTATTTAAAAAAAATCAAGATTATATACATAGTTTGCAAGAAATAAGAAATATATTTATATACTCCATGATCTAAGTTGGGTTGTTCTCATGTTCTTCTGTTTATCAAATATTGTAAAAGATGTGTGATCTAGCAAAATAAAATAAGAGCTATTTTATTCTTTCGATATATAATATAGTACAAAAGTTATCTCAAGTTAAACTAGAGGAGAAAACCGGTCGTGAAGTGTTTTGTTTGAAACCGGCACGTATTTTGCTTTTTAGTAACTATCAAGGATTGCAGTTTATGTTAACGATCATCTTAACTAAAAGATTGTGTTTGATTAATGACTAGAGTGGACAAGTATATTATTAAGTCTCTCTCCTTATATCAAGCTCTTGTCTCTATCGCAGAGAGAAGAGACTATTTGGCTGTAACAGCCTTCACCAACCACCATCTCCCTTCTCAGCTAGCCTGCTTTTAGTTAAAATATCATAATTTCCCTTCTCAGCCTGCCTGTTTTTAGTGTTGCATCGTAACCCACTTGCCTTCTTCCTGGCTACTCAGCTCCCATTCGGCATGCATTTGATACTGGTGTGATTCTATATCTGTTTTATGATCTTTTCTACCAAGTTTTCGATCTTATTCCAATGATTGCTTTAAGGTCTTTCTTATACTATCTTTTTTCCCTCCTCCACTTTCTTCTTTCTAGCCCCTTTATTTATTTCATGCTAAGTTTCTGTCTCTTCGTGTTCTTCACCCTGCTCCGTTGTATTTTGCTCCTTCTCAAGAAGCTCTGTCGCCTTGTTTTCCCCCAACCTTATTTATCTCTGCCTATCCTTTCTATTTTTCTTGCTTGATCTTCCCTGTGCCTCCTGGCTTTTCCTGGTGTTTTTTTCGCTTCTCTTCACGGCGCAAACTGTTCCTGGCAATTCTTCTGCTCATCCTCCTCGCGGAGGCCCGTCCTCTGTTTCAACCCCGACGCCCTCCCACCACATTGCTCTTAGTGGCATAACTGTCTTATAGCAGTAATAGCTAACTGCAAAGACATTCCCATTCACAGACTTACCCGCATTCTCACCAATGCCTTTGTTCCAATTTTTCCATTCTGGGCAAAGAGATCAGGAAATTTTTTCCTCACACAGTTTGATGACCTGGAGGACCTGAACTTCATTTTCAACAACAGACCTTGGGCGGTTCACAACTCCCTGCTCATCACTGATCGTTGGAAGCCCAATACTATCATGAGAGAAGTCGATCAAAGTCGAGAGCTTTCCCTCATGGGTGCAATTTTGGGGGCTTCGTCTCGAATATCACACTGACGCAATTGCGGAAATCCATGGGAACCCAGCTGGAGATGCTATCCTTGTTCAGGGGGTAGCTTTAAACACCAAGGGACTCAGCCTCATTAAGCTAAGGATCCTTGTTAACTCCTTACTTCCTCTCCTGTTGAATGTGAAGCTGCTGCTGGATGACGGTTCTCATACCTGGGTGGAATGCTGGTACGAAAGAATATATAGACGCTGCAGCCTTTGCTGTAGGATAGGGCACACTGATAACGATTGCCCTTTTAGCCCAGTTGAGGCAAATGAAGGCTTTAAACTTCTTAAACAGAGGATATGGGGAAAATACAACCTTGACTTCGAAGCTGATTTTGGCTTTCAAATAACTGAGGATGAGTGGATGGCATGGCTCAGGAAAAAAGGGCTAGGGGCACCACTGGCATGACAATGGGAATGGAGGAGCATTCAGAGTTTTTTAGTTGCGTCCAGAATACAAAACTCCTGCTTCTTCAGGCCCTCGCCCTCACGCCAACATCATCTCTGTCTCTGATGATTCTGAGTCTTCTGATTCTTCTTCTAACTCCTTTTGGGATCACATGCAAATTGATTCACACAACTCAGCAGATGGCTCATGCTAGCCCCGAACCATTGGAGAGAAGTGGAAGCTCTTGTCAATGCTTTGTGTGGACCCGACGTTGAAATGCCTCACTAACTGGAGAACCTGCATTACCCTTTCTCACCTTTGCAGCAATTGGATGGACCTCCCTGTAAGAAAAATTTTAATCCGAAGAATATCATATCATGAGATTCATCATCAAACAAAAAAGCATCATGTTAAACCATTAAAAAGTTAGAATTTGCAGAAGCATACTTGGATTCACAAGTGAGATTAAGAAATCTTCTCTAACTTGGGTTTTGGATCTTTCAAGTTAATATGCCAGTTACTATATATACACTCATGAGATCTCAGAGTTTGTTGAATATTATTATGCGTATGACTTGGAGACTTCAACCTTTTTTATACTTAATATTTCTAATTACACCCATCATATAATTAGAATAGGGCTTTTAGGATTTCTATACGTGCTCATGCTTAAGAGATGTCTAATAAACCCAATAATCTAAATCTTATTAGATCACTTAAATGGGCCAATCTTCAAGATAGCATATAACACATAATTTTAATGATATATATAGGCCCATTAATTAGATAATTATTTAAAAATCTCTCACTTGGGCCACATATGTCATTACACAATCATGCGTTATATTATAACTTTATGAGCTCAACACTGCTATCTATACTAAAATATCATCTCCTACAATATGGTCCATTAATTATATCAACATAGGATCAAAGCGATCTTTATTACATTTATCATAACTAGACCCATCATTGGTAACATATATTAATATAATCAACGACATAGATCAAGTATGGATGCGTAGCATAGAAATTACATGTAATGTGATCTTAAACATCCTTATTTCCAATGGGTCCTACTTTATTCTTTAATGAGATCATAATAAGCAAATTTAGAGTAAAACAAAACATAAACTTTATTCTACAGAAGATATTCATAATATATATCTACAACTGAAAAGAATTTAAATGTAAACTCCCACTAAACTAACATATTATTAAATGATACAACACCCATGTGAGTAGTGTGCTCATGAAAGACCTTAGGTGGTAAACCTTTAGTAAGCATATCTGCAACCATAAAGTTTGTTCCAATATGTTTTATAGACACATGACCACTCTGAATTCTCTCCTTCACAACAAGGAACTTGATGTCTATGTGCTTTGACTTTGATGAGCTCTTGTTGTTGTTGGCATATAAGATCACTAACTTATTGTCACAAAATAACTTTAATAGTCTATCAATACCATTCAAAATTTGTAACCCTGTGACAAAATTCCTTAGCCATATGCTATGATTGGATGCCTCATAACGAGTCATGAATTGTACATGTGCGAAAATGGAGTTGTGAGGAGTGAATCATGGTGAGCTTTGATGTATGGACCCTAAATTGGTGCAATAGATCATTAGAAAGCTTGGGTAAGAAGTTCTCAATGATTTCTTGTTAAGATTAATTTATGGATAGGCAGACTTTCCTTGCTAATGATAGTTAAATGATAATAATCATGCTTATGTTAACCTTGGTATGCTTTGGATCATGGTGGTAAATAGAGGAAGAGTAATTGGTTTCATTGAGGTAACTGGGGTTATTTTTCTAATTCCATATATATGCTCATGTTAATCTGATATTTGTTACACATACTTAATTTTGAAATGCTAAATAATTAGTTGATTGCTTGAATTGTTATTGTGATTGGACCTTGTGAGTTCATGGTGGAGTTATGGTACGGCTGCCACTTGTACATGTGCTTCGATCGGGAATTGGGTTGTAATTAGACCCCAGATGCACTGAGCCCTAGTTGTACTCATTATGGAGTAGGTACCGTGGATGGACCTCGCCCGGTGTTATTGGCCATTAACATGTTGTGTATGATTGCTGGTATGGGATAGTAGTCATTGATAGCTCAACTAATTCATTTACAAATTGAATTGATGATTCTGGTATTTATGATATGAAATTGCATTGTATTGGTTAATTTGTACATATATATATGGAATTTACCTTTTGTTATTGAGATTGTATATCTCACCCCAGTTGTGGGCTAACATTTTCAAGGACCGAACCTCTTAGTGACAAGGAGAAAATTAATAGAAGTTTATTATATGGTTTGGTAGCACATAGGTTTTGGAAGCCTGGTTAGATTATATTGTGTAATTAGATTACTAGTTTCATATAGTTGCTGCATTGCATCATGAATTGCCAAGTATAGGGACTGTACATGTAATATAATTATCATGAAATTGAATATTATGGTTGTAATTGGCTAACAATGGATGAGTGACTTGATCTTGTATAAACATTAAGCATTGGCCCTACGCGCCTTATGGTCGGAACACTTCTGCTGTCACTAAATTATGGAATTTGCTGATATGTGATAGTTTGGTGAGTAAAAATCAATACTTAAATCTTGAAGTGGATAATGATAGATTAGCTAGGTAAATTAAGTACATAAATACTATTAGAGTTTCACAAATTGAGGGAAAGTGATTCTAGAGTGTTTCTAAAGGGAGAATTGGAGTGCATGGGACATTTAGGAGTTTTAGGAATAGAAGAGAATTGGCCATGACCAAATTTAATTGACCTAGGCCAAAAGTGACAAAGTTGCCCAGGGAAGGTAACAGAGAGATATTGGCCACGGCGAAAAAAAAATTGGCCGCAGCTAAATGCGAGAGTCGAGTTTAGTGGTGTTCTAGAAAGTAATTAGTCGCAGCAAAATGTAGAATTGGCCATGACCAATATCGGGGAGCAACTTGGGAAGGCTCCAGTGGGTCTTAGCCATGGCGAAGCTCCAAGTTAGTCACGGTGAAGTCCATGAAGTTAAGTGGAGTGAACCCGAGAGCAATTGGCCTCGGCGAGAAGGAATTTGGTCGCGACTAAGGTCCAAAATTTCTCATTTTAACCTAGAAACCTTGGTTTTTCCTATGGTAATGCTAAGGAATGATTTAGAAACTCTTGTGAAAGGTTTTTATGAGTTGGAATCAATAGTAAAATGAAGTAAGCTATCTTATTGATGATTAGATTCACTTGTGCACTCAAATACTTGTGGTAGTTTAGTTAATGTCTCTAATGTGTTGAGGTTCAAATTTTTTCACTTTTTTGTGATGTAATTAATCTTGATGACTTCAAACCTTAATTTATTATTATTAATCACTTACTTAAACTTCAATTATGATGATTAGAAGTTAGGGTCGTTACAACTTAAACAATGTCAGGGATTGAAACTTGATCATTGTTAATAACAACTGTAGGAAAAGAATCAAATTCCTCTTCAAAGACAATGTCTCTAATCTTATCTTCCCTTCTAAACTCAACATCCTTAAAGAACTTGGCATTTCTTGTCTTAGAAAAAGATCTAGTTGTGGGATTATAAAGCTTGTAACCTTTTGACCTTTCAAAATATCCAACAAAGTAGTAGCTAACTGTTCTTCAGTCCAATATCTTTTCATTTGGCCTATAGGGCCTTGCTTCAGCTGGATAACCCCAAATGTGAAAATGTTTCATGCTAGGCCTTTTGCTCATCCATAATTTATAAGGAGTTTTAACTACTGCTTTAATGGGTACTCTATTGAGTATGTAAGTTGCAGTCTTTAATGCTTCTCCCTAGAGGGATTCTGGTAAGTTAGTGTGACTAATTATACTCCTTACCATGTCTTTAAGTGTTCTGTTTTGTCTCTCGACAACACCATTCATGTTAGGGGTACTTGGCATAGTGTATTGTGGGACAATACCACATTCCTCTAGGAATTTAGCAAAAGGTCCTGGATGTTGTTCACTTGATGCATCATATTTGTCGTAATATTCACCACCCTGGTCATATCTGATAACTTTTATTCTTTTGTTAAGTTGATTTTCAACCTCAGCTTTAAATACCTTAAACACATCCAATGACTGAGACTTCTCATGAATGAGATATAGGTAGCCCTAACATGAATAGTTATCTATGAACATAATAAAATATTATTGACCATTCCATGAGGCTGTAGGGAATGGTCCACAAATATCTGTATGAATTAGTTCTAAGACATCTAAACTCCTATTGGCCCTTAATCACTTAATGTTTGTTTGTTTCCCCTTAATACATTAAATACAAACTTGAAAGTTTGTTGAATCAAGGGGATTAATAATTCCATCTAACATAAGTCTTTCAATTCTTTGTTTAGATATGTGACCTAAACGTGTATGCCATAATTTAGTAGAATTCTCATTGTATGTTTTGTACCACATGTATTTAAATGCAAGGTTTCATTAAATGAGGCAATTGTATCAAACAAATATAAGTTGTCATCGAAAGATAAAGAACTAGTACCAATAAGATTTGAATCTTGAAATAGACTAAATTCACTATTTCCAACAAAACAAGAATATCCAAATTTGTCCAACATAGATATAGAAATTAAATTCCGTCTAAATGATGGTACAACATAAGTCTCTTTCAAAATCTAAAAAACAACTAGTCTTTAATAACAACCTAAAATTTCCTATTTCCTCAACTTGAATTGATTTGCTATCACTTATATAGATGAATTTTTCAACATCACTTAGCGCTTGGCAATTGAGGCAACCTTGCATAAACACACTTATGTGAGTAGTAGCACCAGAATCTATCCACCAAGTGTGTCCCGGCATGGAAGTTAAATTAACCTCATAACAAACTAAAGTAAGAAGTATAACTTTCTTTACACACTAAGCATGATATTTGGTATAATCCTTCTTCATATGTTCCACACTTTTACAAAAGAAACAAGCATATTTTGTATCATGATCCTTTTTCTATTTTTTCTGTGGTGGAGTAACTGTAGCTTCCTTACCTTTATTCTTTTTCTTATTTTTGTCCTTAGAGTTTGTTGCCAAGTGAGCACTTTTAATCTTTTCTTGCCTCAGCCTTTCCTCTTCTTGCACACAATATGAAATGAGCTTATTAAGAGTCCATTTGTCCTTTTAGTTGTTATAACTGACCTTAAATTGACTGAATTGTGTAGGAAGAGATATCAAAACCAAATGCACGAGTAAGTTTTCAAATAGCTCTAATTTTAATCCTTTTAGTTTTGAGGCAAGATGAGACATCTCTATGATGTACTCCCTTATGTTCCCTTTGCCTTTATATCTCATTGAAACAAGACTACCTAGAAGTGTGCTTGTTTCAGCCATTTCATTTTTAGCAAAATGTTTTTCTATTTCCTCAAGGAATATCTTGGCATTAGTCTTTTCAGACATAAAGCCCTTGAAGGTTTTCAAAATTGCACGCTTAATGATCATAAGACTTATGCGATTGGAATGATCCCACTTCTCAAAATTCATAATATCTTATGCAGAACTTCCAACTCTAGGAGGAGGGAGTCGTTCCTTCCATAATGTAAGGTCTAAATCCATGCATTTGAGAACTATCATAATATTCTCTTTTCAGTTCTTAAAGTTTGCGCCATTTAGCCCAGTATTGAATTAATGCTGGCAGATATCATAGCTGCAGAAGTATTAACTGATAAAGAACAGAAAATAAGCCCACAATTAAATATGGATACATAATCAATAAATTTAAACAATGGTGAGCCCATTATAAGATACTTAGCACAACATTGATATTTAGTCTTAAGGACAGAAATAGCAACTTGTAAGTGGTATACTTAATGTAGTAATCAAATATTGATCATAAATCTTATCAAATAATAAGCTTTTCTTTGGATCGACTTATCATTCATGTGGAAACCAAGTAATCATCACATTTATTACCACAAGTATGTTTGAAACTTTGCCAAATAATAACCTTCCTTTAGGTCGATCATTATCTACATGAATTATAACGCACTATCATCTTAATATTCCAATTAAATTAATCTACACAATAGAGATTATTTTGGTAACATATTGTTTCAATTAACTTATTTTAAAACATCAGACATCTAAAGAAAATAACACCATTATTTGAATATATATCATCAAATAATAATAATAAAAAAAAACTTAATTTTTTTAATATATATATATATATACATGCATAAGTTTAATATTAAATCCTTACATCATTATATACATGTATATATATATATGCAGCCCCACAAAGAATTTAACAAATTCATCCACGTTAAATATGTCATGAATCAACTAACATATATATACTTTCTTCATATGTGGGCCCTATAAGTATCTTTTGTTATAAGGCATATATATATCATATTCTACATATATGATGTGTTTCAAAGGCAACAATGAACGCAAATAATAATTTAATACACACACACACACACACATATTGCCAAAAGCTAAAGAATCCATGTGTGCGTCTCTTTGACTAATTTCCCTTTTTCTTTTTTGGCAATATAGGTTAAATCATAAAAACTTCTATCAATCCATGGAATATGTCTAAATGTATTATGAATTCAATATAAAAATCTAATTAAATTTAGAATCTCATATCTAAATTTGAATTTGTCCTTAATTTAATTTTTTAATCAACAATAGAATCTTAAAGTTTTAGATCTGAATATACTTAAATCAAATATAAATAAAAGATAATTTAAATTTCCAAATTTCTCAATGATTCAACATGAGAAGCTCAGATACAATTGTAAGAAAAATTTTAGTCTGAAGAATATCATATCATGAGATTCATCATCAAACAAAAGGATCATGTTAAACCATTAAGAAATTAGAATTTGCGAAAGCATACCTAGATCCATAAGTGAGATTAAGAAATCTTCCTTGACTTGGGGTTTTGGATCTTCCAAGTCAATACGCCAATTATTCTATACACACTCTCTGATGATGGGATCGCAAAGTTTATTGAATATTATTATGCGTATAATTTGGGGACCTCAACCCTTTTTATACTTAATATTTATAATTACACCCATCATATAATTAAAAATAGGGCTTTTAGAGTTTCTACACATTAAGCCCATACTTAAGAGATGTCTAATAAATCCAATAACCTAAACCTTATTAGATCACTTAAATGGGCCAACCTTCAGGATAACATATAACACATAATTTTAATGATATATGTAGGCCCATTAATTAGATAATTATCCAACACTCAATTGATCCAAGGAATCCCAACTTGCTGACCTTTCCTTATTTTGCTTTTGACTCGTTTATGTTTGACTTGTCAAAGGCTTACCACGTTCGCCACAACATTTAGTGCCCCTCTTTTTTTCTCTTTATAAATTTATGTACACGTTATATTTATGTACTATGTCTACACAAATTTAATTATGCCTTTCATAAATGCAAAATTTATTTTATTAATTGTAAGAATTAAATTTTTTAAACAAAGAAAAAGCTAAAAGGAGAAAAATATTTTTAAACAAAATTAAAAAATCTCATTAATTAATAATCTAATTAAAATATAAAGTAAATTAATAATTTAGTTCCTAAAAAAGTATTCTTTTCTTAATTTTATTATCTAGAAATAAAATTTTTTAACTTAATTCTTAAAAGATCATTTCTTTCATTTTAGTTATTGAAAGATAAGACCTCTCAATTTAGTCTGAAAACATCTTATTACAATTAAAATTGTACCTTCGTTAGGAAAAAAAGGGATCCCATGTTATTTTCAGCCCCTATGATATTGTTTTGTATCATTGCTAAATTTTAGTGCATGAGAGAGCCTATAAATGCTTCACGGAGGACCATTTTGTTTAGGGCAAAATGTTTGAAAATCCAATTGAGACACTTTACTTTTAGATGATCAAATTAAAAGGAGAGTAATTTTTACAAGATTAAAAAGCTTTGTCTTTGGATGACTAAATTAAGAGAAAGGTAATTTTTTGGAAACTAAATTATGAATTTACTCTAAAATTTAAAGAAAAATTTAGCCAAACAATTGAATTGCTTCTTTAAATTTATGAAAATCATCTAAAAAAATTTCAAAATTAAGCCAGATTGAAACTTGAAAATCAATCAGAAAACTATTGAAAAAAACTCCATTTTTATAGGAGATAAAAAAATATCTTGTTAAGAATCTTGAGTATTCTTATCGATGACAAAGCAAAATCATCAATCGTCCATTGGCTAGCTGTATAGAGAGTAGAAATTGACTCATTAGAAATTTGAGGTTGAGCAAGTTCATTAATCTGTACAAAACCTTCTGGTAAGCGTTATATATGACTAATGCACTATAAGTGTTACGAATCCTAGTGACACTATATGTAAGCATGTATGCGTCTCTGTAGAAAGGTTAGTGATATATGGAAATAGAATTTCGCGGAGCTCTCTCATCTTCCAGAGACTCCTCCGTATTCCTTGATTTTGTTCCGCGTCTTTTCTTTATTAGCTCACTAGAGCTAAAATTAAGGTAGTGTTGTAGCTATAACTCTATGGTGTGACCACAAAGAACGTAAATGGAATTGATAAAGAGGCCTTGTGTGCATGTAGCGTCAGGCATTAATTGGTTTTTTCTGTACCATTTTCTGATCTCAAGCATGTGGTTTTTAACATACTTTATTAGACATTGAAATCTTAATAGGACTATCATAAATAATATGTGAAAGATTTTGCTGTTTCTATAGAATACACAGATACGGATATATTATGTGCGAGAGTGAATAGTGATACATCTCTTGCATCCAAAACAAAACACATACCTGCTTGAGATATGTGAAACAACTTTTAATTAATCAATGGACCAAAAAAAAAAGTCTTGTTTTCGGGTGAGAAGATGATAGTGGCACAATCATCATTTCTCTATATGTGATGGATGAAATAGCAGACCTTTTTTTTTTTTAAGTTATGGTCGGCACAATCATCATTTCTCTATGTGATGGATGAAATAGCAAACTTTCTTTTTCTTAGTTGTGGTCAAAGGTCTTCAGAATTAAACTAAACTATTACGATATTCCAGGCTATCCGGAAGAGTAGTCGATATAAAACATTTAGACAGTATAGTTGTTTGTTATTTAGAATCCTAAATAAAAGATAGAGTAGGAAAAACAAAGATTCAAACAAGCTTCGCTGTATTTTTTATCATTACCACATAAAATTTGATTTGAGCATTTTCACAAACAGTATTATGTAGGAACGTTTGTAGTTGGCTTTTTCTTAATTAGAATATACTTAATTTTTTTATCAAAATTTTAAAGCAATCTTATTTTTAATTCAAATTATGCACATACTCTAATTGTTATAGGGGCCTTGCAAATCCAATGCTTTCATAGGCCTAAAATGATTTAGTCTATATTGTCAATGTTCATATAAATAAAGAAAAGCCTTGCATAATGAACAAAATTTTAAGAAGTAAGAGTCAGAAAAATTTAAAAATTTACTTATAGTGAATGGACTCTTCAAAGTATTGCCCCATGTTGTGGATATAGTTATAATTCGAGCTTAGATCTCTAATCTATGATAGAAAACCCCAAAGGGAGAAGAGGAAATTGCTTGTGATTTTACTCTGTGAAAAGAGTTCTATTTTTCAAAGTTAGTTTTTACTCTACACACATTGCACTCTTTGATTTTCATGATTAGAAAAACTAATCCAATTTGAATTGTTAGTTTTTAATATTTTCCCACAAAAAATATTAATTGACAAAACAATTGTCAATTTCAAATTTTAAAATTTAATTTTAATTAATTAATTAAATTAAATTAATAACCAAATAATTCATTTAATAATTAATTAAAATTTTTATTTATTGGGTTTCTATTATGAATTCGGATTAGTCTTAATAATCTAATATCTCCTATTTACACATGAAGAGATGCACAATATAAATTTTTTTGTACTCCTCTTTGACTTTCATACTAAGTGTTTTATCGTAATCGCTTGGACACAACATTTAGGAACTTTTATATTAGAAATTTTATTGTAGGACTAGCATAAGAGAATACCCTTAATTATATGTTATACACTTATTTGTGTGCCATAGATGCCTTATATTTATCCATATACATTTTACTCATAGTAAATCTAATCCTTCGTGAGTCTTTATGTTACTTATATTGCCTTTCTTATATGTATAGTATCCACCTTATAATGTTACCAAATTAACTTCATAATGGACATGCCTTAGATACTAGCATAGTTGTATATATTTTAAGTGATATTACTTTTGCCTACATATCACTCATATTAGAATCAATTATTTTCCTAGCATTAGTCCTTTAAGTCAAATATATCATAACCATAGAATGTATGCTAAAACAACAAACATAAACTCATCTCCTTGTGATATTATCAAAGTCATAAGGCCACTAATAACAAAATTTGTTCCTTTCTAGGATTGAATCAGGAATGAAGCAAAGATATTCACTTACTTCCTAATTACGGTTCTTAAGCACATGTAGTATAAATTGCATGCTACGGTATTTCACTTATTTTGTAAGAGTATATGTTGATTTTATTTATCCATTAACACCATATAAATGTTAATCTAAATACACACAATATCTAACTTGAATTCTATCATTCAATTTGCCTTATAGGGCATTCTTAAAGAGAATTTGTATCTAGTTACATGTATTATGGATGGTGGGATTCCATAATTTAATACATATAAGTATATTTTCAAATTTCATCTCGACTTGCTCATTTTATCTTTTGTCAAGGTGACACATGTTTTTTTGGGTGTTATTTCTTTATCTTATTGGCACTTCCATTACCTAACATAGTGAACACATACATCTCATTTTTCCTCAGTCTTCATGAGTGCCAAAGGCAATTGCTCCTGTGAGAAACCAATTTCACCAACTTGTATGACATATTATTGCATTGTGTATATATTGTTTATGATTGTGGCATTGTATTTTAGAATAAAATGAACACACTGAATTCATTCAATAATCAATTCTTACATAGTTTGTGTTACTTTATATTCTATGCATATATCAAGAGATTTAACATGTTCTGCATACATATAAGCTGAGTCAAGGGATCTATTAACATCTTGTGTGTATAAATATATTGTATAGTAACACTTTTTTGTGTTATTGCTTCTATAACAAAGCTATACTTTATGTTTATATGTTTTATCCTACTATGATATTTGAGATCTTTTGTATTGGCTATGACTGCTTAACTATCACAATTCAATAATATTGGACTTAATTTTCTACTAGTGATCACTAGATGTTCCATGAATCTCTTTAGCTATGTATCTTGTACTGTTGTAAAATATGCTATGAACTTTGCTTCCATAATAGACAATGTGATGCATGTCTACTTCTTGTTGCTTTACAATATAGCTCTATTATTCAACAACAATATATATTTGGAAGTAGATTTTTGCTTATCTAGATCTCTGCCCCATTTTACATCAAATTTTCCTAACAAGTGCAAATCGCTTCCTTAATAACATAATGCATAGTTAGCAATACCCTTCAAGTATCTTAAGATTCTATTGATAACTTTTCAATGTTTCTGGACTAAATTTAACTGGTACTGGCTTACAGGGCCAATTATATAACAAATATCTAGTCTTGTACATGTCATTACATACATTAAGCTACTAGTAACACTTGAGTAAGGGACTCTCTCCATAACCTTTTTTTTTTCAATTTGATATAGGGACACATTTCACAACTTAGACTTTCACCTCTTATGATAGGATATTCATGGGTTTGCAATCTTTCATATTAAATTACTTAATAATTTTCGTAATATAATTATCTTGTAAAAGAGAAATTAATTTCTTTGTATGATTTCTTTGGATTTTAACTCTAAAAATATACTTTGTTTATCCATGTCTTTTGTCTCATAGTTTAAAGATAGCCATTCTTTTATAGCTAAGATTGACTTTAGACTATTCTTAACTAATAGTATGTCATCTACATAAAGAGATAATATTACAACATTACCTTTAAATCACTTAATATAAAGACATGGATTTTCATTAATAATTTGAAATTCATGTGAGGTCACTGCTTGATAAAATCTTAAATATTACTATTTAAACTATTGTTTGAGTTCGTAAATGAACCTTTAGAGCTTACAAAGTATTTGTTCCATTCGAAAATGAATTTTCTACATCCATTTGATGTGGTTTCAAGTCTAAACTTGCAATTATAGCTATGATTAATCTTATTAAATTAAAATGCATAACAAGTGAAAAGGTACCTTTATAATCTATACCTTTTTACTATGTATACCCTTAGCAACTAAGTGAGCCTTATCCTTTTTAATAGACCAATTTGATTTCCTTTTTGTCTTGAGAACCCATTGTTTCTAATTGCCTTTCGACTAGACGGTAAATCGACTATGTCCCAAACTTTGTTTGTCCTCGTAGAATCTATTTCCATTGCTCTTTTCCATTTTTTGTTAGTAAGGCATGACAAAGCTTCTCGAACTGTATTTAGCTCTTTGTTATCTTGTAAAATAACTGTGAGTGTCACCCTTTCAATCTCATAACAATGTTTAGGCACACTTTTTAGGTTACTCCTATGCAATGGGGTAGCCAGTGCAACATTTTCACTTTGCTTTATACTTTCATATTGTTGCATAAAGCTCCTACTCAAATCAATAAATTAAGGTACAATTGTTCATTCCTCTGGTCTAGTGTCTCATGGAGATATACACTTCTATTGATCTCACCTCTACTAATAAACTCATTTTCTAGGATTGTAGTGTCTTTAGACTTAATCTCAGTTGTAATTCTATCTTCATTCTCACTAATGAGGACATACTTTTTTAATTATTTTGAATATCTGATAAAAATATATTTTTTCCCTTTTGGGTATAATTTCCTATACTTATGGAAAGTGTCATAGATATAAGTAGCCAATGCCTATGGTCTCAAAATGCTTAAATCTAGTTTAAGACTTGTTCATAATTCATAGGGTGTGGAAAAAATTGATTAGAGAGCATTTAGTTAAATATGAAATCAACAGTTAGTAATGCTTCACCCCAATATGAAATGGGTAAATTTTCTTGTACCATCATTGATCTAATTATATCAAGTAATGTCTTATTTCTTCTTTTAACAACTCCATTTTGTTGTAGAGTGCCAGGAATCATTAATTGTCTTATTATACATTTTTCTTCATAGAGATCCTTAAATTGTTTAAACATATATTGTGTTATTGGTTAGTTCTTAAAGCTTTAATTTTCTTATTTAATTGGTTCTTAACCGTATTTATATGATGTTTGAAGCACTTAAATGCTTTTGACCTATAAGATATTAGATAAACTTGACCATATTGTGATTAATGCCACATATACTGACGATTGTGTCATTCAATCTCAAATAAAACTAGGAAGCAAAATAAATTTTTATAGTTAATGGTGCAATCCTAGGTCATCTCCCTTAGAGTTTATGCCTTAATTTGTTTATGGAAAGGTTATTCTAAGTATTGCTACTGAAACTTAATTTGGGGTTGAAGTACTAGAATTAAATTGAACTAAATTTATTTGACAAAAATCAAAAGACTTTAAAACTAAATGAGATGAACAATTAAGAGAATATGGTAGCTAACTTTGCATTGGACTCCCTAGAATTCAATTATCCTTGCCCTTGATTTAGTTTACCAAAATTGGAATTAATTCCTTGCTCTTAAGTGTATTCCTTATAAAGATTCTTGAATAACCATCCAAGACTCAATTTATTAATTATACAAAGAATTTGCCACCACAAGAATCCTTGAATAACTAATTAATTGAATTAAGAACAAGAACACACTTTAACCAAATTCAATTGATTAATAGAATCACATGCACAATTTACTTAAGATACTAATTGACCAATTAGGTTAATTAATTCCTCAAATACTTAATTTCTAGTCAATTAATCCAATAACCATTGTATCAATTAACCCAAAATCAAGAGGAATTTGAAAGCAAATTGCACAACACTAATTTTGGAATTTTTATAAGTATGTGATGATTGTAATTAAAATTCCAAAATCAAATTCAATTCATAAAACAAATTAATAAAATCTCAGCAACTAAATTCCTAAATCAATTAACTAAACCTAGTCAAATTAATCAAAGATTTAATGCTGGAATTTAAAAGACATAGTAAGGAATAATTATCCAATTTTGTAGGAAAAGATGGGGCTCAAATCTTCATCTGGGAGCTTCCAAATTTTCAGCTAGCCACCATGGGTGAATTAAGCTGCCATGAAGAATGTAATTGGAGAAGAGTTGTTGGAAGAATGCTCCCTGGATTTCTCTCTGGCTCTCCTAGCAGTCTCGCCTTTTTCCACGTTTTGCACTTGCTATCTTCGTTGCAAAACCCCGCTCTTTCACGTGACTTCTTTCCTGCCTTGCTTTTGCGTTTTTCTGCCCAAGAAAACCAAGCCAATATGAAAATCTAATATATTATTAATAAAAAAAACAGAATTATCATCCAAATCTTTTTCCTTAATTCATTTTAATTTTCCAATTCATTTGTCCAAAAGAAAATTCTGTCCAAAATTAAAAAGTGTTTTATAGATTGAAAACATTTAATCATCAAAGAATTTTGGAGAATAAAATCTTAGCAATTTAAATCCAAAAATTCTCCTAATTAATTCAAAATTGTATTATTTTCCAAAATTAACCACAAATTCAAATATTGAATAATAAATTCATTTAAGCTCAAATTAATCATTAAAATCAATAATAAATGTGGATAAAATATATGAAAATTAGCACTTATCATATACTAAAATGGATAAGTTGTAATGGATATTTTGGCCTAGTTCATTTTTCTAATGCTTTTTTAGTTGATTTACCCATTAGGCAATTTTTGCATGAAGACAACATTTCTAAATTAGAAATTGATCCCAATATTCCTTCTTTTCCTAGTCTACTAATTCATTCTTGGCTTATATGGCCTAGCCTAGCATGCCAAACATTCATGTTTGGAATTGAATTGGAAGCAGAAGATGTAATAAAGCAATCATGTTCATTCACATTATAAATGTTGTCATAAATTATGTCTAATATAGTGAAACCATTCGAAAGATAACCAAAACCATAACAAGTCATCCCATTACAAATCTCAATTGAATTATCATGAAAATTAACATTAAAGCAAAATTTAAAAAGAGAAACGATAAAAACCAAATTTCGTTAGATTTTTTGTGCAAATAGAACATAATGTAAAATTAGGATTTCTCCTCCACACAAGACTAACTTGCATGTTCCAATTCCTTTAACTTCTACCCTTGCATTATTTCTTACATATAGCTATATGCTCTTGTAAGGTAGTTAATCATATTCCACAAAGGGTCCACGATCCTTGCCTATATGATCTGTGGCTTTTGAGTTTCTAATCCACAAATGATGGGATTTAGCCATCAAAACAATGATTAAAACATAAATAAAATGTGAAAATTTATTGCATGGTGTTATCTTATTTTGCTAAGTGCAATCATGAGCAAAATGATCAATCTTCTGACAAGTATAACACTTTGGCCATGTCTTACCGCGCTTGCCTCTCTTCTTGAACTCTTTCTTAGCTTTCTTGAAATGTTAACTAGATCCTTTCTTCTTATGAAAGTGCTTGCCCTTCTTGACCTTAGGACTTGAAGTTCTAGCATTCTCAATGATGCAAGCATGACTAAAGAATCTAACAACCTTAAAGTGCTCATCTTCGAGCTTTGAATGACAAACACCATTATTGAATATGGTAACGCTCTTATTATGGGTCAAGTTCACTTTCATATGCCTCTAGCTAGAAGAGAGAGATCATCTTCCTTATTAGTAAGCATATGGTCAATTGACTTTAGCTTTCTTATCCTATTTAACATCTTTCTTAGATGCTATTTCATAAAATGGTTTGATTGCAACTTATAAGTGTCAAACTTGATAGTTAGCCTTCTAAGTTTAGTCATAGAAGTATTACCAAACTTATCTTTTAAGGCAATCCACTTGGCTTATGTGGTTAAATAAGATTCATACTAATATAAGTTATGCTATCTTTCTTTTTCCAAGCTTGAAATGCCTCTAGATCTTTTCTACATTGAGTTATATTTCCATGCTTAGACTTTAGCGTAACATTATTTAACAGCTCATTAGCATCTTTCTTTTTAAAATATAAGAAACTTTATGGTGTCAAATTTCCTAATTGTCATTGTTTAGTTTCTCACCCTTGTTAAGTTTAGTTATGATATTCTTAGTGGCCATATTTACTAATGTTGGGAATTCTGGGACATGCAACGGCAAATTAAAACCCCGAATCCTTTTCTATGGATCCATCAATGTCGTTTAAATTGAGTAGATCTAAAAATATTTACCTTTTACTGTTGGATCTCAGGAATTGATCTTTAGATCTGCTCCCTCTACCAGTGTCCACACGAATGGTTGCTTAACTCAAACAGCGTGCTAGCGTCTCTAACCAACGTCCGTACATGTTCTTAATAGAGAAGACACTACCCTCTTTCTTCTCTCTAAGCGTCCGTACACCATTCATACAGTCTCTCTCTTTAGGATTTTTTTTTTGTTCTATCGTTCTAAGAAACTCAAGCCTCCTCCCTTTTTTATTATAGAAGTATCTCATTAGGGTTTTCAGATATATTTGATTAATTTAAAATATATTATTTTAAATCAAATCAAATCTTGATTAAATATATTAGTTTAAATTTAAGTCTATCTAATAGATTAAATTTAATTAATTATTTAATTTAAATCTAGAACTATAATTAAATTTAATTTATCTCATAAATTAAATTTAAATTATTATATTAGTTTAAATTTAAATATATCATATAGACTTGAATTTAAAACTAATTAATTTAAATTAATTAAAAGATATATATATTTCAAACATACAAATAAATATATATATGTTTTGAATTTTATAAATTATATATATATATCAAACATATATATATATATATATATAATTTTTTCACTCTAAATTGAATATAATATTCATTGAATCTAGACACAATTTCAGATTTAATGAATTTGGACATTCTAATTCGAGTTGACTCGTACTTGTGTACGACCCTGTAAGCCCATATGACATTGGCAGTGGGCTAATGACACTATTTGACCCACAAGTCACAAGTAACCTCTAGCAAGACACTGTAACTACCCAAATCATATAGAGATCGATGATCGGATGCAACTTGTCATATAACCCTATTACATCCTTTTTGTCACACGATATCTAGATCAAGTATGAGATATGAAAATGTAACATCCAGTTCTTTGAAAATCAGAGAAAACGTGAGAAACGTAATGTATGGTTTCTCTGTAAACAAATGAAATTCACCGGATACAAAAGGAAGTCCCTCGAAATGAGATAGTTAAGGTCCCAAAAAATTTAGGAATCATTCTAGACTCCTAAAAATGAGAATCCTAGGCTTAAAAGAAAAGAAAACGGAGTTAGAATAAAGAAATAATTTCTTACGAAAAGCTTATGAAATGTAATAGCATTTTCGTAATTTTGAGCAAATTTTGGAATTCACACAGGAAGGATTTTTAAATAAAAGTTTTGAATTTACCAAGGTTCTCAGAGGCTCTAAAAACCATAGAAGGCCCCGAGATAGTTAAATCCCCTCCGATGAACGTTTTCTAATGTCAATGTGCTCAAACTTTGATGGATTTGTTCAGGAAAGTTTTAGCTCCGATTTGAGTGATTCAAAAGGCATTTTACTAAATTGGGAACCTAAATTTCATAATAGAAGAGACGGTTCTCAAAAAGGAGCTAAAATGGAGGAGAAACAAAGATGCCAAGAACAAAGGGCAAAATAGAAATTTTTGAAAAGTGTAATTTCCTCCCACTTATATATATGATGTGCCCTTCTTCTCCCTTCATGTTGCAAGACTAAGTTCTACCCAAAACCAGAGGAAAACCCTAGGGAGAGTGGCGCACAAGAGGGAGGCAAAGAGGAGGAGAAATCAAAGGTTTAAGGTATGAAAATTTAGTAGTTTCTCATGCTCTTTCTCTTCCAAACCTCTTCTCCTTCATTCTCCTTTATTTCCTATGATTATAATGAAGTATATGGATCTATTTTAAAGGAGAAATTGAGGGAAAAATTCGGATTTAAAGAGAGGAGCTCAAAGAACACAAGATTCAAGTGAGAAAAAGCAAGAAAACAAGGTAAATCTTGCATCCCGGTAGCTACTCCTCCCCCTTCTTCTCTATATTTCGTCCCATGTATGTAGATGCTAGAGGGCTGGAATTTTGAGGGTAACCAGGGGGTGAATTCCATGAATTTAAGGGAGGAGAGTAAGAATATGCAAAGAAATTCAAGAAAAAACCATGGATTTTCAAGGTAGCAAACCTAGGGTTTCATGGGTTCCCTTGAAAATCTGATTTGATACAATTATTCCTAAGCCTAAATGAATGTTTAAATGAGTTCTTAAGATGTCTAGGAGTCTCCCCATATGCATCTTCCATGTAGAAAACAAAGCAAACTCCATGGAGGACAAAAGGAGATATAGGCTCGACCTAAAGAGGATGAGACACCTAGGGAGAGTCTTAAATTTTTTCAAGCCCATTTTTGAGTCATATATGATGAATGAAAATGAGAGGAGGCCTTGGAAAAAAATTTAGAACCCATAGAAAGTGAGTTGATGTTTTAGATTCCATATTATAACCTAAAGAAACAACATGTAATTGAGCTCTTTATTTTAATTGTGTGATGACTCCAAGAGGTTTAAAAGGAGTCAAGAATCATATTTGAAAGGAAAGAATAGAGCCTAGAATTTATTTGAGGGGTGTTATTTCATTAGGTACCATTATGGAACCACAATGAAGTTATAGGCCAACCTAGTGTCTAAGTGAATTGTATGGCCTTAGAATTGAGTTCATGAACCTAATTGGCTTCCATAAATTGTGTTTAGGCCAAGAGAAACCATTCCCACACTTTTGTGTGTGTGTGGCCGAAAGAGGGAGCCTTGATTCAAGAAGAAAAGTGTGTGATTGTGTATAAGGTAGCTCTCTTCACCTTCTCTCATGCATGGATGCGAACACTATATTTTGTCCGAACTTACTTTAAGAATTATAATAAAATTAAATTAGAAAAAAAACTAAATGAATCATTTGAGTCCAATTGTATTCACAAAAAAAAAAGAAGAAATCAAATAGGTCCTTTAGCCCAATTAGCCCAAATAGATCATTTTAATTCAATAAACTCCAAAAAAATAAAACAAAAAAAAAATAAAACAAAATAGAACAAAGCAAAAAAAAAAAATAACAAAAAGAAAAAAAAAAGAAAAAAAGACAAAACATAGCAAGCCAAAAAAAAACCTCTAACCCAAATTACAGCTCCAGCCCACATCCTCTGGACCCGTTGGCCCAACCACAAAAAAAGACTAAAACTAAAGTCTAACTATTTTGTTTGTCAGTCCAAGTTTATTAATCCTATATAAAAAAAAACTTTTAGACCAATAAAAGTCAAAAGAGAAGTAGTCTAAATTCAAAAAGAAGCCTGCAGCCCAACTCTCATAAATTAAGCCCATCAACTCCTAGACCAAAAGAAAAACAAAACAAAACAAAAGCAATTAAAAACAAAAAAAATGTTATATCAGGAGGCAAAACGCAAGAGCCCTGCATTTTGACCCGGCCCTCTCTTTCCCATTGCTTCATTCGCTACCATTTAGCGAGGCATGAGATCGAGGCAAAGGACAGAGCATGAAAATGGAAGGCAGCGTCCAACGTCTCAGGGGTTTAGTGGAGCAGATTTGCAGTGAGGGGCTCGAGGATTTGACTTGTTCCTTTCCATCCTTTTCACCATCAGAGATCGAGAACCATTAACACAAAAACAGAAGGGAGGAATGGAGACAACAGCCGAGGAGGAAGAGGGAAAGAGAAAAGGGAGATTTTCAGATTAGAAAAGGGGAGACCGAGTGCGAGAAAAGGGGAGAGGGGATTTTCTGAATCGAGGCCCGGGGAGAGCAAGCGGGACTAGAGAGACAGAGAGTACGAAGAAGAGGTTCAAAATTCAGAGGGGTTGAAATTCGGAGGTCAGGTGTTGATTTGGGAAAAAAAAGAGAGACAGAGGCTAAGTAAAGGGAGTGAGGATTCGGGATAAAGAAAAAGAAGAGACAAAAAAAATCGAGGGAAACAGAATCGAAAGGAGAAGGGGAGTGACTGAAGAATCGAAAGGAGAGTGACAGCAAAGGAAAATTCGAGAAAAGAAAAGAGAGAGGCTGAGAGGATTGAAAGATCAAGATGAGGCAAAAATCAGGACCGAGAAGGAAGCGCGGGAAGAGCTCTTTTGGCCTGTACAAATCTGAAGGTAAGTCATGAATCTAGATTGCTGTCTTTGCTTATTAATAGAACCTTCTTGCGATTGTTGATGGTCTATGCTGAGAATGGAATGCTGGATGGTATTCTCGTACCAAATGGTCGAGGGTGGAGTCCGAATATGTCGCTCTATATATGTCCGAAGACATGCACAATAGGTGCGCAATGAAATGCCTGATAGAAGGAGGAGTTGAGTTTTATAGTCCGATCATGGTTGTTAGAAGAGAAGAGTCTAACAGAGTCATGGTATGTTTGTTTGGATTTTCCCTTTTGTTGTGATTTCGTGATGAACGGTGGTATGTCTCAGGATTAAAAGTTGTGTAAATGTCCTTGTTTCCCAAGATTGCTTGATTGGTATTTTGAATTGATGAAAATCATAGTGTTATTAGGAATGCTCTCCTTCGGTTTTAAGTTCGTTTAGTTTCATTTTTCTATGAGCAATTGGAACACGGACTGTGTGGATTATTGGAATGAATGTTTAGGGAAATTTCCGATGGGAGGCTACGTTGTGAAACCATTCAATTTACTATTTTCTTTTTTTGTTTGTTCTCTGTTCGTTTTGTTCTTTTGTTTCTTTACAAATATGCTGTGGTTTTATGTACGATTTGGATGGTTCACTTTATGGTTTAGTCCTGTTTTCGATCCCATATTGCGTTGAATGCTAGATGAGAATAAACCCTCACACTGAGAGGATCCCAATTCAAGTTTCGTTAATTCTAGGCCCAAGTCGAGATTACTATGGTTTTCGATTCATTGGCTAAGTAAAATGATGGTGAAAAATAACAAGAGGCTAAGAAATTAAAAAAAAAAATCAAAAAGAAATTCAATCAAGAAAATAAAAGTAAAAAAATATATAGTAAAGTGATAGTGAAAAAAAAAACTTTCAAAAGGATGAAAGGAGTACAAGAAGCAAACTGAGTGGTGTTATTTACAAACTCAAAATCCTTTGTGAAAGAAAAAATGAAATAATTATCATTCCTTTCCCCTCTCCATGTCAAAAAGGGGGTTAGTCAAAACATAGAAATCTATTTTTGTAAAAAATATAAAGGGAATAGCAGAACGAAAAATCCCTTTATTGAAGAAGAATCTTATTCAAGAATTGAAAATGAAAAATAAAAGGGGTAGGTAAGTAAATGAAAATTGGTTCCTCTGAACCTCCTTAGTGAGTAGCAGTGGGTAATTTGTAAGTAGAATCCAAATCGCTTCGTGTCATTTTTATGTTCTTATTTTTATTTTTATTTTTTGTCGTGTGGGATTTCATTGTCCCCTCAGACGCATATGAACAATTTAAGGGAATGTGTGGCAATAAGCTTTCTTAATCCTTATTGAGTTTTATGATTATATTTTAATAAATTTTGAATTTCAACAAAATGATATTAAAAAATAAAAGGATTTTCCTTTCAAATAAAAAGGGAGAGGCTTCAAAATAAAGAAACAAGAAATTTAAAAAAAAAAACAAAAACAAGCAAAGATATTAAAAGGTTTTTTTTCTTCCAGCTCAAAATCGTATTTCAAATGTCAAAGCCATACAAAAAAAAAGAACAAAAAGAAAATAAATTTCAAAGGTCAAAGAAAAGAATAAGAAAAAGAGAAACTAGATGTTTTTTTTTAAATTCTTTCCTTAAAAAAGAAGAAGAAAGTTTATTAAAAATTAACTTGAATTTTAAAGATTTATCCTTTTAAAGAAAAAGTTCCTTTCGAAATCAAAAGTAATATATCAAAACAAAAAAAAAACAAAACAAAAAAACAATACAAAAAAAAACTAATTAAAATAAAAAAATAAACAAAAAAATGATGATGAAAAAAGGAAAAAACTGAAGATGCAAGAAAAATAAAACTAAATCAACCTTTAGCAAATCAAGGCATATTAACCAATCTCAAAGCTCGTTTTATTTGTTAAAGAAAGAAGTGGTTTTTGTTATCTTTGTCTTTTCACTAAAAAAAGGAGTGAAAATAATACAAAAAAAAATTAAGATAAAAAAAGGGGAAAAGAAAAGAAGAACAAGGAATAAAAACAAAACAAAACAAAAATAATTTGAATGAGTGAAAAAAAATCAAGGGAAAGATGGAAAAAAAATAATAATTAAGAAAAAGGAGAAGAAAATAGAAAAAAATGGGGAAAGGATAAATAAATGAGGTTAATTCCATCTTTAGTGGATTGAAACATGTCAACTAATGCTAACCTTATTTTATTTGCCAAAGATAAAAATTATTTTTGTTATCTTTCTCTTTTCACCACAAAAAAAAAATATGACAAAACAAAACAAAGACCAAAATATATTTTAAAAAAACAAAAGAAAAGAAAATACAAACAAATAAACACCATCCCTAGTTCGAACTACGTGGACTTTGATCCCTCTGAAGGGTACGTAGGCCCTAGACTCTCACCCTAGGTCAAGTCTGTCCTTGTAAATAATTATTTTTTTTTAATTTCTTTTCTCTTATTCCAAATTTTGTTTCTTTCTCTTATTACTCTTAATTTTATTTTATTTCTTTACTTCTTATTTTGCATGTGATTCGTTAAGGAGAATTAAAATAGATTAAAGGCCATGGTAATTTTGCACAAACTAACTTAGGGTAACTGTTCTTAAGAACGGGTGTAGTGGGGTGCCTAACACCTTCCTTACTCACAATCAACTCCCGGATCCATTTTCTGGTTTGTAGACTATTCTCCAAATTAAAAAGGTTTTTCCAAAATTTTACCTTTTAAAAAATTAAAAATTTTGCTGGCGACTCTACTATTTTTAATTTTGACATCTTTTTAAGCGCTACGCAGTCGCATTTTCGGGCGTGACAATGGATATGTGCTTAGCTTGTCTTGAATGTATGTATGTGTATTTTTAAGCCATAAAAAGTGTTGTAGCATGACTTTAATTCCATGGTGCCATACTGTTACAATATACTCTTATATGATGTTTTTTATGTGTGCTTAG
The DNA here is from genome assembly GCA_026724425.1 of Erythrophleum ivorense. Classification (NCBI taxonomy): domain Eukaryota; kingdom Viridiplantae; phylum Streptophyta; class Magnoliopsida; order Fabales; family Fabaceae; genus Erythrophleum; species Erythrophleum ivorense. The sequence continues at coordinate 455,561 of JAIUCV010000462.1, read as the reverse complement.
ATTTGCTCGAGTGTGGTAAGGCCAAGAACCCTTAGCCATGGTGAGAATGAGCCAAGAACCCTTGAGATTGGTTGAGACAAAACAAAGAGTCTCCCAAAAGCAAGATGGGCTCCCAAAAGTATGGTTGAGTCCAAAAATCTCTTAAAGAATGGGTGAGGCAAGTTCAATATCCATAAGAAATTGGGTGAAACTAATTCACTTGCTTGGCAAGCCTTTGTATGCTATGTATGATATTCTCAAATAATGAAAATACTTCTTGAATGTTTGCACATGTCAATATGACCATATATGCATTTATGAGACTTGTTTGCATCCATTATGTATGATTAAATGGGAGATGAGCTATTGGGATTCTTTGAATCTCATCCCCTCCTCTCCAATGTTCTAACATGTAAGGTGGACCAAGAGAGTAAGGAGATGAAAGCTAACCATTTGAGAGATGAGAGTATGACATTAAAATGTATGAAATTTTCTTCATTAAGGCCATCAAAGTGGCAAAAGTTATCATCTATGGTTGTATATGATCTATGACCTCTTGAACATATGTAATTATGATAATATGTTATGTTTAAATGGGAGAATGTACTATGTGATCACTAAAATGCAATTTGATTATGTAATGCTAAGTTATGCTTCTTGGAAGTTTGATGTGAGTATGTATAATTACATATGGCATAGCCAAAATGAGAGGCATGGATTTGGGACCATTTGGGCAGCTCACACAAGTCCTAATTATACTTTTAAACTTGCCTAAAAGGTGCCAAACCCCAAGAAAAACTATTTGGTCATTTTGGTATCCTATATGAAACTAAAATTAACCATGATGAATCCTATATTGCTTTTTACCCAAATAAGCTCTTCTTGATTTGAGATTTGGCATGTAATTAGAGCTTGTTGAGAGCTTTTGGGAAGCTAAAGAACATAATTTTTGAAGGTCTGCATAATATTTGATGAATTTCTAAAGTTGGCAAATTTTTTGATTTTGGTCATGTCACTATTCATACTAGTTTGAAAATGAAATCTGTCACACAGGGCTCAAATGATGTCCAATGGCCATAAAATTTTATACAGAAAAACTAAACATTTCTCGTGACTTGTGCAAACTAGAAGAACCTCATTTGGATGTCTAGAGAGGGAGATGTGAATTTTTAAAAAATCTATTTAGTATCAGGAATTCCACCTGACCTTAGTTACTGTTTAATTAGATTTCGAAGTTTGGGTATGCTTGAGTTGGTCTGGAGTTATTTGTCTCCTCTAGTTAACATTCACAAATTTTCAAATTGGTATCATTTTCATGGATTGGATTTTCGTGGAATTAATTGGATATTTTTTATATTTGCTGCAGAATTCTATGATAGCACCAGTGGATAGCTTAATCTCTGGACCATTTCGCATGTCAAACATGTTATATATTAGATGTTATGGTCTGGACATATTTTTAGTATGAAGTAGACATTTGTAGCTTTCCAAAATAGCCAAGAATACATGATTTCAATTTTTTTAAAATTAGTTATGATTTTTCATAATTGTGACAGAAATGAGCCAACTTTTGGCCGAAAATATGTAGGCATATTTTAAGCTTCCCTTCAAGTTTCATGAGTTGTAGGCCACATTTCATGATACAAATAAGTTATATCCATGTAATTAAATATGAGAATGTGTTGTATGAGCTCACATGGTCCATGTGACATTGAATGGAGTTTTTATACACGACGCAACGCAAAGAAATGTATTATTTTAATCCCTTTTTCTTACTCCTTCATGAGATTAATGATGTAAAGCATGGAAATGTTATGAAATAAGCTAAAAATGTATAGTGTTACAAGAAATGTCATTCTCATCTTACTTGATCGTCGCTTTATCAATTTACGTATAGACTGATACTACAAATGAAAACCCTTCCATTCGAGCACGGACATGCATTTCTCAGTCTCACTCATCAAGGGCCCCAGAGATATCTCTCTATTAATCAAAGGGACAAATTTCATCTTGACCACTCATCTTCTTTTATATGAATTCTACTATGCCCGATCATAACTTTTATGATCACCTAGTTAAAGATGACATAGTGTTCCTCATGTTGAAAACTATCGTGATCTCAAGTCTAAGGGTTTAGTGACAAGGTTATATATGAGATGCGCTTATGACTTAATCCATGTAGCTATCTCATAACAGGTGGATCCAGTATTTTGTTCCTTAACCAATGCTTATGATTTTGATTCATATCTATATACATGGTTAACACATAATCATCAATCAAAATCATACTAGTCTTAATTCATCATCGTTCCCACAATGATGATCGACTAAGGATATTTAGGATAATTAATATGATTTATCTAAGGATATTATTATATGGAACATACAAACAATATAATAATGTAATAAAAGAAAACTTTTATTTCTTAATAAAGTATAATATTTGTAATACAATGATTGGCTTAGGGCACAATCTCCAACAACTAATTCATATATATATATAAACATACACAAAATTAAAACCTATATACACAATGCCATATATTTGCAATAAGCTTTAAACAGGCCATAAATGATATTATTAAGTCTATGATCGAAAGTTTATATTTATTTTATTTCCATCACATATAACCTAAAAATATCATAATTTTTCTATTGAATTTATGTGCAAATTCTCTTTTCATTATGGTTTTTAGATACCCAAGTTTACTAGTATAAGAACTCTTACTTAATCAAGTGTTTCTTATCTGTAGCATTTATAATAAAAATATGCAATTAAATAAAGCATAATCATAAGTTGCATTTAATTAAATAAAAATGACAACTCATAATCTCTGTTACTTAAACAACAATCGTTCTTTCATTAACAATCATTTAAATAAATTAAAGTTATAAAGGTGCTTCATCTTATCAAAAGGTATCTCGTCTACCTTATAATTAAAGCAATATTTATAATTTTTAAGTGGACTATTTGGAGATTAATACAAAGGCGTAGCATGTTTAATTGCCTTTTTCAGGTGAATCTCCTTTTCATGTGCCCTATATCCAAACTTGCACACACTTCTCACATTTGTATGGCAATGCAACATTCTTCTATGGGTTTTATCTTAGTAGTACATAGGTAAAAGTTCAAGCCTTGCCTTTTATTAGGCTTGTGCATATTTTTTAATTCTGCCTTGATCAGTGTCCAATAATGGTCATTTGGGAGTGAGTTGATCAAGCCTATTACACACTTGGAAGTCGAAATTTTGTTTCCTCTTATCAATAGGTCAAACCATAGACTTTTCATGAAGTGTATATGTTGCTGGATGCTATGGTTTAAGTTTATTTTGTAGTTCATGTAAGTGTTTATGTTTGTAATGACCTATTTAGGGAAAACAAAAAACTACTATTTCATAATCTAAATTTTATGAATTTTTTAATACATAAATTCATCATTTAAAAGACAAATGACACTAAAAAATACCCAATAGTAAAACATAGGTAAATTATATACCAAAATAAAACTCATGAATATAAGAATTTTTAGAGTAAGAAACCAACCCTAAAAACCTTTGGCAAACATCCTACACATCGCCACAAACTTTATATTCTTAATTTTTTTTAAAAAAAGAGGGAATGGCATTACGTATGCCTATATGCACCACCTTCTAGACCTTTTTTCAGCCATGATAATCCCACTAGTCTCTCCCTCTTACCTTTCTCTTTCTATTGGTATCGAGTTTGAGCCAAAATGGTGAGGGGACCTACACATACCACTCTCGAGATTAGACATGGATGTTCATCTTCAACCTTGAGTTTTTTTGTTTGGTAGCATAGATTTCTAGAATTTTAGTTTTTGTAGGGCCATTTTCAAAAACTCATGTGTCCCTCAATTCTAGTCTTACTTAAGTAAAATAGGTGTTATTAGAAAGCTCATTCTACAAGCTTTCCACTTGTACAAGATTTCCGTCTTATGATGCACTATGTTGAGAACAATAAACCTTAAAATAGGGTTGTTTGAGCATGAAAAATAAAACATTTTAAAATTCAATTTCTCCTTACTAGAGTTTCGATTTTTCTTCAAACTTCTATCATAAGTTCATCTCTATGTAGGCTTGTAATAGTCCAACATTGGTGACCTATAATTGCCTCTAAAGAGTTTTGCCATGAAAGGTCATCTATGTCTAAATTTCAAAATTTCATATTTCATATTTCATATTTATGTTTCAACAACCATGTCGATGATAGTCGGACTAGCATGACATCACCATGGGAAAGCAATAATTTGAGCCCTAATCGGGCTCTAATGCCAATGATAGATATTTCATGTAGAAAGAGTAAGAAAAACTTACTTATACTAGATGGATTTTTCAAAGTATTGTCCAACATAGTGGATACGATCATAGTTTAGACTTTAATCTCTAATCCATAATAAAAAATGTAACACTTTATTCAATAAGTATGCTAAACTTTAAAGGTTTTAATTAATAATACCACAATAATCCTTTTTACAAAAGCCAAATTCTATTATTTAATGATTGGAAATGTGAGGAAATTTAAACTTTAGATTGCACATTTAAAGAATGACATCAACTTAGTCCATGTATTTATGAGTACCAAGTTCCAATTAACTATTTTCAAGTTATGGTTGACTTAAACTTGTAATTTTTTTATGGTGTTTACAAGGCAAACATATTATTTTATTTCTTTCTAATGACCTCTAGAGTACCTAATACTTTCTTTAAAAGCCTTGGAAAGCTTAGAGATTTACCTAAAAATAAGTAGCTAGTCTTGTAGCAATTAATGGACTGCTTCTAGACAACAATTGACTGGTTAGTAGCACTTGTTGACTGCTTGCTAGTGGGCAATCGATTGGTTACTTACAAGATTTACAATTCTTATTGGCAACCTTGACATTCAATTAGTACCTTAACCCTGGTCGATTGGTTGCTCACAAGATGTAATTGGTGCAATTTAATATGCAGATAGTCGACTGCTAACTTTACTTGGTCAATTGGTTGAGTCAATACTAACAATCCAAACTCCTTTAAAAAAGGGGAAACAACCAAACATTTCATAGCAAATACTTTCTAAACATATTCCAAATGGCCAAAATCTCTCAAAATTTGTGTAATCAAGGCTTAACTCCTAAGGGATCAAAATTTGACCTAATGACTTCTGAAATCATCTAGTCCAACATGAATGCTAGTTATCATTCATCCCCAACTCACAACCAAAACTTCAACAACACAATTAGGAGTATTCATACACAACCACAAACTACTAGTCTATAATAACCATAACCAAAAGGAGATAAAAGGGTAAGATTGCATTGCCAAAGTAACTATACTTTCCAATCCACTCATAAGCCATGTTTACACCAATCATCCATATACCAAAAGTGCATCAAAGCTGTACATTAATTCCACTTGTACAAAACATTAGAATTTCTACACTTGGCAAAGCATGATGCATTAGTAAGCTATACTAAAGTAAACAAATATACAAATTCCATCAACTACAACTATACATATAAAAAAGGCAAGGTATTGATGAGAAAACTAAGGCACTACTATTAGCACTCCGATTGCTTTTCCTTGCCACTAGAGGATCTTCCACCTAAAAGTGTAGTCCATAAATGTGGTGAGCTATAAAATCTCAGTAATCAGTATAAAATTCCATTCACATTAAATAGAACAATCAACCTTGATACTTTATAAAAACCACAGAGTAAATAATATATATATGATTCCAATGAATACTATGATTCAAATACTATACCATACTAGTAATAAGATGCAATCATAGTTATTGGCCAATAACTCAGAAGGGAAAAGTTCATGGCAACTACTCCCATGCTGAGTACTATTCAAGGCTCCATAAGTAGTTTGGACACATTCATGGTCCACGACTTTCCCTAAGCCATATTCAATGTTCAATCAATTAGAACATGATTTACGATCCATTTAGTAGTTAAACCCATCAATACCATTCAACATATATATACACACACACACATACACACAAATGTATACATGTGTGTATATGTATCGGTCATCAATATTATTTTTGCACAAATGCATTTAGAATTAAACACTAGTTACCTCACAAAGATGCTTTTCACTTCCTAACTAGCTATTGGTACATTCAAATGGACAACTAAAGCCTAACATATTCATATACACCTAATAAAACTCAATCAACTAAAGGTATTTCATATCTCTAACCAATTAAGTCCTACTAAGTTAGGCAATTTACCTTTCTAAGCTTCATAAGGTTGCAAATCCTCAATTTCAAGCACCAAACTCCTAGCTTTCCTATTAGGTCTTCATATTCTCACACATATAAAGGAACCATTCAACAACTCAAGCTTCAAGATGGGATTTGGGAGAAAGACAACCATAGATGGAAGGGAAATTCTTACTCAAATTCACTTACTATCAATTTTTAATTTTTTTACAATAAAATATTAACTGGCAAAACAATTTTGAATTCAAAAATTCAAAATTTAAATTAAATTCTTAATTAAATTAATTCATAATCAAATAACTAATTAAATTTCTTTTTTATTGGGTTTTTGCTATAAACTTGGGTCCGTCTATTGTAGATGATACAATAATCCAACACATAACTTTTGGAAGCCAAACAATAAATTATAGGGATTGGCTTATTCATCATCTTGGGAAAATGATCATCTTAAATCCAAAGCATCATTGTATATTGGTGATCACAAATAACCCCCATATTTTTTCTAAGCTAAAAAAGAAAAAAAAAACTTGCATTTCCTTCTTACTAACTAATATAATACAATTTAATTGAGTTAAACTTTTTTATTCTTGTTTTGTCATGCTCTCAGAAACTAACACTAATATTTATCCACTTAATTGTAGTGGTTGAAAAAGTGAGTCTAACAAAATTTTGATTGACTATAAACATGAGTTGACAAAATTTTGCTTACTCATGTTATTCCAAAAAACTGAGCTTTTGACCAATATATAATAATAATTTTTTTAAAAATTTAACACAATTTTAAAAGCATTTGATAAAAGAACAATTATTAATAAACAAAAAATATATTCACAAAATAATTTTTTAAAAAATATAACTAATTAAAAGATACTAATAAATAATAGTTGACTATAATAATGACAAATATATATATATATATATATATATATATAGACATTCTTATTGTTGTAAATCAATTAGAATAAATTAAGTTTATGGTTTTAACCAAAAATATAACATTGATTTAATAAGTTATATCTTTTATAAAAATAATCTTATGTAAGATATTTTGGCTTAAAAAATTAAATTAGTAATTTATTTTGCTTTTGAAATTAAAAAATAATCATATAATTAAGAATATAATCTTTAATTGTTTTTAAACAGGCTTGGGTGCAAAATCTTTAAAATAAAAAGTTACGTTATATTTTAATTTAATTTAATTTTTATTTTTTTTACTAAAATATAATCTAATAACTTAAATATATATTTCTTTCGAGTAAATTTAATAAAAATAAAATATATTGTTTATTTTTATTTTTATATATTTAAATAAATATATATATATATATTTGCTTATTAAGATTAGTGAAGAGTATTTTAATAATTTTTCTAAAAATTAGAATATATACTTTTAAAATAAAAAATTGTGTAGTTTTAGTAAAACTTAGAATGTAATTTATTCTATCAAATTTATATCATTTTTATATTTTTTATATGCATTATTTCATTTAAAAAAACTTTTTATATAATTGATTATTTTATATTAAAATAATACTAAATAATATAAAGAGAAGTATGAGAATAATGATAGGGAAATATTTTTTAATTGGACGTATTTATTGTGAAAATTGATAGAAACAAGTTTTTATTTGTAAATTTTGTAGTGCTAATCAAAATTAAAACACCATAGTTCTTTAAATTCAAGTGCGGTATCAAGTAATTGAGAAATCATGTACCTAGGTCATTTGATTGCTTAGTCAAGGGAGTTTTATTTATCTTGAGTACTTGAGTTTGATATGTAAATAAGCCCTCCTTGCCATTAAGAAAAAAGAAGTTTAAATAATCATTTAATTCTAAAATTAGAATTCACTTTTTTCTTTCAATAAATATGTCCTTGAATATTGACATTTATATTTACAGGCATTTAGTAACATAACATTTTAGTTATCTTAAATATTTAATTATAAAATATCAAGATATTTAATATAACAACTAAAGTAATGAATTAAATTATATAATAGAGATAATTTAGCACTGTAATTTTTGTATTCATATAAGAGCCTCTTCTTTTGGTGTTGCAATCCTCTGGGTATATATATCACACTAATAGCGTCTAGAATCAATCCAAGATTCGCCTGGGAGGACATTCAATAGAATTAGAACCACGCAAATGCGATAAAATATGTCTTATATTATTATTATTAAGTATCATGAACAAAATTTTTTTTTTGACTAAAATCACATAACTTTCTTCAACTTTAAGAGTAGGCAATTGACTCCCTTTATTTTTAAAAGTTTATAATTGACTCCCAAATTGTTAATTTCGTACAATTAACACATTTCGTTACTAAATCTGTTGAGTTTATCAACAAAATCTGTCCACGTCAATAGATCTGTGTTGATGTGGCATCTAACCTATCAAAGAAAAGCACATACGTGCAATTTCATCCTTTTTAATTCCCCAGTTTAGCTCATCCCCATCGGACAACCTGGGGCACGCCATGAAGAGGAATATTGGAGTGACGCGATGCATTCCGGATTTCAACTATTTAGATTAAATTTGAATGATTTAAATTTATTTTTTTAAAAATTTTATTATTTTAAAAGATAAAAATAATTTTTTTATCATAATTTTTTTAAGAAATAATTTTTAAAATAAAAATAAAAATATAAAATTTAAACCATTTAAATTAAATTTGAGCAATTCAGATAACTTCCCAAAAATATAAATGCTGCATACTTTTCTAGGAAGTACAGGGAATTAGGACGCAGAAAAACATAATCGCATAGAGAGAAATTGCAGTGAATAAATGCAATCACACAAAGAGAAATAAAAAAAAAAAAAAGTTACTGATTCTCTTCATGCTTTTCACGTCGTTCCCCAATGTGCTTCATCATTCTGCAGGCATTGAGTGATTGGTACGCAAAGAATCACACGAGTTCACTCTATTCACATCACATGTCCATCCTTACTTATATGCTGCAAGGATGCAAGACACCTAACTTCCTTCTAACCAAAATTTTAACTGTTATTTCGTAACAAAATTCTAACTCAATTGCAACTAATCCCATGCAACAATACTCCCCCTTGGAAAATAATCCTTATACAATTCATAAATTTGAAAAGGTAGGTATTGTTCTTCAATTGGTTGGAAGGGGTTCCCAAGCTGCAGGATCTTGGTCAATTGCCCAGTTCATCGATGGTCATTTAAATCAGTGCTTCTAATGCCTCTAATGCAGCAAATTCAAGTAAAGTTGGACTCATTTAAAGGGTTCTTGTGGTTTTCCATTCCCAAACCACTACCTTCATCCTGTTTCTAAAGAGAAGCAGTTGTACAACTGGTTGTGGAGATGATTCAGTAGAAGTATTTGAATTTGAACCATTTAATATGCCACCACTCTTATTTCCATGGGTTCTTAGGATATTAAATGCATTGTTGATAACTCCCCGTGTAAGATTTAAAGCCATTCTAGCACCCATGGATATGAGCAGAAAACTTGTCACTGAATAGACCTTAATCCTTAATTCTAGCAATGCGCATGTCTGGAGGTACCTTGTAATAATACGCACGACAGAGGCAGCATGTGGTAATAGTTGACCGGCTATGCACTTTGTATTAGCAGCAAGCAATTCCAATCTATTTACATGTTACAAGGGATGCAAGTCACCTAACTTCTAACCGAATTCCTAATAGACTTCTTACTAAATTCTTTTGATTTTTTTGGCTTTTCTTGGATTCTAAGACATATCAGGCCTGTCACACTCGAAAATGCGATTGCGTAGCATCTTAGAAGAAATTCCAAAAGAAATTTTGATTTTTTTAAAAAAGTAAAAATTGAAATCAAAATTAAAGTAATAGGAATTGCTATCAAAATTTTATTTATTGAAAAGGTAAAACTTTAAAAAAATCTTAGATTCGAAAGTCGATTGTAAGTAGAGAAGGTGTTAAACACTCTACTACACCCGTTATTAAGAATAATTACTCTAAGTCAATTGTGCAAAATTAAAATGACATTGATTTTATTTTAATTCTCCTTAACAAACATACAAAGAAAAATTTAAGGAACTAAAAAGAAAAGAAAATTAACATTAAAATCAAATAAGGAAAATGAGATTAAAAATAGGAGAAAAAGATATTGAGAAAGTAAAATAAAGAAGGAAAAATTATGGAAATAAAATAAAACACAAAGAAATTAATGAAGTAAAATTAAAATGAAATAAGACGAAGGGAAAATACAATTAAAAATCAGAAAGAAAATATTTTATTTGCAGAAATAGATTTGATTTAGGATAAAAACCTAGAGCTTATGTATCCTTCGCAAGGGATCAAAGTTCACATAGTTCGAACAAGAAATTGTGTTGACGGATTTTTTTTGTTTAATTTATTGTTTTTTTTGTAAAAAGATAAAGAAAATAAAAATTATTTTTTCCTTTTAACAAATAAAATGAGTTTTGAAATTGGTTGATGTATTTTGATTTGCTAAAGGTAAATTTGATTTTACTTTTCTTGTATTTTTAGTTTTTTTCTCTTCTTTTTTTCATCATTTTTTTTGTTTTTTTCATTTTTCTCTTTTTATGTCTTTTGTTTTGTTTTATTTAATTTATTATTATTATTGTTTTTTTATTATTTTTTGTTTTGTTTTGTCTTTTTTTGTGTTATTTTTTTCTTTTTTTTGTAAAAAGATAAAAAAAATAAAAATTACTTTTTCCTTTAACAAATAAAATGAGTTTTAAAATTAGTTGATGTGTTTTGATTTGCTAAAGGTAAATTTAATTTTACTTTTTTTGCATTTTCAGTTTTTTCTCTCCTCTCTTTATTATTATTATTATTTTGTTTTCATTTTTCTCTTGAATTTGCATTCATTTGGATGATTTTTTTGTTTTCATTTGTATTTTTCTTGTTTTTTTTAGTTTAGTTTAGTTTTTTTTGTGATAATTATTTTTTATTTTTGTTTGTTGTTTATTTTGTGATTATTTGTTCTTGTTTTGTTTTTTGTTTTGGTTTATTTTGTTTTGTTTTGGTTTTTTATTTATTTTTGGTTTATTTATATATATATATATATATATATATATATTTTTTTTTTCTTTTTTCTTTTGTTGATTTTTTGGCTTTGTGTGTTTTTTTTGTTTTGGTTTCGTTTTCGTTTTTGTTTATGTTTATTTTTTTTATTATATTTTGTTTTTTTTGTTTCGTTGGTCTTTTTTGGTTTTGTTTTTGTTTTGGTTTATTATATATTTTCTTTTTCTGTTTTTATTATTTTGTTTCATTTTGGTATTTTTGGTATTTTTATCTCTTGTCTCTTTTTTTTTTGTTTTATTTACTTTTTTGGATTTTGTTTTGTGACGTTAAAAGGTTTTCCCTTCTCCTCTGTTTTTTCTTATGAAATTTTGGTTTTAACTAGATTTTAATTTTTTCCTCATTGTTGATTTTTAATTTTTCTAATTTTTGTTAGACTTTGATTTTTTTAATATATTTTTATTTCCTTTTATTTCAACAAGAAGGATTTTTTTTTTGTGAAATACATTTTATTAAGAGAAACTTTGAGAAAAGTTCGTAAGTGTTAAAAAGTTCAAATTTTACTTACTTTTCAACATTTTATTTGTTTGGTTTTTTTTCTTTTTTTTTGTGTTTTTTTTGTTTTTCACATTTTTACTTTTTATCTTTTTTTTTTCAAAATGGACATCCTTTAAAAGGATCAATCAATTTTGAATATTCGGAATGTTATTATATATATATATATATATATTTTTTTTTAGAGAAGAATCTTTAAAAATTTTCATTAGTAACTCTTTGTTGAAAAATATTTTTTTTTCAAGTTTTTTGGTGCTTTATTTCTTTCTAAAGACTACCTGTATGTATTCATGAACTTCATTTAGTTTCCTAAATTTTGTTTTGAGCTATATCTTTATTATTTTCTCTTTAAACATATTTTCTTTTCCTTAAATTTTTGAAGACAATTAATTGAATATGGCTGTTAGGACCCAAAACTTCTAAGTGGATAAAAAAGAGAAAAAAGTCCATCAGCACCAAGAAGACCTTTTTGTCACACATGATCCTCAGGTTTGTTCCTATATGCTTGGGGGACCAGGAATCCCACACAGCTAGTCTAAAGGTAACAGATAACAAAGTAAAATAAAAGCAGAGATAAAAAATGGAAAACAAATAAAAATATTTACAAATAAACAGTGATTTGTGAGAGTGGGTGTCTGTTATTCAAAGACAATCATCATATCATTTCGAATGACATTTATAAAGGATCCAGAGAGGGAATTTAGAGATAAACAAAACAATACACATTTGCCTGCCTGCCTTCATAATTCCTGTGTCAGCCTATGTCCTCCTTCCCTAATGCTTGGCTTGGATAGACTCAGTCACATACCGAATGAGACCAAAAATAATTCCAAAACAAAGAAGAGAGTAAGCAAGTGGATAGCTATTGCGTTTCAGATTTCATCCAAACCCAATTATTGAATCAATAAAACATAGTTTTTGCTCACGTATGTATCCGAAATTTAGAGAACTTGTACAAACAGAAGCTCATAGAAGAATCAGAGCATAGAGATTATTTTAAACCCTTACATCCATCGAAAAGCAAACCCAAATAGCATTAATAATTCACATACACCTTCATTCAAGATGACACAAATTTTTTACTTCAACCAGAGAATAAATAGAAGCTTTACACCAAATCAGAATGCTAAGACAGTGCACTTTGAACAGCAAAAATTTAGCACCTAAACAAAGGAAGAAAAAGAGGGCAAGCTCTGGGCTCATATATAAGAACAACATACACTTGGGTTTGTTTGTTCATAATGAAAAAATAAGCCACCAGACAATTCAACTCACCCTAATACCCACATACCAACCACGTAAAACACTACCAGGGGTCAGTAGCAATACAAAGACTTAACCAGCCCACTCCATTTACAGGGATAACAGCAAATAACTCATCGAATGAATGGAAAAAAAGGTGCAATCATGGATAAACATTTAAGCTTCAAATTCCTATATGAGATATTGAATCCAAGTTTCGATACTAGAATTAGAATACACCCAGATCTTACACAGTCTCAGAAAAGAAAAATAACTTCAAAATTTTATCCCTTATCTTCATTCTTTCATTCCTCACCATAATCTACCGACTAGAAGCAATGTCCATATATCAACAATGCATAGCAAGACCATTAATAAAAACAACGATGAAACTGAAATAATACCCCACACTAATTGGTAGTAGTGATAACAAAGGGCTATAAAACCAGTCGGTCCTTAATTCAAGAACAAAATAAACGGAGTTATCAAATTCAGCAAACCAATCTGATGGACAAACCCTATATATTGTGGACCATTGATGCAGAGCAGTACCTGTTTGTTCGAGTGGCGAACCTAAGTGTTCCTCGTGGATCTCCTCTTCTCTGTTCCCAGACTGAATGCGAAAATGCCCAGTCTTTCCTCACTCTCAATTCTCCAACTCCCTTCTCCTTCGAAACTAGCTTCCCCTTTTGTATCTCGAACCTCTCTTTTCTAGCTCTCGATTCTTCTCTTCACTCGCAAAATTCTCCAACCCTAAATTCCCAGTAGCTATTTCTCCCGTTTACACTCTATTTCTTCCTCTCTAATCCAAAAGTGAACCTTCAAAAAAAATCCCTTGCTCCTGTTGCTCTATTCCGCTTCTCCTTGCTTTTATAGGTGTCCCTGTATGGTCCCCCACATTTGAGCCTCTCTGCTCCACTACTTCTCAGCATGCGTTCCTTTGCTCCCTTCTGCGTGATTCCCTTTCCTCATGTGCGACTTGCTTTTCAGAAGCACGCCTCCAATTTACTGCGTGTGTGAGCGTGAATGTGGTCCCTTTCAGTTTGCATGCGCTGCTTCTTCCTTTTTCGCATTGTTAAGAGCCGTACGGATATTGGGTGTGTGCCCTGATTTGAGCGAGAGAGGGCCAGAGCAGAAAGGGGGACCAATGCTATTTAGGGTTCCCTTACCCTTTTTTAAGTATCGCAAAATTGTGGGGTTTTGATTTGGGTTAGAGAGGCAGAGAGTCTGAGATTTATGGCTGAACAAAATGGGCCTCCATTTTTTGTTTCATCTTTTTATTTTCATTTTAGTTAATCTTTCTTTCAATTGGTCCTGGCTTCTTTTTTTTTTAATGAATTAGACCAAGTAAATGTGGACTTTGGGTGTTGTATTCATTTCCCTCTTCTTCTCTCATTCCTTTTTTTTTGTGTATTGTATTGGACTTCTACCAACATAATTTTTAGCTTGTAAAAACCCATGATTTGTTGATGGGCTTTTTTCCTTTATACTGTTTTTTAATATTTTAATATTTTATTTTCCATTTACCCTTTTTATTTTTTCTTTTCTTTTTCTTACATATTTTTTAATCATTTTTCTTTCCTTCTCTTTTTTTTTTTCTTTAATTTTTGTTTTGAAAAGATAATTTTTTATTCTTTCATGATTTTTCTTTTTTTTTTCTTAATGATTTTGATTTTGGTGATTTTTTCCATTTTTGATTTTTTTCATGATTCTTCCTATTTTTGATTCTCTTGATTTTTGATTACTTCTTTTAATTTTAATTTCTTTGTTGGTTTATTTTTATTATTATTTTGAAGTATATTTGGACAAAATACGGTGTTCATAGACCCTGATAGTTTTCCATTCCCCTCTTTCTTTGTAATAATCCTCTTCATGAGCATCTTCTTTATAATTTCACACATAGTGATGACTGACTTGTCCCTTGCTTCCAATATGAAGGAGTTGAATGTTTCTGCAATGATGTTTTGCACTATGTCATATATAGTTGATCTTTCCCATAAAGGCATGCCTATTGCATAGCCTGGGATCATACTCCTTCATCCAATTGGTATCATGGAGGTCAAGCTGATGTAGTAATTTGATATGATGTTCAAAGTCATGCTTGCTGGTTGCCTTGCATGCATTCCATAGCTCATCCTTCAAGGTGTTCCCCTTATATTTGAGCTAGAAGTTGACATACAAATGTGTAACATGAAACTTGTGGTCACACTCCATCCCCCTTAATACCTCTTGCAAGCCTTGCAACATGTAACAAAAACATATTTCAAATAAAGGAACACAAACCCAAAATTTTCTTTTCAAGTAGCAAAATAGAACTAAACATACAACAAAATAGAAATTTGCGTAATTTTTACACTAAGTATGATATAATATTAAGTGATGTAAGTAATTAATTAGTAGAAGTTAAGTCCAAACTTTTGTTTCATTGTATTAAAAAAAAAAAGAGAACTAAAATCATCTTATTGGTATCGCTTCCTAAATCATTTGTTTCGGTTTTTCAAGATACCTACATCTTATTTAAAACCAAATTTGGCATTCAATCGTTCAATCATGTATGCCTTGGCTTGTCTGCTAAATGCTTTGCCAGTCTTATTCCCTTTGTGCACATGGGACAGCATATGTTCAAGAAAATATTGGTAATAGATGAGTCCAATTAGCCCTTAAGCAGTCCCCTATTTCATCACCTGTAATTCAAATTGATCATTATTTAAGAAATAGGAAGCACGATATTATTTACCTACCATAACCTGAGCTACCACTTGCACTATCATTTTCTAAAAATCCTATTACTACATTGTCTTCTACTAGCATTAACAATAATAACGCTTACTATATTTCTACATGCCACAAAAAAATATTGTTAAATGTCCAAACCAACTTAAACACCCTTTTAGGCAACCCTATGCATGATAACATCTTACTTACATTTGGCAAATATTATCCATGTAAGCTACCAAGTGCCAAATCAAAGTACACCTCATTTCACTTCCTAAATTGTTTGCTTAGTTGGAAGATAGAAATAGTAGACTAATCAATAGAAATTGGAAAGATAGGACTAACATGTAAAGTAGATTGGAAAAGTAAGTTCCAGTATCATATTTGAAAGGTAGGACCAACAATTTCAAGTTAGAAGACCATATCATTGCTAACCCCATGAATATGAGTTGAATGTATGCCAAGTTGTGCTCACAATGACAGAAACCCTAAAATAACAAAGATTGCTACATTTGTAATTAAGAACTACATCAATTTCATAGCTTATGGAAGATCTTAAAAAAGAAAAAGAAAAAGCAGAGCAAAGGTAGCTTTTAAACTTTCTAAAAAGGAAAAAAGAATTGAATTTATGTCATGCATAGTTGGAAACGTGATTTTTTGGAATATAAGGCCCATATTCTTTTCTTCTAATGTCCTAATGCATCTAGCAGACTATATATCTAAATTTTGCCAATCTAGGTGAAAGTAAAATCTCATCCTTAACCTTTATCGAAATAAGAATAAGATAAAAATATTGGCAATCTATTGTATATGAAATCTTTTTTTCCAATACATGTTATCTAGATTCTAGACAAGAGATTCAATGCTTAGACAAACTTTTATGAGCAAGATACTATCTAGTTTCCTTGTGGTAGGAATCTCTATTGGTGCAAAACTCAATCCATCCACAAGTGTACCTCACTAAAATAACGGCTCCTGTGCCGAATGATTATTTCCAAAGATTGGACTATGGTAACTAATAAAAAGCGAAACAAATGCAGAAGAGATTCTTCAAGCCAAACAATCATTGTGATCTTTATATAAACTTGAAAGGTAGTAGTAGTTCTATGGTAATAAATTCTCTTGCTATTTGTCATATTGCCTTGTGTTCTATGCTTCATGTTTCTTTGATCTGCAAAATGAGTTAGTTGTCCGAATATAACATATGAATATGTGGCTTTGTTATTAGTCTTTATGCATTGGTGGTTATTATTACCTATTTATCAATTCTACTGAACCTTAATCCTTTTTCTTTTTTGGCATTCTGTTATATATTGTTGAAATGGCCATTTAAGAACCTTTAATTGTTATTGTTGTAACCTATATACAGTTGTTTATTTGTAATTGTTGCTGGGATCAAGTTGCACCTTTTTTTTTTAACATACCTGGTGAGTTATTCGTGATGACACTAATAAAGTGTCATGACAAGAATTTGATTAGACAATATAACCTTATATCATAGCAAGTATACTAGTTATTACAAGTAATAAACTAGGATATTCAAGTGTTGAATCCTGCAAGGAAAGAACCCCTAGTAATAATTGGCAACTAGACCATGGGAAG
This sequence comes from Erythrophleum ivorense, assembly GCA_026724425.1. Classification (NCBI taxonomy): domain Eukaryota; kingdom Viridiplantae; phylum Streptophyta; class Magnoliopsida; order Fabales; family Fabaceae; genus Erythrophleum; species Erythrophleum ivorense. Next base: position 438,240 of record JAIUCV010000462.1, on the reverse strand, counting down.
TTGAATTTAAAAATGAGTTAATTGAGTTGGTTTAAACAAATGTCCTAGATAAACTAGTTTCTAACAAACAACCTTAGAAGAGATTAATCCAAGGTTCTAAACTATAAAAAAAAAGACTCAAATGGAAGTGATGCTCTAGACAACTTGACTCAACAAAAATCAATTTAAATGTTTTCTAAAGTATAGTTCATTCCTAAGGAATTGCCTAACACTTATTACTCAATGGACATACAAAAGTCAAGCCATAGGAAAACTAGTGGTTAGCTTATCAAATAGTGTATCTCAATAATTAGCTTATGAGCCACAATTATTAGTCCTTTAGTGTTGATGAGCATTGAAACACCAAGCCAGTTTATAGATAAAGCCTCTTTAAAGTACTTCTCCTCTTGACTTCTTCAAGACGGCTCTATATTTTAGCCTCTTGCAAGTGCATTCCTATAGAAATTCCTTTAGATATATCATCAAACACCTAAGCTTTTAATAACTAATGATTATATTATATTGTGATTTACACCTAATCCAACTTATTAAAGTTTAGATCTAAGTGTTTAATTAACTTCTACCATCTCAAATTAAGGTTTCACCCATTAAATTAACCATAAACTTAATTAAGTTGTTTAAGAGTAATTAAAAGAAAACAAATGAACTTAATCAAAATAGTATGAATAAAAAGATAAATACAACCATACCAACCAGTCAATCAAATCAACATTTCATCATCAATAATGGATAGATCTAAGGCCAAGAAACAAATTTAAATCAAAATTAATTGAACAAATTATAAGATACAAATCAAAGGACTTAAAGTGATAGAGTAGAGGAAGAATTTATTGAATCCATAAAAAGAATTTGAGATTACAATGAGTTCAATGATTACCTTAAGTAAATCTAGCCAAACACTTGATCTCTTCAAGATATCTTTATTGTTCTATGAAAACCCTAGTATAGCTCATTCTCACACTACTCACTAAGCCTCAGATATCAGAAAAATGAAAAAAGACTTAAAGCTTTGCGCCTAAGGAGCTATTTACAAAAATTGAATTTCGTGACCTTGATCCATTGTAGTGAGGAAATAGAGAAAGCTTTCTAGAATTTGTACCATTTATACTACCAAAAAAAAAAACCTTAATGATGCTTTTTTGTTTGTTTTAGACCATTGCAAGAGGGTTTAACTACTATTACTGGAGTCGCCATAAAATTGTTACACACATATATTTTCTCATTTTTACCATCCATACATGTTCATTTAAGGCAATTTATGATAACAAAACCTTTGGTAGTGGAATTATAGTTACTAAAAGTGCCAAATGGTTCCAAAATGCTCATACATGGATTTTCACCATTTTATCTCTCAAATTTGTACATAACTAATTTGTTACAATCAAAATAGTATATAGATAATAACAAAGTCCATGGAATTAGTCATTTGAACATTTTGACCATAGAACATCTAATGATGTCCAAACTTTGAAAATTCATAACTTGACCTACACAACTCCAATTAATGTAAATTATGTATTCTTGAAAAGCTTATGATGTGAGCTTTTTACTATAAAAAATTTTAAGTTGAAATGAATCTATTTAGCTCCTTAAAAGGCTTGAAATCCAAGAGCCATGTAGAGTGAGTCATAATTGCATAATTCAACTTTTTAAGACTAGATTAAAAAAATAACCAAATATTTTATAAATCTTTAAAACAGGCAAACTTTAGCTTATTAGAAAGTTCTGCATGTTCTTTAATTGCCTGTCTTATTTTAACTCCAAACTTGGTCATTTAGACTATAAAAGGTATAAGGACATTTAACGGTTCAAATGATCCAAATTTTAGTTCCAAATAGTACCAAATGAGCTTTGAAATACCATTTCTCATTTTGAGCAAATTTCAATCCACAATTGTATCATATAAGACGGATCCATCATGTAAAAATTATCTTGCATCTAAAAATTACTATCCCACATATACTTCATGAAATCTTATATGCCAAATTACATTGTAACATGTTATACATATATCCAATAGTCATATAATCATGGTTTAACACTTTTAAATGCATTTACATTGCATGATAACAAAATATATTATCATATATTCTTATTTATAATAATTTTTCCTAGGCTAATTTCATTATCACAAATGGCTTCTTCAAGTCTTTGGCTCATCATTATTCCTTCCTTGAGAGTTTTACCTAGCCATAGTTAATGGAGAGAGGGAAAAGTGAGATTCAAAGAATCCCAATAGCTAATCTAATATTCAAACACACCTTTGGTTCATTCAAGCACATGGAAGTAAGTATGCTTGTTCCACAATTATAGTCAAACCATAATACATCCTCTAAGGATCTCATAGCTTATTCAAGAGCAAACCTATACCCTAGAGACTTTTAGCCTAGCCTTACCTAAGATTTATAAACTCTTAGTTTATCCTTACCCACATTTAAGGACTTTTGGCTCAGCTTTACCCATATTTGGGAACTTTTGGCCTAACCTCACCAATTATCAAATGACTTTTGGCATAGCCTCACCTATCAAAAAGCTAACCCAACCTCAAATGCAAATAAATATTATGCAATTGCATGTTATACTCAAACAATCAACACTTCACATAATTTGCAAAAACCACATAATGTAACTAAGAAACTCAAGCAAATTATCTATACATATATAAGAATGAAAGAAAAGTTATCTTGACACACAATTTCAATTAGTTTCCTTGGTCTCCTTTTCTTCTTCCATGACTTTACACACATACTTGAATGATATTTCACTTGTTTAGCCTAGATATATCAAAAAAAGTATAAAATGATCAATAAAAGCATATTTATACTTATATTAGTCTTACATATGCTGTAATATCTGATTTTTCTAAAAACAAGAGAAAATGCGAGAAACATAACTTATAATTTCTCCGTAAACGAATGAAATTCACCAGATACAAAAATAAGTCCCCTGAAATGACTTAGTTAAGGTTCCAAAAAAATTTGGGAAGTATTCTAGACTCCTAAAAATGAGAATCCTAGGTTCAGAAGGAAAGAAAAACAGAGCTAAAATGAAGAAACAAATTATGACAAAAAGATTGACGAACATAAAGGCATTTTCGTTATTTTGAGAAAATTTTGGGAATTCTCACAAAAGGATTTTTTAAATGAAAGTTTCAAGTTCTCCAGGATTCTCAGAGGATCTAAAAACCATGGGGAAGCCTCGGGACAGTTAAAACCCTTCCTGTGAATGTTTTCTAATGTTAATTGACCTGAACTTTGATTGATTTATTCGAGAAGGTTTTAGCTCTGATTCGAGTGATTCCAAAGGAATTTTACTAAATTGGAAATCTAAATTTTATAATGGAAAAGATGATTCTTAAAAAGGAGCTAAAATGACTTAGAAACAAAATTGACAAGAACAAAGGGTAAAATGAGAATTTTTGAAAAAGTCCCTTTTTAAATCCCATATATATATGAGGCGCCCTTCTTCTACCTTCATTTAGGTAGACCAAATTCGACCTAAAAGCCAAAGAAGACTTAAGGGAGGAGGGCGCACAAGAACAAGGCAAAGGAGAAGGGAAAAACTTAAGAAAAAGGTAAGAAATTGTTGGAATTTCCTAGTCTTCTCTTTAGGAAATTTCTTCTCCTCCTTCTCCCCTTTCTCCCTATGGTTTTCTTAAGATTTTTGGTGCTATTTTAAGGTCAAACCAAGTAGGAAAAATTTAGATTTGAAGAGAGAAGGCCAAGAAAAATGAGAAACAAGCAAGAAAACAAGCAAAAACAAGGTAAATCTTCTATCCTATGGTAGCTACTCTCCCCCCTTCTTCTCCCTATTTCACCCCATGTAGGTAGATGTAAGAGGGTTGGAATTTTGAGGAGAACCAAGGGTGAATTCTATAAATTTAAGAGAGGAGAATAAGAATATTCAAAGAGATTCAAGTAAAAGTCATGGATTTGCAAGATAGGGAGGCTAGGGGTTTTGATTGCACCTTGAACTCTATCATGAACCCTAGTCATATTTTATGATATTTAAGTGTTCATATGAGTTCCTAAGACACCAAGAGAGCTTCCTACATATTTCTCCCATCAAAGGAAGCAAAGAAACTCCAAAGGTGCCAAGAAGAGTACATGCTTTGCCCAAGAAGAGTTCATGCACCTAGGGAGTGTTTTAATTCTATCTAAGTTTAGATTTGCATCATGTGTGATGGGAGAATACAAGAGGAAGCCTTAAAAAAATTTTAGAAACCATAGATAGTGAGATGGCCTTATATGTTCCATAATATGGCTTAAGGAAGTAACACCTAACTAGGCTCCTAGAATTGATTATGTGATGACTCTAAGAGGTTTTAAATGGAGTCAAGAATCATAAATAAATGGAGAGAATGGAGCCAAGATAATATTTTCTAAAGGTTACTTAATTAAGTGCATTATGGAACCATAAAATCTCATTCCCTCCTCTCTAATGTTCTAACATACTAGGTGGACAAAGTGAACAAGGCAATGAGAGACCATACCTTGGGAGATGAAAGTATGACATTAAAGTGCATGAAATTTGCTTTTTTAGGCCATTTAAGTGACAAATGTTGTAACCTATTATTGTATATGACTAATGACCTCTTGAGCATGTGTAATTATGTTAATATGTGATATATAAGTAAGAGATTATATTATGTAAATACTAGAATGTAAATTGAACATGTAATGGCAAATTTAGCTTCTTGAAAGCTTGATGCATTAGTAAATAAGTGAAAGTGGAATTACCAAATTGAAATGCATGAGGTTTAAAACCAGTTGGCAATTCATACAAGTCATATTCATGCTTTTAAACTGGCCCAAGAGGTGCCAAACATCAAGGGAAGCTATTTGGACACATTTGATATCTAATGTGGACTAAAATTGACTATATTGGAAACCTATACCACTTTTTATCCAAATGAACTCTTCTTGATTTAAGATTTCGCATGAAACTAAAGCTTATTTAGAGATTTTTGGGAAGCTAAAGTACATAATTTTTGGAGGTCTATGAAATATTTGATGAATTTTTAAAGTTAAAAAAATTTCTGATTTTGGTTCATGGTATTGTTTACACTGGTATGAAATTAAATTCTATCACTTATGGGGGCAAGTGATGTCCAATTGCCACAAAATTTTATAAGGAGAAACTAGACATTCCCAGTGACTTGTATCAACTAGAAACACCCCATTTAGATGTCTAGAGAGGGAGATATGAATTTTTAAAATTTCTACCTAGTATCAGGCATTCAGATAGACCTTAGGTACTGTTTGATTGATTTTAAGGTCTGGATGTACCTGAACTAGTCTAAAGTTATTTTTTCCCTCTAGCTAACATTTATAACTTTTCAGATTAGTATCATTTGCATGAATTAGTTTTTTTTGGAATTAATTCTACATTTTTGAAATTTACAGTAGAAAGTTGTATTAGTACTAGTAATCAGTTAGACCTCTACACATTTTTGAATGTCAAACGTCCTCTGTGCAATATTTCATGGTCTGGACATATTTTTAGCATAATATAGATATCTGTAACTTTCCATAATGGTAAAGAATATATGGTTTTGAGTTTTCTAGAATTAGTTATGATTTTTCAAAATTTGTGATAGAGAAAGGGAAATTTTGGCTGAGGCTACCATCATGAATTTTATGTATTCCCTTGCCTTGCATGAGTTGTAGACCACTTTTGGTGATGGATTTGAGTTATATCTATGTAATTAAATATAAGAGTGTGATATATGAGTCTATATGGCCCATGGGACTCTGAAGAAAAAATTTTATCCGTGGCAAAGTGCATGTACATTCATTGTTCTCATGCTACTTTTCCTACTTCATCATCAAATGCATAGAATAAGATCTAGAAATGGCATGAAATAAGCTAGAAATATATGGTGTTACACATGCAAATTAGGCCTTTAGGTGTAATTCATGGCCTCTTTGTATACCTTAAGGAGCCATTCTTGAAATTTAATTTCTAGGCTTCAAAATCTCATTATATATAATCTTTATAATTCTTATAAAATTCATTATAGCCATAAAAAAAAATCATTAAACCAACCTAGAACCATATGATCTAATTAATATCTTTGAACCCTAACTTTTCACTTTCAAAAATAGAGTTCCTAAATTCATTCGAATAGCTCCATTAGGATTTATAATTCATATTTAAGCCACTCATAACCTTAAAATCAATGAAACAACTCCCTAGGTATTCAAACTAAGGCTTGGCTGAAACACGCACCTACTCCCTTCCTTGGAGTTTTGTTTGTATCTTAGAAAATTTTAAGGCTTTAAGGGATCCATGATTCATTCCTTATTCAATTATGGTATTAGAGGGCTTACTTAACTCGCTTAGGGTTTTGAATCTCTCAAGGGCAATACCAAACCCTAAGTGACCCTTATAGCATTCTATTGGTTCTTTATCAATTCTAATCACATATTCTTAATTTTCACCCTTTAAAACCCTTAATTTCACCATGGATTCATCAAACTCAAGTCTCTTTCTCTTCTTCCCTCTCTTGGTGAAATTGAAAGTTGGCTAGGGTTCCATACATAACAAGTTTTCTTAGCCCTAAATCATTATCATTTGAAGGTGCTTTTGATGAAGAATATTTTGGTGCAATTAGTTCCTTTAAAAGAGCTTCTTCATCTAAGAGTTCAGCCATAAAACTCACTCTTTTAAGAAACTAAAACCATGGAAAGAAAGAGGAGAAAGAGTGTAAAAAAGTTTGTAATAACATTATAGACAAATTCTCCATGTTTACTTACTTAGGAGTAGCTTTCTTTCCTTGCTTCTTCCTCCTTCTTCATGCCACTTTAGGTCTAGTCTTGAAGTTGTTCAAGTTGGCCAAATGAAGAAGAAGAAGAAGAGTGGTGTGCTATATATATAGGAGAACTAGGGTTTTGCAACTTTTAAAATTTTTAATTTTACCCTTACGTTTTAATTTCACTATTTGAGTTTTGTACTTTCAGAAACTAACAGTTCCAGAATAAAATTTAAGATATACTACTCATTAAAAATGGCTATTTTGAGGTTATAAGGATTTAAAACAATTTGAAAAAGTCCTGTCAAAGTTATAACCAATCGAAGTCCTAAACCATACACCTCAGGGATCTAATCAAACTAACCTTATCTGGTTATTCTACTAATCTTTTCATTATATTATGATGAGGAATATTCATTTCTTAATCCAATTCTTATATTTTCTAAATCCATGAGTTTTCCATCAATTAGGCCCATATTAGTACTTTTTAGTTCTGCCTAGTCTTTTCTGGCCCCATGACTACTTTTTAGTTCATTCGTTTCATTCTTTAGGGACTATATTGGTTTACAAAACATAAAATATTGTATTTCACCCCATAAAAATAAATTTTGTCACCAAAATTTAGAACATACCTCAATTGAATAATTGTGGATGCTACTTTATGATATTGTCACCCACTTCCTAGGTTACCTCATCAAAAGATAGGCCCTTCCAAACCACTTTCACCAAAGGAATGCTCTTATTTCTTAATTTCTTGATCTTCATATCAACAATTTTCTTTGGTGCTACTCTAACATCCGGTACCTCTGTAAATGTGAGAAACATAATGCCCAGTTTCTCTGTAAATGTACATAATTCACTGGATACAAAAGAAAGTCCCCCAGATAGAATTATTTGAGGTCCAATAAAATTAGAGTGATAGTCTAGACCTCAAATAATAAGGATCAAAGGTTAGAGGTGCCTTAAAACTAAAGTTGGAATGACCAAACAAAATTCAACGAAGATGCAGTGGCATTTTCATAATTTTAGGCACTTTTTGGGAAACTCATAGGAGGAATTTTTAAATGGGAAAAATAAGTTTCTTGGGGTTCTCAAAGTCCTTAAAAATTATAGGAACCCCTAGAAAAGTTTAAACCCCTTTGGTATACGAGTTAGAAAGTCAGTGAACCTGAACTTTGACCCTTTCATTCGGGAAGCTTTTAGATCCAAATTGAGAGATTCCAATATATTTTATAAGTTAGAGAATCTAAATTTTATGATGAAGAAGATGGTTCTCAAAAAGGACTTGAAATGAGCCTAAAACGAAGAAGCGACAAAATGGGAACATAGATGTCATTTTTAATGAACAATTCTTTTATGAAATGCTTCTTAAATGGCGTCTTCCCTTCTCCCTCATTTTAGTTGACCCAAATTCTATCTAAGTCCAGGGGTAAATTCTGCTAAGAAGGGCGCACCATGGGAGAAGAAAAGAAGAGGACAAATCCAAGAAAAAGGTAAGAAAAGTGTGGAAATTCATGCTCCTTCCTTTAGTAACTTGATTCTCCTCCTTTCCACCTTTCTTCCTTTGGTTTTATTGATAAGGTTGGTTTTGTTTTGAGCTCAAAATAGAGGGGGAGAGTTCAAATTCAGAAAGGAGAACTAAAGCAAGGGAAAGAGCTTCCATGAAAAGCTTGAATCAAGGTAGAAACCACTTCCTTCCATGCTTACTTCTCCTTGTTCTTATGCATGTGTGTTTTGCCCACTCTATGGACAACCAAGAGGGATTGAATTTTGAACCAAACCAAGGATGAATCCTAGGATTTAGAGTATGGGAAATAAGAATATGCAAAGAAATTCAAGAAAGAACCATTGATTTGCAAGATGTCTAGCCTAGGGTTTCACTTGCACCTTTGTTTGTAGGAAGCTTTCTAGCCATAATTTAAGGTGTCTAAAAGTTTATGTGAGTTCCTAAGACACCAAGAGAGCCTCCCACATGCTCTCCCATCAAAGAAATCAAAACAACTCCTTTGATGTCCTTAAGAAGCATAGCCTCAGCCTAGCCTGGATGAAGTACTAAGGGATAGTTTTAAATTCTTTCAAGCTTAGTTTTGCATCATGTATGATGGGAGAATATGAGAGGAAGCCTTGATATTTTTTTTATAGAAAGCTTAGAAAGTGTGATGGAGATATAGGTTCCATATTGCAGCATAATGAAGCAACACCTACCTAGGCTCCTTGGAATGATTGTGTAATGGCTCCAAGAGGTCTAAATGGAGTCAAGTGTCATAGATTAAAAGAAAGAGTGAAGCCAAGATTATGTTTTCCTAAGGTTGCTTTATTAGGTGCCTTATGGAACTATAATTGAACCATTTCAGCCATCTAGCTTTGCAAGTACATATGTAGCTTTAGAAATTGTTTCAAAAGAGTAATTGGCTTCCATGTAATATATTTAAGCCAAAGGAATCAAGTTCCACCTTCTTGTGACTGCTTGGTCGAGGGAGAGGAACCATTATTAGGGAGAAAAGTGTGTTGTTGTGCACTAAGGTGGCTCTCTCTTCTTTCTCTCATGCATGAATAGGTGTTTATCTTGTCTTTGAATATGTGTGGGTATGTTTTAAGCCATGAAAGATGTTCTAGCATGGATTTATATGCCATGGTACCATGATACTTTGCTTATGCACTTTAATGATGCTTTTATGACTTTGAATGGCTTGCTTAAGTGTAGTGAAACTAAAATCTCTTAGCTAAGATGAGGATAAGCCAAAAACCCCCAAGAATGGGTAAGACAAAGACAAAGCCAAAAGTCTCTAAAGAGTGAGGTTTAGTCAAAAGTCCCTTAAGAAAATAGGTGAGGTAAGTCCAAAATCCCTAAAGAGAATGGGTGAGGCTAAACCATTTGCTTGGCAAGCCTATATATGTTTTATGAGACTTCTTGAGCGCAAGAAATATTTTATGAATGATTATGCACTCCATGATATCCATGCATGCATTGTTAGACTTGAATTTGCATCCTTTATGTATGGTTGAAAGGGAGAAGAGCTATTGGGATTCTTAGAATCTCATCCCTTCCTCCCCATTACCTAACATGTCTAGGTGGACTAAGTGAACCAAGAAATGAGAACCACCAAGCTTGAAAAAGAGAAATTGACAACAAAGTGTGTGATTTTGTCTATTTTGTAGCTATATGAATAGCAGATGAGGTAGTCCTATGGTGAATATATTGTATAAACACTTGAACATATATAATTACATGAATACTTGATGTGTATATGAGATTTGGTGCCATATGAATGATATAGCAATTTTTAGACATTGAATAGCAAGGTATAACTCATGTGTTCTTGTGTGTATCTTGGGGTGATAGTTTGAGTTTGTGAAATCTGGATTTGACCACCTTTAAAACATGTTAGTAGATCATTTTGGTACTTTCCTACATGCTCAAGTGGCCATGAATGTCTTAGGAGCTAATGTGGACCATTTGAGATCCTTGGAAGGCACAAATTTGACCATTTTGGAATCCAATGTCAAGATCTGACCCAGTGAATGAATTTTTTCATGAAATTTGGCATGTATATAGATATCATCTAAAGCTTTTTAGGAAGATAAAGACCAGATTATTTGGAACTCTGTGTAATTAATTATGAATTTTCAAAGTTGGCAAATTTCAACCGTTTTGGTATAGTTACTGTTCATACGGTCAGTTTCTTCTCCAATATCATTTAAGAGTCAAATGGTGTCCAATACTCATGAAATTTTATAAAAATAAACTAAACATGATAAAATTTCTATGGCCATCGAGATCACTCGAATTAGATGTCTGAGAAGGAGATATGAATTTTTAAAGTTCTTTGACAGTACTAGTAACGCTAGACAAGTTTAGGTACTGTTCCATCGATTTCCAGTGACTAGACGTCCCTATTTTGGTCTAGACTTATTTTTAACATAAATTATACATTTGTAACTTTCCAGAATGGTATAGTATACTTGATTTCAATTTTTTCTAAAATTAGTTATGATTTTCCAAAGTTTATGACAGAAAGCTAGCACACCAATCTGAGGCAGAACTTGTGAATTTTATGTATATGGTTCATGAGCTCGAGTTTTTGGCAACATCTTGAGATGATTTTGAGTTTTATATGTAACACCATATTTAACTAGCTTGCCTTATGACCCACGAGACTCCAAAGAAAAATTTTTATTTGTGGCAAAGTGCATGTACATTCATTATTCTCATGCTACCTTCCTTGCTTCCTAGAGGGTCTTGCATCATTTGGTCTAGGAACCTTCAACAGGATGACACTTTGCTTGGGACCGACTAGAAAACAAGAATGTTAGTCAAAAGAAAGACCCTAAGAGAACCCATCTCTTAGAACCTAGCCTCAAGACACCATAAAGGAAGACCAATCCTTTGATAAGTCACGTGAGCTCTCAGAGAACACAAAGAAGCAAAGGCCTTACTGAGGATTAAATAATACTCAAATTCATTCATCGATCTCCAAAATAAAGTACAATAGAAAGCCTTTTATAGGCAAAGTTTCTAAAAGACTAAAATCTTAATAAAAGTAAAACACTAAAATCTAATTAGAAATATTTTAAATGGTACCTAAAATCAAGGAATAAGATTAGGATTCTAATTTTAACTTAATCTCAAAGATAAGATCTTCAACCAAGTCTTAGAAATAATAAAATAAATAAATAATGAAATACATAAAGAATCTTAGCTAAAACTTATCAACTTCTTTAAATAGTCACATGGGATGCTCATGCTTCACTAAAAATCACATGGTTGACACATGATTCTTAATCTCTTGCAATTGAACTCTAATTGGGCCTTGGCACTCCTCTTGTATGTATATAACTACATTGGGCCTTCAACTTGTTGGATATTGACTCTAGTTGCTCTATGGACTCTTCTTAGGACATTGGGCTTCCACTTGGACTTTCACTTTTGCATCTTTAAGGAGATCTCATATCTAAAGTCCAATTCAACTCTAAGATCAGGATGCCTAATGTGTTGCTTCTTACTAGCTTTATCTCGTGTTTAGAAGCTCCAATAAGGATGATTCCAAAATGAGGTGAGAGCTAAGAGTTTAAGATTCAATATTGACCCATTAATCATTTGAAAACTCCGTGAAATGATGATGAAAGCATTCATCAAATTTGAATGATGTTCAACATATTTTGAATTGATCAAATATGGATCTTGGGCTTTAAACTTAGGTTAACGTCCAACATAGAGATTCTTTTAAGCTCTTGGAAGTTCTTGGACATATATTAGCACAATTTGGGCCTCTTAAGCATAAGACATCCCTTCATGAGTCATTTAGAACTAAATCATGCGCTTTTGAATAATTTAAGTTTTTTGATGGATGAGGGCTTCTCGAACTTGTTATGCTACAATAGGCATGCCTACTGATATTGTATCACATTCCATACTTAAATTGCACCATACCATTCATACAACATTCAATCTCAATTGCACATGACACATTAGTAACATGTTCATAATGTCATAGGGCATATACAATAATAATCTATAACACTTGCTATTCATATGGCCTTAAAGAAGCAAGATTCATGCACTTTGTTGTCAATCTCTTATCTTCCAAGGTGTTGGCTCCCATTACCTTGTTCTCTTGGTCCATCTAACATGTTAGAATATTGGAGAGAAGAAAATGAGATTCAAAGAATCCCAATAGCTCATCTTCCTTTCAATCACTTATAAAGTATGCAAACTAAGTCTTACAAATGTATGCATAAGTATCATAAATTGTACAATCATTCAAGAGACATTTTCAACACTTGAACAAGTCATATATAGCATACAAAGGCTTGCCAAGCAAGTGGATTAGCCTCACCCATTCACTTGTGGATCTTGGACTTGCCTCATCCATTCTTTAATAGGTTCTTGGACTCAACCTTACTCTTGGGAGTCAACCTCACTTTTGGGAGACTATTTCCTTTGTCTCAACCAATTCTAAGGGTTTTTGGCTTATCATCACTATGGCTAAGGGTTCTTGGCTTCACCACACTCAAACAAACCAAAGCAAGTATCATAAATATCATTTAGAAACATAATGCATTATCATGGTACCATGGCATATGGAATCATACTAGAATACCTTTCATGGTATAAAACATACATACACACATCCAAAGACAAGCCAAACATACACTCATGTATGAGATAAGGAGGAGTGAGCTACCTTAGAAGCAAGCACACTTTTTCTCTTGAATCAATGCTCCCTTCCTTGGCCTCATACACACAAAGGTGTGGGAATGATTCCTCTTGGCCTAAACACAATTTATGGAAGCCAATTAGGTTTATGAAATTAATTCTAAGGCTACACATCTTGCTTAGACACTAACTTAGCTCATTAACCTTTTTTATGGTTCCAAGAATACACATAATAAAGCAACACCAATCAAATAAATTTTAGGCTCTATTCTTTCCTTTCATATATGATTCTTGATTACTTTTAAGCCTCTTGGAGTCATCACACAATTAACATAAATAGCCTAACTAATATTGCTTCTTTAGATCATATTATGGAATGTAAGATACCAATTCATTCTTTAGGCCTCTTAAATTTTTTTAAAGGTTTCCTCTCATTTTCATTCATCATATATGACTCAAAAATGGGTTTGAAAAAAATTTAAAACTCTTCCTAGGTATACAAACCCTCTTAGGCTGAGACTAGAAAGCAATTGGCTCTCCATAGACTTTGTTTTGTTTTCTTAATGGAGGAAGCACATGGGGAGACTTCTAGGGATCTTAGGAAGTCATTTAAACATTCATTTAGGCCTAAGAATAATTACATCAACTTAAATTTTCAAGGGAACCTATGAAACCCTAGGTTTGCCACCTTGAAAATCAATGGCCTTTTTTTGAATTTCTTTGCATATTCTCACTCTCCTCCCTTAAATTCATGGAATTCACCCTTAGTTCTCCTCAAAATTCTAGCCCTCTTGTAGCTACATATATGGGGTGAAATAGGGAGAAGAAGGGGGGAGGAGTAATTACCATAGGATGAAGATTTTACCTTGTTTCTATAGCTTTTCTTGCTTGTTTCTCACTTTCCTTAGCTTCCTCTCTTCAAATCCGAATTTCCCCCTCTTGGTCTAACCTCAAAAAAACACCAAAAACTTTAAGAAAACCATAGGGAGAAAGGGGAGAAGGAGGAGAAGAAATTTCCTAAAGAGAAAGCTAGGAAATTCCAATAAAATTCTTACCTTTTTCTTGAGTTCTTCCCTTCTCCTTTGCCTTGTTCTTGTGCATCTTCCTCCCTTGAGTCTTCTTTGGTTTTTGGGCAGAATTTGGTTGACCTAAATGAGGGGAGAAGAAGGGCATCTTATATATATAGGGGTTTAAGAAACACTTTTTCAAAAATTTTTATTTTGTCCTTTGTTCTTGACATTTTTGTTTCTTACTCGTTTTAGCTCCTTTTTGAGAACCATATTTTCCATTATGAAATTTAGGTTCCCAATTTAGTAAAATGCCTTTGAAATCACTCAAATCAGAGCTGAAACCTTTTCAAACGAATCCTTCAAAGTTCGGGTATATCGACATTGGAAAATGTCCACCAGAGGGACTTTAGCTGTCCTGGGGCTTCCCATGGTTTTCAGTGCCTCTAAGAACCCCAGAGAACTCAAAACTTTCATTTAAAAGGCCCTCCTATGTGAATTCCAAAATTTACTCAAAATTACAAAAATATCAGTACGTTTCGTAAGTTTTTTCGTAAAATTTTGTTTCTTCATTCTAGCTCTGTTTTTCTTTCTGTTTGAACCTGAGATTCTCATTTTTAGGAGTCTAGAATGCTCCCAAATTTTTTGGGACCTTAACTAAGTCATTATAGGGGACTTGCTTTTGCATCTGGTGAAGTTCGTTTGTTTTCAGAGAAACCATATGTTACGTTTCTCACTTTTTCTCTCTTTTTTGGAGAACCGAATCTTATAGTATACATGTATTTAAATATGAGAATGAGATGGATGAATTCATATGTTCCATGGGACATGAAATGAAAATATTATCTACGACGTAATGCAAAAATAATCTAATATTTTAATGCCATTTTCTTGAGAATGTGTACTTGGCTAAGGAAATGCAAGCTATAATGGCATGAGATGAGGTAAATGAATATGGTGTTACTACTACATAAGAAAGATTATCCTACAACTAGATGTGCTCATATTCTATGGTATGTGAAGGGTCTGGCAAGTACTTTTTAAGTTGAGAGATATGGAATACATCATGGATTTGGGACAGGTTAGAAGGCAAGGTAATATGGTAAGAAACAAGTCTAATTCTTTCAAGGATTTCAAATGGACCAATATACTTAAAAATAAGCTTTCTTACCTTAATAGACTGACCCACACTAATAATTAGAGATACTTGAATGAATATATGGTTTCTAGTTTCAAACTTTAATGGCCTCCTTCTTTTTTCTACATAACTCTTTTGTCTACTATAGACCATAAGGAGTTTTTTTTTCAATTAATCCTATCTACCTCCTAGCCTGGTTTATTATCTCATGTTCTATCAGACTCCCCTTACCTAGTTCTACCCAACATAAAGGTAATCTACATTTTCTCTCATACAGAGCCTCATACGAGGCTATCCAGATATTGAAATGATGACTATTGTTATATGTAAACTTAGCTAATGGCAAATACACATCCCAATTCCTTTTCATCTCTAACACATATGCCCTTAACATGTCCTCTAGAGTCTGAGTAGTCCTTTTTGTTTGACCATCTGTCTGGGGTGATAAACAGTACTAAATCTAAGCTTTATTTTCAAAATTGCCAAAAGTGACCTCCAAAAGTTTGATGTAAACTTGAGGTCTCTATCAAATACAATACTGTTAGGTAGCCTATAGAGTCTCACTATCTCTTTTATATACAGTTAGGCTAATTTATCTAATATACATGTAGCCTTGATTGGTAAAAAAATGTGTAGATTTTATCAATCTATTCACTATTACCCAAATAGCATTATACCCAAATGATATTCTTGGTAACCTTATGATAAAATCTATAGCTATATTATTCTATTTCCACTCAAGGATATCTAGGCATTATAATAACCTTGTTAGTCTTTGATACTCAATTTTCACTTTTTGACACACTAGACATTTAACCATATAACTGGCTATATCTATTTTCATCCCTAGCCAACAATTGTTTTTTCAAATTTTGATATATACATCATTGTGGCACCTAGATGAATTGTATATTTGCTCTTATGTGCCTTCTCTAGAATTTTTTCTTTCAGTTCAATTTTATTTGGCACATCACCATGCCATCCTTTGATATCTTAAATTCTGAGGTCTTGCCTTGGAAAATCATTCTTGATCTGGTTTAAGAAGTTGTCCTCTCTAGGTATCTAATATTTAGGCTCTTAGCTCATTCTATATGCTAGTCTCACTCAATAACAGTTTGTCTGAAAGCATGCAGTAGGAAATGTTCATCTTGCTAAACTTCTCTATGAGTTCCTATACCTGGATCATCATATATGCTACATATATAAACTTTCTACTTAAAGCATCAACCATAACATTTTCCTTACCTGGATAGTATTTCAATATATAGTCATAATGTTTTAAAAATTTTATCCATTTTCATTATCTTATATTTAATTCCTTTTGATCAAATAGATATTTCAAACTCCTCATTATATATTTCCACTGTGGCACTAGATAGGTAATGCCTTCATATTTTGAGGGTAAATATCACTGTAACTAATTCTAAATCATGTGTGGGATAATTTTTCTCCTATGCCCTCAATTGTCTAGAGAGGTATATGCCACTAACCTACCTTATTGCATCAACATACATCCTAACCCTTTCCTCAAAATATCACTATAAACCATAAAAGGTTTACTAGGGTCAGGTATAATCAACATAGGGGCGGTGGTCATACGGAGTTTCAATTCCTAGAAACTCCTTTCACAACTATCATCCTACACAAATGGTCTCTCTTTCCTAGTTAACCTGGTCAGTGTTAAGGCTATTTGAGAAAAGCCATGTATGAACCTTCTATAATAACCTACTAAACTTAGAAAACTTTTAACTTCAATGATGGTCTTAAGCCTATCCCATTGTAACACAACTTCAACTTTAACTTTATGGGAATCAACAACAACCCTCGACTGTGAGATTACTTGACCTAGAATCCTCACTTTAGTTAACCAAAACTCATATTTCTTAAGTTTAGCATATAGTCTCTTTTCTCTAAAGGTCTTAAGAACTATTCTCAAATACCTTTCATGCTCCTCAAAGGACTTGGAGTATACAAGAATGTCATCAATAAAGACCATTATAAATTTATCCAAATATGATCTGAACACCCTAATCAAATAGTCCATAAAAATAGTTGATGCATTAGTTAAATCAAATAACATAACTAGGAACTCATCATGTCCATATCTAGTCCTAAAGGCCCTTTTTAGGATGTCTTCAGCTTTAACTCATAACTGATGATAGTTAGATCTAATGTCTATTTTAGAAAACATTAATGCTCTTACCAATTGATCTAAAAGATCATTAACTTTAAAGAGGGATATTTATTCTTAATAGTGACCTTATTAAGTTCTCTATAATTGATATATAATCTTAGGCTACCATATTTCTTTTTCACAAACAAAATAGGAGCTCCCTAAGGTGACACACTAAGGCATGTGAATCCTTTCTCAAACAATTTCTCAATTTGCTTTTAGATATCAGTCTAGCCCCAGGCACAATATCAATGGAAAACTTTATCTTTCTCTCAAGTGGCAGACTACTAAAATCAAAATTCCTATGGAAAACTTTCGAGAATTCTCTATGTAATATCTGGTTCTTTGAAAATGAGAGAAAATGTGAGAAACATACCATACGGTTTATCCGTAAACGTAAAAAATTCACCAGATATAAAGGGAAGTCCCTCAGATAGCGTGATCTGAGGTCCTAAAAATTTATGTAGCATTGTAGACTCCTAAAAATGAGAATCCCAGGCTTAGACGGAAAGAAAAACAAAGCTAAAATGAAGAAACAAATTTGAAAAAAATATTGATGAAACGTAATGGCATTTTTGTAATTTAAAGCAAATTTTAGAATTTTCACGTAAGAGCTTTTTAAATGAAAGTTTTGAGTTCTCTGGGGTTCTCAAAGGTCCTGAAAACCATAGGAAGCGTTGGGACAGTTAAAACCCCTCCGATGGACGTTTTTCAAAGTTAGTTAACCTGAACTTCGACAGATTCATTTTGAAAGGTTTTAGCTTTTATTTGAGTGATTCTAAAGGCATTTCCTTAAATTAGGAGCATAAATTTCATAATGGAAATGATGGTTCTAAAAGAGGAGCTAGAACGAATTAGAAACGAAAATGCCAAGAATAAATGGCAGTATGAAAATTTTTGGAAAATGGAAACTTCTTGAACCTTCTTATATTTCACCCTCCTTCTCCCCTCTTTTAGATCGACCTAATTCTACCGTAAAACCAGAGAATCTTAGTTACACCAAGAGATGAGGTTTTGAAGGGAGAAAGGGTATGAAACTTCATGGAATTTCAAGCTCTTTCTTTAGTAAGATGTTTCTCCTCCTTCTCCCCTTTCTTCCTATAGTTTTCTTGAAATTTTTGGTGTTGTTTTGAGGGTAGAACAAGGAGGAAAATTTTTGCATTTGAAGAGAGGAAGAAATAAGCAAGAAATCTAGGAAAAATAAGGTAAATCTCCATTCCATGGTAGCCACCTCTTGTCCCCTTCTTCTCCTTGGTTCGTCCCATATATGTAGCTTCAAGAAGACATGGAATTTGGGCAAAACCAAGGATGAACCTTAAGGAAGAGAGTGTAGAGAATAATAATATGCAAAGGAAATTAACTAAGAATAATTAGATTTCAAGATAGGGAGGCTAGGGTTTTAATTGCACCTTGAACTCTACCATGAACCCTAGCCATATTTTATGATGTTTAAGTGTTCATATAGGCTCCTAAGACACCAAGAGAGCTTCCTCCATACTTCTCCCATCAAAGGAAGCAAAGAAACTCCAAAGGTACCAAGAAGAAGCATAGGCTTGGCCTAAGACGCTTAGGGCACTTAAGAGTAGTTTTAACTTGTTCCAAACTTATTTTTGAGTCATATATGATGGAAGAGGATGAAAGGAAGCCTTGAAAAAATTTTAGAAACCATAGATAGTAAGATGGTATCATAGGTTCCATAGTATGTCTTAAAGAAGCAACACCTAGCTAGGCTCTATGATTTGATTGTGTGATGACTCCAAGAGACCTAAAAGGAGTTAAGAATCATAAATGAATGAAGAGAATGGAGCAAAGATCATGTTTCCTTAGGGTTGCTTCATTAAGGGCATTATGGAACCATAAAAGAGCTATATGAGTTACTTAGCCTTTCTAGTGAATGTATGGCCTTAGAATTTGATTCAAGAATATAGTTGGCTTCTATATGATGTGTCTAGGCTAAGAGAAACAAGCCTCACATCATTATAAGTGTGTGGCTGAGAGAGGGAGCAAAATTCCAAGAGAAAAAGTGTTCTTGTATAGTAAAGGTAGCTCTCTCCACCTTCTCTCATGCATAAATGTGTGCTTACCTTGTCTTTTGAATGTGTGTATGTGTATTTTAAGTCATGAAAAGTGTTCTAGCATGATTTCATATGCCATGGTACTATGATAATATTTTATACATTTAAATGATGTTTTATATGTTTGCCTTGGTTTGCTTGAGTGTGGTGAAGCTAAGAACCATCTAACCATAGTGAGGATGAGCCAAAAACCTTTAAAATTAGTTGAGACAAAGTAAAGAGTCTCCTAAGAGTGAGGTTGAGTCAAAACCTCTTAAAGAAAATATGTAAGGCAAGTCCAAAATACATAAGAGAATGGGTAAGGCTAATTCATTCACTTGACAAGCCTATGTATGCTTTGTATGACTTGTTCAAATGCCAAGAATGCTTCTTGAATGATCATACATGTCATTATGCTCATGCATACATTTTGAAGACTTGTTTTGCATTCTTTATGTATGATTGAAAGGGAGATGAGCTATTGGGATTCTTTGAATCTTATTCCCTCCTCTTCAATGTCTTAACATGCTAGGTAGAGCAAATGAACAAGGTAATGGAAGCCACTAAGTTGAGAGATGAGAGTTTGACATCAAAATGCCTAATTTTGTCATTTTTGTAGCCATACACATGGCATATGATGTAATCCCATGATAGAATTGTGATGTAATCATTTTAACATGTGTAAATACTCATATATATGATGTATAAATGAACATTAATGCCATATGCATGATATAATATGATATGGGTATGGAATGGCAAGACTAGACATATTCATTCTTATGTATATCATGGGGTGTATAACATCTAGTCCCTCCGTAAACGTGAGAAACACAATGTTCGGCTTCTCCGTAAATGTCAGAAATAAGCCAAATATAAAAGAAAGTCCTTGAAATAGAAGGAATTGGGGCCAACTAAAATTAGGAGAAAAGTCTAAATAATAGAAAATGAGAATTTGAGCCTTGAGTTGCCCAGAAACCAAGGCTAGAGTGATTCGAAAAATTTACCGAAAGGCCAGTAACATTTTCGTAAATATGGGCACTTTTTGAAAAACTCATAGGAGGACTTTTTAAATGAAAGTTTTAAGTTCTCCGGGGTTCTCAGAAGCCCTGAAAACCCTAAGAAGCCTTAAGACAGTTAAAGTCCCTCCAGTATACATTTTCTAATAGCGGTGAGCCCAGACTTTGACTGGATTGTTCGAGAAGGTTTTAGCTTTAATTTGAGTGATTCCAAAAGTATTTTACTAAATTGTGAATCTAATGGAAAAGTTAGATAGTGTTTTAATTTATTCTAGCTTTAGTTTGGGACTTCATATGATGGTAGAAGGTGGGAAGAACCCTTGAAAAACATTTAGAAGCCATAGATAGTGAGATGGAGGTGTAGGCTCTATAATGTAGCATAATGAAGCAACTCCTAGCTAAAATCCTTAAAATAATTGTATGATGACTCCAAGGGGTCTAAATGGAGTCAAGAATCATAAATTAAAGGAGAGAAGGGAGCCAAGATCATGAATTTTTGTAGTTGCTTCATTAAGTGCCTTATGGAAGCATAATGGAGCCATAAATCAAAGTAGCATCATGTAAAGTGTGTATAATGCCAAGGATTTTTTCCATGAGTAATTCATGTTTCTTTTGGCGTGTTTAGGCCAAGAGAAATGATCTCTACCTTCTTGGGTGTGTGAGGTCAAGGGAGAGGACTCAAGGCTTAAGGAAAAGGTGTGTAATTGCTTCTAAGGTAGCTCTCTCCACCTTCTTTCATGCATGGATATGTGTTTAGCTTGTCTTAGAATGTATGAATGTGTATTTTCAAGCCATGAAAAGTATGCTAGCATGATTTTATATGCCATGGTTTCATGATGACATATTATGTTTCTAAATGATGTTATGATGTGTGCTTGGGTTTGCTTGAGTGTGGTGAGGCCAAGAACCCTTAGCCATGGTGAGGATGAGCCAAGAACCCTTGAGATTGGTTGAGACAAAACAAAGAGTCTCCAAAAAGCAAAATGGGCTCCCAAGAGTATGGTTGAGTCCAAGAATGCATTAAAGAATGGGTGAGGCAAGTCCCACATCCACCAAGAATTAGGTGAGGCCAATCCACTTGCTTAGCAAGCCTTTGTATGCTATGTATGGCTTTCTTAAATGATGAAAATGCTTTTTGAATGTTTGCATATGTCTATATGACCATACATGCATTTATGAGACTTATTTGCATCCATTATGTATAATTGAATGGGAGATGAGCTATTGGTGTAACACCCCATAACTTATTAATGGGGATTATGGTGAATTAAGGAATTAAGATAGGGATTTGGAATATATATATATATATATATATAAAAGAAAAATAAGGTTTCTAAAGAAATGGATTTATTTTAGATATTTCGAACTAATAATCATGTCTAGTTATTGTTAGGTGGATATATATTAATTATGGTTACGAGTTTAATTAAGGAATCAACTAAGGGGAGTTAGACATTTAATTTGGGCCTTATGATCAATATATTTCTGTCATGAGCCAAGCAAGAAAGCCCACTTGTAGTTGGTAAGAAGGTCCAATCTCATTTCTTAAGAGCCCAACTCTCATTTCATTAACTAAACCCATCAACTTATGGCCCAATAAGCACATATCTGAACCTAAGTGGATTTTGGGATTTAAGGTTAGCCCAAACCCATCTAAAACCCTAACTTACTCAACCCCTTACCCTCTATTTTGTAGACCAACTCAATCTTAGGTAAGGGAGAACTCCATTTTCACATAAGAAGAGAGGAGGCTAGGGTTTTCTACATTCCTCCACCATTTCTGACTTCTAGAGGAAGATTTGGCCAAGATAATCTATATAAAACATGTCCCTCTCATTCTCCTCTTCATTTTGGTCCGATTGGTTTGTCATTTTGAGAATCTTTCATCTCTTCTTAGGATGGAATATGGTTCTTGGATGATTGTTGCAAGATTTTTGGAGTTGGAGGTTAGAGGGATGATTAGGTAAGCTTTTCCCTTCCATTTTGTGTATTACTTTGCTAGAAAATGCCTCTAAGGATTGATTATCATAATGGGTTCTGTTATTATGCAAAATTACAAGGAGAAAATGGTGAAAAACTGAATTTTCTGGGCTTGATGACTCAAATCCGAATTTGGGAATATCTCATAGTGTGTTCTTAGTAGTTGAAGCTCAACTCAGTCCATTTAACCCCTTAGATGTATGGGTAAGTGATTTATCTGCTTTTATGAGATGTATGTACTAAATTTCTATCATTTGAACTGACTTTTGGTGTATGGCTTTTACATGTGGGCAAATGGAGATGTTAGGAGTGATCCATTGTGAGTTCTTATTGTTGTGACCTTGAATTGGTGCAGTAGACCCTTAAGAAGCTTAGGTAAGAAGTTCTTAATATACTCTTATTAAGATTAATCTATGGATAGGAAAATTTCTTACTAATGGTAGTTGAATAATGATGATTATGCTTATGTTAGGCCTGGTGTGCTTTGAATCATGATGGTAGCTAAAGGATAAGTAATTGGCTTCATTGAGGTAACTGGGGTTATTTTCCTAATTCCATGTATATGCTCATGTTAATTTGATATTTGTTACACATGCTTGATTTTGAAATACTAAATGACTGGTTGACTACTTGATTATTATTGTAATTGGACCTTGTGAGTTCATGGTGAAGCTGTAGTATGACTACCACCCATGCATATGCTTCGATCGAGCACCGAGTTGTGATCAGACCCCAAATGCACTGAGCCCTGGTTGTACTCATTATAGAGTAGGTGCCATGGACGAACCTCTCCTAGTGTTATTGGACATTAACATGTTGTGTATAATTGCTGGTATGGTATAGTAGTTATTAGTAGTTCAACTAGTTCATTTGCAAATTGAATTGATGATTCTGGTATTAAGGACATAAAATTGCATTAGATTCATTAACTTGTACATATATATGGAAATTACCTTTTGTTACTGAGATTGTATATCTCACCCCGTTGTGGGCTAACATTTTCAGGGACCGGACCTCTTAGTGGCAAGGAGAAAATTAATGGAAGCTTATTATGTGGTTTAGTAGTAGGTAGGTTTAGAAACCTTGTCAGATTGTATTTGTATAACTAGACTACTAACTTTATGTAATTGCCGCATTGCATCATGAATTGCCAAGCATAGGGACTGTAATCATTTGATACATCATATGTCAACTTAAACTAGTGATGTATGAAATTTTCTAATGGAACTTATGTTTGAATGAAAATGTGAGTAGTGTATGAACTATTTGCTATCCTTGATCTATGAATTCACGGGTTTATGGTGGCTAGAGGGTTAAGGATCTACATATGAGTTTTGAGTGGGTAATGATAGATGTGTTAGGTAGATTAGGTAAAAGAAAGACACTAAATATTCACAAACTAAGTTAAAGTGGCCTAGAGTATTGCTAGAGGGGGAATTGGAGAGCATGAGATGAAATCTTGGGAGTTATAAGAACATAAGGGAATTGGCCACGGCCAACATTTAATTGGCCTCGGCCAAATGTGGTGAAACTGCCAAGGAAGAAAACAGAAAGCAATTGGCCTTAACAAACAGTGAGGTTAGCCACGGCTAAGTCTGAGAGGCAGATTTGGGAGTGTTCCAGAGGATATTTGGCCACAGCGAAATGTGAAAAATTTGTGAAAGTGTAAGGAGTTGAACCCGAGAGTAATTGGCTACGACGCAAGGGAATTTAGCTGCGGCGAAGGTGCTCTATTTCGCATATTCACCTAAAAACCTTAATTTCTCTTAAGGTAATGCTAAGGAATGATCTAGAAACACTTGTAAGAGGATTTTATGAGTTGGAATTGATGGATGGAAGAACAAATGCTCCTCATTGATAATTAAATTCACTTGCATATTCAAATAATTGTGGTTGTCTAGCTAATGACCTTAACAATATTAAGGTTTCAAATTTTCTCACTTTTTCCCGATGTGATTAATCTTAATGACTTCAAACCTTGATTTATGATTATTAATTACGTCTTTAACCTTAATTACTATAATTTGAAGTTAGGGTCATTACAATTAGGATTCTTTGAATTTCATCCCCTCCTCTCCAATATTCTAACATGCTAGGTGGACCGAGAGAGCAAGGTAATGGAAGCCAACCCCTTGGGAGAAGAGAGTAGGATATTAAAGTCCATGGAATTGCCTACTTTAAAGCCATATGAATGAAAAATTTTGTAATCCATGATTGTTTATGTTCTATGAGATCATGAATATGTATAAATATGTTGATGTATCATGTATGAATGAGAGATTATGGCATGTGAATACTAGAATGTAAAATGAGTATGAAATGGCTATTTTTGCTTCTTGAAAGTTTGATGCACTAGTGTATATATGGAAGTGGCATGGCCAAATTGAGATGCATGAGGTTTGGGACCACTTGGAGAGTTCAAACAAGTCATATTCATGCTTTTAGACTTGCCCAAAAGGAGCCAAACATTGAGAGAAGCCATTTGGACATTTTGGTACCCTATATGGGGCATAAATTTGCTATCTTAGAACCTTATATCACTTTTTATCCAAATGAACTCTTTTTGATTTGATATTTGGCATTCATTTAGAGCTTGTTGAGAGCTTTTTGGAAAGCTAAAGTATGAAATTTTTAGAGGTCTACAGAATATTTGAGGAGTTTCCAAAGTTGGCAATTTTTCTGATTTTGGTCTACTACACTATTCATCTGGTCCAAAAATATAATCTATCACACAGGGCCCAAATGATGTCCAATTACTATGAAATTTTATAAAAAGAAACTATATATTCATAGTGACTTGTGCCAACTAGAAGCACCTCATTTGGAGGTCTAGAGAGGGAGATATGAGTTTTTAAAGAATCTATCTAGTATCAGGAGGTTTACCCAACCTCAGTTACTGTTCCATTGAATTTCGACTTCTGGGCTATCTGAACTGGTCTAGAGTTATTTTTTTCCTCTAGCTAACATCCACATCTTTCTAGATTGATATCATTTTCATGGATTAGATTTTTTTGGAATTAATTAGATATTTTCAAAATTTGCTATAGAAATTTGTGACAGCACCAGTGGGCAGTTTGACCTCTGGACAATTTTGAATGTCAAACGTCCTCTGTGATGGATGTTATGGTTTGGACATATTCTTAGTATGAAGTAGACATCTATAGATTTCTATAATAGCCAAGAATGCATGCTTTTAATTTTTTTAGAATTAGTTATGAATTTTCAAAGTTTGGTCAGAAAAGAGCCAAATTCTGGCCAAAAATATACATGAGTATTTTGAGCTTTCCTTTGAGTTCCATGAGTTGTGGGTCACATTTTATGATGCAAAATAGTTGTATTTATGTAATTAAATATGGAAATGTGTTGTATGAGCTCACATGGCCCGCATGACATAGAATGGAATTTTTATATACAACGTAATCCAAAGGAATGTATGATTTGCAATGGATTTTCTTACTTCCTTTGTGGAATGTATCATATGAGCATATAAATATGATAGAAATGAGTTTCAAATACAACAACAACAACAACAACAACAACAACAACAACAAAGCCTTTTCCCACTAAGTGGGGTCGGCTACATGGATCAATCAACGTCATAAGCACCTATCGTGAATCATATTTTTAGACAAACCATTTAAATCTAAGTCCCTCTTAATAATTTCTCCTATAGTTTTTCTTAGTCTTCCTCTACCTCTAATTATTGGACTATTCTCCATCTCATCTACTCTCCTAACAGGGGCTTCTATAGGTCTCCTCCCAATATGACTAAACCATCTAAATCTTGATTCTACAATCTTTTCCACAATAGGGGCGACTTCCACTTTCTCTCTAATGTATTCATTTCTAATTCGATCTCGTCTAGTGTGTCCACTCATCCAACACAACATTCTCATCTCTGCAACATTGAACTTATTCTCCTGTTGACTTTTTATTGCCCAACACTCAGTTCCATACAACATTGCAGGTCTTATAACTGTACGATAGAATTTACCCTTAAGTTTGAGTGGTACTCTTCTATCACAAATAACACCCGAAGCACTCCTCCACATCATCCACCCCGCTTGAATCCTATGTTTTACGTCTTCTTCTATTTCCCCATTATGTTGTATGACGGATCCAAGATATTTAAATCGTGTGACTTGTGGTATAATATGTTCTCCAATTTTCACTTCTACGCTAGAAGTGGTGTGTCTCTTACTAAACTTACACTCCATATACTCTGTTTTATTTCTACTTAAACGAAATCTATGAGTTTCTAAAGCTAATCTCCACCTCTCTAACTTCTCATTTATTTCCACTCTCGATTCCCTAACTAAGACAATATCGTCTGCAAATAGTATACACCGTGGTACCGGCTCTTGGATATGTTCAGTAAGCACATCCAATACTAAAGTAAATAGATAAGGGCTCAGAGTTGACCCTTGATGTAAACCAATAGTCATCAGAAAATCTTCTGTACGTCCACATTTTGTTACTACACTAGTTGTAGCCTCACCATACATATCTTGTATTGCTCGAATATACACTATACGAACTCCTTTTTTCTCCAAAGCCTTCCATAGAACCTCTCTTGGTACTCTATCATATGCTTTTTCCAAATCGATAAACACCATGTGTAAATCTCTTTGATTCTCTCGATATCGCTCCATTAATCTTCGCAACAAATATATTGCTTCCATAGTGGACCTTCCCAACATAAAACCAAATTGATTCTCCGTAACTTTGGTCTCTTTCCTTAATCATTGCTCAATTACTCTTTCCCATAATTTCATACTGTGGCTTATGAGCTTAATTCCTCTATAATTTGCATAATTTTGAATGTCCCCCTTATTCTTATAAATAGGAATTAAAGAACGTCTCCTCCACTCATCTGGCATTCTCTTAGATCTCATAATTTCATTAAATAACTTTGTGAGCTAACTTATACCTTTCCCTCCTAAACCCTTCCATACCTCAATAGGTATATTATCCGGTCCAACTGCTCTGCCACTCTCCATTCTCTTTAATGCTTCTTTTACCTCTGCCTCACAAATCTTACGATAAAAAGTATAATTTTGATCCTCTTCTCTAGTATCTAACCTATCCGATTGCAATGCAATCTCATGGCCTTCATTAAAAAGCCTATGAAAATAATTCTTCTACCGTTCTCTGATATCTTGTTCCGTGACCAAGACTTTTCCTTCTTCATCTTTAATGCATTTTACTTGGTCAATGTCTCTTGTCTTTCTTTCTCTACTTTTAGGTAACTTGTAAATATTTCTTTCCCTAACTTTAGTACCTAAAGATTGGTATAACCCATCGAATTCCCTCATTCTCGCTTCGCTCACTGCCTTCTTAGTATCTTTCTTAGCTACTTTATATTTCTCCCAATTTTCATTACTCTTACATAATGACCACACTTTATAACACTCTCTTTTAACTTTAACTTTATCTTGCACGCTTGCATCCCACCACCAAGATTCTTTATCTTTAGGTCCAAAACCTTTTGATTCCCCTAATATTTCCTTTGCCACTTTCCTAATCTCTTCAGCCATTCCATTCCACATATCGTTAGCACTTCCTTGTATTTCCCAAGTTCCTTCCTCCACAATCTGTTTCTGCACATTCTTTTCTTTATCTCCCTTTAGTTGCCACCACTTAGTCCTTAATACCCTATTTTGGCCTTTGTTTTTTACTCCCCTCCTAACTCGTACATCCATAACCAGAACTCTATGTTGAGTAGTTAAACTCTCTCCAGCTATAACTTTGCAATCCATGCAAAGTTTTCTATCTGATTTTCTTATAAGAAAGAAATCGATTTAAGAATATACCCTTCCACTTTTGTACGTGATAAGATGTTCCTCGTGCTTTCTAAAACAAGTGTTAGCTAATATAAGATCGAACGTCAATGAAAAGTCTAGAATAGTTTTACCCTCTGCATTTGCTTCCCCTATGCCATGTCCTCCATGAACACCCTCGTAACCTGAAGTTACACTTCCCACATGACCATTTAGATCCCCTCCTAAAAGAATCTTTTCTCCTAATGGTATTTCCTGAACTAAACATTCTAAATCCTCCCAAAACTTTACTTTGTGATATTCTTCTAATCCTACTTGTGGTGCATAGGCACTAATGACATTAAAATTTTTTTTTTCCACTACTAACTTTAATGCAATGATTCTATCTCCTAACCTTTTTACATTCACTATAGCATTTTTCCAAAACTTATCTACAATTATACCTACTCTATTTCTAGATTTAACCTTCCCAGTATACCAAAGTTTAAAACCCGTAGTGTCTAATTCTTTCACTTTTTCTCCTACCCATTTAGTTTCTTGTAAACACATAAAATTAATTTTTCTCCTAATCATGGTATCTACTATTTCCATTGACTTACCCGTAAGTGTACCTATATTCCAAGTCCCAAAACGAATCCTACTCTCATGAACTAACTTCTTTACCCACATTCGTTCACGAAAATGTGGAAGCCCTTGCTTATTTTTCACTATACTCAGGCGACGATGTAGCGGCTCTTGCTCATTTGTCACTGTACTCGAGCTATACAGCGCGTTACTTCCGGGCAACGTCCTAGCATTACGTTTAATATATCGATTTTTCATGTCATAAAGATTCGACAAAGTTTTATGTTGGCTGTTGATTCCCTAACACAACCCTCCTCTTTTTTTCGGGCTTGGGACCGGCTATGAAAAATAATTTGCATCAAGGCTCGTCATAGGCAGAGTTAGAAATGAGTTTCAAATATATGGTGTTATAGGGTGAATGAGTGAGTTTGAGAAATCTGGATTTGTGCACCTTTGAGACAAGTTTAGAAAGTCATTTTGGTATATTCTCGCATGTTCAAGTGGTCATGGTTGCCTTGGAGCTTAAAATGGACTATTTGGACCCTTTGTAAGACTTAAAAATGACCATTTCACAATCCAATATCAAGATCTAACCAAATGAATGAATTTTCCCATGAAATTTTGTACACATATAGATCTTATCTAGAGCTTTTTGGAAAGCTAAAGATCGGATTATTTAGAGCTCTGTGAAATTAATTATGAATTTCTAAACTTGGCATTTTTCTGTTGAACTAATGCAAACACTGTTCATATGGTTAGAAACTTAGGCTGTGTCACTCATGGGTCAAATGATGTCCAATGCTCATGAAATTTTACAGGCATAAAATAGACATGATAAGCTTCCCATGGCCATTTTGGAGGATAGTACTAGTAATGATAGTTGACCTCTGGTACTGTTCCATCAATTTCCAGTGGCTAGCAGCCTCTGTTATGGTCTGGATTTATTTTTATCATAAAGTAGACATCCGTGGTATAGTGTGCTTGATTCAATTTTTCTAGAATTAGTTATGATTTTTCAAAATTCAAGCATAGAATCTGGAAATCCTACCCGAGGCTGCACACTATGTTTTTTAGTATGTCATCCCCTTGCACAAGTTCTAGGTCACTTCTTAGGATAGTTATGAGTTGTATTTGTATATTTAAATATAAGAATGAGATGGGTGAGTCCATATGGCCTATGGAACACCAAATGAAAAATTTATCCGTGACGTGACGTGATTTAATTGTATTCTTTCATGGCGTTTCCTTAAGAAATCCATATGCTTCATGGAAATAAGCCTACATATGATATAAGATGAGTTCTAAAATTATGGTGTTACACTTTAACTACAGAGATCTCATTTATCCCTTCCTCTATCTCAACCTGTATAAGAGAGAAAGGCTAGAAATCCTTAGCATCCATATTCTAAGTATCTCTCAACCTGAGCGATGGGTGAAAAAGATAACTCAGCCCAATATTAGGTATAGTTCGACACTTAGGTAAGGTAATAATTTTATATTCATAATCAAGTACAGCATTATTAGTAGCCATCCAATTCATACCAATAATCAAATTAATATCATGTAAAGGCATACAAATTAAGTTAATGGTGGTAAAACAATGGTTAAATTATATAATGACATTCAAACAAATATGGGAAGTAATCACATTACTACCAATAAGGGTAGATATAGACAAATTATATGGCAAAGTACCAATAACTAGACTTAGTTTCCTCACACAATTATAGGATATAATGAGTGACTAGCCCCCGAATCAAATATAGTGATCATAAGAAAACCATTAACTTTAATCATACCTTTGATCAAACTAGGAGATGCACTAACCTCTTATCATGTGAAAGCAAACACTTTGCCTAGGTTTTGTGATCTTAGTGAGGTGCTAGCTCCATCTAAGAACAATTTTGATCTATATGTCCTGGCTTCACACATCTAAAACAAGTCATTTGGTATGGCTATCCTTTACTGGCCTAAATTTTCTTGCCTTTCTGCCTTTTCTTGTTCCAAGACATCTTACCTTTCTTCTTGTTACTAGCAATAACATTCAAATTGTCCTCTTACCTTAACCTCTTTAATTTTAAGGTCTCTTTCTTGCTAACCCCTACCTGCATCATATCTCTTAGGTTGTTCTTAGTCATCCTGCTTACCTCTATAAAAGCATTAAAGGTTCTAACTCTTTATGGAGCTACTTTATCTCTAATGAAGGGTTTCAATCCTTTTTTAAATCGCTCACACCTCTAATTTTTATCATGACATTTTTGTAAATAAGAGGAATACCAAGACAATAAATTTAGCTACATACTGGTCAACTGTCATCTCTTACTTCTAGGCTTCATGTTAATGAATTCCATCTCTTTCTTGTCCCTGACTGAGATGGTAATGTACTTTTCATAGAATTTTGTTAAAAAATTTTCCCAATTAATTGTCATATTCCTAGCCTGCATAATTAACTCTATATTATGCCACCAATGGTCGACTACTTTTTCTAATATAAAGATGGCTAACATGGCTTTTTGTTTAGAAGGACATTCCATTACTTTAAAGATTTTCTCTAACTACATTATCCATGCCTTCACTTTCAATACATTGAATTCCCTATCAAATAAAGGTGGACAATTCTTTTTTAATTGATTCAATAGTTGCTAATTAGAAATTTAGGCTTGTATTAGGTCCTGAAAAGGTGTAGGAGGGTTGTCAAGAATATTTACTGGTTGTTGTTATAACACCTCCTTTAATTACCTAAATTTTGATGAATATTTTTTTGAATGCTTCTAATTAATTTATATCTGATTACCTTTCCTATCTTAATTGTTCCTTTATGGTAGAAATCCTTTATTACACGTTAACTAAACCTACATAACATAGCAGAGTATGAAATACGACAAAAATAAACTACTGTTAATACATATTGTCAAAAAGTTCAGTAATAAGAAAGCGAGGTCAACATACGTATAGACCAAAATATATCATTAGGGTTTCAACCTAACCTACCTAAAATATATCCCTAAGTAACAAAAAAAGTTATAAAAGTTAGTCCCCTATTCACATAAAAAGAATAGTATCAATTACCAAGCCTTTATTCATATAAATAGATGAGGTACGCCTCATATAGGAAAATAGGGATTTTCTTCTCTTGTTGCCATGAATATGGCTGGTACCACATGAACCATCTCGTCACAAGATATTATATAGATATTATGAATGACAAATGTTTATCCCCTTATCAGGAACTGGATTTATTTAGCTTGGAGCTCTAGGGTCACTGTGTAGATGGGCATTTAAAAACATAAATCCCAACAGAGTTAGAAATATTTTTCTCAATAACATAGAGAGGATTAATATAAAATAATAACCATGAAGAAACGTCAAGTATCAATTTAATAAATAACAAATACTATAAATAGAATATTTAAACAAAGAATAACTAATTTACATAACAAAGTAAATAGAGGGTAATTTATTATTTTGTAATATTCAGGATAAATACAGGATAATGAAAATGAATAATAATATAGGATTTCATGTGATTACCCAAATATAGAATATCATGTAAATTTCCAGATTACTCATATATTAATAAAACATGATTTAAATACAAAGAATAAATAAGATATCAGTAGGTTC
Organism: Erythrophleum ivorense; assembly: GCA_026724425.1. Lineage (NCBI taxonomy): Eukaryota > Viridiplantae > Streptophyta > Magnoliopsida > Fabales > Fabaceae > Erythrophleum > Erythrophleum ivorense. Next base: position 405,990 of record JAIUCV010000462.1, on the reverse strand, counting down.
ATAATTCAATGCTACAAGTAATTAACATACGTAGAATAAAGAAAATACAATAGACAATAAATACTATTTAACTTGATCATTAGGCCTTGGAGATTGCCAAGCTCAATACTTAACTCATATGGTACTGGCATTAACAGGCTCAATACCTAAATCATGTTGCATTGCCATAACTTAGTAGGCTCATCTCTGCTTCCTTTACTAAGGTGTTACCTAGTGGATATCCAAGGAAAGTCATATCAAAATATCATAATAATATGTCATCCAAGCCATCATCTGATTAATATATAATAGGTATATTTGGAAAAGAATTACCTTACATAACTTTGTGCATAGTTAAACTATCCCGATAGCATAATAGCGTACTAGAGTTTGGAAAATTATAATTAAATATTAAGATTATCTTTTTGCTTTTCTAAGTCTAGATTTGTCCTAGGGCCTATTTGGTGTTCAAAATAGTCCATAAATTAGGGTTTAATGTCAAGGCACAGTATTATCATAAAAGGCTTGTTCATGTATATGGGAGATTTAATAAGGCATAATAAGCCCAAATAAATCCAAAATAATTGAATAGCTCTTATTGGTCCTAATAATTATTTTAAATATTTTAAGTATCTTTCTTAATTAAAAATAGATATTCAACACAACAGTAGCTATCTGGTGCTAACTCTGGCACATATAGGGCTCATCCCTTGATTAAGGCAACTCCACTAGGATTTACTCTAGTCAGTCCTTTATCAACTAACCTGCAGCTATCCAAAGATGAAATTAAGCAGCATATTAAATGAACTCTAAAAATTACTAAATAACTATTAATATTATTAAGATAGCATATAGAATATACTAGGCCATACAAATCATCCAAAATACATCAAATAATACCATTAAAATTTTTAAAAGTCAATGGTTAACACTTTCTCCAACAATGTTGACTTTTTATATAGTTATTTATAATTCACCAAAATTTTACCATAGGCCTTATTTTTAGTGTAGATTAACCTAATTTAGTTGGACTTTAAAAACTTCTTCTTAGGTACTTCAAGTAGGCTTGGCCAAACCTAGGGGGTGTGTTGAGGTGTTGTTTTCTTCTTTCTTCTCTTATTGAATGGCCAAAAATACATAATCAAGGGAAGTAATTAAAAACCACAAAAACATTTCTAAGAATTTTATGGATTTTCTACACTTCCATCAAGGTAAAATTTTAAAATCTTCATGAAAATTAAGATTATATTTACCATTTTCTCATTTAAGCTTTCTTACATCATTTTCCCATTTATTTTCTCTTAAACTTATTCCATGGCTTCTTCAAATTCAAAGTTGTACAATTTATAGAAAAAGTCTCCAAATTAGGACTTTTCTTGAATCATATGAGTCTATTAGCTACATGTGTAAATTCTCCATCATTTCTTGTCATGGATCCATGAAACAATAAAATTTTCCAATTTCTTTTCACCATGGCTAAAGCTCAAGGGAGGTAAGAAGAGAAAATTCATAGAGAAAATTAAAAGAAAAACTAAGAAGAAGAAGACTACTCTATGTTACCTTGAATTTACTGTGTTGTTTTCTCCCAATTGCCTTTTCTTTCTCTCTTCTCCTTCCTCTTTCTCCTTGCTAAAATGGGTGTGTGTGTTTTATATAAGTTGTATTTTTAAATGGGTGGTTAAGATTTAAGTTTATGTTGTCAAATCCAAGCCATTAGATTAAATGGAGGGCCAAGATTCAATCTTGAAATTAGAGATTAAATGTGAGCCTTTTGGATTAGATAGAAGATTGTGATTTAATCTCTAAAAGTAAAAAGAATTCGAACTATTAGATTGCTTTAATGACTAAAATTACATCTTAATTCAAGGATGAATATTAGCCGTTGGATTTAATTGTAATTAAATCTTAACTATGGTTACTTTCTTCATTTGTTATGAAAGTTAATTGTAATGATTACTTGCATTTATGGTAGTTGAAGTCAACAACGATGTAATCTTACATAAGCAGCGATGTCAGTAGTAACGTTTTCATAAAACATGCAATCACAATCTTTTACTAAGATTTTCTAACATAAACGTCATCATTACTCTATAAGACATGTAATCTCTAAAAAAACTTCCTTGCACATTGTGCCACATCATCACTTTCCTTGCATATGATGCCACATCATCACCTTCCTGGTTGGATTCTATGAAAATGTCATTGTTTTATCGATGTTTCCTTTCTTAGGTTCTTTGTAATATTTTATTCGACCTTGTTCTTTGAATTCTCTACTATATTTTAGTATTATTTAGGTCAATATGGGTCCCACTTAAGTTCTTTAGTTATATATTTTATTATTATTTATTTTATTAATATTTTATTATTTTAGAGTAAAAATGACTCTTTTGCCCTTGGTAGAAAGGTAACAAACAAGCACCTCTGTTTGTTTTTTTTTTATTATATCTCCGTTTTAACCTCACATCTCTGGATTTTGTCACCACCATCTAGTATATCCTTTTATGCTGAATCTCCTGAAGTAGTTAACTTAAACTTTGGGACTTAGGTCATTTTCGTATAATATTTTAATCGTTTAGGACCATTTTTTATCCTAATAATCTCAACATTTTATAGGACAAATTTTATAATTTTTTGTATATTATTTCCTAACTCATGATATATATATAATTTGAATAAAATAACTTTATGTATGAGATATACGAGATGAATAAGACCCATAGGAACTTTTTTTATTTAAGGGGGTCCAAAGGGTAAAATCGTCAATTGTTATTTAGACAAGTATTGATAATTTTTTTAGAAGAGTAAACAATTAAGAACTAGCATGATATAAATTCATTTCATAAAATACTAAATAATTAAAAAAGTCCTCATGTTTAAGGATGTTACAGTTATGGTTTTGGGGCATTTGTTCAGTTATTATCTTTATTGATTAGGACATTCTACAGCTACAATATCATTTCTTACTGTTACTACATGATCTGTCTCTATTGTTCCATCATAGCCTACTGTTGATGTATACAATCCATAATATTTTGCATATTAGTTGCCACTGGATCTTCAAGCTCTACCCTAGCAAGTTCGCCCCTTCTAGCATTCACCATTTTGTTTGAAAAGAACTACAACCTCAACACATATACATAAACATTTACAATACATTTAACAAATTCCCAAATTCCTGACAATCACACACCAAATATACAGACAATCCAAGCACTCCTTAATTCAAATATAGAGCTAGGTTGCTTAAACCTTAGCTCTAATACCAAAAATGTTAGACCATACATATTTTCTCATTTTTACCATCCATACATGCCCATTTAAGGCAATTTATGATAACAAAACCTTTAGCAATAGGATTATGATGACTAAAACTGCCAAATGGTTCCAAAATGCTCATACATGGATTATCACCATTCTATCTCACAAATTCATGCATAACTAATTTGTTTCAATCAAGATAGCATATAGATAAGAACAAATTCCATGAAATTATTCATTTGAACATTTTGACCATAAAACACCTATTGATGTTCAAACTTTGAAAATTAATAACTAGAGCTGCGCAACTCTGATTAATGCAAGTTAAGTATCCTTGGAAATCTTATGATGTGAGCTTTCTACTATAAAAATTTCAAGCCAAAATAAATTCATTTGGTACCTTAAAAGGAATGAAATTCAAGAGCTATGCAAAGTAAATAGTAATTGCATAATTTAGCCTTTTAGAACTAGATTCAAAAATTCACCAAATATTTTATACGGCTTTGAAAAATGCAAACCTTTACTTCTTGGAAAGCTCTATATGTCCTCTAATTGCTTGCCAAATTTCAACTCCAAACTAGGTCATTTGGGCTATCAAGGATAAAGAGATATTTCATGGATCAAATGGTCCATATTTTGGTTCCAAATGGTACCAAATGAGCTCTAAAATGCCATTTCTCATTTTGAGCAAATTTCAATCCACAGTTGCATCATGTAGGATTGGTCTATCATGTAAAAATTGCCCTATAACTACAAATGACTATGCCACATGTGTGGATACACATATACTTCATAAGACCTTATATGCCAAATTTCATTATAACATGTCATACATATATCCAATGGTCTAACACTTTTAAATGCATTTAGATTGCATTACAAAAAATATATATGATCACATATTCTTATATATAATAAGTTTTCCTTGGCTAATTCCATTGCCATAAATGGCTTCTCTAAGTCTTTGGCTCACAATTCTTTCTTCCTTGAGTTTCACCTAACCATGTTTAGTGGAAATAGGAGAGAGTGAGATCAAAGAATCCTAGTAGATAATTCAACATTTAAATGCACGTATGGTTCACTCAAGCACATAGAAGCAAGTATGCATGTCACATAATCATAGCCAAACCATAATGTAATCTCTAAGGATCTCATGGATTAAGTACGGGTAAACCCATGCTCTAGGGACTTTTGGCTTAACCTCACCTAACATTTAAAAACTTTTGGTTTAGCCTTACTCATATTTAGGGACTTTTGACCTAACTTTACCCATATTTGGAACTTTTGGCCTAATCTCATCCACATTTGGAGACTTTTTATAATAACTTTAACTATTAATTGAGTTAATTATGAACAATTGCATCCTCAATTAGTTATAATTAAGATTAAATTTAAATAATGAGTCAATAACAATTGAAACTATGGGAAAATTTAAGCCTTCATACCATCCATATTAATCATCAAGGCATATAAGAGGATTTATGTTAATAGGAAATCAAAATTTTTGTTACCACTTTTTATCTCATTCAAATTGCATCTAAAAAGCATAGAAACTCTTATATATTAGATTACCAGTCACTACTCATAACTAACATGTTGGAAACCATGTTTTTATAATTGAATTAAGGGTTTCAAGGCTTAAGTCGTGGCTTAGGATTGTTAGGCCACGGTAACTTGGCTTTTGGAACTTCTAAAAGCTTAATTTTACACTTATGCCATGACTTGAAGAACTTATGCCATGGCAAAACTCAAGTTTGGATCAATTTTTTTCACATTGACATGATTTGTGCTACAGCCAAAATACTTATGTTGTGGCTAATTACTTACACCGTGACAAAAATATTTACACTGTGGCCAAAGTAGCTATTAGATCATTTTTATGCTACGACCAAAATTTTTTGCACTGTAGCCATAAACATTTATACAATAACCAAATTTGCTGGTTGAACATTACTAGCACATTTTGGCTGTGACTCGAATACTTAATGCACCCAAACACTTAAATGAGCAAATTGATAAGTTGCTACCACCTTAAGATCAATCCTAAGGTTTTTTAATGGCTAAAAGCTAAAGCTTTTAAAGAGTTTACATCCCTATAATCTCCATCCAAATACCTTACATAGCCTAATGATTTAAAAGCTAGTCACACCAACCAAAATCAATATCATATCAACACAAGATTCATTTATGATAGCAAGGCAAGATATAGCCCCAAATGGCGACCCCAAAATTCTTAATACACTAGCCAATGTCTCCAAACCTCTTTGAACAAATTTTAACTAACTAATTAGACTAGTCTACAACCTTAAAACCTTGACACATTCTCAATTTCAAAATATGACTATGACACTTCCTAATGTCACATGTAAGGATCTATGATAGTAAAAGGTATGATATGGCTTCTAATGACAACCTAAAAACCTCAATACACTACTTAAGATCATTAAACCATTTTAAGCTAGTTTTAATTGACAAATTAAACTTGTCAACACTTGGTACAATTCTAGCTTCAAAATATGATAGTGCCATACCCAAAATCATCTAATAATGACTAATGACAGCAAAATCTGCTATGGCAATATAAAAGGGATGAACCATTTTACCTTTCACATGTTCAAAGCAATAAAAGCACATTCCCAAGGCTCCTAAACCATAACCAAAATTAGAATCACCATTGGTCAAGCATTAATGTCCACTTTACACCTTATATAACAATAAAATGACCACATGACAATACAATACAGGGTTGCTTTTAAAACTTTCAAGTGACAATTCAAAATCCAAAATATACCTCCTAAATTCTTCTAAACACTTGGAGCAATTGTAAAGTATATATTTAAACTAGCCTAAACATTTAAACCTTTTATACTAATAGTTCAAATATTAATTTCACAGTGCTAAATATTTAGAGGTCATATAATTCCATGGTACTCATTAAGAATCATTCAAATACGATCACAAGTATCAATTCTATGATGACTTAAATTATATAATCAGTCCCTATACTTGATAATGCATGATTCAATGTTGCAATTATATAACACAGTAAGCAATACTAGCATGCCTACTGTACAAACCCAATTAAACAAGGTATTCAACCCTATACACTACTAAACCATCACTATAGGCTTCCATTGGCTTCTCCTTGCTACTAAGAGATTCAATCACTAAAAATGTTAACCCACAATCAATGTGAGATATAAAATCTTAGTAACCAAAGGAAATTCCATTTATATGTGTAAATGAATCAACATAAATGCATTTTATATAGAGAAATACCATAAGCATTAATATAATTAGCAAATGAATTAATTGGACTACCAGTGACTATTATTCCATACTAGCAATCATATATAATGTGTTAATGGCTTGCACACCTCATCCCCATCATACTAGGGGGTTGTATTTGTAATACCATATTTTTCTAACTCATTTCATACATATTTTGCATGCTCACATGAAACATTCCCTGAAGGAAGTGAGAAAAATCTATCAAAATAATACCTTTCTTTGCGTTGTGTCGTGTATAAAAATTCCATTCGATGTCACATGGACCATGTGAGCTCATACAACACATTCTCATATTTAATTTCATGGATACAACTCATTTGTATCATAAAATGAGGCTTACAACTCATGGAACTCGAAGGTTAGCATAAAATATACATACATATTTTCGGCCAGCTTTTTCCACTTTTCTGTGACAACTTTGAAAAATCATAATTAATTCTAGAAAAATCAAAATCATGCATTTTTGGCCATTCTAGAAAGCCACAGATGTATACTTCATACTACAAATATGTCCAAACCATAACATCCAACACAGAGGATATTTGATATTTGAAATGATCCAAAGGTCAAACTATCCACTGGAGCTATCACAGATTTCTGCAACAAATTTCAAAAATATCCAATTAATTTCACAAAAATCTAATCCATGCAAATAATACCAATCTGGAAAGCTGTGGATATTAGCTAGAGGGAACAAATAACTCCAAACCAGTTCAGGTAAGTCCAAATCTCAAAATCCAATCAAATAGTAATTGAGGTCAGTGAAGTTCATAATATTGGACAAATTCTTTAAAAATTCATATCTCCCTCTCTAGGCCTCCAAATGAGGTTCTTCTAGTTGGTACAAGTCACTGGGAATATCTAGTTTCTATTTATAAAATTTTGTGGCAATTGGACATCATTTAGGCCCTGTGTGACAGATTTCATATTCGGACTAATATGAATAGTGACATGACTAAAACCAAAAAATTTGCTAATTTTGAAAATTCATTAAATATTCTATAGACCTCCAAAAATTATGATCTTTAGCTTCCCAACAATCTCTCAACATGTTCTAACTACATGCTAAATCTTAGATCAAGAAGAGCTCATTTGGACAAAAAGTGATATAAGGTTCCTTTATGGTCAATTTTGACTCCATATAGGGTACCAAAATGTCCAAATGGTCTTCCTTGAATTTTGGCACCTTTTGGGCAAATCTAAAAGCATAATTAGTACTTGTGTAAGTTACCCAAATGGTCTCAAACTCCATGCCTCTCATTTTGGCAATGCCACATGCAATCATATACACACACATCAAACTTTCAAGCAGATATCTTGGCATTACATACCCAAATTACATTCTAGGATTCACATATCATATCCATTCATTTATACATCACATATTATCATAATTATATTTGTCCAAAAGGTCATAGACCATATACATCAATGGATTACATCATTTGACATAATTATGGTCTTAAAGAACCAAAAGCTTTGCATTATGTTGTCATCCTCTCATCCTCAAGGTGATTTTTTTCCAATACCTTGTCCACTTGGTTCATCTAGCATATTAGATCATTAGAGAGGAAGGAATGAGATTCAAAGAATCCCAATAGCTCATCTCCCATTCAATCATATGTAATGGATGCAAACAAGTCTCACAAATGCATGTATGGTCATGTTGACATGTGTAAACATTCAAGAAGCATTTTCATCATTTGAGAATGTCATACATAGCATACAAAGGCTTGCCAAGCAAGTGGATTAGCCTCACCCAATTTCTTGTAGATATTGGACTTGCCTCACCCATTCTTTAAGAGATTCTTAGACTTAACTATACTCTTGAGAGCCTATCTTGCTTTTGGGAGACTCTTTGCTTTGTCTCAACTAATCTCAAGGGTTCTTGGCTTATCCTCAACATGGGTAAGGGTTCTTGGCCTCACCACACTCAAGCAAACCCAAGCACACATCAAAAACATCATGTAAGAGTATATTGTAACATCATGGCACCATGGAATTAAACTCATGCTAGAACACTTTTCATGGCTTAAAAATACACATATATACATTTACGACAAGCTAATCACACATCCATGCATGAGAGAAGGTGGAGAGAGCTACCTTGTACATAATCACACACTTTTTCTCTTGAAATTTCCTTCTTTGCTTTGGCCACACGCCCCCAAAAGTGTGGAGAAGATTTCTCTTGGCCTAGACATGATTTATGGAAGCCAATTAGGTTCATGAACTAAATTCTAAGGCCATACAATTTGCTTAGATACTAGGTTGGCTTATAACCTCATTATGGTTCCATAATTGCACCTAATGAAGCAACACCCCCTAATTAAATTCTAGGCTCCATTCCTTCCTTTCAAATATGATTCTTGATCCCTTTTAAGCCTCTTGGAGTCATCACACAATTAAAACAAAGAGCCTAACTACATGTTGCTTCTTTAGGTCATAATATGGAACCTAAAGCACCAACTCACATTTTATGAGTTCTAAATTTTTTCCAAGGCTTCCCCTCATTTTCATTCATCATATATGACGCAAGAATGGGCTTAGAAAAATTTAAAACTCTCCCTAGCTATCCCAACCTCCTTAGACCGAGACCATGAGACTTATTGGTCTCCATAGATTTTGCTTAATTTTCTTGAAGAAGGAAGAATGTGGAGAGCATCTTAGGGATCTTGGGAACTCATTTAAACTCTTATTTAGGCTTAGGGATCATCATACAAAATCAGATTTTACAATATGCATTTAAAACCCTAAAATTTGCATCTTGAAATCTAATGGTTGTTTGTTAATTTTCTTTGCATATTCTTAATCTCCACACCCTTTTTCCTTATATTCATCCTTGGTTCTGCCTAAAAATCAAATCCTCCTATGGTGCCTAAGGTTAAGCGAAATGGAAAAGGAGGGAGGATGAAGATAGTAACCATAGGAAGAGAAATTACTTAGTTTCCTTGCTTTTTCTTGCTTGAATCTTGCTTTCTCCAAGCTCCTCTCTTCAAATTCGAAATTTTTCCTAAGTTTCTCCCTTAAATCAGATTTGTAAACTTCATTTTAATCAAAGGAAACAAAGGAGAATGAAGGAGAGGAGGTGTGGATGGAAGAAAGCATGAAAAACTACCATGGAAGCATACCTTTAAGCTTAGATTTCTCCTTCTTCTTCTTCCTCTCTTGTGCGCCTAAAACCCTAGCTCCTTTCTCTGAAATTGGACAAAAATTTCTGAGTTTAAGTGAGGGAGAAAGTTGGGCACCACCTATATATAGGGGGAGGAGGAAGCATTTTTCAAAAATTTCTATTTTGCCCTTTGTTCTTTGCATTTTTATTTCTCCTTTGTTTTAGCTCCTTTTTGAGAACCATCTTTTCCATTATGAAATTTAGGTTCCTAATTTAGTAAAATTCCTTTGGAATCACTCAAATTGGAACTGAAACCTTCCCGAATGAATCTATCAAAGTTCAGGCATACTGACATTGAAAAATGTCCATCGAAGGGGCTTTAGCTGTCTCGGGCCTTCCCATGGTTTTCAAGGCCTCTGAGAACCCTAGAGAACTCAAAAATTTCATTTAAAAAGCCCTCCTATGTGAATTTCAAAATTTGCTCAAAATTATGAAAATGCCATTACGTTTCATAAGCTTTTCGTAAGAAAATGTTTCTTTATTCTAGCTCCATTTTTCTTTCGGTCTGAGCCTAGGATTCTCATTTTTAGGAGTTTAGAATTCTTTCCAAATTTTTTGAGACCTTAAATAATTCATTTCGGGGGACTTCCTTTTGTATCTGGTGAGTTTCGTTCATTTACAAAGAAACTGTACGTTAGTTTCTCACGTTTTCTCTCATTTTCAGAGAACCGAATGTTACAGTCTTTCCCTTATCACAAATTCCCTCTTTTGTTATGGTGTACTAGGAGAGGAACTTCGAAGCTCTCAAGATTCCTTTCAAAGCATTATCTCCATTTAATCTCTTGCTTTAAGGTTGCTATTTCTCACTTAGAAATGGATTTCATAATTTCAAGGGTTTCTTGTCTCCTCCCTCATCATCATCAATAAGAGATAGCTTACTCACCTCAATAGTTTAGATAAAACTATTTAAGATGTCCTTTAACTTCTATCACCATCATTCATTAGGCTAAAATATGGTAGCTATAATTGAGTAATTATAATCTTCATTAATCAGGATCAAACAAGTGGGTTAGGACCTCTATGCCTACAAAGCCTTAGCTATAGGGACCTTTTGAATCCTATGAAATTCTAACTCATTATGGATTGTACATCAATTTCAAATCTTTGTTCAATATACTAATCTATTGTACATTAATTCTAGCTCCCATTGGCAAGTTCTATATCATATGTAAGATTTATGTCTTACCCTTCCATAGGGTTTCTATAGCTAGCCAAGTGTTCTACTAGGTACCACACCTTCTAAGTTCTCAACATCACCCCCAGATAGCCCTTGAAAAGCTCAAAATTTTACCTAAGTAAAGAATAACTACTCTTGCAATGATAAGCTAACTACTTCAATAAGCCAGTCAACTAGTTAGTCGTACCTAGTTGACAGCTTAATAAATGGTGATTAACTGGTCATAGACACTGTTAGCAACTCTATTCGTCATCCTCAATAGTTACTTGGTCTCTTTCATTTGGTCAACTGGTGCCTTGTAACATCCTTCATTTTAAAAGCCGTAAACTAAGAGAATTACTAAAGGAAGTCCCCTAAATTGATTGATTAGAGGCCTAATAAAATTAGAACAATAATTTAGACAATTAGAAATGAGGATATAAGACTTAAGATGTTTGGAAACCATGGCTAGAAAAGCTAAATAAAAATTGATGAAAATGGAGTGGCATTTTCTATAATTTTGAGCAACTTTTAGAAAACTTAAATGAGGGATATTTAAATGAGAAAATTGAGTTTCTCGGGGTTCTCAGAGTCCTTAAAAACCATAAGGACCCTTAGAATGGTTAAAACCCCTTTAGTTTATGTTTTAAAATGTTGGTTGACCCAAACTTTAACCTATTCATTTAAGAAGGTTTTGAACCTAATTTAGGTGAAAGCAAAAGTATTTTATGAATTAGAGGACCTAAATTTCTTGAAAAGGAGTTGAAATGAGTTCAAATGGAAAAAACCAACAACAAAGGGCAAAATTAAAATTTTGAAAAGTCTTAAATGAACCCTTAGCCTATATATAGCACACCCCACTTCTTCCATCTGCCTTGGCTAATTTTATTCTATACCAAAATAGAACCCTAGGCTTCTTAAAGTGGCACACCAGGAGGGAGAAAGAAAGGAAGAGAAAATTGTAACACCTAGTTTTCATAAAAATGACAGAAACAGACCATATATATAAAAAAAAAGTCCTCTAAAATGAATCTGTTGAGACTAAATAAAATTAGGATAAAATTTTAAATATTAGAAAATGGGAATCCAAGGCTTAAGGATCCTAGAAATCAGAGTTGAAATTGCTAAAGAAAATTCTGACGAAATGTAATGGCATTTTCGTAATTTTGGGTAACTTTTAGAAAACTCAAAGGAGAGATCTTTAGATGAAAATTTTGAATTTTTCAAGGTTCTTAGAGGCCCTAAATACTATAGGAACCCCTAGAATCATTAAAATCCCTCCTGTTTATGTTCTAGAATATCGGTGAACCCGAGCTTTAACCTTTTCGTTCAGGAAGGTTTTAGACTCGATTTGAGTGATTACAAAGGCTATTTAGAGGTTAAAGAGCCTAAATTTTATGATAAAAAAAACAATTTTCAAAAAGGAGTTGAAATGAGTCTAAAACAAAAAATCCAAGAATGAGGGACAAAATTAGCATTTAAAAAAACTTCTTAAGGATCATTAGCTATATATAGGTGGCACCCCACTTCTCCCTCACTTTTGGCCTACCTAATTTCTTCCTAAAACTAGGGAGAAGTTCTACAAAGAAGGGCGCACAAAAGGAAGCTTCAAGAGAGGAGAAAAGCCTAGGAAAAGGTATGAAAAATTATGGCATTTCTTGCTTCTTCCTTTATTAAACTTGTTCTTCTCCTTCTCCTCTTTCTTTCCATGGTTTTGGTGCATGATTTGGATCTAAGAGTGGACCTGAGAGCAATTGGCCGTGGTGCAAAGACATTTAGCTGCGGTTAACTATCCCAAACTCCCATTCTAACCTAGAAACCTTAGTTTTTCCTATGGTAACCTTAAGGGATGACTTAGAAACATTAGTGGAAGATTCTTGTGAGTTGGAAATTAGTGGATAATAGAATCAAAGACTTATAAATGAGGGTTTGTTTCTCTTATGTACATGAATGCTTGTAATTATTTGGTTGATGACTCTAATAATATTAAGGTTCAAATTTCTCCACTTTCTCCCAAATTGATTAATTGAAATGGTACTAGACCTTGATTTATAACTATTAATTGCATGCTTAAGCTTAATTATCATGATTAGAAGTTAAGGTCGTCATAACAAGAAGAAGCACTTAAGGAGAGTCTTAAATTTTTCTAAGGGTAGAAAGGGACTAAATATGATAGGAGAACATCAAAGGAAGCTTTAGAAAAAATTTAGAAACCTTGGTTTGTGAATTGAAGGTATAGGTTCCAATTTAAGACTTAAAGAAGCAACTTGTGTCTAGGCTCTTGGGAAGGAATTTGTGATGACTCCAAGAGGCTTAAATGGAGTCAAGAGACCTAGATGGAAGGAGAAAATGAAGCCAAGACTTTGAATTCTAGCACTTACTTCATTAGGTCTCATATGAAACTATTATGTAACCATAGAACAAAGTGAGCTTCCATAGAGAGTATGTGATGTTAGAGCTTGCTTCCATGATGTAATTGTGTCCTATTTGATGTGTTTAGGCCAAAGGAACCAAGCTCCATCTAATTGCAAGTGTGTGGCCAAAAAAGGGGAGGAAAAGCCAAGGAAAAAGTGTTGAGTTCTTGCTTCAAGATAGCTCTTTAACCTTTCTCACATGTATAGCTTGGTTGTTTTCTTGTCATCAAGTGTTTGTGTGTGTGTTTAAGCCATGAGAAATGTTTCTAACCAATGCTTACATGTTATAGTATCATTATGTTTCTTGAAATGTGTTTATGATTACTTTATAGCTTGCATGGGTTTGGTTGCGCCAAAAGTCCCTTAGCAAGGGTGACAATGAGCTAAAAGTATCTAGAAATGGGTGAGACAAAGCCAAAAGTCTCAAGAAGAGTGAGGCTTAGTCAAAAAGTTACTTGAAAGTGGGTGAGGCAAATCCAAAAGTCCTAAGAAAGATAGGTGAGGCTAAGCCAATGCCCTTGAGAGCTTATACTTGTTATGTATGAGTTTATGTGATAAGGAAAATGCCTTATATATTCACTAGTTGCTTAAATATCATGGATGTATTCTTTGGCTTGTTTACACATCCATTATGTATGTTTCAAAGGGTTTAAGAGCTATTACGATTCTTTGAATTTCACTCTTCCCCCACACATGTCTAACCATGTATGGGTGAGTAAAGTGGGCAAAAAAATGAAAGCCAACAAGCATAAAAAGTAAGATTGTGATAACAAGATAGAAAAATAGCTTGTTTACTTGTATTTTGATGTCAAACTATGTAACCATGAGATATATATATGGTGTAAACCCTTGAGCATGTTCTAATATATGTATAAATAGTGTATGTATCAATATGAAAGCTAGATGAATGAGAATGTGAGATTTTTCCACTCCTTTGTCATTATATGACATGATATTCTTATGTATATATGTGTATGGCAAGGTGAGATTGAGCTTCATGGTGATTTGAATCATTTGGCATACTTTTATACATGGTATTTATGCTTTTAGATTGCTCATGTGGTGGTGAAAAGTGTAGAAGAGTATTTGGTACTTAAAATGCCCATTTTGAACTTCAAATTTAACCATTTGGTGTGCTTAACCAAAGTATGACCAATTGAATGATTTTTTTCATAAAATTTAGCCAGTAGGTAGGTCTCATCTAGAGCATTTCATAGATCCAAATATCACTCAATTTGGAACTCTAGATAATTTATTATGATTTTTTAAAGTTGGCCAAATTATGCATAAATGGTATGGTTACTATTCATTTGGTCAATTTGCTTTTCTATGTCACACATGGGCCAAATGAAGTCCAATGCTCATGAAAATTTACAAGAATAAACTAGACACCATGAGATTTCCATAGCCATTAAGATCACCTCATTTGGAGTTCTGTAGAGGGAGATATGAATTTTTGAAATTGCATGACAGTATTAGTAATGTACACTAATCTATGTTACTGTTCCATCCATTTTTAGTGGCTTAAGGCTACTGCATTAGTGTGGAATTATTTTTAGTCAAAAGTAGATATCCACAGCTTTTTATAATGGTATGTTTTTCTTGATTTTGATTTTTCTAGAATTAGTTATGAATTTTCAAATTTTGTATCAGAAAATTGGAAATTGAACTTGAGAGCAAACCATCAGTTTTATGTGATATAGCTTCAAACCCAAGATGAATGAGATCAAATATGATGGGTATGACTTGTATGGATATGTTATGACTAGAAAATAATGTGGATGAATGCACATGGTCCACGAAGCATAAAATGAGGAAATGGGATCTTACGTAACGCAATTAATCTCATTAAATTAATGCCTTTTTCATGGGAAGGACTTGTTTCTCTATATTTTTGTGCTCTAATCCATATGAAATGCATTGAGATGGATAATGAAACCATGGTATAATAGCTAAGAAGTTAAGGTATTACAAAAACCAAGCAAAAAGGTAAGAAAATTCATAGTTTTTCATGCTTCTTCCTTCACCAATCTTGTTCTCTTCTTTCTCCTCTCTGTTCTCATGATTTTGATGATTGATTTGAGGATGATTCATAGCTGATTCAGTGAGAAGAGGATAGAAATTGAAGGAGAGATAAGAAGTAAGTGAAAGAACTCTTGGAAAAGCTTGAAATCAATGTAACTTCCATGGACCTTGTTGCTTCTTCTTGGTCCTTCTCCCATGCCTAGTTTCAGCCAACCCTAGGCCCACTCAATAGGGAATGAATTCAAGCCAGAACAATGTAGAGACAAGGGTTTTCAAGTATAAGGAATAAGAATATGCAATTAGATTCAAAAGAAAAGCTTTAGAATTCAAGTTGTATAACTTAGGGTTTTTATTGCACCTAGCCATTCTTAAAGCTTTCCAAGGATAGTCTACCCTATGTAAGAGTATGTATGAGATCCTAAGACATCTAGGAAGCTTCATAAGTGCCAATTCCCTAAGAGTAATCAAGCAAACTCTATGGGTCTTGAAGTGTGCACATGTCTCGGTGAAACCTAGAACAAGCACCTAGGGAGAGTTTTAATTAATTCTAAGGATGGGAATGGCCTATATATGATTAATAAACATCAAGGAAAGCATTGGTTTACATTTAAAAATCATAGTTTGTGAGATGGAGGCTTAGGTTCCTTTTTAAGATATAAAGAAGCAACTTAGGTCTAGACTCCTTGAATTAAATTTATGATGACTCCAAAGAGTCTAAATGGAGTCAAGAGACTTAGATTGAATAAGAAATTGGAGCCAAGACCATGAATTCTAAGGGTTTCTTTATTACGCACTTATATGGAACCATAACCATGTCTTAGAACAAAGTAAACTTGCATAAAGTTTGTATAAGACTATAACTTGTTCCAATGATGTAATTATACCTCATTTGATGTGTCTAAATCAAAAGAACCAAGCTCCACCTAGTTATGTGTGTGTGGTCAAGAAGGGGAAAGAAAACACTAAAGAACGAAGTTTTGATTTTTGATTCGAGGTAGCTCTTTAACTTTTCTCACATGCATGTCTTGGATGTTTGATTTTCATTGGATGCTTGTATGTATGGTTGAACCATGAGATATGTTTATAGCTATTTATAAAATGTTATAGTACCATTATACTTCTTGAACATGTTTTGGATGTAAAGTGGCAGAATGGGTATGATGCCAAAAGTCCCTTAGAATGGATGAGGATGAGCCAAAAGTCCCTAAGAATAGATGAGACAAAGCAAAAAGTCTCAAGAAAGAATGAGGCTAAATTAAAAGTCTCTTAAAGTTAGTGAGCAAATCCAAAAGTCCCAAAGAAATTAGGTGAGGCTAGACCAATATCTTTTATAGCCTATGTTTGGTTTTGTATGAACTTATATGACATGGAAATATTCTTATGAATGTTGGATAACTCAAATATTCTCTATATCTTTACTCATTAATTATGGATTTTTGTCAATGAAATTGATGATGATTTGAGCTTTAGTGAATATTATTTGGATTAGGAAATAAAATATTATCTTTTGAAATTTTAGTGAATAACTTGGACATTTTAATGGTATTCTATTTCCTAGATGAGAATTGTATTCCATAGGCCAATGACTTTGTTTATTTTGACTAAGGCTTTTGATGTAAAAGGAAGCAGATTTATTCTTTCACATCTTGCATGGGCTTCCTCAAGTTCTCTTAACCAACCATCAAGCCAAGCATGTGAAGAGGTAGCTCCTTACATTCATTCCTAGCGAAGCTCTCATCCATTCCACCAAATAGAAGCACTTCCACGTAGCAAATGAGTCACACAAAGACTACATGATTAGCAAGGTTCTTACGTGGAATGAAGAAGCAACGTGGCTGGAGTAGGGAAAGGGGAGAAGGAAAGAGAGGCTCGAGAAGGGGTTCTACATGGAAACAAGCTTGCATGGAGAAAATATGAGGGCTGGACAGCAACGTGAAAATAACGTGGAAGTAGAAGAGAGTGGAACCATAAGTTTGCATGGAGTAGAATGCATGAAGAAGCTGAACACTTGAGCTTGAAAAGAAGAACGTTTTGGTGAGAAGTAAGGAGCAGCAATCATGTTGAACACACAAGACCAGCAGCTCATGTAATAACACACAAGCCACCCACTCATACAGTAGCAAACTCGAGCTTGTGTGGAAAGAAAAGAGGAGCAAAGTGAGCTGAAGCAAGAGCTGGAGATTAATGAGCTGCAACATGGAAGAATATGCTTCTGGTTGAGTGGAAAGGAGAAGCTTGAGAAGAGTTGGATGCTAGGCTGGATGAAGAAGTTGCTGTACGAGCTGAGCAGTACGTGGCTGGAGTTTAAGCGAGAAAGAAGGAAGCAGCCTTTATTTGAGAGCTAAACAAAGAGAAGAAGCTGCGTCTTTAGCTCAAGAAAAGCGAGCTGAACGAAGAAGCTACTGAGCTGGATTGGAAGCTGTCTCGTGAACTCACACTCATACAGAACCAAACGAAGCACGAGGGAGTCTGGCTGACTGAGAAGAACGAGCTGCATGATTCATGAATAACGTGAAGAAGCAGCTGCATGAGCTGAGGAACGAGATGGTGCAGTAGCTCACAAACTCGAGTAGAACAAAGGAACACGTGGAAGAATGAAACAAGAAGAAAACGTATTAGAAGCTACTGGGCAGAGGAAGCTGGGAGCTTGTGGAAACCATGCTGAAATCTACGTGGAAAAGTTGCAGGAAGAAAGAAGAGAGCATGAGCAGCAGATCTAATGGTTTATTCTTGCATGCAAAGCTGCACGTGGATGAAGGATTAAATGAAAGGAAGCAACGTGAAGAAGCTGAGCAGAGAACGATGAAGCTGCATGATACGAAGGAAAACACATGAAAAACTAATGAGGAGCAGTAGAAGGAGTTCACATGGAAGATGATTATTATATTCACAATGGGGCCCACCTTATATATACATGAAGAGAGTCCACGTGAAGCTGATATTAGGAGAACACGTGAGTTGATAAATGAAGCACGTAAAAGAAAAGCAGTTAACACGTGAAGGAGAAGAAGAATAGCACGTGAATTATTAAAGAAGAAGCTAGGGACTGGGCAGCAACATACATCATCTAGAATCCACTTCATTTATGCCTCCATATATTCGGATATCCTAGTCCATTCACAACTCATTCATATCCTCTGATCCATCGTCACTCTTTCATTCATTCACACCTCAATATTTACAGAAATCTTCATCTATATATATTCATTCATTCGTCTATTCCAGGGAGATTCCAAGCATTCCACGTCCAGCGTTCATCCATCCAATCCATCCTTCGTCCTCCATTCCCATTCATTCCATCTATCTCCAATGAAGCTTTAATCTCCATCTTGTGGCTAGCAAGGAAGAAGACCTTGGAGAAGCTTGAATCCATGGAGAAAATTCAGAATTTTGGCTAAGGATTTCTTTATTTTCCTACACTTTTTCTCTTTTATATATCATCTTGGTTAAGTTATATTTGATAGGGAATTTGTGTAATTGTAATTATTGGCTGGTTAGACACTAATTAAGGAACTTTTTTTTGATTAATTGATCTGATTAATTTCAATATTATCTGAATTCCCATGTGTGCTTCGAAGGTATTCGATAAAATACATGAGTGAGATTATTTGTTTGAATGTTTAATTTGAGGATTCCTTAATGTTTAGTTGGTTAATTAAATATTTAGGATGATTTAGAGGCTAATCAATTAGTTAATCAATCAAATTGAGTGTTCAAGATCTTAAAGACAAGATTTAACAGTTTAATGCGGGATTGAGGTCTCAATTCAACGTTAGATCGTTAATCTCTTGAATCTTGAGTGGTTACCCAAGATAATTTGTTATGAACACAATTAGGAAGTCTTAGACCAGAATTAATCACAATTAGATTAGGATAAGGATAGTGGATACTAAGGGACGAATCCAAAGCTAGTCACAAGTCCATCTTTCACCCATAATCCATATAATTAGGTAGAATTTAGGAATTTAATTTTAATTTAATTTTTCTTAGTTTAATTAAATCAAAACCCCCTTTAGTTTAGAAATTTTAGAGTCTTTTAACATTTGGAAAACTCAATTAGGCATTGAACTCCAATTACAAGGAAGATGACCTAGGTTGTGCCATTAACTACATATTTTATCAACCTAGTATTATTTTGAGGGTTGCGCGACGAGCCACTCAATGTTTTTAGAAGCTTTTATGACATTTACATTCTTTGACTTAAAAACATGCCATGTATGTATGTTTGAAAGGGTAAAATAGCTATTGAAATTCTTTGAATCTCACTCTTTCTCCACATATACCTAACCATATTTAGGTGAGCTAAGTGGAGCAAGAAATGGAGGCTAAGTATCTTGAAGCATGGAACTTTGACAATAGAATAGGAATTTTGTGTATTTTTTATGTCAAATTTTGTATGATGTACATGTGATGTAAACCATTGAGTACAAGCAAATGCATGTAAATATGATGTATGAATCCATTTTGGAACCAAATGAATGGTTATATGAGTTTTTGACATTCTCATGCTTTGATGTCCATGTATGTAAGAGCAACTAGGATAGTGATTTTGTGATGCATGATAATTTGAACCATTTGGGATACTTTCATAGGCTGTATTTATGCTTTTGGATATGCTCAAATGGTTGTGGAAGCATTGGAAGATTATTTGGTGTATAATTGACCTCTTTATAGTTTCAAAAGTGACATATTGAGCTAAACCAAAGTCTGACCAATGGATAAATTTGGGCATGAAATTTGACATGATTATAGGTCTCATATAGTGCTTTTCATAGAGTTAAAGAGCACCTAATTTGAAACTCTAAAAAATTTATTATGAATTTTCAAAATTTGTGAAATTATGTAAAATTGTCCAAGTTACTGTTCATATGTCAATTTGCATTCCTGTGTCACTTGAGGACCAAATGAATTTCAGTGCTCATAAAATTTTATAAACATAAACTATACATCATAAGCTTTTTGTGTCCACTAAGCAAACCTCATTTGGAGTCTTGTAGAAGGGGAAATGAATTTTTTAAGTTGGAGTTCAACTATAGGATGCATTAGTGACCTGATATATTGTTCCATCAATTTTCATGAGGTAAACATAGTTGTTTTGATCTAAAATTTTTATGGCAGTTAGAGAACATCTATAGCATTCTAGAATGATATAATTTGCATGATTTTTATTTTTATAGAATTAATTATGATTTTCTAAAGTTCTTATCAAAATATGGAGTTTTATGGAAATTGCAAGTGTGATGTGCATTTCGAGTTCTATAGCTTGGACCCAAATTATGAGCTTCAATTTGTGATAATTCTACTTGAACAAATGTGTTATGAATGGAAAATAAGTTTGGTAAGCTCACATGGTGCATTTGGCAGTTAATGATTTATCTTAGCTTTCAATGACACAAAATATTGCCGCTAAAAGTGTGATTTTCATGCAATTGAATGTCATATGCCAATTTTGCTATAGATTGAGTCCTATATAGTTATGGTATTACATGCCTCACAGTGAGTGATTGGTGCATCTAATTGCATAACCAATTGGCAATAAGCCTCAACCTATCGGCTATTTGAATTAGAATTAGCAACTCAATTTTAGGAAAAGGAGGGTAAAATTCTAACCTTTTTATTGACACGAACAACCCCAAGTTTAAAATCAATGCTACTAATGCAAGACGAGACAAAATCTTATTGTATTCTATTATCCCTAGGGAGTAGATCTATTAAGATGGGTGATCCTCCATACATAATTTGGGAAACATTAATTTTAATAGCTACTACAAGCCTTTTATCATTATTTTTCTATATTCCCTTTCCAAAGGTAAGGAGCAACCAAAGCATGTTTACATAATTAATTACTATCTTGGGCTAACACTAGACCAAATATGTATCATGATTGCCAAGTTTCAAACCATAAAATTTAAATTAGTATGGTTTTCTTGAACCATTGCTTTGATATGAAATGTAACAACCTTAACTATTCATTAAGCTAATTATGCATAATTATGTTTTTAATTAATCACAATTAAGATTAAATTTAAAGAATAAGTCAACAATAGTTGAAACTATAGGAAAATTTGAACCTTCATACCATCTATATTCATTGTCAAGGCATATAAGAGGATTTATGTTCATAGGATATCAAAATTCTTGATAACACTTTATCTTATTCAAATTTCCTCTAAAAAGCATGGAAACTCTTATATATTGGATTACAAGTTACTACTCATCACTAACATATTGGAAACCACCTTTTATAGTTAAATTTAGGGATCTAAGACTTAGGCTATAGCTTAGAATGGTTAGGCTATGATGAACTTGGTCTCTAGAACTTTTAAAAGCTTAATTTTACACTTAAGCTGCTACTTGAAGAATTCATGTCATGGCTAAACTCGAGTTTGAATTAATTTTTCTACATAGACCTAATTTGTGTCATGGCATAAATAATTAGGGGTTTCAAGACTTAGGCTATGGCTTAGAATAGTTAGGCCACAACCCACTTGACCTCTAAAACTGTTACAAACTTAATTTTATTCACACCTTGACTTGAAAAACTCACACCATGGCTTAACTAGAGTTTGGATCAATTTTTCCAGACAAACATAATTTGCATCTAGCTATAAACTTGTGTCGTGGCCAAATTTGATGCTGGAACATTACTAGCTCATTTTGGCCATGACTCAAATACTTGCTATGCCTAAACACTTAAATGAGTGAACTATCAAGTTGATATTACCTTACGATCAATCCTAAGATCTTTTAATGGCTAAAAGCCAAGTTTTTTTTAAAGGGTTAACATCCCTATAATCTCCATCTAAATACCTTACATAGCCTAAGGGTTTAAAAGCTAATCACACCAATCAAAATAAATATCATATCAGCATAAATTCATTTATGATAGCAAGGTAAGATATAATCCTAAGTGGCAATCCCAAAATCCCCAATACACTAGCTAATGTCTCCAAACCTCTTTGAGCTAATTTCAACTAACTAATTAGACTTATCTATAGGCTCAAAACCTTGACATGTTACCAATTCCAAAATATGACTATGGCATTTCCTAATGTCGTACATAAGGGCTTATGATAGCAAATTGTATGATATGACTTCTAATGACAACCTAAAATCCTCATTATACTACTTAAGATCATTAAACCTCTTTAAGCAAGTTTCAATTGATCAATTAAACTTGTCTACATTCCTCAACACTTGGTACAATCCCAAGTTCAAAATATGACTGTGCCACGCCCTAAAATTATCTAATAATAACTAATGATAGCAAAATCTGCTATGGTAACATAAAAGGGATAAACCATTTCACCTTTCACATGTTCAAGGGAATAAAAGCACATTCCCAAGGCTCCTAAACCATAGCCAAACTTAGAACCACCATTGGTCAAGCATTGATATCTACTTTACACCTTATATGATGGCAAAATGACCATAATGACATCAAAATCAAAGTGTTGCTTCTAAAACTTCAAGTGACAATTCAAAATCCAAAATATGCCTCCTAAATTCCTCTAAACACTTGGAGCAATTGTAAAGTATATATTTAAACTAGACTAAACATCTAAACTTTTTATACCAATAATTTAAACATTAATGTTACAATGCTAAATATTTAGAGGTTATATAATTTCAGGGTACTTGTTAAGAATCATTCAAATACAATCACAAATACTAATTCAATGATGACTCAAATTATATAATTTGTCCTTATACTTGGCAATACATGATGCAATATGCCAATTATATAACATAATAAGCAATACTAGCATGCTTACTATACAAACCTAATTAAACACTTGAATAATGGCTGCATGGGCCTCAGCTTGCTCCTGAAGCTAGTAAGTCATTGCCTTCACAATAGCCTCATGGGCCTCAACTTGCTCTCTCATACGATTGGCCATTGTAGTCATGGCCTCTTACACTTCTCTTAACATTTGAGTAGTTTCACGTCTTGTAGCCATGATGCCCTACAATGTCACAAGTACAAGAGGCTCCCCATTAAGCTACAACCACCAGGGCAAGTCTAAACACAACTTCATCCATCGCATGTATATACAGATAAAAATGACATTATTAGACTATAGTATTCTAATTCTTAGCATGTATGCATCATAATTGCCAAGTTTTCTAATCACAAAGTTCAAAAATTTAGCATAGTTTCCTAAACTATTACTTTGATACCAAATATAAGAACCCTAACTTTTAACCACACTAATTAAGTATAATTATACTTTTATTTAATAGCACTTAAGGTCTAATGCCAATAATAGCTATTAGTGGGTGACTATATAGGGAAAATTTAAACTTGTTTTTTTTTTAACCATCAGTATTCATCTTTCAAATAAACAAGAAAAATTATATTTGCGAGAACTTTTAATTCCTCATTCAAGACTTCCATCTCATCCATAAATGATCTAATAGGGCATAAAGCTCCTCTGTATTGGTTTACAAGTCATTACTTCTCATTAACATGTAAAAACTAAGACTTAATAACTAAAATGGGGATTTGGGGACTTAGGTTGCAACTTGGAAAAGCTTAGCCATTGCTAAGTTGGCCTCTAGAACTCCTAGAAGCATTATGATACACTCACGTCACAACCTAGAAACTTCCCGCCGTGACTTAACTTTCTACTAAAACAAAAAAATGCACAAAGTTATAAATCCTTATTGCAACCCAGATTGCCCATGTCAGGGCAAAGTGCCTTCTAGAACTCCGTGTTCATAAAAACTCGAGTCTCGCCACAATAAGCTTATTTGGTGCCATGGTGAGATTGCATACTAGAATCTGGACAAACAACTAGCCCGAATCTCACTGCAGTGAGACGTTCTCACGTTGTGGCTAGATTGCTCTTTGAAGTAGTCTCCCTTAAATTTTCCTAAGTTGCACTGCGACCAAAGAACCTATGTTGTGACACCCTTAGCTTCTATTACCCCTAAACTCATTTTAGCCACAACTTAAAACATTTTGGCTATGGCTTGACTCCTTTTTTATCCTAAGCTCTATGTTGTACTTCCCTAACCATTTGCCACTAATTCTAATTGAATAATAAGGCCCTTCATGGCTAAAGTACATGGTTTTATTAGCACCTAATCTCTCATAGACCTTAGAATATGGTATTATATCACTTAAAGGTTTAGGGACTAATTGAATCCATCAAATCAAGTGTTTGATCAAGAGCCTTACCAATATGATAGCAAAATGGCTTATAAAGCCTCAAGTGGCAACTTCAAATGCGAAACTCCAAATCAACTAACCTGAGATTGCTTAAAGCAAGTTTTAGTGGACTAATTAAACATATTCCTAAGCTCAAAACTCAAGGGAAACCTCAAATGCAAATTATGACTATGGTACAACTCAATTCCTCCTACAAGGTATATATATATATGTATACACATATTAACAAAAACTTCACATATCAACATTTAGGCTAGTCATTTATTTAATATCATAACCTCACTCATAAATTAACATTTCAAACTTCATACAATCACCATAATCCATGTTTGGTCAACATTAAGCAAATACATCAGATTCCATGTAAATTAAAATCTAGCTTCCTAATGGTTACATCCTTGGTTACAAAACATCAAACTACACTTGGCAAAAATAAATGCATCATGATGCTATACAAGTTTAATTACAAAAAGAACAACATCTACACCAAGTTAAAATTGTCCTAGAAACCCAACATAAAGCCAAAATCCTGGGTGGTCATCCTTTGCTTCCCTTTTTCTTTAGCCAAGAAATTTTCACTTGAAATGGTTAGCCCATGAAACAAGATGAGATGTGAATCTCAATAGCCAAAGAGAAATTCCATACATATGTACAAAATAATCAAGGCAAATGCCATTTATACAGAAAAATAGTAGAAGTATTAATATAATCAACAAATGAACTAGTTGAACTACCAGTGATTGCTATCCTATATTAATAATCACATACAACATATTAATGGCTAAAAAAAAAGAGAAAGACTCATCTATGTCACTCTCTCTATTGAGCACGCTCATGGCCCGATGCATTCCATTAAGTCTGGTCACAGCTCAGTGCACGTTCACAACATAATGCATAGCTAGCAGCATAACTATAGCTCTACCAAGGACACGATCACAATCCAATACAATCGAATAGCCAATCAATCATTTAACATAAAAAAACATATATTTGCAATAAATATAAGATTAAAATGAACATATACATGGAATTAAAATAAATCCCTTGTTATCTCACTTAGTTACATCAATTTTTTAAAAGCCAAGATTAATTTCCAACACTCTAAAGGTCTTAAATTACTAAAAACAATTCTTAATCATGATCCATTATAGAAATTAACTACTTATTCATTCTTAGCATGAAAAACTACTTAAAAATCACTTACCTAGTCTCTAATGAATTTCAAATTCGGACTTAAGCCTTCCAACACTAGAGATCAAAGTATCAAACTCCAAATTCTTTGTATTTTCCTATAAAATCAAAATCCAATATGGAAGTCAGCCATTAGAACTAATTTCTAACATACAACACATCAAAATGGAAGGAAAATACTTGCCCAATGGTCTTTCTAACCTCAACCTTCAGAAATCACAAAAGAAACCACCAAAATAATTATTTTCAGATTTGGGAAGAAGGTAAAAATTCTCTAAATAAAAAATCAATCAGACTAAAATGAAAAGGAGGATGAGAGGTCTTGTTTTATATAACTTATCCTGGTTAAATCTTCCTCTAGAAGTGTAAATCAGTGGCAGGATGCTGAAAAACCTTAGACTTCCTCTCAAGATGCAAAAATGCTCTTTGCTTTTGCAGAACATGTATATTTTAGCACCCAAGTAAATGAGAAATAGGCTTCTTATGGTTTTAAAGAAAATGGGCTAGTCCAATAGACCCTATATCTAAGTGATCAGATTTCACTAAGTGTTGAACTAAAGTTAGACAAACCCAATTGTGTTAGGTCTCCATAAAATTAAAATTGGGCCTCTACAATTTAGCCTTGACATATTTGACTTAATCATGGGGCCTAAATTAAATTTCTATCCCAATTAAATTCAAACCCATAATAATATTTTATTATCCACCAAAATTGCCAAATAGTAATTATTTACTTCAAAATGCATCAAAATAGTCATTTTCCTTAAAAATTTTATTCTCCATAATTTTTCTTAATGTTCTCATAATAATTCCTTAACTCTCTATAATTGCTCATTGTAATATCCAGCTCCTCGAAAATATGAGAAAACATTAGAAACGTAATGTACAGTTTCTTCGTAAATGTATGAAATTCACTGGATACAAAAGGAAGTCCCGTAGATAGAGTGATTTGAGGTCCAATAAAATTAGAATGATATTTTAGACCTTAAATAATGGTGATTCAAGGCTAAAGGTGCCTTGACATCAGAGCTAGAATAGCTAAATGAATTTTAACGAAAATGTAACGAAACATAATGGTATTTTCGTAATTTTGGGCAATTTTAGAATACTTACATGAGGGCTTTTTAGATGAAAATTTTGAGTTCTCTGGGGTTAACAGAGGCCCTAAAAACTATGGGAACCCCTGAGACAGTTAAAGCTCCTCCGGTGTACATTTTCCAACAATGATGAGCCTGAACTTTGATGGATTCGTTTAGGAAGGTTTTAGTTCTAATTTAAGTGATTCTAAAGGCATTTTATTACTAGGAATCCAAATTTTATGATGGAGAAGATGATTCTAAAAAAGGAGCTAAAACAAAGCTAAAACGAAAATGCTAAGACAAAAAGGCAAAATTAGAATTTTTAAGAAAGTGGAAGCTTTTTGAAACCTATTTAAGTTTCGTGTTTCTTCCCCTCATCATTTCCACTACCTATTCTGCCCAAAAACCAAAGAAAACTCAAGAGACTTAGGTGCACAAGATAAGGAAGGGAGAAGGAGAAAATCAAGGCAAGAAAGGTAAGAATTCTTAAGAATTTGCATGCTTCCCCTTTTTGAAACTTGTTCCTATCCTCTCAAGCTCCTTTCCATGGTTTTAATGAATATTTTAGGTCTACATTAAGGGCAGAACAGAGGTGGAAATTTCGAAATTCAAGGGAGGAGGCCAACCAAGTGAAGAACAAGCCAAGAAAAGCAAGAATCTAAGGTATTTTTGCTACTTCCTAAGCTTAGGCCTCCTTGTTCTTCTTTTCTCCATTTTGCCTCATGTAAGACTAGACCTAAGGGGTTGGAATTCTAGCTAAAGCAAGGATGAATCTTAGGAAAATGAGGGAGGAGAACAAGAATATGCAAAGAAAATAATTAAATAGCCATTAGATTTTAAAATAGCAAAGTTAGGGTTTCAAATGTTCCACCAAAAATCTGATTTGATATAATAATTTTTTAAGCCTAAATGAGTGTTTGGATGAGCTCCTAAGATCCTTAGAAGGTTCATTATGTGCATCTTCCATCAAGAAAACAAAGCAAACTCACTTGGTGTCCATATGAAGCATAGCACGGCCTAGAGAGGTTGAAGCACCTAGGGGTAGTTTTAATTTGTTCCAAGCTTATTTTTAAGTCATATATGATGGAAGAGAATGAGGGGAAGTCTTAGAAAAATTTTAAAAGCCATAGATAGTGAGATGATATCATAGGTTCCATATTATGACTTAAAGAAGCAACACCTAGTTAGGCTCCTTAATTTGATAATGTGATGACTCCAAGAGGCTTAAAAGAGTCAAGAATCATAAATGAATGAAAGGAATAGAGCAAAGATCATGTTGCCATAGGGGTGCTTCATTAAGTGCATTATGGAACCATAAAGGAGTCATATGAACTACCTAACTTTTTTAATGAATGTGTAGCTTTAGAAATTGATTCAAGAGTATAATTGGCTTCCATATGATGTGTCTAGGCCAAGAGAAACAAGTCCCACCTTCTTTTGTGTGTATGGCCAAGGAAGAACAACCAAATTCAAGAAGAAAAGTTTGCATTTGTAACAAAGGTAGCTCTCTCTTCTTTCTCTCATATATGAATGAATGTCTGTCGTGTCTTTGAATGTGTGTATATATGTTTTAAGCTATGAAAAAGTGTTCTAGCATGGTTTCATATGCCATGGTACCATGATGTTGTTTTATGCATTCAAATGATGTCTTATGACTTTACTTGGGTTTGCTTGAATACGTGAAACCAAGAACCCTCTACCCATGGTGAGGATAAGCCAAGAACCCTCAAGAATGGTTGAGACAAAGTTTAAAGTCTTCCAAGAGTAAGGCTTAGTTCAAGGCCTTTAAGAAAAAGGGTGAGGCAAGTCCAAAATCCTTGAAGAAAATAGGTGAGGCTAATCCACTTACTTGGCATGCCTATGTATGCTTTGTATGACTTCTTGAATGTCAAGAATGCTTTTTGAATGTTTACATGTGTAATGTCCAGTTTTCGTTAAACGATGAAAATAGATGCATTTTCAAAATAAGTTCCCTGAAATGAATTAGTTAAGGTTCCAAAAAATTTAAGTAGCATTCTCGACTCCTAGAAATGAGAATCCCCGACTCAGACAAAAAGAAAAATAGAGCTAAAATGAAGAAACAAAATTGAATGAAAAGTTAATGAAATATAAAGGCATTTTCATAATTTTGAGAAAATTTTGGAATTCTCACAAGAGGGCTCTTTAACTGAAAGTTTTGAGTTCTCCATAGTTTTCAGAGGCCCTAAAAACTATGGAAAGCCCCGGGACAGTTAAAACCCCTCAGTGGATGTTTTCCAATGTCGGTTGATCCAAACTTTGACGACTTCGTTCGATAAGGTTTTAGCTCCAATTTGAGTGATTCTAAAGGCATTTTATTAAATTAGGAACTTAAATTTCATAATAAAAAAGAGAGTTCTAAAAAAGGAGCTAATATAAACTAGAAACAAAAATGCCAAGACGAAGGGGCAAAATTGAAATTCTTGAAAAGTCTTTCTTAACCTCCCTATATATATATGAGGCACCCCACATCCTCACTCATTTAGACCCAATAGTTTTTGCCCTAAATTAAAGGAGAGAGCTAGGGTTTGAGGGGCACTAAGAGAAGGAGAAAGGGAAGAGAAAAAAAAAAGGCAAAAGTTATAGAATTTCTTGGTTTTTTCATGCTTTCTCTTGAGTAAACCTCTTCTTCTCCATTTCTCCTTCTTTCTTATGATTTTATTGAATTTATTAGATCTATTTTGAGGGACGAACAGAGGGAACAATTGGGATTTGAAGAGAGGAGGCCAAGCAAAGTGAGAAAGAACCAAGAAATCAAGGAAAAACAAGGTAAATCTTCCTTCTATGGTAGCTATCTCTTGCTCCCTTCTTCTCCTTGGTTCATCCCACACATGAAGCTTTAAGAAGGCCTAGATTTTGGGCAGAACCAAGGGTGAATCTTAGGAATTTAAGGGAAGAGAATAAGAATATGCAAAGAGAATTAACAAATAACAATAGAAAATCAAGATAGCAAACCTAGGGTTTCAAGTGTCCCTTGCAAAATCTAATTTGATACAATAATTTCTAGGCCTAAATGAATGTTTGAGTGAGCTCCTAAGATCCCTAAAAGGATCCTTATATAGTTCTTCCATCAAAGAAACCAAAGCAACTCCCTTGGGTGCAATTCAAGTACATGCCTTGGCCTAGAAGGGTTGGGGTACCTAGGGATAGTTTTAAATTGTTCTAAACTTATTTTTGAGTCATCTATGATGGAAGAGGATGAGAGAAAGCCTTAGAAAAATTTTAGAACTATAGAAATTGAGATGACACAATAGGCTCCATAATATGGCCTAAAGAAGCAACACCTAGTTAGGCTTTTTGTTTTAATTGTGTGATAGCTCCAAGAGGCTTAAAAGGAGTCGAGAATCATAAATGAAAGAAAAGAATGAAGTCTAGAACTCAAATGATGGATGTTGATTCATTAGATGCATTTTGGGAACCATAAAGGGGTTATTATACTAAGTTAGTGTTTAAGGAAAATGTGTAGCTTTAGAAATGATTTTAAGAACTTAATTCTATTTCATATATTGTGTTTAGGCCAAGAGAAACAAATCCCACACCTTTGTGTGTGTGAGGTCGAGGAAGGGAGAGCATTTCTAAGGGAAAAAGTGTGTGGTTGCAACAAAGGTAGCTCACTTCTCTTTTTCTCATGCATGAATATGAGCTTAACTTATCTTTGAATGTGTGTAAGTGTGTTTTAATCTATGAAAAGTGTTCTAGCAGGTGCATATGAATTATGGTACCATGATATTGTAATATGTTTTCAAATGATATCTAGTATGTTTACTTAGGTTTGCTTGAGTGTGATGAAGCCAAGAACCCTTAGCCATGGTGAGGATGAGCCAATAACCCTTAAAATTGGTAGAGACAAAATAAAAAGTCTTCCAAGAGTGAGATTGAGTCAAAACCCCTTACTTGACAAGTCTAAAATCCATAAGAGAATGGGTGAGGCTAATCCACTTACTTGACAAGCCTATGTATGCTTTGTATGACTTGTTTAAGTGCCAAGAATGCTTCTTGAATGATCATGCACTTCATGATGCCCATGCATGCATTTTAAGACTTGTTTTGCATTCTTTATGTATGATTCAAATGGGAGATGAGTTGTTGGAATTTTTTGAATCTCATTCCCTCCTTTCCAATGTCCTAACATGCTAGGTAGACCACATGAGCAAGGTAATGGAAGCCATCAAGTTGGAAGATGAAAGTATGACAACAAAGTGCCTAAATTTTGCTTCTTTATGGCCATATGAGTAGCAAATGTTATAATCCATTATTGTATATGTCCTATGACCCTATGAACATATGTAATTATGCAAATGTATCATGTACAAATGAGATTTAATGTTATGTGTATGATATAGTGCAATTTAGACATTAAGGAGCAAGACTAGACTTATATATTCTTGTGTATGGCTTAGGGTGAGAGAGTGAGTTTTCAATTTCTGGGTCTATGTACCTTTGAGACAAGTTTAAAATGTCATTTTGGTGCATTCCCACATGCTCAAGTGGTCATGGTTATCTTAGAACTCAAAATGGACCATTTTGACCCCTTATATGGCACAAAAAATGACCATTTCACAACCCAATATCAAGATCTAACCAAATGAATGAATTTACCTATAAAATTTTGCACAAATATAGATATTATTTAGATCTTTTTAGAAAGTAAAGACCATATTATTTGGAGCTATAACGAATTAATTATGAATTTTCAAAGTTGGCATTTTTCTACTGAACTAATGCAGACGTTATTTATATGATCAGAAACTTGGGCTATGCCATTAGTGTGACAAATGATGTCCAATGCTCATGAAATTTTACAAACATAAACAAGATATGATAAGATTCCATGGCCACTAAGATCACCCCAATTGGACCTCTAAGCAAGGAGATATGAATTTTTGAAGATGGAGGATAGTACAGTAATGATAGTTGACCTCTGGTATTGTTTTATCAATTTTCGATAGCTATCAGCCCCTATTGTGGTCTGAACATATTTTTAGCATAAAGTAAACATCTGTAACTTTCTAGAATAGTAAAGAATGCATAATTTTAATTTTTCTAAAATTAGTTATTATTTTTCAAAGTTTGTGACAGAAGTCTGAAAATTCTGGCCAAGGCTGCACCTAGTATTTTTATGTATTCCATCCACTTGTATGAGTTCTAAGCCATTTCCTTAGATGGTTATAAGTTGTATTTATGTAATTAAATATGAGAAATGAGTTGAGTGAGTTCATATGATCCATGAGACACTGAATGAAGAATTCATCTATTATGCAACACAAATAAATTAATTATTTTTATTGAATTTTTCTTCCTCTTCTTGTGTGGTAATGGGAGGAAGTTTAACATTCATGTGGAATGAGTTCTAGAATTATGGTTTTACAACATGCTTCATGATGTTCATGAATGCATTTTTAGACATAGATTTACATTCTTTATGTGTGATTGAAAGGGAGAAGAGCTATTGGGATTCTTAAAATCTCATTCATTCCTCCCCACTTGTCTAACATGTCTAGGTGGACCAAGTGAGCCAAGAAATGGGAGCCACCAAGCCTAAAGAATGAAGATTGACAATAAAGTGTGGAAAAATGAAATTTTGTAGCCATATGAATAGCATATGATATAATCTCTTATTGTATATGTTCTATGACCCTATGAACATACGTAAATATGTAAATGTATGATGTGCAAATGAGATTTGGTGCAATATGCATGATATAGCATGATTTGGGTATGGAATGGCAAGACTTGACATATGCATTCTTGTGTATAACTTGGGGTGGATAAGTGAGTTTGAGAAATCTGGGTTTATACACCTTTGAGACAAGTTTAGTAGATCATTTTGGTGCCTTCCCACGTGCTCAAGTGGCCATGGTTGTCTTAAAAGCAATTTTGGACCATTTGAGACCCTTACATGACACAAAATGAGCCATTTTGCAACACAATATCAACATCTGACCAAATGAACGAATTTGCCCATGAAATTTAGCATGTAAATAGATTTCATCTAGAGATTTTTAAGAAGTGAAAGATCAGATTATTTGGAGCCCTATGGAATTAATTATGATTTTTCAAAGTTGACATTTTTTTGTTATTCTGATGCAAATACTGTTCATATGGTCAATTTCTTGTGCTGTGTCATTCGAGGATCAAATGGTGTCCAATGCTCATGAAATTTCACAATATAAACTAGACATGATAAGCTTTCCATGGCCACTAAGATCACCCCAATTGGATATCTGAGCAGGGAGATATGAATTTTTGAAGTTGGAGAATAATACTAGTAGCGATAGAAGACCTTTGGTACTATTCTATCAATTTCTAGTGGATATAGGTCCCTTTCATGGTCTAGATTATTTTTAACATAAATTAGACATCTGTAGCTTTCTAAAATGATATAATGTTTTTTATTTCGATTTTTTTAGAATTACTTATGATTCTTCAAAGTTCATGAAAAAATTTTAAAATTTCAATCCGAGACTGCACACATTATTTTCATGCATATTCTTCCTTTGCTTGAGTTCTAGGTCACTTCTTGAGATGGTTCTGAGTTGCAGCTGTGTAATTAAATATGAAAATGAGATGGATGACTTTATATGGCCCATGAGACATGAAACAAAACATTTATGCACAATACATCGCAATTAAATTGAATATTTTCATTGCTTTTCCTAAATAAGTGTATGGAATCAAGGAAATGCAAGCTAAATTGGTATGAAATGAACTCTAGATTTATGGTATTACACTCATAATTAGTTTTGGGATGTTAAGTCTTTATTGTTTTTTAAACTCTAGACATAAATTTAAATTGGCCTGAGATCTATTTGATGGAAGGAAAGAAAAGAAAAATCCTCCAACAAGAATTATTGGCTCAGAATCTTAAGACAACTTAATAATGTTGATGTTGCATTTGAAAAAGGTGAAAATTGAAGGCTAGAAAAGGAGATCTAAAGGAGTCGACAATGTAAATGGTGACATTCTACAATGATGTAAGAAGATGATATTTTTTAAACTTTCCTATTGGGCCAACCATTTGATATGCTACAATCTTAATGTGATGCACATTGAGAAAAAATGTCTATGAAAATGTGCTATTCACTTTGTTAAATTATTCTGGATAATTGAAAGACCATCTAAATGCACAAAGAAAGTGACAATACTGGGTATTAGGTCTGATTTTTGACCAAATGACTATGGTAGATATCCTTTGGTTGTGTTTACTTTGACAAATGCCAACAAAGATATATTTTGAAGGACTTTAAAGAATATCATCGTGCCAAATGGTTAATCAAGTAACATTTCTAGATGTATTGATTTAAGACAATATAAGATTGGAGGACTAAAGAGTCATGACTCACATGGTTTTATAGACAAGCTTCTACCCTTAGCCATAAGAAACACACTTCCTAAGCAAGTGTCATTAATTCTAATTGACAAATGATCATTCTTCAAACAATTATGTAATAAAGTGTTAAGTGTGAATGATGTCATACCAAATTGTAATGTTTACATTTTTAGCAGCGAAATTTCTTGTTACCAAAAGCCTTAAATGGCACAATAATGCAAAATCATGGATTTGTGCCAATTCATTTCACAATTTCATTCATAACTAATTTGTTCCAACCAAGCTATCATATAGATAAGTATTAAATCCACAAAATTAGTCATGTGCTCATTTTGGGTTATAGGTCACAAAATAAAGATCAAATTTCAAAATTTTGATATCTACAACTTTGATTAATGCAAATTAAGTGCCCTTGGAAAGTTTATGGTATGAACTTTATATTATAAAAATTTTAAGTCAAAATGAATCTATTTACCCCCTGAAAAGATCTAAAAACCACAATTATGACAATATGAACAGTATTGCAAAATTCATGTTTTCTAGACCAAATTTGAAAATTTATTAAATATTCCATAGAGTTTCCAAAAATGCAAAATTCCACTTTTTAGAAAAGCTCTATAAGTCTTATAATCGCATACCAAATTTTAGCCATAAATTAGGTCATTTGTGGTATCAAGGGTAAAAGGACATTTTACGGCTCAAATGATCCAAAATTTGGTTCTCAATGGTACTAAATGAGCTCTAAAATATCATTTCTCATTTTGAGCAAATTTTAATCCACAAATGCCTCATGTATGGCTAATCTGTTAAAAATCACCTTGCAACTAAAAATCATCATCCCATATGCAAGAATACATATATACATATAGGAACTTCAGGTATCAAATCACATTACATCATGTTTTACATACTTTAAATGGTTGCTATAGCATAGTCTAGTGCTTCTAATCATGTTTACATTTCCATACATCAAAATATAAGAGTACATATTCATATATATAATATGATCACTTAAGCTAAATTTTATTGTTAAGATTGATCTTCCTAAGCCTTTTGCTCTTCATTCTCTCTTCCTTAAGCATTAGCTGGACATGGTTAGTGAAGATAAAAGAGAGTGAAATTCAAAGAATCCCAATAGCTAATCCAATATTCAAACACACATATGGTTCATCAAACACATGGAAGTAAGTATGGATGTCATACAATCATCATCAACTCATAATTCATGCCTTAGGGATCTCATTGTCCATTCAAGAGCAAAACAATGCTCTAGAAACTTGTGGCCTAGCCTCACTCAACATCTATGAATTTTTAGTCTAGCTTCACCTATTTTTAGGGATTTTTTATCTAGCCTCACTTACAATTGGGACTTTTGGCCTAGTTTTACCTACATTTGGGAACTTTTGGCTTAACCCCACCCATTATCAAAAGACTTTTGGCATAGCCTCACTCACTCAAGAGCCAATCCAACTCAAATGCACATGAATGTCATGCAATAGCATTTTATACCCAAGCAATCAACAAATCACATAATTGGCAAATAATACATACAAGTAATCAAGAAACTTAAGTAAACTAATCATACATACATAAGAATGAAGGAAAAGTTACCTTGTCATACAATTTCAATTGGTTCCCTTTGGCTTCTTTCTCTTCCTCCATGGCCTTATACACACAATTGGATGTGAATTTAGTTGTTTGGCCTAAACACATCAAATAAGGCGCAACATAATCAATGAAACCATATTTATACTTATGTTAGCCTTATATATGTAAACTAGGGTTTTATGTGTATTTATGGCCTATTTGTATGCCTTATGAAGCAACTCTTATAATTCAACCTTTTGGCTCCAAAATCTCACTTGATATAAGTTATATGACTTTAATAGTACTCATTAGAGCCATCATATATATGGTTAAACAAGTCTAATATCAAGTTACTTCTTTAGACCTAATTAAACTTTAAATTTTTACCTCTCAAAATAAGGTTTCTAAATTCATTTTAATGGTTCCTTTAGTATTTATAATTCATATCTAGATCACTTATAACTTTAGAATCATTGAAACAACTCCTTAGATACCAAAATCATGTCTTGCGCAAGACACACACTATGCATGGGTTCCTTGGAGTTTTGTTTGCCACTTAGGGAATTTCAAAGCTTTAGTATATCCATGCTTAATTTCTCGCTCAATTATGACATTAGAGAACTTAGTTAACCCTTTTAGGATTTTAAGCCAATCCAAACTCTAAGAGAGCCATAAGTCATTCTTTAGGTTCTTTATCAATTCTAATTGTATATTCTTAATCTTTACCCTTCAAAACTATAATTCCACCATGAATTCATCAAGCTCAAGTCTCCCTCTTCTCTCCCTTCTTTTAGTGCTGGCCAAGGTTCCATAGTCACATAAGCTTTCCTAATCTAAACCACTCATCACTTGAAAGTTCTTTATATAGAGATTATTTTGGTGCGATTGCTTTCTTTATAGGAGCTTCTTCATCAATAAGTTCAACCATAAGACTCACCCTTTTTGGAAACCAAAATCATAGAAAGATAGTGGAGAAAGAGTAGGAAAGAGTTCATAATAATATCATAGGAAAATTTGGCATATAAGCTTACTTTATGTAGCCTTCTTCCACCCCTTTTCTTCCTCTTTTGTCATGCCTCTTGGTCTAGTTTTGGATGCGTTTAGATCAGCCAAATGAAGGGGAAGAGATGAGGCATGCTATATATATAAGGTTTCTAAAGTTTTATAACTTTTAAAATTCTAATTTTGCCCTTACACTTCAAGTACACCATTTGGACTCATTTCTTTGTATTTTCAAAAACTGGCAGCTCCATAATAAAACTTAAACTTTCCTTTTTAGTAAAAATATTTACTTTAGGGTTATAATGACTTAAAACACTTAAAAGAAACTCAGTCAAAGTTATGGCCAATTGAAACCCTAAACTAAACACTATTAGGGATTTAATCAAACCAACCTAGATTAACCATATTTTATGATGAGGAATATTGATTTCTCAAGCCAATTCTTTTATTTTTCAAAACCCTGAAATTTCTATTGATTAGGCTTATATCAGTTCCATTTAATTCTGACTAGCCTTTCTTGGCTCTGTGACCCATTTTAATTCACTTATTTTATTATTTAAGAACTATTTTGATTTAGAAAATATAGGATATTCCAAATGAACTTGACCAACTTTATAATAAAATTGTTCTCATGTTGTGTCATTTGAGGATATTATTTCTACCTTCATTCTTTATAGTTATCGATAGGTATACACTATAGAAGGGTTGTTAATACTTATTAAATACTTCATCATTGTTTCAAATTATTTTAATTTCATTGATGGTGTCTAATGTAATGTGCTTAATAGGTACTTAGGGAATCAAACTTTTATGTACAAAAAATAACAAGCCAGAAGGCTCAATAGCTGAGTGTTACCTAACTCAAGAGGTTTTAATATTTTGCTCAAGGTATTTGGATAGAATTGAAACAGTGTTCAATCAGCTTGGATGTGTAGACGATGAACCCAATATTAGGCCATCTGTGTTAGCACTTTGTTTCCTCTTATTGGAAAACCAATGGATGGTTTTGAATATGTTACTATTTCTATTAAGGGGAAATTGTAAGCATGTAATGTCTGATTTAATAAAAATGATGAAAACAGATATGTTTTAAAAGTAAGTCCTCTGAAACAAATTGGTTAAGAAAAAATTAGAATAATGATCTAGATATTAAGTAATGAAAATAAGAGGGCAGAGGTGCCCTGAAACAAAGGCTAAAATAATCAGATGAAATTTAACGAAATAGCTATATAACGTAATGACATTTTCATAATTTCAGGTAAATTTTAAAATACTTACAGGAAGGCTTTTTAAATGGAAACTTTGAGTTCTTCAGGGATCTCAGAGGCCTTGAAAATCATAGGAAGCCCTAAGATAGTTAAAACCCCTCCGATGTACGTTTTCTAACGTTGGTTGACCCGAACTTTAACTCTTTCATTTGGAAAGGTTTTAACTCTAAATTTAGTGGTTCCAAAGGTATTTTATAAGATTGAGGACCTAAATTTTATGATGAAAAAGATGGTTCTTAAAAAAGAGCTAAAACAAACTAAAAATGAAAATGCCAAATTTACGGGACATAAATAGAATTTTCTTGAAACAATTTCTAAACCCTATCTATATATATAGTGCGCCCTACTCTCCTTCTCATTTGGTTGGTTTTATTGCTGCCTTAAAATAGAAGAGAGACCTAAAGAAGAGGAAGAGTAAAAATAAGGCAAGAAAGGTATGTTTTCCATGGAATTTTCTAGGATTTTCTTTAGCAAACTTGCTCTCCTCCTTCTTTATATGGATTTGTTGATATGTTTGGGTCTATTTTAAGGTCAGACCAAGGGGGAAAATTTTGAGTTTGAGGAGAAGAATCCAAGCAAAGGAAGAAGTATCCAAGAAAGGCTAGGAAAATAATGTATTTTGCTACTTTCATGCTTGATCCTCCTTGTTCCTCTTTTTGGGTTTTTCATCCCACATATGAGCAGCCAAGAGGAGTTTAAATTTTAACCAAACCAAGGATGAATCTTAGAAAAATGGTAAGGAGAACAAGAATATGCAAAGGAAACAAAGAAAGAACTGTGAAATTATAAGATAAAAAGCTAGGGTTTTAGTTACACCTTGGTTTGTAAGATAAGTTTTAACCATAAATTAAGATTTTTAAGAGTCCATATGAGTTTCTAAGACACCAAGAGAGCCTCCCACATGCTTCTCCTATCAAAGAAATTAAAACAACTCTTTTGGTGTTCTTATGAAGCATAGCCTCTGCCTAGCATGGAAGGAGCATCAAGAAAGTGTTTTAATTTCTTCCAAACTTAGTTTTGTATCATATATGATTGGAGAGGATGAGAGGAAGCCTTGAAAAATTTTTAGAAATCCTAGGAAGTGAGATGGTAACATAGGTTCCATGTTGTGACTTAAAGAAGCAACATGTAGTTAGCCTCCTCAAATAGATTGTGTGATGATTCCAAGAGGTCTAAATGGCATCAAGAACCATAGATGAAAAGAAAGAATAGAGCCAAGATCATGGATTATGGGTGTTGCTTCATTAGGTGTATTATGGAACTATAAATGAGCTATAGGAACAATCTAGCTTTTAAAATGAATGTGTGGCTTTAGAACTTGTTCAAATAGTGTAATTAGCTTTGATATGATGTGTCCAGGCCAAAGGGATCAAGTCTTGCATCCTTATGAGTGTGTGGCCGAGGAAGAGGAAGCATTCTCAAAAGGAAAAGTGTGCATTTGTAAACAAGGTACTTTCTCTTCTTTCTCTCATGCAAGAGTGGGTGTTTATCTTGTATTTGAATGTGTGTATGTTTGTATGTTTAAGCCATGAAAGATATCTATATGCCATGGTACCATGATGCTTTGTTATGCACTTGAATGATGTTTTATGAATAAGTTTTGGTTTGCTTGAGTGTGGTGAAGCCAAAAGTCCTTTAGTTAGGGTGAGGATGAGCCAAAAACCCCCAAGAATAGGTAAGACAAAGCCAAAAGTCTCTAAAGAGTGAGGCCTAGTCAAAAGTCCCTTAAGAAAATGGGTAAGGCAAGTCCAAAATCCAAAAGAGAATGGGTGAGGCTAAATTATTTGCTTGGCAAGCCTATGTATGTTTCGTGTAACTTCTTGAGTGCAAGAAATATTCCATGTATGATTATGTACTCCATGATATCCATGCATGCATTTTTAGACTTGACTTTGCATCCTTTATGTATAGTTGAAAAGGACAAGAGCTATTAGGATTCTTAGAATCTCATTCCTTCCTCCCTATTGCTTAACATGTCTAGGTGGACCAAGTGAACCAAAGAATGAGAGCCACCAAGCTTGAAGGAGAAAGATTAACAAGAAAGTGTGATTTTGTTTATACCATTTTAATGGAATATGATGTAATCCTATCATGAATATGTTGTATAACCATTTAAACATGTGTAATTACATAGATACTTGATGTATATATAAGAATTGATGCCTTGTGAATATTGTAGCAAGTTTTTTACATTGAATAGCAAGATAAAGCTTATGTGTTTTGTGTATACCTTGAGGTAGGAGAGTGAGTTTCTGAAATATAGGTTTATAGACCTTTGAGATATATTTAATAGACCATTTTAGTGCTTTCCCATGTGCTCAAGTGTCCATGAAAGCCTTGGGAGTAAATTTAGACCATTTAAGATAATTAAAAAGCACAAAATTGACC
The DNA here is from genome assembly GCA_026724425.1 of Erythrophleum ivorense. Taxonomy (NCBI): domain Eukaryota; kingdom Viridiplantae; phylum Streptophyta; class Magnoliopsida; order Fabales; family Fabaceae; genus Erythrophleum; species Erythrophleum ivorense. Next base: position 365,657 of record JAIUCV010000462.1, on the reverse strand, counting down.
ATTTTGGAACCTAATATCAAGATCTAACCAAATGAACAAATTTCCTCATGAAATTGGCATAAATATAGATCTTATCTAGATCTTTTTAGGAAACTAAAGACCATATTATTTGGAAATTTGTGGAATTAATTATGAATTTTTAAAGTTGCCAAATTTCAGCTATTCTGGTATGGTTACTGTTTATATGGTCAGTTTCTTCTCCTATGTCATTTAAAGACAAATGGTGTCCAATACTTATAAAATTTTATAAGAATAAATTAGACATGATAAGCTTTCTATGGCCACTAAGATTACCTCAATTGAATGTTTGAGCAGGGAGGTATGAATTTTTAAAGTTCTATGTCAGTACTAGTAGTGCCAAATGAGTTCGGGTACTATTCCATCAATTTTTAGTAGCTAGACATTCCTGTTTTGATTTGGACTTATTTTTATCATAAAGCATACATCTGTATCTTTCTAAAATGGTATAGTATGCACAATTTTGATTTTTTTAAAATTAGTTATGATTTTCCAAAGTTCATGATAGAAACTTGGCACACCAATTTGAGGCTAAACATGTGATTTTTATGTATATGTGTCATGAGCTCGAGTTTTTGACAACTTCTTGAGATAGTTTTGAATTGTATGTGTGTAATTAAATAGGAGATGAGATGGATGAGTTCATATGATTAACAAGATATGAAATGAAAATTTTATTCGCGACATAATGCAAAAATAATCTATTATTTTAATGGATTTTTCTTAAGAACTTGTGTTATTCAAGAAGGTATGCCTAGAAATGAGGTGAGATGAGTTAAATGAATATGGTGTTACAAAGCACACTATCATGTGTTGACCAACTATAAAGAAATGAACCTTTTCTTTTTAGTGAGTGAATTATATATGAGACTTGGTGCTAATCACATAATTGTAATAACATAATTATCTTGTGTATGTCATATAGGGAATTTAGAGACCACATTAAGAGACAATTAAGAAGCTACATACATATCTTCATCAGAGATATGTAAGAAGGTTCATAGAGAGTTTGTTAATTGGTTTTCTTACTGTATAAGTACATATCTATCTTTTACTGTTGTTTCCTTTATAAGCAACATAGTAATAAAGAAATCACCTTTTTCCTTTGTTTTAGATAAGAAATGATATTAAAGGATCACATTCAATATGAATTTTCTTGCCATGGGTCCACTTGATAAAGCAAGGCAATATAGTACTTGTACTGTTAATAGATTCAAATTTCAAACTTTAGATCAAGATCAAGGGTTGAAAACTCAACATAGTGGAGTTTTTAGTTCTTTTAAGATGAGAAGTTATGCAAGTAATAGTGATAGCAATATGCACTTTAGTGGTGTGCCACATTATGAAAAATTATTAAACATCATTGAATTAAATACTATGGCTGATTTATGGCACCTTGTTCAAAGTATGTGGGCCAACATGACCAACACACTAGGCATTAAAAAAGATGAATTAGAATTCATGTTTATCAATTTTTCACTGTTGATATACACTGGTGATAATGAAGATAACACGCCATATATTGAAGCCTTAGAAGCTTAACAAGTATATTACATAGAAGATGAGTTAGATAAAGATTGGAGTATAGTCATGCATCTAAAGCCATATGACTTGTTTGACATGAATGATGATGATGAAAATATTTATAAGAATGAGTCTTACCAACCTCAATGAGTGGAAATATTATTCCCAAACTTGAAAATACATTTACACTTATGTATTTCAAATGTTCTTTAGTTTTTCTTTCCCCACATTTTCATTAGATATATATATATATATATATGTTTGTATGCTTTTTTTTTCTTGATCTTATATAAGCTTGTATGTCATTTCATTTTATTAACAAGAATCCTAAAGGTGAAGAGATTCTTTAAAAAGTCTAAATCAATTAGCGCAGACAGAGCCAATTTGCCTAGCACCAACAATCCTTTACCAAATTTGCCAGTCAGTGATGGTGGACATCTGAGTAGCCTGGATCCTATTAATCCATATGGTACATCCACATTACCCATTCTAGATGTTCCCAATACCCTATACTTCTAGTCAAATTTGGATGTTGAGGACCTATTCATAGATGATTATCAAGAGTAGCTTGAGCAGCCTACACAGCCTGCACAACAACTATGGAAACAAAGTTGGTTAGTTAAAGTCATTGGTAAGTAAATTAACAAGTATCTATTGGTGATTGTGCCTTAGGCCAATCATTATATTGCAAACATTATACTTTATTAAGAAATAAGAGTTTTTTTATTACATTATTATATTATTTGCATGTTCTATATAATAAAATCCTTGGATAAATCATATTGATTATCCTAAATATCTCTAGTTGATCATCATTGTAGGAATGATGATGAACTAAGACTAGTATAATTTTGATTGATGGTTATGTGTTAATCTTGTATATAGATATGAATTAAAATTATAGACACTTATTAGGGAATAAGATGTTGGATCGACCTGCTATGAGATAGTTACATAGATTAAGTCATAAGCGTATCTCATATATAACCATGTTACTGAGCCAAACTTGAGATCACCATAGTTTCCAACATAAGGAACACTATGTTTTGGCATAGTCAAAAGTCATCTTTAACCAAGTGATCATAAAGGCTATGATTAGGCATAGTGAAATTCATGTAGAAGAAGATGAGTGGTCAAGATGGAATTTGTCCCTCTGATTAATAAAGAGATATCTCTGAGCCCCTCAACGAGTGAGACTGAGAAATGCATGGCCATGTTCGAATGGATGGATTTTCATTTGTACTGTTAGTCTTCACGTAGATTGAGAAAGCGACGATCAAGTAAGATGAGGATGATGTTTTCATATCTCATACTTGATCTAGATATCGTGTGATAAAAAGGATGTGATAGAGTTATATGATAAGTTGCATCAGATCACCAATCCCTATATGATTTGGGTAGTTACAATGTCTTACTAGAGGTCACTTGTGACTTGTGGGTCAAATAGTGTCATTAACCTATTACCAACATCATATGGGCTTACATGGTTACACACAAAAATGAGTCAACTCGAGCTAGAATGTCCAAATTTATTAAATCTGAAATTGCATCTAAATTCAATGAATGTCACGTTCAATTTAGGGTAGAAGAATTTTATAAATAAATATATATATATTTGATATATATATATATATATATAATTTATAAAATTCAAAACATACATATATATATTTATATGTTCGAAATATATATATCCTTTAATTAATTTAAATCAATTAGTTTTAAATTCAAGTCTATATATAATAAATTTAAATTTAATTTATGAGATAAATTAAATTTGAATTTAGTTTAAGATTTAGATTAAATAATTGGTTATATTTAATTTATTAGATAGACTTAAATTTAAACTAATATATTTAATTAAGATTTAATTTGATTTAATTTAAAATAATGTATTTTAAATTAATTAAATATATCTGAAACCCTAAAGAGATACCTTTATAATAATAAAAGAAAAAAAGAAAAGGCTTGAGTTTCCTAGAACGACAAAACAAAAGAAAAACCCTAGAAAGAGAGAGAGAGCACACAGACAGTGTACAGACACTGTATGGCTGCCTAGAAAGAGAAAGAGGATAGTGTCTTCTCCACTAAGAACGTGTACGGACATTGGTCACAGGTACTAGCATGCCATTCGAGTTGAGCAATTGTTCGTGTGGATACTGGTAGAGGGAGCAGATATGAAGATCAATTCTTGAGATCTGACAATGAAAGGTAAATATTTCTAGATCTATTCGATTTAAACGACATTGATGGATCCATGGAAAAGGATTTGAGGTTTTAATTTTCTATTTCGTGTCCCAAAATTCCCAACAGTATCTTGATGCTAATTTGCTTATTTCTTATTTATGTACTAACTTTAATCCAATAGATGAGGAAGGAAAGGTGATGCATAGGTAGATTACTGTGCATGATGTATAGGCCCTTCCTTCTAGACAGAGAGTCATAGTATTATGGAGCAACTCCCTCCAACTAATTGAAGATGGCGATGGATTGCTATGTGTTTTTTTGCATATAGTTGGGACTAACTTTAAATCATTTTCGCTTACTTACTCAGATTAGAGGAATGGTCCACAAGAGTACAAAGATTGCATATATAACACCATTATTCAAGTAATGACATATTTATTATTTATTTCTCTTAGCACATTGAGTTTATATCTTTACTAACTCTTGTATTTTATCTTGTAAACTAAGTTTGTTGTTAATGACATACATAAGAGATATATTTTATAGTCACTGGGAACTAGGTGGAGACATGCATGCTATGAATTGTATAAAAATGATAGGACTTACACCAAAGAAAAAATAATTCAAGATGTCACAGATGACATAAATAAGGATCATTAGGCATCATTTATAAACCATCATTTTAGCTAGAAGTCTTAGGTAATCACACTCATTTTTTGAGATGTACCAATTCTTGGATGATCTTATTAATAATTTTGTTAATAACAAGAAAATTATAGAAACAAATAAACAAAATAGAAAGATGTTAACTATGCTACATAATAGCGGATCAAAAAGCTATGCATGAAAAAAAACTAAGATTGTAAGTTCATTTTGGTAAACAAGTCATTTGAATTTTAAATGTAATTTGAGATACGCCACATCTATCTTCAAATTTGTATGAAGCACAGTGTAGTGGTCTGGTCACATGAAGAAACATATGGACTGTTGTCCATAAACATGACAATGAATCATACATCAATGGCAAAACTAAAGTTGTATATGTATATGTTTCAATGATATGGATGCCGACTTTTGATTTTGTAGAAAATCTTCTTTTTTTTAGCTGATTTAGTGCATTCTATTTGAATTTTCAAGAACATACTATGTTTTAGTTTAAGGACTCCTCTTCTCAAGAAATTTCAAGTGATGATTCATTGGCTAAGGTTGTAGGAAGCAAAGAGCATTATCATTAAGTCTGAAGAATGGGATTTGGTGTTTACCCATCCCAAGTGTTCAAATGTCAAGCTTGTAGGGGTTCATTTAGACCTTCTTACACAAAATTGTAAAATGAAGTCACTCAACTTAAGGCATAAATAGTTGAAAGAGATGAGCAACAACAATAAGTGGAGGCTAAAAATGCTATAATTATTGAACGATAACAACAAATAAAAGCAACTATAACTTTCATACTTTGAAGTTTTCAAGGTACATTGCCCTTAGAGCTTACAGCCATATAAGTTCAAAGAGTAATTTTTTAAATTTCTATTCTAGTTGAATGATGCAAATGAATGTTTTTATTTTTAATTTTTAATTTCTAACTAATAATATTTTGTTTTAAATTTTAGGGACAAGGTGATCGAGACAGTGAACACCAACTTATAAATGATAGTCATGTCCCATAAAAATGGATATATTGTTTGGATGGATTTTATAATTACATTTATACTGACTTATTTGTATTAACTATTTGCAATTTTAATGGCATTATGGTTGTTGTTATTGAAAGTTAGTTATAGTTGTTGGATATGTTGTTAAAAATTATAGTTATTGGGAATTAGTTCTTGGATATATTGATTGAAATTTCTTGTTACAGGGTTAAGGAAAAAAATTTTGGACAAAATAATTTGTTTTAAAATTAAAAAAAATTGAAAGAAATAGTTAAAACCACTACTTTAAAATGAATTATATATGGCTAGCCACGGTTTCATAATCATGGTTAGGACATGTTTTAGCCACAGTTAGGGAACCACAACTACATGTCTTAGCCATGGTTATGTAATCGTGACCAAGACATGTCCTAACCACGGTTATAGAACCACATACAACTATGGTGAAGACATGGTCTAGCTATGGCTAAGTATAACTATGGCTTGACCACATCTTAGCAAAAGTTTTATATAACTATGGTTAGGATGTATCTTAGCCATGATTTTTTTGACAGCTTCTAATAACCATGGTTAAAGTCTTTTCGATGAATGGTTTAGCCACATACTTAAAAACCATGACTAAATGGCTTAACCATGGTCATAATCGTGGTTAAAGCCATTAAAAAACCATAGCTAAACTAGCATTTTTTTGTATTGTATGTGTATATATATGTAGGGCACTTACATAAAAAATAACCTTAGCAAACTTAATTTTTTAGCTTGTTTATCTCTTCCACTAGCAAAACCCTTCCCAAAAAAGTGTAGCCCACAAATAGGGTAAAATATAAAATTTCAGTATGCAATTCTAGTGAGATATATAATGAATGCATAATTTATTTACATCATTAAATCTCTTTGCATGCTATATGTAATCATTTTGAAACATACATCTAGCTATGTTCATCTATAATCCCATATCAACATTTAACATAATGAATTGAGGGCTAATAACTAAGGAGCAATACAGTTGGACTCAACTCTCTTAAAATGCTTAAGAAGAGCACACTTGGGCTTTGGAGCACATTTGCTCTCTTAAAATCTAAAATCCTAGATAAGAGCACACTTGGTCTCTTAAACATACTTGGGTTCAAAGAATTTTACATTCAAAAATATGGGGAATGAGCACACTCTAGGCTTTGAGAATCGTACATCTTACATATTGACTATGAGCACAGTTAAACTCTAAGGTGCACTTGGGCTTCTTAATCATGCAAATATGAAATACTAAAATAGATCATACTTGGGCTCTTGATAAAGCATATTCATACTCATTCTAAGATAGCCCAATCAATACATAACAGTATTCTTATTAATATATTTATACATCAATTCAATTCAAATGTACACACAATAACAAGAATAAGAGTACTAGTTACCTGAATCAGTTAGAGACCTTAATCCCACTAATTAGTCTCTAGTTCTTCAAGCAAGTCCACACAAACCTAAATTCTAATTTACATAAGTGATCCATAATAATGAGAATTCATACAAAATTTACCCATCAAATTTAACCAAAAATTCCCACCCACCCCCACACACACACACACACACACACAACTACCTTGAATTCTCAATGCTTTAAACAATAATTCAGCACCTTAAGTCTCCAATTATCAAGTTTCAATATCCTACCAATGAAATCCCACTACAAGAAAACAGCAAATTTGCGACAGAATTTAGCGACGGAATTTTGTTCCATCGCAAGTTCATCACAAATCCGTCACTAATTCCGTTGCAAAAATTAGCGACGAAATTTGTGATGGAAATTTTTTGTCGCAAATATTTCTGTCACTAATCCATCGCTCATCTAGTTAGTGACGAAATTTAGTGACGGAAAGTTCCGTCACTACTAAGTGTGATAGCCAATTCCAATTTTGTGATGGAATTTTGTGACGGAATATTTTGTCACTAATTTAGCAACGGAATTAGCGACAGAATTTTTATTACAAAATTTTTTGTCAGTAATCCGTCACAAATTATTTAAATATTATTTTTTAATGATTTATGTGATATAATGACTTAAATATATATGTATATATGAAACCGTTGCAAATTAGTTAAATATTATTAATTTTATGTGTGTGTGTGTATATATATATTATAATTTAATAATTTATATATTATAATTTAAATTAATAATTTAATAATTTTAATATGAAAATAGTAAAATTTGATAAATAGTAATGTGGTTAATTATTCTATGAGTAATAAAAGGCCTCCATTCTTGTTCAAAAATTAAAAAATGTATAATTTATTTATTTTAAGTCAAAAATTAATATAAATATAAAATATATTTAATTAACTAAAAATAGTAAAAAAGTTTGCAAATTTAAAATCATGATTTAAACAACTGTGTATAAGGAATAATTGAAAAAAATACAAAATAAATAAAAGTGAAATAAATATTTCACTCAACAAAATTCAAAAAATAAATGATATAAAAATATTATGACATGTCTATTTTCCAAAATGTTATAAATATTAGAAATGATTCCACTCAGCTATTATTCTTTAATCACATCATGTCTCTCACTTTTTTGTGCTCCTAATCGGTTTCCTCTCTGTCATGGTGTAAACTCTCAGTTAAATTCATACATTCTTCGTGGTATTTCTCTATTTCTGTTAGCACTTTTTTAAGTGATCGTGTCAAGGTTTTTCCTTGTTTAAAAACTAAGTCTTTCTCTTATTTAAATATCAAATCTCTCAAATTCTCTCAAAAGAAGCAAAGACTAAATATTGAGAGGTGAAAAATCAAAAAAGAAATAGAGGGTATGATCTAAAATATAATACATATTATATAGCTATGTAGTTAGAGGGGAAGAATAATATAAAAGAGTATGTATCCAATTTACTTTATTTTTACAACTATTCCTTCCCCCCCCCCAATCTCTTTTAATTACACTATATGCAAAAACATAATTAATATCCTTTTTATTTTCTTTCATTTTCAATTGAGATTTGATTTTTGTTGGTTCATATTTGTTTCCAATTACATTTGCAATAATTTTTCATTTCCTATTCATGAGAGTCCAAGGGATAAGAAAGCTTTTTTCCCCTCCTAACAAAGGGAAACAACTTATCAAGATGATTGTTCTTAGTATGAAAATTATCATAATATGCTGTTAAATATGGTTTACCAATCTATTAAATCTTGCTAAGTAAATTATTTAATTACCCAACTTCTAATTTATAAAAAACAAAAATAAGTGGTAGTAAATTTTACTATAACATAATGTTATATTCGTTAAATAATATGAAAAATAATTTTTTTTTGGTAGACTACATAGCATAGTAATTTATGTCTTTAAATTATAAAAAGGTATGTTACATATAATTTTGTTAATGTAAAATTTTTATATAAATTATGAGTTCATGACTTTTTTTTTTTAATTTTCACTCTCCTAATAACTTATGTTGAGATTTGGCCTTAAGTATGAGTAATTTTTTTTAACAATTCAATATTATATAATTGGATTTTAAAATAAATTTCCTTTTGTATTATATATTTATTAAGGGATTTGAAAATAAATATCTACAGAATTTTACCTAAGTATAGCACTTTAATTAATATATACTTTTGTGTGTGTGTGTGAGTTGGAATTATGTACTATAGTAGAAGAAAAGTTTATAATTTCTATTCTCTCAATATACTTTGAAAGTTTTTTAATCCTGCTTAAATTGGAGTTAAGCTCATATTCTTGTTAAAGTGTGTAAGTTTTTTAATATATATATATATATATATATATATGATAATATGGAAGTTGTAATAAATTTAAATTAAGTATATCTTTAAACTAACCTTAACTTACATAAAATATAAAAAAATGCCACACAGGTTCAAAATCTAGCCAATAATATTCTGGATCCATTTTTACATGACATTGCCCAAGGACCAAAGAGAAGCGTTAGAACTTGGCCTATTTACTTTGTTAATGGGTACATATTTCACATTCATTCATTGAGCCATCGAAAATCAACAATAAATAGTGGTGTATGCATGAAGGGGACTGACTTTACACAATCAAAATATGACTTCTATTGCATTCTAGAAGAGATTGTGCAGATTGAATATACGGGGGTTCTTGTGAAGCGATTAGTGTTATTCAATTGTCAATGGTTTGATCCTTCACCTAATCGTGGTATGAGAGTTCACAAACAATATGGGATTGTGGAAATTCATGAATTAAGGAGGTATAACAAGTTTGATCCATTCATATTTGCACAACAAGCGATGTAGGTGTACTACGCGTATTATCCTAGTTGTCATCAAAAGGCTAATTGGTTAGCTGTAATCAAGGTTAAGGCTCGTATCATAATTGATGCTCCTACATCTGAAACAAACATAGGGCCATTTCAGGTGGATGGATTAGAAGTCATACTACCTACAATTGTCCCAAATGATGAATTCCATAACCTAAGAGACACTGAAAGTTCTTATGAAGAAATAGATATGTCAACTGCTAACATAGTTTGTGAAGAAGAAGAAGATGATGATGATGATGATGATGAGGCATAAATTTGGGTTATGTTTGATTTAATTGAGTTTATTTTTTTAAATAATATATTTTCATTTTTTGAGTGTGAATTTATTTAAGTCTTATTCTTTTTTTAATAATATATTTTCATTTTTTTAGTGTAAATTTATTTTGTTTACATTTTTTTTAAAGTTTTGGTTAACTTATATTGCCTCAAGATTTGTTGTTGCATGTGTAGATGTCAGGTCGTGGCTCTAGGCGAGGTCGTGCTCAATGGAGTACCTCTGCAACACCACCTCTACACCCTCAACCATCTCCTGATCCTCTAATTTCAATACCTGCATTAGTTCCTACAACACCAGCCGCATCCATTGCACCTGCATCAGCTCCAATTATGCCTAAAGCATCTAGGAGACCTGCAGCATCACCTATATCATCTCCTCCAATACCATCTCCTGGCTCCCAACACTCACATCCCACTCCTCAAGGTCTGTCTGCTAGTTCTACATCAATGCCAACTATCGAACCTTTTGGTCATGATCCCACAGATGATCGAACATGGTTGTATCCTGACAAGCATATGTAAGTCATTAAGTTTATATTTTATTTGTTATTTAGTTAATAAATTAGTGCCATTATATCATTTTCAATCATTGTTGTTAAATGATTAGGTTTAATCCTGTTGTTGCTATTGTCCATGATATTCTCCCTGTAATACAAGTAAAATTTGAACATGCATGCTACAATTGGAAAGTAACACCTCGTGAGGTCAGGCAACTATGGTTTTATGAATGGGCGGTATATATCTTATCTCATTATTATATATGTATCATGTGTTGATATTCTTTTTTTCTCATTTTGCCTAATTTTTTTTCTATTGTTTATACAGAAAAAGTATAAATGGCTGCCACAATATGACCAAATTATTAAGCGCAATTGGAATAAAAAGTGTGGGGATGTCTTACGAAATGCAATGCACAGAGTCCGGCTAGACTTAGAAAAGGGAATCACGCCTAATTGGATCCCAGACAACGTAATGGTCCAACTAAAAGACTATTGGCAGTCATATGAATATAAGGCCATATGCCAAACAGCTAAAAATAACCGGGTATCTATCACAGGGGGCATGCAACATAAAGGGGGCAGCATTCCTTCAACTGAGCATAAGAGGAGGATGGTAAGTATTTAAATTCAAATATAATTCTCATTTATTTAATGTATGCTATAACTAATATCAATAAGTAATTACAGACTTTACAACTTGGAAGGCCACCTACAATGTTTGAATTGTTCAAGCACACGCATTATGATGAGGCAACTGGCCAATTTGTAGACCACAGGGCAGCTAAAGTCTATGTATGTATATGTTTTTTTTTTTTGCTTTCTTACTGGGATTGTGCTTATGGCCAGAGGCCTAACTGGTTATAGTATAAGTCTTGATTCTTTGTTTTTATTGTAATTGGATTTGTGCTAACAACTAGAGACTTGAATAGCTATAATGTAAATCTTGATTTTTAGTTTTTATTGTCATTGGACTTGTGCTGACGGCCGAAGGCCTAACTAGCTATAGTGTGTATCTTGTCTTTTTTGTTCTAATTGTTAGTGGGCTTATGCTAACGACCGAAGGCATGACTAGTTATAGTGTGCATCTTGTCTTTTTTGTTTTAATTGTTACTGGACTTGTGTTGACGACAGGAGGCCTGACTAGCTATAATGTGTGTCTTGTCTTTTTTGTTTTAATTATTATTGGATTTGTGCTGACGGCTGGAGGCCTGACTAGTTATAGTGTGCATCTTGTCTTTTTTGTTTTAATTGTTACTGGACTTGTGCTGACGGCCAAAGGCCTGACTAGCTATAGTGTGCGTCTTGTCTTTTTTGTTTTAATTGTTATTGGACTTGTGCTGACGGCCGGAGGCCTGACTAGTTATAGTGTGAGCCTTCATTTTTTGTTTTGGTAGTCACTGAACTTGTGTTGACAGCTAAAAGCCTGATTAGTTATAGCGTAAATCTTCATTTCTTGTTTTAATTGTCATTAAACTTGTGCTGACGGCCGGATGCTTGACTAGTTGTAGTGTGCATCTTTATTTTTTATTTTGATTGTCACTATACTTGTATCGACAATCAAAGGCCTAAGTAGTTGTAGTGTGAATTTTCTTTTTTTATTTTAATTATCACTGGACTTCTACCGACGGCCAAAGGCCTGATTAGCTATAGTGTGAGTCTTCATTTTTAATTTAGTCACTAGGATGGTGTGATCTTTTATTTAATATTTTTTACTATGTTAATTGTTGTGTGGCTATCAAAATGACATTTTTTCTACGTACCTAGTTGTGTAATTTCAATATTTGATGGCTTTAATTGTAATGATTGAATATATTTGTAGTTTTATGATACTTATTTCTTATTATATGATCACACTTCATGTTAATACTATATGATAGAAAAGATGTTTAAACATGTGCATACTTTTAGTTTTGGACTTACTGTCATTGTTTTTTTTAATTGTAAAATTATCTTTCTTTACTTCCTTTAACAAGTTGATTATTTAAGGCTTAAGAATGCCAGAGTTTCAACTCAGGACTCAACAGGCATAGCATCAAATGATGTAGATGATGATGATGAAGTCGCCTTATGGTTGGAGGCTGTTGGTGGTAAAAATAAGAAAGGTCGCATTTTTGGGGTAGGATTTGAGGCTTAAGATATTGATGCTAGCTGTTCTCATGGGGCCTCTTCTTTCGTTCAAAACTTAGGACTTCATTCAGATTTTGAAGAGAAATTGCGCAGGAGGATTGCCACAGAGATAGCCCTTTTGAGACAGGAGAACCAAGAGCTTAGAGAGCAGAATCAACGTATAACAGAGTAGAATCAACGTATAACAGAGAAGAATCAACAAATATTGTCTCTACTAGACCAGCATCAGCAAACACTTAATAGATTGCAAGAACTTGAATCATGATTATCTCGTGCCCCATTAGATCCTGATGATTGTCCTCCATCATAAAGATGATTTTATTTCCCTTCCATTATTTTAAGATATATGTTTTGTTGAGGATTGTGATAATTTGCTTTAGAATGGTTATCATTTAATTAAAAATCATTTTAATATATGTCACTTTTTTGTTGAATATTATTGCACTATTATACTTTACTGGATAGGGAGAAACACTTAAACCTAAAATTTTATTATTTAATAATAATGTTATTTTTAATTTATCTTACTTTATTATGCTTTTATTGTATTTTATTGGATAGGTAATAAAGTAATATTGAGCTTAAATTCAACAAATTATTTAATAACATCACAAATTACATTAGCGACGAAATATTCCATCAAAAATCCGTCACCAATCTGTCGCTGATTAGCGACGAAATTTCTGTCACAAATCTATCGCTGATTAGTGACAGAATTTCCGTCACAAATCTGTTGCTGATTAGCGACGAAATTTTCGTCACAAATCTGTCGTTGATTAGCGACGAAATTTCCATCACAAATTCGTCGCTGATTAGCGACAAAATTTTCGTCATAAATCCATCGCTGATTAGCGACGAAAATTTCTATCACAAATCCGTCGTTCATTAGTAACGGAATTTTCGTCACAAATCCGTCACTAATATTTCATCACAAATCCGTCGCTGATTAGTGATGGAATATTTCGTCACAAATCCCTCACTAATTAGCGACGGACTATTCCGTCACAAGATTAGTGACTAAATATTTTGTCACAAATCCATCACTAATTAGCGACGGAAGATTCCATTACTAATCCATCACAAACTTAGAATATATTATCTTAATAATTAGCGACGGAATATTCCGTCACTAATTAGCGACAGAATTATAAATTCCGTCACAAATAAATCAGTGACGATGAAATTAGCGACGAAAAAAATCCGTCACTAATTCCGTCGCTAATCCGTTTGTGACGGAATTATCCACATTAGTGACGGAAAATTTCGTCGCTAATTTCTATTTTTCTTGTAGTGTCCACAAAAGGAGGATTAGCAACTAACATATCTTATTCTTTCTAAAGTCATTAGTTATAGGAATAATTACCTAATTAATTCCTCATTTTTCTCCAAATTATTACCTCGTTTTCCACACTCCAAATTTCTGTTCTTCCCCTCCTGAAGTCTCGGCCAAGACATGAAAATAAACAACCCCAACTCATATTCGAAAATGAAGGAAGACCAAGTTGAGGAAAAATACCTTACCTATCACACTTCCTTCTCCAAGAACACCATCACTCCTAATGCAACAAAACCTCCTCTTAGACCAAATTTTCCCAAGCCTAAATTTCAGATTTCTTTCCTCTAAAATTTGGACAACCATAACAAAACAGAACCTTCAACATTGAAGAAAAACTTCAAAAATGGAAAGTCGTAGTGAAGAAGAAATTTACCTACCAATTTTCTATTTTCTCCTTCTTCTTCTTCTCCTTTCAACTATGATTCCAAACTCCCAAACTTTCCCATCTCACAAACAAGAAAACCATCACCAAATGAGAAACTATTTGGTTCGAAGGAAAGCCCTTGCGGAATAGAACACTTTTGCCTTCACTCATATTGGCCGAAACTCACCATTCCACTTTCCACCTCCATGCAAAGCTTTGAATGATGCAACAATGGTGGTTTCAGTTTCAGCTCTCCTTCTTTCTGTCTTATGCGGCCAAAACATGAGTATAATGATTCATAAATATTTATTATATCTTTATAATCATTAATTAATAGTATTCATCATTTTTTATTATCTTTTAAAAATAGAGTCATGAGAGTTATTTTCGTCCAACAAAATCACCAATTTATTATTATTATTTTTTCATTCCTAATAATTCTATATACCAAACGATGCCTGAATTCCAAGTCTAAGGAAACAAGAGACTTATGTAAAATGTGAGAGTTACTTGAAATTCAGGAAACTGGTTACATATTCACAGCAGTAGGTGAGTGAGTCCCTAAAGAGCATTTTGGCAATTCTGTGCACAAACTGGTGATGATCATTGTGGGAAACAATTTGAGATGTGCAACAAATACTTCGCAAGTAGGCTGAGCAGTTGTGCAACTGGCCTTTTCTATAGTGATCTCTCTGATATGTGAGGGAGTGTTTGGGCAGGAGGCCAACTAGGTACGATCCAGAATGTGTACCATCACAATCATAATTGTAGTTGTATTATTTTAATTATAAAAAAAATGATAAAATGTAAATAAAAAAATTACAATCATCACAAATTATACTCATATTTAATTGACGCGGTTACGAATTTAATACTATAATTGCGGCTATAATAATGATAATAACACAAAACATTGGTATAAAGAAGCAGCGTACGTAAATCTCTATGGGTTGATTTGAAAATTCAAATACTGGGAGCCTCTGGATAATGCAGCTGCCCACAAGAAACATGAAGGATAAGATCAAAAGGAGTATATGTTATGTTATAGAGCTGGAAAAAGGAGGTGTATATATCTATTCATCTAATGATTGAATTATGCATGCATGCGATTCCATGAAGATTCTGCAATAATTTACAAGTCTTTTTCATGCATAGGTTGATTGTGTGTTTCTAGAAAGAGACTCGTAGCTAGCTCACATGCTCCCACATCTCACTATTTTCATTCCAAAGAAGGCATATGGTTACGTCCCCACTGTTATATATGATAAATAAAACAAGATTAATCAAAAGTGAATTAGTGGCAACAATTTTTAAATAATCTTTAAAATGCTTTAAATTTAAAGAAAGGTGTCATTATTTTTTTTAAAGGATTATATATATGTATATATATATATAGAACAAAATTACATTTATATAACCATGGGACATTTGAATACAATAATAGTTTTTTTTTTCGATAAAGTGTTTATATAATGATAGTTGAAGTTCAATTATAATTTTTTGTTATAATTTTTTGTGTTAATTGATAATTTGACATAGAGCGTGCTGATTGTTGATCCAAGCGGCAAATTATTTAAGAAAAGTTTTCGTGATTAATTTCTGGTGACGCCACTAGGTTCTCCCAAATCTGACCTCTCACCTCTCTCGTTACCAGTTTATTGCAAGACAGAGTAAAGTACTCTCAAAACCTTGTCCCGACCTTGCTGAAAAAAATACAAAAACATGGTAGCTGGGTTAGGTTTGATGGAGCCCACATAAGTAATCCCAAATAATACAACTGAGATAAATAGTATCAAAAGATTTTGACAATAAAAATTGATATTAAAGATTTACAATCAACTGACATATATGAAAGGAAAAATTATAATTTAAGACGTTAAACTAAAGGTATTAATATTAAATAATTTTAAATTTTAAAATTATTCTAAATATTTTTGTGATTAAAAATTTTAATTTAGAATCCTAAATTATAATTTTTTGCATAATTTAAAATTTTGATTATAAGGTCTTTTAAAATAATTTTAAATTTAAATTTTTTTTAATATATATATTTTTAATTTAAGGTTGTGAATTATAAATTTTTCTAAAAAGAAAGTATTATATGAGAGGACAACACTACTCAAAATTTTTTTCATCATTTCTTCTTATGATATTTTTAAAATAAAAACATAATACATAGATATCTTTTATAATTTAGTATTATATTATTGATTTCTTATAGTAAGGATCATTAAAAAAATAGTTTTAAAAAAAAATAAAAAAATTTTAATTTTTAGAAGACTAAATTGAGATAATTTGTATTTTTTAAAGACCAAAAAGTGAATTCACTCTTTGTTGATCTTAGCCATATTTTTTATAATTCTAAAGAAAAAACTATATTTTATTCCTTAAATTATGACTTAATTATAGAATTAGTATATAAACTTTAAAATATAATAAAACATAGCCTTATAAACTTTGGACTAAAATAAAAACATTAAAGTTATGTTAAAATTAATGGAAAAAGGTTACGTGATTTTCACTGTGTTGGCAATAATTGACTTAGCTCAATGTCGATCCAGCAAAAATTTCATTTTTGGTTATAAAAAATATTTGGATAACATTCTCATTTTAGTTTAAGCTTAGGCGGTTCTTTTGTTATTTTTAAAATTCATGTACTAATTTTATAATTAGATTTTAGTTTAGGTGGTGAAATGTAATTTTTTTTTATTTTAAAAATACAATACACAAAAATATGTGTTAAAAATTTTAAAAAACTGTCAAATTGTGAGTTAATAACAATGGTTAACTCGCGATGACATACACAAAAATCCAAAAAAAAAATTGTTTTAATTTAAATTCTAATATTTCATTTAAGTATAATACTTAATTCACATGATAAAAGTGCTCATATTCAATGTTAAATTATATTTATAAAAAAAATAAAGAAAATATTTGACTTATATAAAAATTAAAAAGAAGAAAAAATTATTTAGGGATTTTTTTTGTTTTTGTATTTATAAATAATTAACTGATCTATTTTAACTATTGTGCTATATTTTTCTTAATATAATTGGAGTTTTGTATGCGGTAATTTAAAAATATAAGTGAGTGTAGATTTTAAAATGGCGTAAAAGAAATATGTGTAAGATTAAAGCATTGAAAGGATATTGAAGAGTCTTACTCTTAAGGCTTGAGTGCATTTTTGGTCCCTTTAATTTTATAGATATTTTAATTTGGCTCCCTTAGTTTAAAAGGAGAGCAATTTTGTCCTATTTTTCAGTGATGTAATTTTGTCTTACATCATTCATCCAAAATCTAACATTACACTTAATGATTCGTTGATTTACATGTTATTTAATGACACTCATATTTTATCATCCAAAGTCGGTACATAGTTAAAGTTGATATTAAATTTTTAATAAAGCTGTGATAGAGAGGTAAAATTAATTAATTTTAAGAAATAAGTGAACAAAATCATCTATTTTTAAATTAGAAGGACTAATTCAAAATATTTATGAAAGTAAAAGGACCAAAAATATATTTAAGCTTACTCTTAAATAAAGAAGAAGTTTTTGTTAGTTTTAAACGTTGGAAATGAAAAAAATTAAAAAAAGATATTGAAGTATTTTATTTTATTTTTATAAAATAACATCAATTATTAGATTTATTAGAAAGAACATTTTTCTTTTTTGATAAAGTAGAAAGAACAGCTTTTAATGAAATTTATTAAGCGCTATTTTATGAAAGATATTCTATAAAGTACTCTTACCAAGTTTCAGAAGATACTTTATTTATTACTAAATTTTGCATCACAAATATTTTAACAATCCATTATGTTATTAACTTAAGAAGATATTTATGTTTTAAATATTAAAATATAAACTTAGTAAAATTTTAATTTTAATTTCTATCTTTTGTAAGTTATTTTTATTGGCAGATATTCCATGCTAATTTCTCATATATTGCCACACGGAATAATTGACAGTTATTATAGATGTTAAATAAAAGTATTAAGGTTAAGGTATTTTTTAATTTAATCTTTTATAAAATTGTCTTTTCAATTTTAGTCATTCACCAATGATTTCGTTTTCAATTTGGCCACTCATAAAAATGTCTTTTCAATTTAATTTCTCACATCTGAATGTTTTTTAATTTATTTCTTTATAAATAAAATTATTATCAATATCAATATATTGTAAAAAAAATTAACAAATGTAATAATATGTAACATATTTTATTAATCTATTGTTAATTTTATTTATAATAGGTTGATAAAAAAATATTATTAATAACGATTTTATTTGTAAAAAATTAATTTTAATAATGTAAATATGTGAACTTAAATTTCTAAAATTTAATTTTGTAAGAGATTAAATTAAAAAATATTTTATTTATGAATGATTAAAATAAAAATTTAGTCAAATTATTAATTCAACCAAATTTATATATATATTTATTTACGTTGAAAAGAAGAAGTTTGATGGTTGATGGTCCCATTGCAGAGAAATTCTTTTGTGCTCCAAGTGTACCACGTCAGCACAACTCTCACCAACCAAAGTTTTACATATCAACTTAAATGGGTCCCACATTTTATTTTAACCAAGAGAACCAATTCCTCCATCCATTCAGCTGAAAACCCATCCCGTCTTTCATTAGCTTTATCTAGCATTTCATTTTTTGCTTTACTCTTCTCTCTCCCACCATTTTTCTTGCAAGAGTCAAAGACTTTGGGCAGCGATGGAAAATAAGCTGTGAGAGATTGAGTGCAGCATTATGAAGAGATCAAGTCCAACATTGCAAAAGGGAGAGAGGAGTCTGAAGTTTCGAATAATCTATTGATCAACGGCGAGTTGCTCGACGTTCAACCACGCCACAGCGCGACCCAAAAGCGATTGTATACTAGTTGCAGGGTGAAATGCGATAGCTTTTGAAACTTATTTGTTGCTTCATCTTTTGCCCTGCCTCCTCCTTTATGAATCAACAATGTCTTTTTTCCAACTCTTTTACTCCTGTTTGAACTCCCCTTCCCAGCTTCGTCTTCACCTTACATGTTGAATTCCTTTAACTCGTTGAACTGGTAATAATACTCAGGTGCATTTTGTCTTCCTTATTTTCATTTTTTTAAGTGCCATGGACTATTAATTTTGCATTCCCAACTTCGTCTCTTCCTAGTGTTGTCTTCCCTTGTATTGCACTGTTTGCAAAATTCAGTCTATTGAAGCTTTCATTCGATGTGCTTGTCACAATGCATTTATTTCGTGTGTTGTCATTCTATTAATCTTGATCGTGTGTTGTCATTCTATTAATCTTGACGATGGCCATGAATTTTGATTTTTTTTGTTAGTTAAATTTACTGTCATAAATTTACTATATATGCAAATATCCCACAAGAAGAGTGTAGCTTCTTACAACATGGATGATGGTGGTGATTCACACGTGGTGAAGGAAACAAGGCATGACAATACTGAAAAAGAAAAAATTATGAGTGTGGAAACAAGTTCTGGGGGGCAAAGATATTTACTTGGGGCAAGTTGTTAATGGTGAAAATGAAGCGTATGCCTTGTATTCAGAGTATGGGTATCGCTTGGGTTTTTCTGTAAGAAAATGGAAACAAACTTATTATGCTGGAAGTAATAAAATTCGCACGAAAGAATATGTGTGCTCAAAGGAGGGATCCAAAGATTTTGAAAAAGGCAGTGGTGGGTCATTTAGTAAACTGAATACAAGGACAAAGTGCCAAGCAATGGTTTGATTTTCGGTTGAAACAGATGGGGTGTGGAAAATTACTAAATTGATAAAAGAGCATAATCATGAGCTTGTAAAGCTAGAGTACAGACACCTAATGCATTCTGCAAGGAACATTCCTGTTGCTAAGGTTGATCTTATTAGTTCTATGGTCAATGCTAGAATTAGAACTAAAGATGTGTGGAGTTATTTGGGTGAAGAAACTCATGGCTTTAATAAAATTGGATTTTCCAAAAAGGATTGCTATAATTATGTCAACAACCAAAAGCATAAATTAATAGAAGGTGGGGATGGTCAAAGTTTGGTTAATCATCTACAGAGCCAACAAGCCAAAGATCCTATGTTTTATTATAGTGTGCAATTCGACGAAGACTTACATTTAACAAATGTCTTTTGGAGGGATGGGAGATCACAGGTTGATTATGATTGTTTTGGGGATGTAGTGATTTTTGACACTACTTATTGTACAAATAAGTATGATTTAATTTGTGCACCATTTGTTGGGGTAAATTATCATTAGCAAAATGTAATGTTTGGTTGTGCATTTTTAATGAATGAATCAGCTAAGTCATTTGAATGGTTGTTCGGTCAATTTTTATAATTGATGGAAAGCCAAGCCCTAAAAACTATTGTCACTGATCAAGACACTGCCATGGCTAAAGCAATTCAAAAAGTACTTCCTAATACTAGGCACCGTTTATGCTTATGGCATATATCAAAGAATGCTCCTTCTCACTTAGGGTCACTTAACTCTAACCGTGGGTTTCAATCATTATTTCAAAAGTGCATGAAAGGATGTGACTCAGAAGAACTTCAAATCACATGGGATACAATGATTGCTGAATATAACTTTCATGAACATAGTTGGCTAAACAATATGTATAAAATTCGACATAGATGATCAACTGCTTTTGGTAAAGATATATTCTCTGCAAGTATCAAGGCTTCTCAAAGAAGTGAGAGCACTAATAGTGTTTTAGGTGACATATCCACTAAAACAAGTACCCTAACACAATTTTTCCTATCTTTTGAAAAGATGGTAGGAAGATGGAGAAATTCTGAGGTTGAGGAAGATTTTCGTAATAGTCAAAATATTCCCTCTTGTACCATCAAGAGAAGTGGCACATTGCTTCATGCATCTAATGTTTATACTTATAAAATTTATAAGATGTTTGAGAAAGAGTATTTGGATGTAGTGGGGATCCTATTCCAAGAAGTGAGAAGACAAGGAGATATTTTTCATTATGAGGTGTGAGTGGAAGGAAAAGATTCAAAAAAATGGGTTGTGCAATTTGATTCCTCTAATGAAGATATTACTTGTAGTTGTAAAAAATTTGAGTCAATGGGAATTCTTTGTTCACATGCATTGAGAGTTTATAATATCAAATGTGTAACAAGAGTCCTAAACAAATACTTCTTAAAACGGTGGTCCAAGAATGCAAAGTTCATTAAATGTGGTGTTGATGGAAAAAATACATTGCATGGTAGCACTAGTAAAGATCCAAAAATTGTACACCGCAATTATATTATGTGTACTTTTTATAATCTTGTGTTGGTGACACAAGATCACAAGGAGACTCAAGATCTTATGTGGAATGTTATTAAACATGGGTCTCAACAAGCTCAAGATTGTCTACATAAATTGACCTTGATTGCAAGTACCACTGTTGAACAAGAAAAAGAGATTTGTTCTACTAAAAAAGATCAAGCTGAAGAAGTAAGACAAATTCTTGACCCTCATAAAGCAAACACAAAAGGGAAGTCTAATGGTAGAAGGAAAAGCCACTTTGGAAAGCAAAAAAAATCAAGTAAGGAGTAATTTTTTTTAGGCATTTACCTTTATCTATCACAATGATCTTTTTGTGATATCAAATTCTTTTGTAGGAAAACAACAAAAAGTGGATCATGTTGCTGCAACTACACCAAGCCCTATTTCCATTTCACAAACATATGGTTATGCATATCCACTTGTAAGTCCATATGTAGTTATAAAATCTCTAAATATAATAATGAATGTTTATGTTTATGTGAATCTATTTGATCTAATTGTGCTTAATGTTATAGGTCGATTCCACTCAATTTATTCACCCATGTTATTTTATGATCCTACAACAATTTTATTGTGACACTTGGAACCCAACAAGTAGTCCTATTGTTCCTACTACTAGCACATTACACATGATGGACAATGGCAACTTTTTAAGTTAGGTAAAATTCAAATATTAATATTAATTAAGTTGATAGGATTACTTCTTTATCTATAAGTTAAAATTACAAGGATTATTCTCTAACTTATTTTAATGGCTTTTATAAGAACCAAGTTCAGGCAATGGGAGACCTTCAAATGTTTGTTCATAAGATTAGAGTTTGAAATGTACTAGTGTTATAGATGTGTAACATGAGATGTCATTTTTTTTTTTTTGTATATGGCTCAATGATAGGTATATAGCCATCTTTTTTGTATTTGGCTCAATGATAGGAATATGGCCATCTCTTTTGTATATGGATCAATTATAGGTGTATGGCTCTCTCTTTTGTATATGGCTCAATGATAGGAATATGGCTATCTCTTTTGTATATGGCTTAATGATATGTATATGGCCATCCTTTTTGTATTTGGCTATATCATTTTTTGTATATCAGAACATTATTTTGTGTATTAGAATGCCAACTTTGTATATGGCCATCTTCTTTATGTATTATTTTGCAAAAGATTGAAACTAGTTCTAAAACTCTCTGAAACTCTCCAAAATTTGTCTTTAAAATTTACCTCTAAAACTCTCTTTGTAGAGAATGGATCTTGGAACTAGAAATTGGCACTGGTTTAGTCTAAAATCAAGTTCTGTTTAATAGGGACTCTAGCAACTTAGTAACAATAAAAAATGGTACTAGTTCAATCTAGATATAGGTTCTAGTTCTGCACTAAACCAAAACCTAATTCTACCTTGAATCTACACTGAACTAGATTTGGTTTAGTGCAAAACCAGAAACTGGTTCTGCACTAAACCAGAAATTGGTTCTGGTTTAGTCTAGAACTAAGTTCTGGTTCTGCACAAAACCATAAGATGATTTACACTAACAGCTACCCCAACATAATTTAAGACCAAGGAATAATATCAACAAGATTAGAAGATGCAATCTTATTAATTATAAATCTAATAATACAAACTAATTTAGTGTTACAAATAAACATTGTACTTAGTCAATGATACAATTGAATTGAATTTTACAAATTCAATGATACAGATTTGATTCAATCATATAATTCAATGTCATTTTACAAATTCAACAATTGTATCACTTCCTTGAATCACTTCCTTTTCTGTGCAGAGTGTTGCTTTTCCAATAGTTCAAACATGCTTCCATCATGAATCAACTCAAAGTGTGTTTTTTTCCAACAAATAGTTCTTATCTTTGCCAAGGTCATATAAGAGATTCCATTCTTGAACATAATCTTTCCTTCAGGAAGTTACTGTCATAAGTGCCCACTGTAATATAGTCCATGCATTTGTCAAACAAGACCTGATTAAATAATGGCTCATGTTGGCATTCACGAACCTAAGTATCCCAGAATGATACAAGGTTCAACATTAGTGTCTTAATTTTCTTTTTCAAATTTTGAGAATCTTCAACTTCAGCCTAGGATTTCACAAGAGTTAGAATGCAAACATCAGTGTCTAAAATCAAAAGAATACAAAGAAAAGTATACAATAATGAATTAGAAAAATCAGTATATGCCCTTTTGGCATAGTTGACCAAAGCAACCATAACATCATCTACATCAGTCTCATCCAGGAGATATCCTCTGTTATAATACTTGGCGCCACATGCCTAAACAATTTGACATTTTCATCAGTCTTCAATAGAGTTTCTAAATCCATATGGATGCACTCTTTATTTGATAACTGAAAAATGCTAACAATTACAAGTTTCTCCACAATAAACTTTTGACCTTAGATTGATATATCTATCTCTACAACTTTTCTAATATAAGTAAATGCTTAAGAAAATTTTCACTACCTCAAACAACATTGTCAAGAGTTTAAGCATTGTAAGTTTTGGATCCTTTTCATGGTAGTAGAAAATAAAATAGTGCTATTAGAAAACACTAATTCTGAGCGAGCCTTAAAATCAATACAAGCTTTCTAAAAAGCTCATTTCTTCTTTCCGGCTTTGGCAGCATCAGTAGCCTTGGTCTGCACAAGCTCAGATTAGAGGCTTTGTGTGCCATCCCTGATGTTTCTTCTGTTAGCTTTTGGACGAGTTTCATCGAATTCATTGAATTCATTTGTAAATTCAAACAATCGTCAAAGCTAATAAAAGAAGCATAATTGAAACCTAGGTGAAGGAAATCAAACAAATCAACTAAAGAATGGAAGTGCCAACTGCAGCAAGCAATCTGCTTCCTCCTCTTGATCATCATCAAAACACCCTCCACTGAAAATGGCACTCGACCCTGTTGCTCTGCGTTGAAATGCATACTTCGAGAGAGATGAGGTAAGTGGTTTCTTGAGAAAGACTTCCCGTCATACGCTAGCAGTGGCCGAATCCATCTGTGGAATTTTGAACTCCATCGGCGTCGTGTTATGGGAGAGAAGGATATGTGACTGAGTGAGAGAGAACAGCTTCCAACACAAAAGAGAAAAGGGATCGGTTGCCAGACAGGTTCCAGTTGAGGGAAAGAGAAGAGTAAAGCGAAAAATGAAATCGGACAATGCTAATGGAAGACAGGATGGGTTTTCTGCTGAATGGATGGAAGAATTGGTTCTCTTGGTTTAAACAAAATATGGGACCCATTCAAGTTGATATGCAAAACTTTGGGTGGTGAGAGTTGTGCTGACGTGGTACACTTAGAGCACGAAAGAATTTCTATTTATGAATGATTAAAATAAAAATTTAGTCAAATTATTAATTCAACAAAATTTTTATATATTTATTTACGTTGAAAAGAAGTTTGATGGTCCCATTGCATAACATACTGCCACGTGAACAAGCTCTGCCTCACGTTAGTTTTGCTTATTCAATCAAACCAACTACAACAGACAATTCCCTCCCTCCCCCTCTTTTTCTTTTTAGAAAAAAAAAATCAAAAGAACAAAAACAAAATAGTAAAAAAAATATATTTTTAATGTGAAAATTACATGACTATTTTTATTTAATTTTTAAATATATAATAATTTTATATTTGTTAATGCATATTTAATACAAATTTTATTTATGAAATTAAATTATTCAACATAAATTAGTTAAATTTAAATTTTTTAAAAATATATTCTTTATTTTTAATATTTTATTTTTTATCAAATAATTTTATAATATGTTAAATTCAAAAAATTAACTATTTTATTTTAGTCATACGTGTGTGTATATATATACATATAATATTTATTATATTATATAAGTGATAAATATAATAGTATTATTGGTTAAAATGAATATAATTATAATTGATCTTTCTATAAATTATTTTTTTAATTTTTAATAGATGTCTAAATTACATGAGTTTCATTTTTGTTTTGAAAATAAATTTTTTTATAAAATTAA
This sequence comes from Erythrophleum ivorense, assembly GCA_026724425.1. Taxonomy (NCBI): domain Eukaryota; kingdom Viridiplantae; phylum Streptophyta; class Magnoliopsida; order Fabales; family Fabaceae; genus Erythrophleum; species Erythrophleum ivorense. The sequence continues at coordinate 340,103 of JAIUCV010000462.1, read as the reverse complement.
AAGATATGTTACATTTAATTGATCTATTAATTATATATATATATATATATATTTTGAAATTGAGTTTGTTAAATTTTGTAAAATTAGACAAAATAACATCATTTTAAGGGTTTAGCACATCTGAACAAGCCGATATTTCAACAATGGTAATGGTTCTTGGTCATTTTGAGGGTTATATATTGCGTTAATTAACTATTAAATAATTATGACTTTGTCTAATAAATAAACTATTTTGAATCAAAATTTTTTATTAGAAGATAATATTTAAAAAATAAATTTAAAAACTTTGTTTTTATAAAATAAAATTCACTTTTAACATTAAATTATTATTAAAAGGAAAAGAAGAGAATAAATAATGGTTAAACATAAGAAGTTAATTTAAGTACAATTTTTTATATCTTTATTATTATATACTTTTTAATAGTAGCAAGTATATAATTTTTTTTAAATATGATAAATAAAACATTTAAATGAAAAATTATATAATTATTTATAAAATTTTTTAATTAAAAATTATATATTTATTATATTTTAATTAAAAATTTAGAGCCCGTTTGTTTAAGCTTTTTTTTAAGGAAAAATCACTTTTTTCTTTAAAAAAAATACTTTTATAAAACTTTAAGATGTTTGTTTAAGATTTTGAAAATAATCAAAATCTAAAAAAAATCAATTTTCTGATTATTTGGAAAAGCTACTGTGATTAGCTTCTTAAAATTAAGGAATGTGGTGGATGAAAAATACAGAGAGAAATTCATGGACAAAAACAATCTTTAAAAAAATGAAATATGACAAATTTTACCCTTTTTCATCTTATGACCTTTAGCCGTTCTCTCCATCCCTGTTATATTGATGTCTTCGTTATTTTCTGTGTTTGTTCTCTAGAAAGTCCATCCAAGGCGACTCGTCTTCTTCCATTCTCTAGAAAGCCAATTTTCTTTCTCTGGGGGTAAGTCCATCTCCATTTATTTTGTTATTTGTGTCTCCATCTGTGGTGTTTTCTCCATTGTTGAGTCCTTGCAAAGGTAGTATAATTCAAATATGTTAGCAGAGGTAAGTCTATTTGGCATTCCCTCTTCACATCGCATCGAACTAGGTGGGGGAACAGGGAACTAGCACTGCACAAATAGACGTGACTAATGCAATAATTAGACAAAGAGCGTCTCGTGTAGATGGTTGTTTTCATTTCGAAACCATGAACACATAGTCAAGATTGTAATCTTGTGTAGACGTGACTAAAGGGGTACGAATGGTTAAGGGTTATGGCTTTCTTGCTTTCGCATATGAGCCTTTAGTAGTTTCTTTGCTATCGCATATCCTCTGTTGTTCCCCAAGTTAGCTATCCACTTGAAGACTCTTGTTTTCACAGGATTTGTTGACTCGAGTAACTAACTAGCTTAGTGTAAAAGAAAGCTCGAACTCTACTTATGCCTAGCCTTTTAAGGGGAGAAATTATGTCTTATCATCCGTTATCAAACTAGTGATGAACAAAGAAGGTTTAAGCTCAGCCTCAGAGGCAGTCTCACTGAGCAGCAAGACAAAAGTGGAAAGAGTGTTGTGGGATTGATGACTGTCTTCTTGATGCGGATTTTCCTCCCTTCTTCCTTTCCTTGGGCTAACAATTGGTTGTGCTAAAGGAAATCCCTCTGCCCGACTGATACGAGGAGACCAATGCCCCCCTTCTTGCTGTTCGTCACCTGCGAAAATTGTACCCGACCCTACTTAAGCTTATGCCTGAGCCTAAGTTGCTCCCTGTTATTACCCCCAATCTGACGGCGAACCCAGCGACCCTTTTCATGAGAGTGAGAACCTTGAATTGAAAACCCTTTCTTTTGCGAGAATGCCTCAGGCACTTTTATCCTCTTGCGCCTGGTATGTGTCTACTGTGCCTTATTATTTAGGTGATACTTGCAGTCAACTTGTGATTTTCCTTCTAAAAAATGTAAGACACGAATGTAGTCGCCTAGTATGTTGCCAGATTCTCTCTTCATTGGCTTAGTTAGCTGGGGCTTCTTCCCCTTTTTCATTGTATTAAACCGGACGCTAGCCTATTTTATGATATGAGAACCAGACGATATTGATTTAGAAGGGCTTGGGGTCCTATTCCCATACTTGGATGATCGGATAACTATCTGAGTGCTTGCCCAAAAGGATAGATTGGCCACAGCCCCTATACTTCTACAATGATTTCCTCTAGTTCCTTACAACCATAAATTCCTGTCTTATACGTAGTTCTTTCGAACTGAAGAGGAAATGTGATTTGCAACAGTATGTGTGAATGCATTTTGTTTTCTTTGGTTAGGTTACTTATAGTCATATCCAAGTTCAGACTAGCTACTTTGGAGATATCTCAGCAAATGTTTTCTTATTTAATTTATTCTCTAGTTTTCTATTTCTTCTTTTCCCTTTTCTTTTCTATTTTTGTTCTTAATATTTTCTTATGATCTATAATTTAGAATGGCAACTAAAAAAGATATGAGAGGTTTTGAGGGAAAGGGAAGAGACAACGCAAGATGGGATGATAAAAAACTGAAATATTCTTAAAAGTATGTGTTGAAGAGATACTTGCCGGGAATAGACCAAGTACGCATTTAATAAAGAAGGGTGGAAGAATCTCCAAGAAAAATTTCATGAGTGAACAGGGTGTAATTATGATCGCACACAATTAAAAAATAAATGGGATGCCTTGAAAAGGGAGTTTACATCTTTTGCAAAAATGGTTGAAAAAGAGGCTGGACTTGGATGGGATCATGAAAAAAAAAAACCATACAAGCTCCTGAAGAATGGTGGGTTGATAAAAGTAAGGTATGTCTGTGTTTTGATTCAATACATAATTTTTTTTAGTTACATAATTTTATGATGATTTATTTATTTATTCTATTAATTATAGGAGGATCCAGAGATTTTAAAATGGAAGAATGGGGGACCTAAATTTTTAGAGTTGCAAGAGAAATGTTTTAAGGGCACAGTAGCTACTAGATTTTCTGTTTTAATGCCATGTCAAGATCTGCTAATAGATGAAGGAGATAATATTCTTGGTGATGATATTGGACATCATGAACAAAATCCAGTTAGTGAAGATGAGGGGGATAGTTGTGAGGTTGGTCATGAAGTTCAACCAAATGCAACTCCAAATTCTTCAAACATAAATTTAAAGAAGAGGAAGAGAATGGGGAATGGAGACAAAAAAACTGGGATAGCTGAGAAACTTCAACATTCTCTTGATCGTATTATTGATGGGATGGATCAAGTGTCAAATACTACTATTACAGGTTTTAAACCAGATGACCCTTTCAGTTATGACAAGTGTTTGTCAATGTTAATGAAGTTCCACACTTAGTGAAAGGAACACATCAATATTTTTTGGCTGTGAGAATACTAACCAACAAAGACAATATGATAGCATTTTGTCACTTCATGAACAATGAACGTGAGATGACCATCAATTGGCTTAACACTTTTACAGAGGAGGACATCCCACGTACTCATTGAGCAAACTTATTTTAGTTTTTAGCTTTCTTATGTGTTGAACTTATAATATTGAACATATTTCTTTTTATTGTTATTTGACTTATTTGATAGAATGTTGGATATTTAGTATTTTATAATATTTATATGAAATGTTTAATATATTTGTTTGGTATTGTTTATTGATTAATGTATTTGTTATACAGGATGACTAATAGTTTAGATGAAAGTGATGATGATTCTAAAATGGAAATTCAAGTGCGAAATAGCTATAGATCTCATCTTCATATTGCAAGGAATTTGGCTGCATTTTTAGTTACAAATCATGTGTTGAAATATGTTGTCAAAGAAAAGAAAACTACTTCAATTCTTTCAGGTCATAAGTGGCTAGTAGAGTTGATTGAAGGAAATGAAAACAGGTTTTTTGAGCAATTTCGAATGAGAAAACAGATGTTTCAACAATTGGTATGGGATTTAAGTAATAACTATGGACTGACACTAACCAAACATATTGGAGTAGATGAAAGTGTTGCTTTGTTTTTGTATATGATAGGTCATGGGGCCATTAATAGAAATGTTCAAGAACGATTTCAGCATTCCTGTGAGACCATTCACAACCATTTCCATAGAGTTTTAACAGCTGTATACAGGTTAGGAAATTGTATAATTAAGCTCCTTAATTTGATACACTTTGCTGCTTCCCAATATATTAAAGATGATGATCGGTATTGGCCTTACTTTAAAGATTGCATAGGGGCAATAGACAACACTCACATTGGTATACATGTTTCGACAAGTAAGTAGATACCTTTTTTTAATAGGAAATGTTATACAAGCACAAATGTGATGGCTATATGTGATTTTGATGTGTGCTTCACATTTGCATTATGTGGTTGAGAAGGATCTGTCCATGATGCAAGAATTTTGTGGACACTCTTCGTAAACCAAATATGCAATTTCCTTATCCTCCTGAAGGTTAGTATTATATAATTTGAAATATTTTCATTTTATGTTATAAATTATTTTATAATATTGTTTCATTTATTTTCTATTTCTGCATAAGTAAATATTACCTTATCGACTCAAAATATCCATCATTTAAAGGTTTCTTGGGACCATATAGGAATACAAGGTATCATCTTCCACATTTTAGATTGGCTCCAGGTTTTAGATCAAAAGATGAAATATTTAATTTTCATCATTCTAGTGTGAGAAGTGTAATTGAAAGGATTTTTAGTGTTTGCAAAGCAAGATGGAGAATATTGCAAAACATGACCAATTTTAAGCTCGAAACTCAAATTTTCATTATGTGGGTATGTTTTGTTTTTCACAATTATATTAGAAGGATGGATTCAAGTGATTTGGATATTCTTCAAAAATTTGAGAATCTTAATGAGTTATAAGATAGAGAGCAAAATTTTAATTATGTAGATGATAATAATGTACTTGGTAATGATGATTGACAAGATTCAACAAGAAATAAGAAATATTATTAGGGATCAATTACCAAGATGTATGCGTCATTAGTTTTTTTCTTAATGTGTATGAGTTTTTGCAAAAACTTTGACATTCATATTTGACTTGATGTGGAGATAATATTATTATTATTTTAATAGATTTTGGCATTTATTTTTTATTATGAATTGTTATTTGAGTCTTTATAAATATTGTTAATTTTGATAATTCATAAAACAAATAGCATTATAAAATTTTTTAATATGTACAAAAAGTACTTTTTGTATCCAAATATGTTTATTAAGAAGTGCTTTTATATATCTTTTCTTGTAATTTCATAATATAAAAAGTACTTTTATGTTATTAAATCCAAACAGGTTAAGAGTTATTTTTTAAGAAAAAAATACTTTTTTTTAAAAAAATATTTTTTATAGTTGTAACCAAACATTAATAATTTTTATTTTTTATAAAAATTTTTAAATGATAAATTATGTTTTTAATTAAACTAAAAAATATTTTTTTATTAAGCTTAAACAAACGGACCTTATATAATATATATATATATATATATATATATATGTATATTATCCCAAAAGGACGAATGTGAGGTGGGAATGATGGTAGGGAATATCCCATGACTGCCTAATAAATAGGGCAGCGTAGGATCTCAGGTGCAAACTGGAGTCGGAAGCGGAAGAAGAATCCGAACAGGCAGCCTCTGGTGGCGATGGCGGGGCAATCTCGGAAGTGGATGATTCTGGTGGCTACGATATGGATTCAGGCGTTCACCGGCACGAATTTCGATTTCTCGGAGTACTCTTCGTCCCTGAAGTCCGTGCTCAACATCTCTCAGGTCCAATTGAATTACCTCGCCACCGCGAACGACATGGGGAAGTTGTTCGGGTGGTCATCGGGGTTGGCTCTCGCCTATTTGCCGCTGTGGGTGGTGATGTTCATGGCGGCCTTCATGGGCTTCGTCGGCTACGGCCTCCAATGGCTCGTCATCCAGAACATCATCTCTTTGCCTTATTTTGTGGTACCACTCTCTCCTCCTCCTCGATCTTCTTTTCTCTGCTTCAATTCCCATTTTCCTTTTCATCCACCGCAATAATCAAGGTCATCAATTTCACTTCCAGTAGGCATTGAGACTGATAACTATGAAAGCAAGTTAGTCTTTTGTGTGGTTATCAGAAATTGATTGTTTTTTTTTTCTCAAGTAAATTAGCACATACAGTAACCAGTGAACCACTGACGTAGATACTGTGCTGTGCTGCTGACCTCCGCTGTTACCCTTGGAACCTCTGTATATTTTTACTGTCAGGCATTTATTTTTTTATTTTAATAATTTTTATTTTTTTAAAAATAAAACATAAGAAAAAAAATTCTTTTAACTTTTATTGAAAATTAAAAGGTTATATTTTATTTGTTAAAATAAAAAATAAACCATTAAAATTAAAAATGAAATAGAAATTTAAATTGCTATTCAATTCAAATTTAAAAGCAAGTTTAAAAAATAATGCGCACGTAATTTTACCAAAAATACTTATTATTTTAAATTTTAAAGTTGATAAAACTTTCTCTAATCTTTATATATATATATATATATATATATGTTGATTTTCCCGCTTGGTACACATTAATTATGAAACACCTGCTCAATTTTAAGGATACTTGCCATTTGCTGTGCAGCTAGAGCTGACGTCATGGGCATACTAATCTTAAATTTAATATTAATTTTGAAATTATTTTAGTGATATTTTATTTTTAAAGATCAAAAATATATTTTTGAAATAAAAAATAATTTTATTTAAATATATTTCAATAAAAAAAAATATATATATAATTAAATACAAATATAAATACAATTTATATTATCGTAAGATTAAAAGATTTGATAATATTAGATTTGATAAGATAAAGTTTGATAAAATTAAACATATTTTTTATGTTGTTATGATTAAGAAACTAATGAAAATAGACATCTCATGTAATTTAGAGTAGATTAAAATTCAATTAGAATGACAAAAACTATTAAATATATATATGGTACATAAAAATAAGTAAATTAAAATAATAAAAATAATTACATAAATATTTATAGTAAAATTTAACATATTATTATTGATTAAAAATTTAAGAAAAATATAATTAATTATATATAATTTTTTTCCCATCTTTTATCTTCAGTGCAAAAAAATATATTTAAAATATTCTTAAAATGTGTGACAATCGTCATGATTCTGAAAACCTGTCATCTGAAGTTTCTGGTCATTGCTCTCGTCATTCAGAAAATAATGCACTAAGGTCGGTGGTGTATCGAGCTGTAATATCGGAAGCGGGGGCTATTCGTCTTTTCAGATTAGCGCACCCGGCATGAGGACACTGGTCGTCTGCTTAACAGCTCACACTCCTCCCTCTTCTTCGCACCAAGAAAAAGAAGAAAAAAAAAATAATTATGTTTGCTAAATACATAACAACTTTTTTTTTTTGACTTTTTTTTCCAATACATTAAGGAGCCTTAATTATTTATTAAAGGAAATTAAATAAGAACTAGGATTTTTCCGGAAAGTAATTGAAAGGGGATAACTTTTCTAGCTTCCTTTCTTTGATTTGTGGTCCGATATCCTGTGTCCGTCCTTTTCATTTCCACGATTTTCAACTGCAGTTCTTGTATTTTTTGTGATCTTGATTCCAAATGATGCTTCTCGAAGGGAGGTGACGCTGTTATTTGTCTAGATCAATATATATTTATATGTAAGATCCATCTTTTTCATTTTAATTTGTCCCCTCTTAAAATCGGTAGCTCAAAATGTCGGGATAAAACCAATTTTTTCTTAACTATAAATTTGTTAAGATGACTTCCAGTGGTGAAAAGGTATGCGGGAAGGCATAGCATAGCACATGATGCATACAAACTCTGCGTTTGATGCATATGTAAAAGGAATCTGCAATATTCTTGAATTTCAAAACCTCCTCTACACTTTCAGCTAGAGTAAAATTCCTTTTCTGATGTTTGAATGCAATACAGAAATAAGTGGAAACTATTTGAAGAGAGCTGAAAGTAGCTTTCCCTCACATGCCCTCTCCTCTTCACACTTTCAGCTAAAGTAAAATTCTTTTTCGGGTGTTTGAACGCCAAATACTGAAAAAAGGGGAAACTATGTGAAGAGAGTTGAAAGTAGCTTTGCCTCTCATGCTCTCTGCTATAAGTAGCATGGTACCGTACAATGCTCTCTTATTTGTCTCAACCTGCACTTCCGAAAATGAAACCCTGTGAAAACTAGAATTGCATGTGATGGCTCTATAGTTGCATTATTAGTTTTTCACTTTTCTGAGACTATCTGAGTATATTGCTACTGTAATTTGCATCTTTTAGTACTCTCACTTTCTATCCTACCATTATATACTTCTTTTCTAGTATATGAATATTGGGATCAGTGTTAGAGTCTACATATTTGAAATGCATTAACTTGAAAAGTTCTCTAGTACACTTCTCGCGCATTCACACAGTGTAAGAAGCTAATAGACATTTATTAAATTGGATATGTCAATAGATTTCATCATCAACACTGAGTTTTTAACTGCACTTTGCACTACATATTTGAAAGGCATTACCTTGAAAAATTCTTAAGTACACTTCTCATACATTCATATAGCGCGAGAAGCTAATAACCATTCATTAAGGTGGATTTGTCAATAGATTTCATCCTCTGCAACACTTATTTCAGTGAATTTTTAACTGCTTTTTGCACTATCTAGTTGTGTAAGGAGTGCATTTAAGAATTTTTCAAATTAATTGACTCTACCTCTTGCAACATTCACTTTAATGAATTTTCATTGGCTTATTATCCAATACATTATGTCTACTAAAAAAATTTTCGCTTTAACTCTCACTTTGGTACCTCTTACCCTCTATTCTATTGAATCAATATCAAATAATAACCCTCAACCATCCATCGATGGAGAGGTTTTACTTTGAAAAATAAATAACTACTTTCCGGTGATTAAAATGTAATTATAGTTTCTAATGTTGTCTTCAAAGTATAGAATTAATGATGCCTTATTCAGATTTGAAACAATTTCTTTTTCTGTAAAGATGTGATTTGCTCATAGCCTTACATTACATTGACAGAAGCTTTCAATTTGTATGTGGGGGCAGGTCTTTCTTCTCTGTTTGTTGGCTGGCTGTAGCATCTGTTGGTTCAACACAGTATGCTTTGTTCTGTGCATTAGGAATTTCCCAGTCAATATACCCCTTGCATTGTCGCTCACAGTGAGCTTCAATGGCGTAAGTGCAGCACTCTACACCCTCGCAGCTAATTCAGTAAACCCCTCTTCTGATTCAGTGTATCTCCTCCTGAATGCCCTCGTTCCCTTTCTCACTTCCGTTGCAGCACTTGTCCCAATCCTTCGCCAACCAGCTTTAGACCCTCTCCCTCCTGATGCAGTTCATAGAGACTCGCTCATATTCCTAATATTAAACTTCTTCGCCATATTCACTGGCCTTTATCTCCTTATCTTCGGTTCATCTGCCTCTGATGCAGCAACAGCTCGTTTCTTCTTCGGTGGTGCTATTTTTCTCCTCATCTTCCCATTATGCATTCCTGGTGTTATCTATGCTCGAGAATGGTTTCGTCGTGCCATCCATTCCAGCTTTCAGATGGAAGGCTCAGGCTTCATTCTTGTACATGTGGAAGATCTTGAGCTTCACAAGGAACTCCTTATCCGTCAGAATAGTACTCTCAGCAATGGAGATGCTCACGGCTTGCTGAGTGACAGTAATAATGGGTCCATATATGGAAGTCAGAAGGCAAAAGACAGTAATGGGTGTTGTGAGAGGTTGATTGGGAAGGATCAGTTGGTAATGCTGGGAGAAGAGCACCCAGCTTCAGTGTTGGTTTGTAGGTTGGATTTTTGGCTCTACTATGTTACTTACTTCTGTGGAGGCACAATCGGTCTTGTCTACAGCAATAATCTGGGACAGATTGCCCAATCTCTAGGCCTGAGTTCAAGTACTTCTGCCCTTGTCACACTCTATTCTTCATTCTCCTTCTTTGGCCGCTTGCTTTCAGCTGGACCAGACTATATTCGTAAGTAAGTATTGCTATTCTCAATACTCTCTAATTTGAGCATATTTTTTGCGTTAATTTCTAGGGAAAAAGGTGGATTCACCTTTCCACCTTTACTTTATTTGCAGACAACCCCCTTCACACCGTTTTCATTGTCATACGGCGTGCCTCATTGGTTTAAAAGTAAATAAGGGTCGTTAAGATATCACAAAAAGTCTTTTGAATGCTCCAGCCCTAAATTCCAAAATTCTCAAATGTTAAAGGTTGGAAGTTTAGTGGGCATAATTTTGGGTTTTTTAAGCTGATGAGAGTTATAGCAAATGACCCAAAAATTGAAGTATTTGTGTTTTTTTGCTAATTTCTATAGAGGGTGATCATACTTTTTTGTATATTGCAGTAAATTCTACTTTGCAAGGACAGGATGGTTAACCATTGCCCTTATACCAACCCCAATTGCTTTCTTCTTGCTTGCTTCATCAGACAGTTCTCTAGCACTTCATGCAGGCACTGCTCTAATTGGGTTGAGCTCTGGGTTCATATTCGCTGCTGCTGTATCAGTTACATCAGAGCTATTTGGACCTAACAGTGTGGGAGTTAATCACAACATTCTCATTACAAACATCCCAATTGGGTCCCTTCTCTATGGCCTACTAGCTGCCGAAGTTTATGATGTCAATGCTCAGACTTCGACACTAGGAATAGGAAGCTTAGCAATGTCTGATTCAGTAGTATGCATGGGAAGGCAGTGCTACTTCTGGACATTTATTACTTGGGCATGCTTATCTATCCTTGGTCTAGCTTCTAGTGTGCTCTTATTCTTAAGAACCAAACATGCTTATGATACTTTTGAAAGGCACCGTATTTCAACCCAAACGATAATATCTTAATTTCTGACACTGAAGAAACATGAAAGATCATGGAGTGACTTGTATATCCATGATTTTGGCGGAGACTCGGGCAAGCAAGAATGTGTCTTGATGAATGATCAAGGCGTACAATTTAGCATTATATTGTAGACAAGGGATCTAGATTGAGTATGCAAAACAGATGCGGATTCAGTTTCACCTTCTCACCGTCTACCAGAAGAGTTAAAAAAGAAAAAAAAAAAAAAAAAGGTAGTTTAGAAAGCATAAGTAGAATAAGGATTGTAGCTTTGAATGCGTGAAGCTCGAGGAAACCATCAATGAAGCAGAATTAAATCTGGAGCTTCAAAGAAGTTGTGGATGCTCCTTTGAGCAAGGTTTTATACTTGCCTGATGGTTGAGTTGTTGATGCGGGGATTACGCTTTGGCCAGGTTTGCAGCATGTTTGATCCAAAGACAATTGCAAGGAGTTGCAGGATATGCTCTGGGTGACTTCCGAAAACAAAGCCAACGACTTTTGTAATCCTTGCTATTATTATAGGAACTCTGCTATATCTGAGTTTAACTGGCTTTGCTTGTTAAATGGGGTCGGTTAAACATTTATACAGCCACATATCAAATGTGATAGTTGTAAGAAAATGATTTTTATTAATATCACTCTTTAGAGCAGCCCTAATTAGTTTAATATCTCTCAATATCTCAACTCTGGAATTTGATACTTTTTTTATTTTTTTATTTTTTATGAAAACTCAGCCGACAATAGTTTTAAGTAAGTTTTAAGATAAATTCGGTGCACGTACATTAAGCCAATGATGAATTGAAACATAGACATATATCATAGCCGGATCCCACTAATTGTCAATGACTTTGAGTGTGTTTGGATATGCGTTGAAAAAATTTAGTATCACGTTTGGCCAATTGTAAAGTGCTAAAAGCAATATTTTTATTTTGTGAAAACGTAGTTTAGGAGAGATAATACTTTTCCAAACACACCCTTTGTGTTGGGAGCCTTGTTGTGAAGTACATATGAAGTTAGTCCGCTGTGACTTTTAACACCTTTAGTATAATCTTGTTCTTCGGAATTTTTGGCATGTGTGCATGGTTCAACATCACAAATATTGTGTGTCTATGTAAAGTCAAATTGTAAATCAGCATATGATATGGAACTCATTTATCTTCTGATTCTTCTAAATATTTGGCATGTATGCATCGTGCAACATCACAAATATTGTTTGTTTGCGTAAAGTAAAATCGTAAATCGACATATGATATGAAACTTAAATTGTCTTTTGATCACTGAAACCATAGTTTGATTTAATTTTCAGAGTTTCAGGAAAGCCCTTTTATTGATGGTCTCCTGTAACATTTTAGATACACAAGAGGGATCATCCAAAATGGATCCCTGAAGGTCAGAAACTGTTCTGAGAATAGTATAACAAATTACAAGTTTTTTAAAAAGAAAGGAGATAGTAGAATGAGAAAAAGGAAGAAAGAAAATATGTTGTCTAACCATCAAGTTCAAGGATAAGTATGAAAGGTTTCAATTTTTATACAAAGGAATAGCCTCTCATATGCTGATGCCATCTTTCTTCTCGCTTTAAACATGGAAGCAGCTATTCATGGCATCCCCCCCCCCCCCCAAAACACAAATAAAACAAAACCAAAAAAAAGAGAGGCAAAAACCAACTTTGCTAGGCCTCTCTGGACCTTCCTTTGCCATTGCTTTAAGTGCTTCATTCGGTGAGAACATAAAGCCAAATTCATCATCAACAACAATACAACCTTTAATGCTTGGAAACCTCGAAGCCAAAAGTGGCTTCCCACTCATCATGAAACAGAGGATGCCCTTTGTCCGTCACCTATCTTCCAGCCACACTAGGCACTAAACTAGCATTGCTTGGAATATCAAGTATGGTTTTAAACTCTTTTCCTAATTTTATATCTTCTTTGAAGTCATCCTTATCAACACCATTTACAATCACATGGACTCTTCTATGGAGTATTTGGTACATATTCCTGAACATCTCACCACAAATGTCACTAATAGCAACATGATGGGTATAGTTCTTGAAGAACCTTTGCTCATTGTGTGTACTTTAGGGACAACCCCTTTGTAACCCCTTGATGAAATCAGGGGATATTTATTCATTACGTCTACGGGCCAAGTCCTGGAAAATATCCAACTGTAAGCTCTCAAGTACTATGCCATGCCAAGAAGCCACAAGCTCTGGAGCATCGATACGACAAATAAGGAGGCGTACCCGTATCGGATATGTGTCCGGTATGGAGACGGGTACCGTACAGGTACAAACGTACCCATATGTTTGTTTTTTATGTCCATACATTTTTGAAACATTTCTTCCGTATCGAAACGTTTCAACACGGTTAAGAAATGACATCGAAATGACGCCAAAACGTTCTTACATTAAACGACGTCGTTTGTGCCTCATTTAACCTATCGTGCCCAGCCATTTCTCCCTCACTTTTGGTTTCCTGCTACGTCTCATCGTCTCCTCCCTCCGTTCTGCTCATCTCCTCCGGCAAGCCATTGTTTCTCCGTCATCTTCTCTAGCTGTGGTAGGTGTGTCTTCTTTCTGGTGGCAAAGCTTCTGTTACCAAAGCTTCCTATTTTCGTTCATTTTTTTAAAGCTCGAATGTCTTCTTCTCTTTCATCTTCTATTTTCGTTTTTTTAAATCTTGAATGTCTTCTGTTTTTGTTTTTTTTCTTTTTAAAGCTTGAATGTTTTCTTCTCCAGCTGTGGCACGTTTTCATTTACAGAAGCTTTTGTTCATTTCGTTGAATGCAGTGCCTTAGCTTAGTTGTTATTATGTTTTAGTGCTTTTGCTTCATTAATTTATATGCTTTTTTTATCTGCTTCAATGCCCCATGCCCATGCTTCAGAGCCCTATGCTTCTTTAATTTATCTACTTGTTAATTTATGCACTAATGCCCTGTGCTTCAGAGGCTCTGAATCAGAGCTCATTCTTTGTGTTGTTAATTTATGACATTGTTGTTGTTTCTATATAAGCTAGGATTAAAATAACAGTAGGCTTTGTTATCTCTATTGTTGTTTTATATGCACTAGTTTAATATATATTAGTCTTTTTGTTGCTTCTCCATCATAGGCATCATGGAAACTGGAAGTTCTAGTTTTGCTAGTAGTCTTAGGCCCGCTGCATCTGCTGAATATTGTTCTAATAATATTCTCCAAAAAGAAGAAACTCCTTTGTGGGTTTATGTAACTTTGATAGTTAGAAATAGAGAAGGAGATTATGCTAATTCTGGTAGAAACAAGCATTGGAAGTGTAATTATTGTAACCATGAGTTTCAAGGATCTTATTCTAGAGTTAAGTGGCATTTGTTAAGGGTATTTGGTAAAGGGATTTCTATGTGTCCCAAAGTTGATGTTAACTATTTAGCAGAGATGAAAAATTTGCAAGAGGAGGCTGAGAATAGATCAAAACCAAAAGAAGTGTCATTACCACCGCCAGCTAAAGGCTTATCTCCTTTAGGTGTTCAAAGTGAGTACAATCAAGGAAAAAAGAGAGCAGTTAGTACTTTGGAAAAAGCTTTCAACCAAACAGCTAGGAAAAATTTGTGTGTAGAAATTGCTAGAATTTCCTATTCAGATGGCTTATTTTTTAATTTGGCACGCAATCCATATTATATTAGCTCTTATCAATATACTGCAAACAATGTGATTTCTAGTTTTAAACCTCCTGGTTATAATGCACTAAGAGGTCCTTTGTTGCAACAAGAAAGAGCAAATGTTGAAAGATTGCTTGAGCCAATAAAAGGGACTTGGAGTGAGAAGGGAGTGAGTATTATAACAAATGGATGGACTGATATATAGCAAAGGCCATTAATTAATTTTATGGCTGTATCTGATGGGGGTCCTATTTTTTTAAAGACAATTGATGGGACTAAAGAATACAAGGACAAATTTTACATAACTGAGTTGATTAAGCAGGTAATTGAAGAGGTAAAACCTTAAAATGTGGTTGAAATTATTACTGACAATAACCCTATTTGTAAAGCTGCTGGTAAGATTATTGAAGCTGAATATCCTCACATTTTTTAAACACCATGTGTTGTCCACATGCTTAATCTCGCGTTGAAAAATATATGTGCAGCTCAAAACACTGATGCAAATGAATTGGTATAGAAAGAATGTCATTGGATCACTTAAATCAGGGATGATGTAATTTTTATTAGAACTTTCATCATGAATCATTCTATAAGATTAGCCATTTTCAATGAATTTGTGCCCTTGAAATCGCTTGCCATCGCTGAGACTAGGTTTGCTTCAACCATTGTGATGCTAAAGAGGCTTAGACTCATAAAAATGTCTCTTTGCACAATGTTAATTAGTGATGAATGGAGTACATATAAAGAGGATAACATTGGAAAGGCTAATACTATTAAAGAGTTAATTCTTGATGACTCTTGGTGGGATAAGATTAATTACATCCTCTTTTTCACAAAGCCTATTTATGACATGCTTATATTTTGTGATACAAATAAGTCTTCACTTCACTTGATTTATGATATGTGAGATTCAATGATAGAATAAGTGAAAATATCAATATACAAGCATGAAAAAAGGAACTTTCTGAGCATTCAAGATTTTTTGAAGTTGTGTATAAAATTATAATTGATCGTTGGACAAAAAGTTGTACACCACTTCATTGCCTTGCTCATTCATTAAATCCTAAGTAAGTTATATTAATATTCTATACTTATTTTATTAATATTCTTTCTACATTTAATTTTGTATTAAACAAGTCTAATTCTCATTGTTTTTATTGCATACTATATAGGTATTACACTCCTCAATGGCTTGATGTGGCATCAAATAGAGTTTCTCCTCATTTAGATGCTGAAATTTCCACCGAGATGACCAAATGCTTCAATATGTATTCTAAGGATCCTAGGGAGAGAAAATTGGTCCTTCAAGAGTTTTCAATGTTTTGTGGAGCTTCAAATGCATATTCATTATTTGATTCTTTACAAGATAGGTGGAATTTGGAGCCTAAAGATTGGTGGTTAAATTATAGTTCTTTAACCCCAATGCTCCAACGACTTGCATTAAAGTTTTTTCGTCAACCATGTTTATCATCTTGTTATGAAAGAAATTGGAGCACCTACTCTTTCATTCACTCACTGAAAAAGGAACAAATTGAATCCAAAAAGGGATGAAAACTTGGTTTATGTTCATACCAATCTTTGTCTTCTATCAAGAAAGAGTGAAAAGTATTCTAGTGAAGTGACTAGGATGTAAGATATTAATGGAGATCATTGGGAGCCATTTGATGGGGCAGGAGGTCTTGAAGTTGCAAATTTATCTTTGGATGAACCAGATTTATAATAAGAGCTCATATGGAATATTACTAATATAGATGTAGATGAAGATGAAGATTAATTTGGATTGAAATTTCTAATATTAATGTTTGTATGAAATGTAAATTGTTATGAACATCTTATTTATGCTTATAAATTGTGATATAATTTTTGTTATTGTAGTTTATTTATAGTTTACTTTAGTTTTTAATGTGTTAAATTATTGAATATATATATTTATATATATATATATAATTATTCCCGTACCTATATTCTAAAATTTTAAAAATTGTCGTATCCCACGTATTATATCATATCGTACCTGATACCCGTATCTGTATTGGTGCTTTTTAGGCAGCAAGGTTTTGAAGCTCACGAGCTAGCCAGTGAGGAAGTGCTACACTTTCTGAGTGAACATCATTGAATGGCTCTCACTGGTTCCAAGCAAACTCAACTATATGAAGATATTCGGACTGGGTATTCACACATGCAGCAAGGTTGTTGCGGATGGTAGTAGTCGTCGTGGAGGAAGATAAGAGTTGGTATATGGTGAAAAGGATGATGAAGAATAGAGTGAAGCAAAGATTGGAATTAGAAGGGGAGTTGGATTTCTTGGATTTGTTGTTGAAGGCCATTTGTGAAGTTATGAGCATAGATAATTTGATTGTCTTATCTGTTCATGACATCTCTTTGAGGGAGGAAAGCAATGAAGCAAGTGTGTTGGGTTGGAGTTTTAGTTTGAAGTGCGTTTCCTACACCTTTCTTGAGGCAAAAAAGTGGACTCGTGTGCCGAACATTTTCTAGGTATTTCAGTCACAGAGTGCGTTTAACATGCACCAGCTCTTTAAGTGTTCTCTAAAATCCTGAATTTCTAGTTAAGCTGCCTTTAGGCTCCAACTATGTTATGGGGAAAAAGATTGACTCCAAATGCAATTAATTACTAACAATCATCTTAGTTGTACACAAGCAAAAGATAAACATTTTGTGGGACCCATCTCTTACCATGTCTATTTCTGAATTTGTCATGGCTTGGTGCACGACTACTTCAAAAATTTGTGGTTGCATTTTTAACATAAAATTTGGTCTTAATACTGCTTAAGTGACTTTGATTATTGGGTTATCGCTATATCATTATTATCTCCCAATAAGATATGTGGAAAGGACAAATGGAAATCAGTTTTGGTCTCTACCAACTCAGTTAAGTAAACAAAGTGTGAATAACTGTCAACTAGGACAGTTGGTTTGAAGCATATGCTTCAATGTGCACATTTTAATCAAGGGAAATCTTAAGATGTGCACAATTTCAGAAATTTCTAAAATATTTTTTACAACTCCAAAAATTATGATTCTTAGCTTATTAGAAAGCTCTAGGAGGGGTATAAATGTATGCCAAGTCTTAGACTCAAACTAAGTCATTTATACCACTTTTGACGTAGGAGTTATTTATGACAAATTTAAGACCAACTTTGGTTCCAATTTGGACCATTTGGTGTCCAATTGATTTTCTTCCACTTTGAGCATATTTCTTTCATCCTAAATGACATTTATAATCATTCCATATCATACCAAAATGGTTGGATCAAAAGTTGACCCTTGGATACCCAAGATTACATGTATCCATCATATCATCTCATATACTAATTTCTAACATAATACACATATATTACGACAAATTGTCATACATTGCTATTTTCATACTTTTACACATGGCTTCATCACAAAACATGAAGTAACATCATTAAATACATCATAAGTCCATAATACTACATGTAAAGTGTTATATAGATACATATAATAAAATCTAATACATCAAGATTGCTAATACAACATTTTCCTACCATGTAAGAGCTCTCATGAACTTAGCTTTAACTTGGTAAACCTGAAATGGTTAGTGGGAGCATGGAGGTGAGATTCTAGAGATTCTTAGTAGCTAATCTTGTAACAACCGGGGAAAAAAAAAAGAAAGAAGAAGAAAAGAAAAGAAAGTTGAAAATTTTCGAAAGCTGAAAAATTTTCTAAGTCTGCTAGCTATAACCTAGCTATAGCGAATTTACCTATTCGCTATAGTGAGAAAGAGTCTAGCTATAGCGAGAATGCCTTTTCGCTATAGCGAAAATGCTTCTAGCTATAGCGAGTGCGGGCATCCCATACAAAAACCAAGGCGTTGTTCATCGTAGCACGCGCCATAGCGAAGGCAGAGGTCTGGACTGACACGAGCTCGCCGTAGCGAGGGTTATGGCTCGCTATAGTGAGGGTTAGTCCAGAAAAGTGTAAAAAGAGAGATTTTGACCTTTTAAAACTTCCAAACTCTTCCTTTCTCTGTAAATCGACCTAAGCTTCGACTAAGAGAGAGAAAAGGGCTATGGAGAGAGAGAGAGACCTAGAGAAGGAGAGAGAATCCCTAGTTTCTTACATGAGTAGTAGGAGTTTACTCCGATGAAGAGCCCCTTTAGCTTTATGAGTACTTATTTGAGTTATGAGAGAATAATTCCATGCTCTTTGTTGTACTTAGGCTCAAAGGAAGTAACTCCATCTAGTTGTGAGCGTGAAATCAAGAAGGGAGAAGAGAAATTGAAAGGGAAGGCTTGTGTTAGCCGATAAGGTAGCTCTCTACTCTTTCTTGTTGCATTCTTGGATGTGTAATAGTCATTGTATGCTTATGTATGTGCTTGTATGATGAGATATGCCATTTGATGTTGCCTTGATACATCGATACCAATATGCTTATGATATGAATTGTGGAAATTGCTCGGGTGAGGTGGTGCCGAAAGTCCCTTGAGATGGGTGAGGTGGAGCCAAAAGTCCCTAAACCAAGGGTGAGGCCAATCCAAAAGTCCCAAAGCTCGGGTGAGGCTAGACCAAAAGTCCATAGAGCCTATTCTTGGCATTGATATGTTATTCATGGCATGAAACACATATATTGTATCATTGTGACATGTTTGCATGCTTTGACTGGTTTATATATCTTGATTGCTTCTTGAATGAGTATGAGCTATTGAGATTCCCTGAATCTCACCCCCTTCCCTCTCCCATCTTAACATCTTAAGTGGAGCTCAAGGAGAATCAAGTGCACACCAAGGAGTCTAGTTGAGAATGCTTAAAGAATTGTGTAGTTCTTTTAGTTCTTTTATTGTAAAGAGGTGCCAAAATGAATATAAACCTATTATTTTTGAGTTGTAAATATGTGAGCATGTGTAAACATATGTATAAGTGATGTATGAACTGTGTAAAGAGCCAAAGTAATGAAATGTAGAATTTGGTCCTTTTGTGGCTTACATGTGATAGTGCATTTTGTTTCGTAGCATAGTGATTTTGAAATGTATGATGACTTGGATCATTTGGGCTATTCATATATGCTATGTTTGTACTTTCAAACTTGCCCAAGAGATGCTAGAGCATGTGGGAGGCCATTTGGATCCATTATGAACCATTGTAGGTGCCAAAATTGTCAATTTTGTGAGCTCTGTCAAAGTATGACTAGATGAGCTCTTCTTGATATAAAATTTGGCATGCCTCTAGATTCTATTAAGAGCTTCTTGAGAATTTAAAGTGGGTAATATTTGGAGGTCAAGGGAATATTTGCCGAATTGTTGAAGTTTGGAAATTTGAATGGTTTTGGTCATGATATGGTGCAACAAGTCCGAAAATGAATCAATGTCATTCATAGACCAAATGGTGTCCAATTGTCATGAACTTTTATGAGCATAAAATAGATATCTACAGTGACCTATACCAACTAGAAGCACCTCAATTGGAGGTCTGTAGAGAGAGAAACAACTTGCTGAAGTTCTGTATCAGCATCAGGGAAGCTTTCTGACCTTTGTTACTGTTCCATCAGTTTTTGAGGTCCAAGAGCTCCTGAACTGATCTAGACTTATTTTTTTCCTCTATTTAACATCTGTAGCTTTCCAAATTGGTATAGTTTTCCCAGATTGGATTTTTGTGGAATTAATTACGAATTTTCAAAATTCATGACAGTAAGCTGCACCAGTATCAGGGACAGCCGGACATCTGTCTCTTTTTCGATGTCAAAGATGGTCCAAACGTTGAGATTGTGGTTGGAAGTTATTTTTAGTGTGAAGTTAACATTCAAAGATTTCTAGAGAGCTATGATTTTCTTGATTCATATTTTTCTAAAATTAGTTATGATTTTTCAAAGTTAGAACCAAAAATCTGACTTTTGGGCTCATTTGAGAAATTTCATTTTCTTGGTTTTTGGCTTCATATCCGTGGTTTATGAGTTGTTTGAGGCTATGTACAAGTCTTATAAATGTTAATTGAGTAGAGGATGTGAATGATGGGTTCACAGGACCCATGGGGCAAAATATGACCGGTTAAACCCCGACTTAAAGTAGTAAAATACCACGATTTTGGTCAATTTCTTTGGGAATCATATGGAATTAAGCCTAGAGGGAGATGAGATAGAGTTAAGTCATTAAGGTGTTACAAATATCAACTAATTCAATATATACAAGAACGCCATGAGTGTACATCATGCATGTGGTGCAAGAATACTATGCTTATGTTTCATATGAATCAATGCATCATAAAACATGAAATCTCATTCCTTTCTTAGCCATGACATCATCACAAACTTGCTAGGCTCAACTCTTCTTAACCAGAAGGACAAGGAATAGCTGCTGCGTTTAATTCCATGTCTTAGGGGAGTTAGGAGCTGAAAACATATCATACTCATACATATAGCTTATTATGGAAATCAGGCTAAACATATCTTATGAATGCATCAAGTAACAACATATTCAAGCATTCAAACTCATTCAAGCACTCAAAAGTATGCAAGAAAGGGAGATAAAACTACCTTGAAGTTTGCAAGAACTCAAATAGCCACTAACCTACTCGATCTTAGCTTTTCTCTTGACTTTCCTTATTTTGGCACTTGCACTTTAGGGTGTTTGAGTTAGATGTACCTACACATAGTAATTTCAAGACAAATTATCCCTATAAAAATCATTCTAGGCTTCATGATTCTTGCTTAATCTCATTAGAGCTCAATATGATACATAAAGCTAGTTTTTAGTCTTTAATGAAATTACCCTTGGTTGTTGCTCTCTAAACCCCAAACTCTTGATTGTTATAAGTCTTATAACTTTTAAGAAACTCATATGAATCACTACATGCTTGGTTAGAAGGGTTTAGAATCCACTTGCTTCATTAACCTCTTTTAGGCCTTAAAATTTTAACTTTCATTCTACAGTTGCTAAATTCAATCCATTGCTTCCATAATTTTTTATTCATCATATCTAAGTCTCTCAATTCATTAGAACTTAGAGAAACACTCCCTAAGTGTTTCTTCCTCTCCTTGGTCGAACCATGACTTCAATGGAGGCTAAATGGAGTTTTGTTTCTTTGTTTTGGAAATTTGACACATACCCATATTCATTGGCTTCTCTTTAACCTAAACATGATCTATGATAGCTTGAATTATTCTCCTAGGGTTCGAAAAATTTCAAAGTACAATTGAAACCCTAATTTCTTTATCTTGATTTCTAATACTCCTTTCTTGATTCTAATTGCATATTCTAATTCTCCATGCCTTAAAACCTTTGTTCTTCATCTATTTTGGTCAAGAATCATCTCCCCTCATACTCTCCTAGAGTTAGCTAAACAAGAAGAACCAAAGAGGAATAAGGAAAAGCATGTTTCATCCATAATATCATACTTTATCTTAAAGCTTGTCAATAAAGAAATTTGATGCTACAACTTGCTTTCTCAAATCTTCACCTTCTTCCAAGAGTTCAGCCACAAAAATACTCCTTTTAAGAAGTTAAAACTATCACAAGAGAGGCTGAAAGAAAGGAGCAAGATTGGTGAAGGTAGACCATGAAAAAGAGCAAGATTTATGACCTATTTTGGCCTTTCTTCCTTCCTTTCTCTCATTCCTTCGTGCATCTTTCTTAATCTATTTTAGAACTATTCTAAGTCGATTATGAAGGTGGAAGGATGTGGCTTGTAACATCTATCATTTTAAAACTCGTAAACTAAATAGATTAGTAAAAGAAGTCCCTTAAATTGAATGATTAGAAGCCTAATAAAATTAGAATAATAATCTAGACAATTAAAAATAATGATACAAGGTTTAAGATGCTTAGAAATCAGAGCCAAAATAGTTAAACAAAAATTGACAAAAATGGAGTTGCATTTTTTGTAATATTGGATAACTTTTAGAAAACTCAAATAAGAAATTTTTAAATAAAAAAATTAAGTTTCCCAGAATTCTTAAAGATCCTAAAAATCATAAGAACCCCTAAAATGATTAAAATCCTTTCGGTTTACATTTTAGAACATCAGTTGACTAAAACTTTGACTAATTTATTTGGAAAGGTTTTTAATCCAATTTGAGTGAAACCAAAAACATTTTATGAATTCGAGGACATAAATTTCATAATGGAAAAGACGGTTCTAAAAAAGGAGTTGAAATGAGTCCAAATGGAAAGAACCAAGAAAAGAGACAAAATTGAAATTTTAAACAAGTCTTAAATGAACCTTTTGTTTTTTTATGTGTCACACCCCATCTCTCCCTCATTCTTAACTGACCTTATTTCTACCCCTAAACCAAAAGTGAGACAGCTCAAGGAGGCACACCAAGAGGGAGAAGAGAAAGAAGGAAAAAGGTAAAAAAATTCATAGTTTTTCATGCTTCTTCCTTCACTAACATTGTTCTCCTCTTTCTCCTCTCTTTTTCTATAGTTTTGATGATTGATTTGAGGATCATTCATGGCTAGTTCAGTGAGAGGAGGAGAGAAATTGAAGTAGAGATTAGAAGCAAGTGAAAGTACTCTTGAAAAAGCTTAAAACCAAGGTAATTTCCACGACTTGTTTTGCTTCTTCTTGATTGCTTCTCCTTAGGTGATTTTTGGCCAACCCTAGACCACCTAAGAGGGAATGATTTCTAGCCAAACTAAGGTAGAAACAAGGGTTTTAGAGTATAAGAAACAATAATATGCAAATAGATTTAAAAGAAAAAACTTTAGAATTCAAGTTGTATAACTTAGGGTTTTTGTTACATCTAGTTGTTCTTGAAGCTTTCTAAGGATAGTCTAGCTTATGTAAAAGTATGTATGAGTTCTTAAAATGTCTAGGAAGCTTCACAAGTGCCAATTCCTTAAGAAAAATTAAGCAAACTCCATGGGTCCATTACCTTGTACATGTCTTGGCCAAAGCTAGAAATAGCACCTAGTGTAATACCTTAACCATTTAGCCTACCTATTCCATTGCAAGACCTAGCTTCCATCACCTGCATAAAAATAGTGCATAAATAATGGAATTAAATTGCGTTACGTAAGGCCTAAAAATTTCATTTCATACTTCATGGACTATATAAACTCATCCATGTCATTTTCCATCCATAACAAATTTGTACAAGTCATGCACATCACAAAATTCAAAGAGTTTTGTTTTGAATTTGGAACCATGCTTTATCAAAAATCATAATTTTTCCTAGGTTATAAGGGTAGATTTCTGACATCAATTTTGGAAAATCATAATTAATTCTAGAAAAATTAAAATCAAGCAAATGATAATTTTCTAAAAAGACCTGATGTCAACCATAGGTGACAAATTATTCCAGACCATATAAACATAAACTGAACTATGAATAACAATATAATAGCATCAAAGGTCTAGCTACCCAAGTTTGTTGTCACAAGTTACTAATATAAATTTTAAATATTCATAACTAATTCTAAAAAAATCAAAATCTAGCAAACCATACTATTCTAGAAAGTTGTGGGTGTCTATGAAAGATTTAAAATATTCCAGACCAATGCCATGGCCTTTCACCTCTGGAAATTGATATGGAACAGTAACTCAGGTCAAGTTGTGTTACTAGTACTATCATGCAACTTCAAAAATTCATTTCTCTCTCTACAAAACTTTAAATGAGGTGATCTCGGTGGCTATGAAAAGCTTAAGATGTCTAGTTATGTCTATAAAATTTCATGAGTATTGGACTTCATTTGGCCCATGTGTGACACAAAGAAATAAACTGACCAAATGAACAGTAACTATACCATTTCTCAATAATTTGGCTAATTTTGAAAAATCATAATAAATTCTCTAGAGTTCTAAATTGAGTGATCTTTAGCTCTATGAAGAGCTCTAGATGAGACCTACTAGTTGGCTAAATTTTATGGAAAACTCATTCATTTGGTCAGACTTTGGTTTAGCTCAAGAAATGGTCAAAATAGAAGTCCATAATGGTTCATAATGCTACCAGATGACCTTCTTAACCATCCATAGCCACTTAGGCACATCCCAAAGCACCATTGCAGCCTAGGAAAGTATGCCAAATTATTCAAATCATCATGGAACTCAATCTTACCTTGCCACTTACAATCATACACATATATATACTAGCACATGAGTGGCAAAAATTTACATAAACATACATTTGGTTCTAGTTTCCATTCATACATGATATTCACATATTTGTATACATGCTCAATAGTTTACAAGCCATAAACTACTCATACATACATAATTGGACATTACATTACATTAAAAGCTATTCTATTGTCAAAGTGTGGCAACTCATACTTCTTATACTCCATTCTTGCTTCTTTAACCTTCACCTAGACATGGTTAGATAGAAAATAGGGAAGAGTAAGATTTAAAGAATCCTAGTAACTCTTGACCCTTTCAAACATACATAATAGATACATTTATAAGTTAAAGAATGCATGCATGACATTCAAGTTATTAATGAGTGTAATATCCGGCTCTTTGAAAATAAGAGAAAATGTGAGAAATATAATGTACAGTTTTTTCGTAAACGTATGAAGTTCATCGGATACAAAAGAAAGTCCCCCGAAATGAATTAGTTAAAGTCCTAAACAATTTAAGTAGCATTCTAGACTCTTAAAAATGAGAATCCCAGGCTCAGATTGAAAGAAAAATAGAACTAGAATAAAAAAATGAATTTGAATGAAAGGTTGACCAAACGTAATGTCATTTTCGTTATTTTGAACAAATTTTAAAATTTTCATAGGAGGTCTTTTTAAATGAAATTTTTGAGTTCTCCAGGGTTTTTAGAGGCCTTAAAAACCAGGGAAGCCCCGGAACAGTTAAAACCCCTCTGGTAGATATTTTTTAACGTTAGTTGACTCGAACTTTGATAGATTCGTTCGGGAAGATTTTAGCTTCTATTTGAGTGATTTCAAAGGTATTTTATTAAATTGGAAACCTAAATTTTATGATAGAAAAGACGATTCTCAAAAAAGGAACTAAAACGAATTAGAAATGAAAATGCCAAAACGAAGGGCAAAATTAAAATTTTTGAAAAAGAAGCTTCAAGAAACTCCTTCTTATTTCACGCCCTCCTTCTTTGTCTCTTAGAACCGACCTTATTTCTACCCAAGAATAGAAGTGAGAGCAAGGGGAAATGGTGTGATGACCCTAACTTCTAATAATTATAATTAAGGTTAAATACGTGATTAATAACCATAAATCAAAATTACAAGACATTACGACTAATTACATTCAGAAAATATAGGGAAATTTGAACTTTAATATTATTAGAGTCATCAATTAAATAATTACAAGCATTCATGTACATAAGGGAAACAAACACTCATTTATAAGTCTTTGATTCTATTACCCATTAATTCCAACTCACAAGAATCTTCTACAAATGTTTCTAAGTCTTCCCTTGAGGATACCATGGGAAAAACCAAGGTTTCTAAGTTAGAATGTCTTCTAATCCTACAACTTCTAAAATCTTGTCTTATACTCTCCACTCTCCCTCCAATGACACCCTAGGGCCCCTCTACCTTAATTTGTAGGGCTCCAATACCTTTCATTAGCCTAAATTACCCAACTAATCTATCATTACTAGTTTAAGACTTAAGTGTTAATTTCTACTCCTCCAACTACCCTATGTCAGCAAGTTCATAGAGTAATAACAACAAGAATTCATGTACTATCAACAATTAACATTCGGTACACATTCTGGTAAAGATTTCATATATCAATGGTTCATATCAACATCTAATGTATCACATGATTATATTTCCAATAGTATACGATATCATCAATTCAACAAAGTTCATACATCAGGTGTTATAAGTTCATACATCCAATACCAAGTTAAGATGAGGCCTAACTCCTCAATAGATGCATCCTAAGTAATCAAAATATAAATGCCTACACTTGGCAACATGATTACATGATGATGCTATACAAAAAAGAATACAAAATTTAGCATCTATTTTATTTAAATTAGTTTAAGTATAGCCTTCTCCACATATGGTTGGAGCTCATAGATTTTCATCCACTTGCTTTCCCTTATTCTTACCCGAAGAGCCTTTACCTGAAAGTATAATCCCATGAAATGGGGTGAGATGCAAATCTCAGTAACCAAGGAAAATTCCATTCATATATTCCAATTTAATTAACATATATGCATGATTTCATATAAGTATAAGAAAATATACCAGCCATATTTGTAAATAAAATAATTAGGCTATTTATGATTATTATCCCATACTAGCAATCACAATTCCACATGTTAAAGGCCAATAACACCGGGAGAGGCCCATCCATAGCACCCACTCCCTAATGAGCACAACTAGGGCTCAGTGCATCTGGGGTCTGATCATAACTCGATACTTGATTGAAGCACATGCATAGGTGGTAGCCATACCACAGCTCCACCATGGACTCACAAGGCCCAATCACATATAACAGATAGCTAACTAATTCATTTACCATTAAAATCATAATTATGCAGCAAATACAAAATTAAAATAGACATGCATGGAATTAGCATGAACACTGATTACCTCACTTATAGCTAATCCTTTAAGAGCCAATTGAATGCTACTTCAGCCTATGAACACAAAACCAAGCCATTACTATCCCTAATTACAATTTATATCAGCAAACCCATTACTCAAGGAGTTAAGCTATATAGAACTACTCATAAACACTTACCCAATTCCACCCAAAACCAAATTCGGATTTAGTTGAGCCTACCCCCTAAATCTCAAAATAATACTTCAAATTCTGAGCAAATTCGCATAAGAACAATGCCCATATTATAAATCAGCTATAGGGGTCCCAAACTAACAAAGAAAGCATCAAAATGAAGAGTTTATACTTACCTAACAACACCCCTAGCCTCAACCTACCAAATTCCACCAAGAAAATCCAAAACAACCATATTTAGATTTTGGGTATGGTGAAAATACTCCAAATGAAAAACTAATCAGGTCAAATTGAAGAGAAAGGGAAGGAGATTAAGTTATATAACAAATACCTTGGATGATTTTGAGTTTAGAAGTGAGAAATGGTAATTTTTTTGCTTTGAACCCTAGCCTCCCTCTCAAGGTGCGAAAATGCCTTGTGTTTGTGTTTCAACAAAGTGTGGAGGGACTGATGTGTTTAGGGTTTTAGTTGGGTTTAAATTAAGTCTAATATGGGTCATGGGCTGACCCAAAAGTTCAATTCCAAGTGGGTTTCAGATTTAAGCCTTGTTAAGCCAGCTTTCATATGTTGGGCTGTAGAATTTTAATTAGGATAAACTAAGTTTGAAGAACTCAATTGATTTGGGTCAGCACAAGGGTTGTCGAGCTAATTATAAGAGCTTATGTAAGTTGAGTCTTGGGTCTCTAATTCATTAAATTAAATTGGGCCCTCCTTAGGTGCTCTCTTGGGGTAAATCTCATATTAAAAGGTTGGGTCTGCACCTAAAATAATTGGGCCTCCATTAGTTTCTAACCATGGCCTATTTAATTTGATTTAGGCCTAGATGAGGTTTCTAACCTAATTAAATCTCAAATTCATATTAATAATTTGTCTCTCGATAAACCCATTCACAATAACTTGCCTAATTATCCTATATTAATTATTTTTAACTAACCCATATCCATAATTAATACCTTAATTAATTTTAGAGTGTTATAAATGGCGCACAAGAGGAGGCAAGAGGAAGAGGAAAAACAAGGCAAGAAAGGTATGAAAATCTTAGTTTTTCAAGCACTTTCCTTCACCAAACTTCTTCTCCTCTTTCTCCTCTTCGTTTCCATAGTTTTATTGAAGTTTTTGGTGCTATTTTGAGGTCAAACACAGGGGAAAAATTTGAATTTGAGGAGGAGAGTTAGAAGAAAAGGGAAAGCATTCAAGAAAAGCTTAAAATCAAGGCGAAATTCTTAGTTTCCATGCTTCACTTTATTTGTTCTTCTTGTGTGTATTTCACCCTCCCTATAGCCACCTAAGGGGAAAGTGTTTTTGGGTAGAACCAAGAATAAATCATATGAATTAAGGTGTGGGAATTTAGAATATGCAAAGAAATTCAAGTAAAAGCCATTAATTTTCAAGATAGAAAAGTTAGGGTTTCAAGTGCTTTACCAAAAATCTGATTTGATGCAATTATTCCTAGGCCTAAATGAGTGTTTGGATGAACTCTTGAGATCCCTAGAAGGCTTCTCATATGCATCTTCCATCAAGAATATAAAGCAAACCCACTTGGCACTCATATGGAGCATGGTTTTGGCCTAGGCTAGAAAGAGTACCAAAAGGTAGTTTTAATTTGTTTTAAGCTTATTTTTGAGTCATATATGATGGAAGAGGATGAGAGAAAGCCTTGAAAAAATTTTAGAAGCCATGGATAGTGAGATGGTATCATAGGTTCCATATTATGGCTTAAAGAAGCAACACCTAGTTAGGCTCCTTAATTTGATTGTGTGATGACTCCAAGAGGTTTAAATAGAGTCAAAAATTATAAATGAATGGAGAGAATGGAGCCAAGATAATATTTTCTTAAGGTTGCTTCATTAAGTGCATTATAGAACCATAAAAGAGCCATATGAGTTACCTAGCTTTTCTAGTGAATGTATGGCTTTAGGAATTGATTCAAGAGTGTAATTACATTTCATATGATGTGTTTAGGCCAAGAGAAACAAGTCTCAAATCATTGTGAGTGTGTGGTTGAGAGAGGGAGCATAATTCCAAGAGAAAAAGTATGCTTGTGTGGCAAAGGTAACTCTCTCTTCTTTTTCTCATGCATGAATGTGTGCCTACTTTATCTTTGAATGTGTGTTTTAAGCCATGAAAAGTATTCTAGCATATGCCTTTGTTCCATGGTACCATGATGTTGTAATATGTTTTTCAATGATGCTTAGTATGTGTGCTAGGGTTTGCTTGAGTGTAGTGAAGCCAAGAATGCTTAGCCATGGTGAGGATAAGCCAAGAACCCTTAAAATTAGTTGAGATAAAGTAAAGAGTCTCCCAAGGATAAGGTTAACTCTCAAGAGTGAGATTAAGTCAAAACCTCCTAGAGAAAATGGGGAAGGCAAGTCCAAAATCCATAAGAAAATGGGTGAGGCTAATCCACTTATTTGGCAAGCCTATGTATGTTTTGTATGACTTGTTCAAATGTTAAGAATACTTCTTGAATGATCATACATGTTATTATGCTCATGCATGCATTTTCAAGACTTGTATTGCATACTTTATGTGTGACTGAAAGGGAGATGAGCTTTTGGGATTCTTTGCATCTCATTCCCTCATCTCTAATATTTTAACATGCTAGGTGAAGCAAATGAATAAGGTAATGGAAGCCACCAAGTTGGGAGATCAGAGTTTGACATCAAAATGCCTAATTTTGTCTCTTTTGTAGCCATACACATGGCATACTATGTAATCCTATGAAGGAATTATTATGTAATCATTTGAACATATGTAAACACTCATATATATATATATGATGTATGAATGAGAAGTAATGCCATATGCATGATATAACATGATTTAGGTATGTAATGGAAAGACTAGACATATGCATTCTTGTGTATATCATGGGGTGGTTGAGTGAGTTTGAGAAATTTGGATTTGTACACCTTTGAGACAAGTTTAGAATGTCATTTTGGTGCATTCCCATGTGCTCAAGTGGCCACACAAGCTTTGGAAGCAAAATTGAGCACTTTGATGCTAGTAAAAATCATAAAAGTGACCAAACCAAAACCCTGTAGCACAAATTGACCAAATGGATGAATCATTCCATGAAATTTGGCAAACATGTAGAAATCATTGACAGATTTTTGGTAAGTTAAAGTACAGAAAAATTGGAGCTCTATAGAATTAATTATGAATTTTCAAATTTTGGATTTTTCTACTATTCTGGTGCATGTACTATTTATATGGTCAGTTTTGTTTTCTATGTCATCGAAGAGCCAAATAGTGTCCAATACTTGTGAAATTTTATAAGAATAAACTAGAGGTTATATGATTTCTATGACCACTGAGATCACCTCATTTAGAGGTCTGAACAAAGAGTTATGAATTTTTGAAATTTAGTATCAGCACTAGTAGCATCACTCGACTTCCTATATTGTTCCATCATAATTCAGTTCCTAAATGAACTTAGCGTGATCTAGAGATATTTTTCCCTTAGAGTTAACACATGTAGTTTCTCTGAATGATAAAATTTGTATGATTTTTATTTTTTTAGAATTAGTTATGAATTTTCAAATTTTATAACAGTAACTTGTGATGGTAGCCTAAATAGCTGAGACCTTAGGTGCTTTTAGAATGTCAAACGTCTTTCACTTGATGTTTCATGACCTAAAATTATTTTTATCATATAGTAGACATTTAGAGATTTCTAGAATGGTATGGTGTACATGATTGTGATTTTTCTAGAATTAGTTATGATTTTTCAAAATTTAGTCACAAAATCTAAACTGGGTACCTGAGGCTGCACATTATATTTTTGAGTATACCATCCATTTGCACGAGTTCTAGGTCACTTCTTTAGCTTGTTATAAGTTGTATTTGTGTATTTAAATATGAAAATGAAATGAATAAGTCTATATGGCCCACGAAACACCGAATGAAAATTTTATCTGTGATGTAACGTAATTTAATTGTATTTTTTATTGGCTTTTCTTTGAGAATGTCATTTGCTGCATGGAAATAAGCCTATAAATGGTTGATGATGAGCTATATAAATATGGTGTTACATTTATTGGTATTAGAGCAAAGTTCCAGGCTTTCTAAGGTTGTATATGGCTTGAGGAGATGGTTACCTAACTTAGTGAGTATGTATTTTACTATCAGATACAATGATCTTAGCCTTTGATGTCTTCCAAAGATGGATCGTAGTAGATCTTAGCATATCACAGCGGGTTATAGTAGACCCTAGCAAGGCTCTAAGAGGTCACAGTAGACCCCACAGAGTTATAGAGAGCCCGAGTCATAAAATGATAGTTCTCTGGTAAGATGACAGCCTAAGATAGTTCCCCAGAGCAGTAGTCTCAGAGACTAGTATAGTTTTAGTTAGCTTTTGTCTTAAAGATTAGAGATCTCCTGAGTCTGGTAGACCATTGCCATAGAGATATGAAGGCTTTACTCAAATAGTTAGACCACTGGTTAGATTTCTTGAGAGATAAGTATATTATATAGGATGAGGAAAGTAAGAAATTAGTTTTCTAGAATTAGAGCTAGATGAACCACTACCCAGCAAATATTGGCCCTGACCAAGGGATAAAAAGATCCCCACATGCTAGCCTATATATTCAGAAAGGGGTTAGGTGTAGTTTCTATATAAGGTAAGTGGTACAATATGCCTCCAGTGATTAAAACTATGAGTATAGTTAACATCCCACCAGAGTTCAGCAGTAGTTAGTGGTAGTAATTCTTCAATGCTAGTGTGAGACACATATGTTAAGCCTATCAGTGTGCAATGAGGAACTATAAAATGCCACTATAAGTAAGCAAAGAAAGTGAGGAAAGGTCCCAGCCTACAGAGATAAATGTAGTAGTAAATAGAGAAATTGGGATTATTAAAAGTAAAAACTCCTTAAAGGCGTTGTAATCCCAATAAGTAATTGAGATGTGAGACCTATGATAGAAAGAAATGTGAATGATAATTATGGGATGAGCTAGTAAGAAAGAATGCAAAGATGAACAGTGGACGGTACATGTAAATAAGTAAACAGATAGACAGAAACCTCCGATGGCTATAATGATCAGAAAAGAAGACGAGACTTTATGAGAAGCCATTTGTGACGACTCTAACCTCTAATCATTGTAATTAAAGTAAAATACATGATTAATAACCTCAAATTCTACTGTTACAAGACATTATAACTAATTACATTTAGAAAATGCAAGGAAATTTGAACCGTAATGTTATTAGAGTCATCAACCAAATAATTGCAAGCATTCATGTACATAAAGGAAACAAACACTTATTTATAAGACTTTGACTCTATTACCCATTAATTCCAACTCACAAGAATCTTTTATCAATGTTTCTAAGTCATCCCTTGAGGTTACCGTATGAAACACCAAGATTTCTAGATTAGAATGAGAGTTTAGGACCGTTAGCCGCGGCTAAATGTCCTTGCACTATGGACAATTACTCTCAGGTTCACCTTTATATCTTTACAGATTTCACCGTGGCTAACCTACATGGCGCCACGGCGAGGAAACCTCCTGGAGCCTACCTCGCTCGCCTCATGCTATTGGCCACGGCCAATTCTCCCTTTCATCATGGCTAATTCCTCTCTGGAATGCCTGACTTATTTTCACAAAAGTTTGCCGTAGCTAATTTCCATTTAGTCGTGGCAAATTACCCTCTCAACGACTCCCAGTTTGGCCTCTCATATTTCACCGCGGCTAATTCCACTTCTCACCATGAAGAATTGCTCTCTAGTACTTTCCCTGGGCAACTTCGCCTCTATTGGCCGCGGCTAATAATATTTTGGCCATTGCGAAATGCCTTTTGATCCTACAACTTCTAAAGTCTTGTCTCATACTCTCCACTCTCCCTCCAATGATAACCTAGGGCCACTCTACCTTAATTTGTGGGGTTTCAATAGCTTTCACTAGCCTAATTTACCCAGTTTACCTATCATTACTAGTTCAAGACTTAAATGTTAATTTCTACTCCTCCAACTACCCTATATCAGCAAGTCCATAGAGTAATAACAGTAAGAGTTCATAAACTATCAACCATTATCATTCAATACATATTCCATTAGAGATTCCATACATCATTGATTCCAATCAACAATCTAATATATTCCATGATGACATTTCCAATAGTAGACCATATCATGAATTCAACAAAGTTTATACATCAAATATTATAAATTCATACATCTAATACCAAACTATAATGAGACTTAACTCCTTAATAGATACATTCCAACTAATCAAAGTATAAATGCCTACACTTGGCAACATGATTACATGATGATGCTATATAAATGAATAACAAAATTGCATCTATTCTACTCAAATCAGCCTAAGTGTAGCCTCCCCCACAGATAGTTGGAGCTCGTAGATTTTCATCCACTTGCTTCCCTTTATCCTTACCCGAAGGGCCTCCACCTAAAAGTATAATCCTATGAAATGGGATGAGATGCAAATCTCAGTAACCAAAGCAAATTCTATTCATATATTCCAATTTAGTTCACATGTATTCATGATTTCATATAAGTATCAAAAAATATACCAGCCATACAAGTAAATGAAACAATTAGGCTATCTATGATTACTATCCTATATTAGCAATCACAATTCCACATGTTAAAGGCCAATGACATTGAGAGAGGCTCGTCCATGGCACATACTCTCCATTGAGCATAACCAGGGCTCAGTGTATCTGGGGTTTGATCATAACTCGGTGCTCGATTGAAGTACATGCACGGGTAGCAACCGCACCACAACTCCACCATGGACTCACAAGTTCCAATAACACATAATAAATAGCCAACCAATTCATTTAGCATCAAAATCATAATCATGCAGCAAATACAAAATTAAAATAGAACATATGCATGGAATTAGCATAAACCTCGGTTACCTCACTTGTAGCCAATCTTCTAAGAGCTAATTGAATGCTACTTCAGCCTATGGACACAAAATCAAGCCATTACTATCCCTAATTACAATTTATATTAGCAAACCCATTACTCAAGGAGTTAAACTATATAGAACTACTCAAAAATACTTACCCAATCACCAAGAGCCTCTAATTTCGGGTTTTGCCTTCGCTATACCAAAAACATCAAAATTTCACTCTAAACCATAGGAAAATTCGCATAAAATTATGGCCCATACAATAAGTCTACTATGGGGGTCTTAAACCAGTAGAAAATGCATCAACATGAAGAGTTTATACTTACCTAATAACACCCTCAGCCCTAACCTACGAAATTTCACCAAGAAAATCCTAAACAACCACATTTCAGATTTTGGGTTTGGTGAAAAGGCTCCAAATGAAAAGCTAATCAGGTCAAAATGAAAAGAAAGAGAAGGGGATTAAGTTATGTAACAAGTACCTTGGCTGATTTTGAGCTTAGAAGTGAGAAATGATAAATTTCTTACCTAGAACTCTAGCCTCCCTCTCAAGGTACGAAAATCTTCTTGTGGTTGTGTTTCAACAAAGTATGGAGAGGCTGATGTGTTTAGGGTTTTAGTTAGGTTTAAGTTGGGTCTAATATGGGCATGGGCTTACCTAAAGGTCCAATACCAAGTGGGTTTCAAATTTAAGCCTTGTTGGGCCAGCTTTCATGTATTGGGCTGCATAAATTTAATTGGGTTAGACCAAGTTTGAAGAACTCAATTGATTTAAGTCTGTATAAGGGTTATTGAGCCATTTATAAAAGCTTATGCAAGTTGGATCTTAGGTCTCTAATTCATTAAATTGAATTGGGCTATCACTAGGTGCTCTCTCTTGGGCTAAGTCTCATAATAAAAGGTTAGGTTTGCACCTAAACTCCTTGGGCCCCCAATAGTCTCTAATCATGACCCATTTAATTTAATTTGGGCCTAAATGGAGTTTCTAACTCAATTAAAATTTCAAATTCATATTAATAATTTATCTCTCTAAAATTTTTGTTCACTTAACTTGCCCAATTATTTCATATTAATTATTCTTAATAATCTAAATCTATGATTAGCACCTTAATTAATTTTGGAGTGTTACACCATTGGGAGAGGATATGGGAGACTTGATACAAAATA
The DNA here is from genome assembly GCA_026724425.1 of Erythrophleum ivorense. NCBI lineage: Eukaryota > Viridiplantae > Streptophyta > Magnoliopsida > Fabales > Fabaceae > Erythrophleum > Erythrophleum ivorense. The sequence goes on along the minus strand of JAIUCV010000462.1, from coordinate 304,917 downwards.
AGTTACCTCCCGAGATATGTAAATGAGTCCACTAAAAAAAATGTTAACCCCTATGAATGGATTAAAATTAACCCGATATGATTAGTAAGTTCTTCCAAGATAGGCCTCTAAAGTTAGACATTTCTTTCCCTTATAAGAAGAACTAGCTAGTACTTTATAATAATAGAGCCCTCATTAAGGGCGAGTAATGAAAAATTCCCTGGTTGAGAGAAAATTCAAACGAGTGAAATCATTGAGACAAGCGTGTAGAGCTAGGAAGAAGGGAAAGAAAAGAGCAGTTATCCATAAAAGAAAAGAGTAAAAGAAAAGCATACCCTAAATTTTGAGGACAAAATATATTTAAAGGGGGAGAAATTTAATATCTGATTTTCTAAAAACGAGAGAAAACACGAGAAACATAACTTACGGTTTCTCTGTAAATAAACAAAATTCATCCAATACAAAAGCAAGTTCCCTGAAATAGATTAATTAAGGTCCCAAAAAAATTTAGGATGCATTCTAGACTCCTAAAATGAGAATCCCAAACTCAGACGGAAAGAAAAATGGAGTTAGAATAAAGAAACGAAATGTAACGAAAGGTTGACAAAACGTAAGGATATTTTCGTCATTTTGAGTAAATTTTGAAATTCTCATAGGAGAACTTTTTAATGAAATTTTTAAGTTCTCCAGGTTCCTAGAGGCCCTGAAAACCATGGGAGGCCCTAGGACAGTTAAAACTCTTTCGGTGGATGTTTTTCAACGTCGGTTGACCTAAACTTTGATTAGTTTATTCGGGAAGGTTTTAAATCTAATTTGGATGAAACCAAAGGCATTTTATGAATTAGAGGACCTAAATTTTATGATGGAAAAGACAGTTCTCAAAAAGGAATTAAAATGAGCCTAAAATGAGCAAATAGGTGCGTAAGGGCAAAATGGTCATTTTAAAAAATTATAAAAGAGGCTTTTTAAGTAAGATTACACCTTATCACCTTCTCCAAGCTTCCATTTATAGAAAAATGGGTAGCAATGGCGTGACATTAAGAAGGGAGAGGGAGAAGAAGTTTAAGCTTCTGTTTAGGTAAGTAAACGACCCTATTTCATCCCGTGCCAGTTAAAAAAGTTGTTCCTCTCTCTAAGAACTCTCTAATGGTGGTTTTCTTTTCTTGAAAACTTGAAGATTCAGGTCTAACCCAAGCCAAAAAGGAACTCTTTTCAAGAAATCAATCGATGAAAAATAATCTACACGAAGAGAGCTCTGTTTTAAGGTAAGACTTCACTTGAAACACTTACAAAATCTTGTATTTCTAAGCTATTTAAGCTTTGTTCTAGAGAGAGAAAGTGAAGAGGATAGTTTTTCTTTATGTGTTCTTGATAGAACCAAAGGTTATAGAGTGTGAGGATTAAGAATATACAACTAGAATTAAAAAGGGAGCTTTAGAACGCAAATTATGGAATTTAGGGTTTTAAGTGTTCATATGAGTTCCTAAGACACCAAGAGAGCTTCCTATATAATTCTCCCATCAAAGGAAGCAAAGAAACTCTAAAGATACCAAGAAGAGTATATGCTTTAGCCTAGAGTAGAAATGGCACCTAGGGGTAGTTTTAATTTGTTCTAAGCTTATTTTTGAGTCATGTATGATTGGAGAGTATGAGAGAAAGCCTTGAAAAAATTTTAGAAACCATAGAAAGTGAGATGGCCTTGTATGTTCCATATCATGGCTTAAAGAAGTAATACCTAGCTAGGCTCCTTGATTTAATTATGTAATAACTCCAAGGGGTTTAAATAGAGTCAAAAATCATAAATGAATAGATAGAATGGAGCTAAGATGATGTTTTCTTAAGGTTGCTTCATTAAGTGCATTATGGAACCATAAAAGAGCTTTATGAGTCACCTAGCTTTTCTACTGAATGTGTGGCCTTAAAATGTAATTCAAGACTATAATTAGTTTCCATATGATGTGTCTAGGCTAAGAGAAATAATCTCCACCTCCTTGTGTGTGGGAGGTCGAGGGAGAGGATTCAAGACTCAAGGAAAATGTGTGTGAATGCATGCAAGGTAGCTCTCTCCACCTTCTCTCATGCATGAATGTGTGCTTACATTGTCTTTGAGTGTGTGCAAGTATGTTTTAAGCTATTAAAAGTATTTTAACATGAGCCTTTACTCCATGGTATCATGATGATGTTTTATGTATTTAAATAATATTTTATATGTTTGTCTTAGTTTGTTTGAGTATGGAAAAGCCAAGAACCCTTTAGCCACGGTGAGGATGAGCCAAGAACTTTTAAAGTTAGTTGAAACAAAGTAAAGAGTCTCCCAAAAGTGAGGTTGACTCCCAAAAGTAAGGTTGAGTAAAAAACCTCTTAAAGAAATGGGTTAGGCAAGTCCAAAATCTACAAGTAAATGGGTGGGGCTAATCCACTTACTTAGCAAGCCTATGCATGTTATGTATGACTTGTTCAAATGCCAAGAATATTTTTTGAATGCTCACATATATTAACATGTCCATGCATGTATTTTCAAGGTTTGTATTGCATACTTTATGTGTGATTGAAAGGGAGATGAGCTACTGAGATTCTTTGAATCTCATTCCCTCATCTTTAATGTTCTAACATGCTAGGTGAACCAAGTGGACAAGGCAATAAGAGCCCACACCTTGGAAGATGAGATTTTGACATCAAAGTGTATAGGTTTTGTCTTTTTAAGGCCATATGAATGGCAATTATTGTAATCTATGGTTGTATACATCCCATGATGTTATGAACATGTACAATTATACTAGTGTATCATGTACAAATGAAGTTTAAGGTTATATGTATGGAAATGTGCAATTTGAACATGCAATGAGAAACTTGCATCATGAGAATATATGTGTAAATGGAAGTGGAATGACCAAATTGAGATGTATGAGGCTTGGAACCACTTAGGCAGTTCATACAAGTCATATTCATGCTTTTAAAATTGCCCAAGATGTGCCAAACATCAAGAAAGACCATTTGGACACATTTGGTATCTAATATGGACCAAAATTGACCATATTGGAAACCTATACCACTTTTTGTCCAAATGAACTCTTGTTGATCTGAGATTTGGCATGCATTTACATCTTGCTGAGAGCTTTTTAGAAAGCTAAAGTGTAAAATTTTTGAAGGTCTATGGAATATTTGATAAATTTTTAGAATTGGGAAAAATTCTAAAATTGGTTCTAGGTACTATTCACTCAGGTCCAAAAATGAATTCTATAACTCAGGGAGCAAATGATGTCCAATTGCCACAAAAGTTTATAGAGAGAAACTAGACATTTCTAGTGACTTTTGAAAACTAGAAGCACCTCATTTGGATGTCTAGAGAGGGAGATAAATATTTTTGAAGTTTCTATCCAGTATCAGGCTGTCCAGACTTACCTAAGTTACTGTTTGATTAGTTTTCAAGTTCTGTACGTGCCGAAACTGATCTAAAGTTATTTTTTTTGCTCTAGTTAACATCTGTAGCTTTCTATATTGATATCATTTGTATAGATTGGATTTTTTTGGAATTAATTAGATATTTTTTATATTTATAGCATAAACCTATATCAGTACCAATAACCAGTCGGACCTCTGCACATTTTTGAATGTCAAACGTTTTCTATGTTATGTTTCATGGCCTGGTCATATTGGTAGCATAAAGTAGACATGTATAGCTTTCCAGAATAGTGAAGAATGCATGATTTCAATTTTGTTAGAATTAGTTATGATTTTTCAAAGTGTGTCAGAAAAGAGAAAATCCTGGCTGAAATTGCAACTATGAGTTTTGTGTGTTCCCTTGCTTTGCACGAGCTCTAAGACAATTTTGGTGATGGAAATGAGTTGTATCTATGTAATTACATATGAGAATATGATACATGAGCTCACATGGTTCACGAGACACTGAAAGAAAAATTTATACACTACGTAACGCTAAAATATTCATTATTTTTATGTTATTTTATTATTCCTCCATGAAAGGCATGATATGAAGTGTGAGAATAGCATGAGATAAGCTAGAAAATTATGGTGTTACATTCATTTTCTTTCATATAGAGCCCTCAATAATATTGTCCTCATATTCTACAGCATCACTTCTTCGGTAGGGCCCGGGGTTTTGTTCTTCCTGGAAGATGGCTTCTACCATTAGCTCCCAAGAAAAGGCCTCATCGAAAGGGAGAGCTCTGCTCCCACTTATATGAACCTAGCCCAGGATCCTCCTTTCTGACGTAGAACTTTACATTCCACCCCTTTTTGGGGCTAACTCGTCCTTGGGTTGCACATGCAGCTAGGTTGGCTCTGATACCACTTCTATACAAAGCCCTCGACAATATTGTCTCCATTTTCTATGGCACCGCTTCTCCGATAGGGCCCAGGGTTTTGTTCTTCCTAGAAGATGGCTTCTCCCATTAGTTCCAGGAAAAGGCCTCATCGAAGATCCTCCTATCCAATGTGAGACTTTACAAAAGGCACAAGTATAAAAATAACTCAATCACAAAGCATGCAAAGCCACACTTTTATGCCACCATTTCACATCAAGTTCAAAAATATGCTCTAAGGACTTTTAATTTTGTATCACTCCATTTTTAAGACTTTTGGATTTGCCTCACCCTTGACCTAAGGACTTTTGACTTGGCTTCACCCATCCAAGAGACTTTTAGCATCTCCTCACTTGCATTAAGGGACTTTCGGCATCACCTCACCTTTATCAGACATTTTTCACAATCAATAACATTCAAGGCAACACATTGGTACCAATGCAATCTCAAAGCATCAAGTGGCATGATCTCAAATCACAAAAGTACATACATGCACACAATGACATACATACACCCAAGAATTGCAAAAAAAATGAGGTGGAGAGCTACCTTAGTATTTATGCAAGCTTCTCTTGGTCTTTTTCCTTCCCTTTCTCAATTTCACAAGCACACCTAGGTGGGTTGGGATTCTCTTGATCTAAACATCATAAATAACACACAGTTATACTCTTAAAGCAAGCCAAGACACTACATTTACTCTTAAGAGCACAAATGGTTCCATAGGTTATATAATGATTCCATCAGTGGCCTATTGAAGCAACTCTCACAATTCAAGTTCTAAACTTTATTATTTTTTCATCTCTAGGCCTCTTGACCTCATTTAAGGTCTTTGAAGCCATCACACACTCACTTACACAAGTCTGGATACATGTTGCTTAATAAGGCTCCATTATGGAAACCATTGTCTCATCTCCCAAACCATGACTCCTAAATTTTTTCTAAGGGTTCCTCCAACCTTCTACCATCATATGAAGTCCCAAACCAAGGCTAGAATAAATTAAAACACTCCCTTCCTAGCTTGGCCGAGACATGGAGGAGGAAAAGGATTAATGAGTTTCTTGATTTTTCGTTGATGGGAGAGTCATTTGGGAGGCTTCCTAGAGGTCTTAGGGACTCAATTAAACACTTACACAGCCTAGAAAATTCATGTACTAAATTAGTTTTTTACAAACCTTTAAGCTCTAAACTTTTCTAAATCAATTTCCATTAGTTTTTCTTGCAATTTCTTGACATATTCTACTTTCCCATAGTCTAAAACCTAAGTTTCTCTCTTTTTTTTTGGACAGAAAATCTTCCCCTCCCTTCGTTTTGTTCTTGGCCAAAAATTACACAAAGGAAGAGTAAGGAGAAAAAGCAACAAAGAGCAAGAATTACCTTGGATTCAAGCTTGCTTTCAAGTGCTTTTCTTCTTGGTTTTCTTCTCCTCAAGAAATTCAAACTATCCCCCTCTATTTTGGACTCAAAACAAAACTAAATAGCTTAATAAAACCATAGAAAGAGAGCTTGGAGGGAGAGGAACAAAGTTGCAAGAGAAAGAAGCATGAAAATCCTTGAATTTGTCTACCTTTTCTTTGTTTTCTTCCTCTTTTCTCTCCTTCTCTTGTGCACCCAAGACACTGCTTCCCTTTTCTATTTTTGGGCAAAGGAAGGTCGGCCAAAAGAAGATGGAAGAAAGGGAGTGAAAGATGTGGAAGGTTCAAGAAGCTACTTTTTTCAAAATTTCCAATTTTGCCCTTCTGTTGTGGTATTTTTGTTTTAACTTTGTTTTAGCTCCTTTTTAGAATTTCATTTTCTATCATAAAATTTAGATTTCTAATTTAATAAAATGCCTTTGGAATCACTCAATTTAGAGCTAAACCTTCCCAAACAAATCCGTCAAAGTTCAGGTTTATCGTTGTTGAAAAATGTACACCAAAGGGGCTTTAACTGTCCCGGGGCTTCCCATGATTTTCAAGGCCTCTGAGAACCCTGAGCAACTCAATTTTTTCATTTAAAAAGCCTTCCGTGAGTTTTTCCAAAAATTGTGCGTAATTACAAAAATGTCACTACGTTTCGTCATTTTGTATTACAATTTTACTTCACTATCATAGCTTTATTTTTATTGCTATTATTATTTTTAGGAGCCTAGGATATGACCCAAATATTTTGGGACATTATCTAAGCTCATTTTAAGAGACTTGCTTTTATACAACTTGTAACACCTTCATTTCTAGCTCATACCCATCATGCCTTACATACTCATATACATATGGGAAGCATAAAAGATAGATCCTTTTTTTTGGGTTCATATTCTTTCTCACATGGCATCATGCATGGGTAGACATTCACTTTAGTGTCACATGGACCGGGTGAGCTCTTTCTATGCATCCTCATGTTTAATTGCACTATTAAGACTCATTTCAATCCAAAAACATGCTTTAAACCCCATGGAAAGCAAAAAGGGATGTGAGACATGAATATTCAATTTCGGTCTTGCTTGGCCTCATTTTTGGGGCAGAGTTTGGAAATTCATAACTAAATAAAGAAAAATCAAAAACATATGATCTCAATCATTATGGAAATCTTAGACTGTCTATTTCATGGAAAAAATATGTGTAAGTCATAACATCCCACACACAGGACGTTTGACAAGCAAAATCATCTGAAGGTCGGAGGGGCTCTGCTACTGTCACAGTTTACTGATATGGACTTAAAAAATGTCTAACTAATTCCAAAAAAATCAAATTCTTGCAAATGATACCACTATGGAAATATGTGGATGTTAACTAGAGAGGAAAAATAATTCCAGATCAGTTCATCAAGCCAAACTCCCGGAAACCGATGAAACAGTACCTCGGGTCTGGTAGGATGACTGATTCTGGGCTGAAACTTCGAAATTGCATATCTTCCTCTCTAGACCTTCAAATAAGGTGCTTCCAGTTCCTACAAGTCACTGTGACTTTCTAGTTTCTGCCCATAAAATTTAGTAGTTATTGGATCACGTTTACCCCTCGGATGACACAATTCTCCAACTGACCAAATGAACAGTGTTTCTGGAAATCCGAATTTCTGATACCAACTTTAAAAAATCATAGAAAATTATATAGACCTCCAAATGACTTCATCTTTAGCTTCTAAAAAAGCTCTAGACAAGATCTAGTCACATACCAAATTTCAAGGCAAGAGGATCTCATTTGGTCAGACTTTGACATCATGGGAAAAATGACCCAATTCATGTGTTAAATGAGGGCTATTGAGACCCAACTTGGCTTCTCCTACCTCTAAGGCTCTATGAGCATATGGAAAAGTATTAATACATGCTATCAAACATGGCTCAAGTGTCTAACAACCTAGATTTAAGAAACTCACTCTCCCACACCCACACATATAGCCATAAACATAAGGCCAAGATCTTGCTATTCATAATAAAGCTTGCTACATCATTCACCATCCATTCAATTCTGTATACATATACATTGAATACATTCATTTACAAGTATTCATAGGTGCTACATCATGTACATTATTAATTTACATCCCTTAACTTAATTACAAAGTAGTGACAAAATGGCTCTTTACACTTTCTTCATTGAATTCCCTAGCTTCAAGCTTGGTGGCTCCCATCTCTTGCCTCACTTGGTCCACCTAGTATGTTGGGATGGTGGAGAGGGGGAGTGAGATTCAAAGAATCTCAATAGCTCATCTCTCATTCAATCATACACACAAAGCATGCAAACAAGTCTCACAATGTATGCATGGGCATGTTAGCATATGGAATCATAAGAAAAGCATTTATAACATTTGAGTTGGCCATCCATATAAAAGAAACATTTTCAACATGTGAGTAGGCCATACATAACATATAAAAGCTTGCCAAGTAAATGGAGTAGCCTCACCCACTCACTTGTGGATTTTGGACTTGCCTCACCCATTCTCTAAGAGGTTCTTAGACTCAACCCTTACTCTTTGGGAGTCAACCTCACTTTTGGGAGACTCTTTACTTTGTCTCAACCAACTTGAGGGTTTTTTGGCTCATCCTCACCATGGCTAGAAGGTTGTTGGCTTTTTCATACTCAAGCAAACCCAAACAATCACATAAAACATCATTGAAATACATGAGGCATCATCATGCTAGCATACTTCTCATAGTTCAAAATATACATACACACAAGAAAGAAAATGTAAGCACACATCTTATGCATGAGAGAAGGTGGAGAGAGCTACATTTTTAGCTAATCACAACTTTTCCTTTCAACTTGTCTCCTCCCTTGTGGTTTTCACAATCAACTCTAGATGGGAATGCTTCTCTTGAGCCTAGCCACACAAGAAGCATAGAATTATTTTCTGAATACTTATTCATAAGCTAGGGATTTCTTTCTAGCAACCCTACTAAGCATGTAAAGCTAGAGGTTCTTTCTCTCACTAGAAACTCATCAACTCTCCTTCCTCTCTCAAGCTCTCAAAAAAGGAAGCAAGGGAGAATTAAAGATATGTGAGTCTTAGTCTTCTTCCAAAGGGGTTTTCTACTCTCCCTCCTCTGAACCAAGCTCAAAACATGGCTACTTTAACTACCAAAACCGTAGGAAGAGAGGATAAGGAGAGAAGAATAACATGCTAAGAGAAAAGCCATGGAAATCCTTACCTTTCTTGTTCTTCCTTCCTCCTCTAGGCTTCTCTCTCTCTCCTCCGCCCTTTTCTCTATCTTAGAGTGAGCTTAAGTCGGTTACAGAGTGAAAGAAGAGTTGGGATGGTTTAATAGGTCAAATCCTCTTTTTTCACGCTTTTTCGGACTAACCCTCGCTATAGCGAGCCATAACCCTCGCTACGGCGAGCCATAACCCTCGCTACGGCAAGCTCATGTCAGTCCCAGACCCCTGTTTTCACTATGGCGCGCGCTACAGCGAGCTAAGCTCTGGTTTTTGTATGGGATGCCCGCACTCGCTATAACTAGAAGCATTTTCGCTATAACGAGAAGGCATTTTCGCTATAGCTAGACCATTTCTCGTTATAGCGAATAGGTACATTCGCTATAGCCGGGCTGTAGCTAGCAGACTTAGAAAATTTTCAGCCCTTTGAAAATTTTCAGCTTTTCTCTTCTTTCTTTTTTTTTTCTTTTCTTCTTCTTTTTCCTGGTTGTTACACAACTCATTTCATCATTTTGTAGAATTTACTGTTTGTTACACCTATAACCTCAAAATAAATATTTTTAATCAAGAAGAGAGTCTAAATATTAGCATAGAACTATTTACTTTTGAAAATATTGAGAAATGGGCTCAAATAATGAAATTAAAGTGTAGGGCAAAATCTATATTTTGAAAAATCATAAAACTTTATATATATGTATAGGTGTGTGATGTAATACCTTAGCCTCCTAGCTCTCACACAATGGTCCCATTGTCTATCTCCATGTATCTCATATGTATGGAGCACAAATATAAGGAATACATACACTTGGCCATGAAAAATAATGAATATTTAATGGAATTTAATTGTGTTACGTAAGGCCTTATTGCTTCATTTTGTGCTCCATGAACCATGTACACTCATCCACATCATTTTCTAGTCATAACACATCCATACAAGCTAAACACATCACATTTGGTCTCTCTCATTTAGAGTATAGAGCTACCTCTGACAAAACTAGAATTTGGTCTTGGGTTCCACGTTCCAGCTTTCTAATACAAATTTTGAAAATTCATAACTAATTTTAAAAAAATTGAAATCATACATATCATAGCTTTTTAAAAATTTGTTGATGTTAAATATAGACTAAAAATAGTTTCAGATCAATGCAGTAGCCTTTAAACCATCAGAAATTGATGGAGCAGTAACTCAGGTTAGGCTGCATTAGTGGTATTGTCATACAACTTCAAAAATATATTTCTCCTTTTACAGAGCTCTAAATGAGGTGATCTTAGTGGCTATGGAAAGATTATGATGTCTAATTTATACTTGTAAAATTTCATGAGCATTGGACTTCATTTGTCCCTCATGTAATATAGAGAAGCAAACTGACCAAATGAACAGTAACTATACTATTTCTGCATAATTTGGCCAAATTTAAAAAATCATAATAAATTCTTTAGGGCTCCAAATTGAGTGCTCTTTGGCTCTATGAAAAGCTATAGATGAGACCTACTTTTTGGTCAAATTTCATGGAAAAAATCACTCATTTGGTTAGACTTTAGTTTAGCTCACCATTTGGTCAAATTTGAAGTTCAAAGTGGTTATTTCAAGCACCAAATGCTCTTTTACACATTTCACCACCACGTGGCAAGTTTAAAAGTTCAAATACAACATACAAAAGCATGCTAAATGATCCAAATCATTATAGAGCTCAATCTCACCTTGTCACTTGCATACATACACATGAATATCACATCCCATAAAGGTTCCTTGGTGACAAGAACATACATATTTATTCATCTAGCTTCCACATTGATACATACACCATTTTATACATACATTAGAGCATGTTCAAGGGTTTACATCATGTGTACATCTCATGATTACATAGTTTGGCATCAATATGCCATTAAAATGCCCATTTTCATAACCATTTGTCAAAGTCTTGATCTTCAAGGTTATTGGCCTCTATTTCTTTATCACTTGGCTCACCTAGACATGGTTAGGCATATGTGGGGGAAGAGTAAAATTCAAAGAATTCCAATAGCTCTTAACCCTTTCAAACATATATAATGGATGCATATACAAGTCAAAGAATGCATGCATGACATTCAAGCAACTAGTGAGCATACATAAATTATTTTCCTTGGCACATCAACTCATACATCACAAACATAAGCTCTCAAAGGCATTGGTTTAGCCTCACCCATCTTTTTTGGGAACTTTGGATTTGCCTTGCCTAACTTCAAGGGACTTTTTACTAATCCTCACTTTTCTTGAAACTTTTGGCTTTGTCTCACTCATTTCTAGAGACTTTTGGCTCATCCTCACTTTTGCTAAGGGACTTTTAGCATCACCAAACCCATGCAAGCCATAATGTAACCATAAACACGTTTTGAGAAATATAATGGTACCATAATATGTAAGTATTAGCTAGAAACATTTCTCATGACTCAAACATATACACAAGCACTCAAAGACAAGCAAACATCCAAGCTATGCATGAGAAAAAAGGTTAGAGAACTACCTTGAAGCAAGAACACAACACTTTTCCTCTTGAAATTCTTTTTCCCCTTTCTTGGCCAAGCTTTGCAATTAGGTGGCCCTTGGTTCTCTTGACCTAAGCACATCAAAAGAGACACACATCACTTATGGGAACAAGCTTTAACCTTATAAAATTACTATGGAGGCTTACTTTCTCACATAGCTTCATTATGGTTCCATACAAGACCTAATAAAGCAACTATGGGAATTCATGATCTTGGCTTCATTTTATACCTCAATCTAAGACTCTTGACTCCATTTAGATTCCTTGGAGTCACCACACATCCATTTTGAGGAGCCTAGCTATAAGTTGCTTCTTAATGTCTTAAAATGGAACCTAAACCTCCATCTCACACACCAAGGCTTCTAAAATTTTTCTAAGGCTTCCTTTAATATTCTTCCATCATATTTAATCCCATTTTAGGCTTAGAAAAAATTAAAACTCTCCTTAGATATTTAAACTAGGTTTGGCCGAGACTATGCACTAGGTGTGAGCCCATTGAACTTGTTTTCTTTCTCTTAGGGAATTGGTACTTGTGAAGCTTCCTAGATATCTTAGGTTCTCATATATACTCTTACATAGGCTAGAATATCCTTGGAAAGTTTCAAGAATGGTTAGGTGCAACAAAAACCCTAAGTTATACAACTTGAATTCTAAAGCTTTTCCTTTGAATCTAATTGCATATTCTTATTCCTCATACTTAAAAACCCTTTGCTCTACCTTGTTTTAGCTTGAAATCATTCCCTAAAGAGTGGGCTCTAAGTTTCCTGAACATGCTCTCATGGAGAACAACAAGAAGATGCAAAGAGAAGCCATGATTTTTACCTTGTTTCAATGCTTTTCAAGAGTTTTCACTTGCTTCTTATATCTCCTTCAATTTCTATCCTCCTCTCACTGAACCAGCCATGAATCATCTTCAAATCAATCATTGAAATCATAGAAATAGAGAGGAGAAAGAGGAGAACAAGATTGGTGAAGGAAGAAGCATGAAAAACCATTGATTTTCTTACCTTTTTGCTTGGTTTTCTCTTCCCTTCTTCCTTCCTCTTGGTGCGCCACTTCAAGAAGCTTAGGGTTCTATTTTGGTGTAGAGGAAAGTAAGCCAAGGCAGATGGAAGAAGTGGAGCATGCTATATATAGGCTAGGGATCCATTTAAGACATTTCAAAATTCTAATTTTGCCTTTCGTTCTTGGTTTTTTCGTTTTAGGCTCGTTTCAACTCATTTTAGAGAACCGTTTTTTACATCATAAATTTAGGTTCTCTAACATATAAAATGCCTTTGGAATTACTCAATTTAGATCTAAAATCTTCCTGAACGAAAGGGTTAAAATTTGAGTCCACTGACATTCTAAATCGTAAACTTGAGGGGTTTGACCCATTCTAAAGGTTCCTATGGTTTTTAGGACCTCTGAGGATTCAGAGAAACTCATTTTCCCATTTAAAAACTCCTTTTTTGATTTTTCTAAAAAGTGTCTGAAATTACGAAAATACCACTACATCTTCATTAAATTTCATATGATTATTTTGGATCCATTTTCAGGCACCTCTAGCCTTAGATCCTCATTATTTAAGGTCTAGATTATTGGTCTAATTTTATTGGATCTTAAATTATTCTATCTAGGGGACTTTCTTTTATATTTAATGTGTTTCGTATGTTTACAAAGAAACCAAACATTACGTTTCTCAAGTTTATGGAGGAACTGAATGTTACATGTGACACGCCTCACCTCTCCCTCACTTGAAATTGACCTAGGGTAGCACCAAACTCCCTTTTGGTGGCGTGAAGAAGTAAGGAAGAAGAAAGAGGAAGAAAATTTCGTATAGGTAAGCAAACTTGTTAAATTTGAATATGATGTTATTATGAACTTTCTCCTACTCTTTCTCCTCTTCCTCATGATAGTTTTGGTTTCTCAAAAGAATGGATTTTTTTGGCTGGACTTTTGAGTAAGGAAGTTCTTTTAAGGAAACAAATTGTACCAAAATGATACTCATTAAGAGTATATGAAAGCAAGATATGGTTTAGGCTAGGAAAATTTTGCATTCTTGGAATCCTACAATAGATGATTTTGGCCAAGATAGGGAAATAGGGGAAGAAGATTTAAGCATGATTAAAACTTGGTGAAACTAAGGGTTTTAAAGGGTGAAGAATAAAAATATGCACATAGAAATGGCGAAGAACTAAAAGAATGGCACATGGCTTCACATAGGGTTTGGTTTTGGTTTTGAGATATTCAAAACCTTAGGAGAGTTAATTAATTCCTCTAATACCATCGTTGAGTTGAAAATAAATTATGGAGATGTTAAAACCATCAAATTACCTAAGAAGCAAACAAAAGTCCAATAATGGAAGCCATAAGGCAAGTCTTGGCCAAGAGGTGGATTTGATGCCTAGGGAATTATTTCATTGACTCTAAGGTTTTAAATGGTTTAGATATGAAATATAAATACTAATAGAACCATTGGAATGAATTTAGGAAATCTATTTTTATAAGTGAAAAATTAGAGTTCAAGGATGCCTAATGGGACCATATGGCTCTATGCGTGTTTAGTATGTTTTTTATGGCCCTAATAAGTTCTATTAGAGTTATAAAGATCCTATATGATGAGATTTTGAAGTTTGAAAATTGAATTTTGAAAGTTACCTATTAAGGCTTTCAAAATGATCTAAGTTATACATTAAGACTTAAATATACACATGAATGCTAACATGAGATGAATGTCTTAATTGATTATTTTATACTTCAGTTGATGTGCTTAGGCCAAACAAATGGAACCAAACCAAAGTGTGTATGTGTGAGACTATGTAATCAAGGAAAGGAGACAAAGAGATCTGATTGATTTTGCTTGTTTTCCTTTATTCTTATATGTATGGTTAGTTTACTTTAGTCCTTGGTTGCTTGTGTGTATTGTTTGCAATGGATTAGCTTGTTGATTGTTGAATAGAATATGCAATTGCATGATACCTATTTGCATTTGTGAATGGGGTGGCTTTTTTATGGGTGAGTGAGGGAGTGAGCTTGGGATTGCTCTACCTTAGGCTAAAAGTCCCTTGAGGACATGTCCTCAAAGTCATAGAACTCCTAGAGCATGGATTTGCTCTTTTGTATATGCTTTAGCTATGATTGTATAACATGCATACTTGCTTCTATATGCTTAAGTGAACCATATATGTGTTTGAATCTTAGATTAGCTAATGGAATTCTTTGACTCTCACATTTCCCTATTGTAATGTCCCACATCGGGTAGGAAGACCCTGGGCTAAGGCCTTATAAGTGGGGGAGAATCCCTCCCTCCCAACGGCGCACTTTTAGGAGACAAAACCTCACCACGTGGGAAATGAAAGTACCACGGGGTGTCGCAACGGGGATAATACTGTCGAGGGATCTGTGGGGCAGTGGTATCAAAGCCGACCTAGCTGCATGTGCAACCTGAGGACAGGTTGGCCCCAAAAGGGGTGGAATGTAATGTCCCACATCGGGTAGGAAGACCCTAGGCTAAGGCCTTATAAGTGGAAGAGAATCCCTCCCTCCCGATGGCACGCTTTTAGGAGACAAAACCCCACCACATAGGAAATGAGAGTACCATGGGGGTGTGGGGCAATGGGCCCTAGCTATCTCTCTCAATAAGCCATTCTTGAAGCTGCATAATAATGGCCTGCTGCTGATCCAGGCCGTTATTATGACTCAAGGATGGCCTTAGAAAAATTTAAAACTCCTCCCACCTACACAAACAAGCCTAGGCCGAGACATAGGCTTCCTTTGGACTTCTTGGGGTTCTCTTGATTTTCTTGAAGGAAGAAGCTTATGGGGAGCATCTTAGGTGTCTCAAGAACTCATTTGAACTCTTACTTAGACCTAGGAATCATCATACAATTTCAGAAATTGGAAGGTGCACTTAAAACCCTAGATTTTGCATCTTGATTTCTAATGCCTATTTCTTGGTTTTCTTTGCATATTCTTATTCCTCTCCATCAATACCTAAGAATCATGCTTGGTTGGGCTTGAAATTTAACTCCCTAGGGCAGAACACATGTGGGGCGAAATGGAGAAGAAAGGCCATGGAAGGTATCAACCATAGGATGCATTTTTACCTTGTTTCCTTGCTTAGTTTGGCTTGAATCTTGATTTCTCCAAGATCCTCTCTTCAAATCCGAACTTTCCCTTGAATATCTCCCTTGAATCAGATTTATAAACATCATTTTAATCCAAGGAAAGAAAGGAGTATGAAGGAGAGGTGGTGGAGATGAAGAAAACAAGAAAAAACATCATGAAAGCATACCTTAAGCTTGGATTTCTTCCTCCTTCTTCTTCCTCTCTTGGGCGCCTCTCCCTTAGGGTTTTGCTTCTGGTTTGGGGCTAAATTTTCTGAAGTTAAATGAGGGCAAAAGTGAGGCACCACATATATATAGGTAGGGAAAAGTGACTTTTTCAAAAATTCTAATTTTGCCCTTCACACTTTGTATTTTTGTTTATCCTTTGTTTTAGCTCCTTTTTGAGAACCATCTTTTCCATTATAAAATTTAGGTTCCCAATTGAGAAAAATGGCTTTGGAATCACTCAAATTGGAGTTAAAATCTTTCCAAACGAATCCGTCAAAGTTCGAGAACACCGACGTTGAAAAACGTCCACCGGAGGGGATTTAACTGTCCCGGGGCTTTCCATGGTTTTCAAGGCCTCTGAGAACCTTGGAGAACTCAAAACTTTGGTTTAAAAAGCCCTCCTATGTGAATTCCAAAAATTTCCTGAAATTACAAAAATGCCATTATGCTTTGTTAGGTTTCCATCAAAATTTGTTTCTTTATTCTAGCTCCATTTTTCCTTCCGTCTGAGACTACAATTCTCATTTGTAGGGGGCTAGAATGTTACTCAAATTTTTCAAGACCTTAACTAATTCGTTTCAGGGGACTTGCTTTGAAAATACGCCCATTTCCGTCGTTTAAACGAAAACTGGACATTACACCTATCTCCGCTAACCATGGCCAAGTGGTATGCAAAGCAAGGGCAAGGAAAAGCAAAATGCTTAGAAGAGTCTATTATGTGAAGAAATTGACCTAGATTATGATATTGAATATATATTTATGTAAACCTATACTTCGATGTAATAAAATGCAAACATGTTTAAAAGCATTAAACCATAGTTATAGGACCATTGGATGTATGTATAAGATGATAGAACATGACTTGACATATGGAAAGCTATGAGGTTTACATGCTTTTCATGTAACACCATAAATTTCTAACTTATTTCATGCTATATCTATGCCTCACATCATGCAACTCACATAAGAGGCAAAATAATGGTATTAAAATAATGAGTATTTTAGAGTTGCATCGCGTATGAAAATTTCATTTGTGTCACATAGACCATGTGAGCTCATGTATCATATTCTCATAATTAATTATATGAATACAACTTATTTTCATCACTAAAAGTGGCCTACAACTCATGGAAAGCAAGAAGATACATAAAATTCATACTTGCATTTTCGGCCAGAAATTCCTCTTTTCTGTCACTAACTTTGGAAAACCATAACTAATTTTAGAAAAATCAAAATTATGCATTATTTGCCATTTTAGAAAGACACACATGTCTATTTTATGATAAAAATATGTCCAAACCATGAAACACAACACAGAGGGCATTTGACATCCGAAAAGGTCCAGAGATCTGGTTATCCACTGGTACTGTCACAGGTTTCTGTAGAAAATTTCAAAAATGTCCAATTAATTCCATAAAAATTCAATCCATTCAAATGATACTGATCTAGAAAGCTACAGATGTTAGCTAGAGGGAAAAATTAACTTCAGACCAGTTTAGGCACACATAGACCTTGAAACTCAATCAAACAGTACCTAAGGTTAGTTTGAGCACCTAATACTGGATAGAATCTTCAAAAATTCATATCTCCCTCTCTGGACATCCAAATGAGGTGTTTCTAGTTGGTACAAGTTATTGGGAATGTTTAGTGTCTCTCTATAAAATTTCATGGCAATTGGACATCATTTGAGCCCTGAGTGATAGATTTCATTTTCGGACCAATATGAACAATAACATGATCAAAATCAGAATTTTTTCCAATTTTGAAAATACATCAAATATTCTCTAGACCTTTGAAAATTCTGCCCTTTAGCTTCTCAAAAAGCTCTAAATGCATGCCAAATCTCAGGTCAAGAAGAGCTCATTGGATAAAAAGTGGTATAGGATTCCAATATGGTCAATTTATGCTCCATATAGGATACCAAAGTGTCCAAATGATTTCCCTTGATGTTTGGCACCTCTTAGGCAAGTCTAAAAGCATGAATATGACTTGTATGAGCGGCCCAAGTGGTCCCAAACCTTATACATCTCATTTTGGCTACTCCACTTCCATTTATACACTAATGCATCAAACTTTCAAGAAGCAAAATTTTCCCTTACATGCTCAATATACATTTTAGTGGTCACATAACATAATCTCTCATTTATACATCACATATTAACATAATTATACATATTCAAGAGGTCATGGGTCTTATACAATAATATATTACATTAATTATCATTTATAAAGCTTAAAGTAGCCAAATCCATACACTTTAATGTCAAGCTCTCATTTCTCATGTGGTTAGCTTCTATTCCCTTGCTCTCTTGGTCCACCTAGCATGTTGAACATTGGAGGGGAGGGAATGAGATTCAAAGAATCCTAATAACTCATCTCCCTTTCAATCACACATAAAATATGCAAAACCAATCTTGAAAATGTATGCATTGGCATATTTCATAACATGAACATTCAAGAAGCAATCTTAGCATTTGAGAAAGTCACACATAGCATACATAGGCTTGCCAAGTATATGGATTAGCCTCTTGTAGATCTTAGACTTGATTCACCCATTCTTTAAGAAGTTCTTGGACTCAACCTTGCTCTTGGGAGTTAACCTCACTTTTGGGAGACTCTTTACTTTGTCTCAATCAATATTAAGGGTTTTTGGCTCATCCTCACCATGGCTAAGGGTTTTTGGCCTCACCACACTCAAGCAAACCAAAGCAAATATCATAAATATCATTTGAAAACATAATGCATCATCATGGTACCATGGCATAGGAAATCATGCTAACATACTTTTCATAGCTCAAAACACATATACACACATTCAAAGACAAGCTAAGCATACAATCATGCATGAGAGAAGGAGGAGTGAGCTACCTTGGAAGCAAGCACACATTTTTTTCTCTTGAATTTTTTGTCCCTTCTTCGGCCTCACACACACAAAGGTGTGAGAATGATTTCTCTTAGCCTAAACACAATTTATGGAAGCCAATTAGGCTTATGGAATTAATTCTAAGGCCACACTACTTGCTTAGACTCTAGCTTAACTTATAAACCCCTTTATGGTTTCAAAAATGCACCTAATGAAGCAACACTCATCAAACAAGTTCTAGGCTCCATTCTTTACTTTCAAATATGATTCTTGACTCCTTTTAAGCCTCTTGGAGTCATCACACAATCAAAATAAAGAGCCTAACTACATGTTGCTTCTTTAGGTCATATTATGGAATATATAAGGCCAACTCACTTTCTATGGTTTCTAAATTTTTTCCAATGCCTCCACTCACCTTCACTCATCATATATGACTTAAAAACTCCCTTAGGCTGAGACAATGCATGATTTTGGCTTCCATGGAGTTTGCTTTGTTTTCTCAAGGGAAGATGCACATGGGGGGACTTCTAGGGATCTTAGGAGTTCATTCAAACACTTATTTAAGTCTAGAAATCATTGTATAAAATCAGATTTTACAAAGAACACTTGAAACCTAAAATTTGCATCTTGAATTTCCATGGTTATTTGTTAATTCTCTTTGCATATTCTTAATCTCTACACCCCTTTTTTTTAAGAATCACCCTTGGTTCTGTCTAAAATCCAAGCCCTCCTAGGACTTCTTGAGTGGGGCAAAATGGGTAGAGAAGACGAGCAAGGGGTAGCAACCATAGAAGAAAAAATTACCTTATTTTTCCTTATTTTCTCGCTTGAATCTTGTCTTCTTTGAGCTTCTCTCTTCAAATCCGAATTTTTCCCTTAATTTCTCCTTTAAAACAGATCTATAAGATTCATTATAATTATAGGAAACAAAGGAGAATGGAGGAGAAGAGGTTTGAAAGGAAGAAAGCATGAAAAACTACCAAAATTCCTTACCTTCAAGCTTGATTTCTCCTCTCCTTCTTCTTCCCTTGGTGCGCCACTCTCCTAGGGCTTCTTATTTGGTTTGGGGCAAAAAAATATGAGGCTAAGTGAATGGGAGAGTGGGGCGCCCTATATATATAAGTGGAGGAGAATGGCTTTTTCAAAAATTTCTATTTTGCCCTTCGTTTTTGGTATTTTTGTTTCTAATTCGTTTTAGCTCCTTTTTTAGAACTACCTTTTCCATTATGAAATTTAGGTTCCCAATTTAGTAAAATACCTTTGGAATCACTCAAATCAGAGTAAAACCTTCCCGAATGAATCCCGACAAAGTTCAGGTACATGGATATTAGAAAACGTCCACTGGAAGGCTTTTAACTGTCCCAGGACTTCCCATAGTTTTCAAGGTCTCTAAGAACCTCAAAGAACTCAAAATTTTCATTTAAAAAGCCCTCCTGTGTGAATTCCAAAAATTGCTCAAAATTACAAAAATACTATTACGTTTCGTAAGTTTTTCGTAAAAATTATTTCTTCATTCTAGCTCCGTTTTTCTTTTCTTCTGAGCCTGGGATTCTCATTTTTAGGAGTTTAAAATGTTACTCAAATTTTTTGGGATCTTAACTAATTCATTTCAGGGGGACTTTGAAAACACATTTGTTTCCATCGTTTAACGAAAACTGAACATTACATTTCACACGTGGGACAGTAAATTCCTTTATAAAAGGTAATTCTTATGTGATGAATCATCACTATATGATACATTTATGGATTGAAATTTTCCCATAGTGAAAAATGGTATTTTAGAGCTCATTTGGTACTATCTGGATCAAAATTTTAACTATTTAAGTCATAAAATATCCCTTTACCCTTAACAGCCTTCATAATCAAATTTGGGGCTAAAATTTGGTAAGCTTTTAGAGAACATTTAGAGCTTTCTATAAAGCTAAAGATCATAATTTTTAGAACTCTATAGAATATTTGGTAAATTTTTAAAGTTGACCCAAAAAGTTGTCAAGGCCTATTACTGTTTACTCTAATATGGTCTTAGATTTCATTTTTTTGCAAGACCCAATGGATTCATTTTGACTTAAAATTTTTATAGTCTATACAGATACTAATTTGCATTAATTAGATTTGTATAACCCAAGTTATAAATTTTTGAAATTACGGCTCTATTATGTGTCTTAAAGCCATAATGAGTAATTAATTGATTTTATTGGTCCTATTGTTACATACATGATAGTTTGGATAAAACTACATGGTTAAACTAGAATTTACAAGATGAAATAATAAAAATTTATGTTTGAGCATTTTGGAGTCATTTGAGGCTTTTGATAACTAAAATTTCTACTGTTAAAGGTTCGGTTACCATTATTTTTCCATAAATGACCATATGTATGTATCAAGAATAAGGAATATATTATGGTGTAACACTGCGACCCCTCTATATTTTGCTAGGATCTACTGTTATCTTTCTTTAGGATATTTTAGGACCCAAGCACAACACATCTATAAACTAAAATTGGTACTCACTAAGTTTGGCAACTATCACTTAAGGTCTCTAAGACTAATCCCATATGTATGCTCTATTCTTCTAGAATTGTTTAACTGGAAAAGGACATTTATGCAACTCTATTTATCTCATTGTCCCTCTATGCTAAGTTTTTATTTTCTAATTTACTCTATATATCGATTCAAATAGTGCATTATAGCTTACCTTGTAACCATCGTTGGATCAGAACATAAACCTTGACAATCAAACAAATTCAAATAAACTAGGTTGGAAAAGATTTGCAGCTAGTGACACAACCTAGATCATTTCCATCGAAATGGATTTCAATATTCAATTAAGTTTTCTAAATGTAAAAGAAAATCTATAAGCTACTAATTAAAAGGGGTTGAATTGAATTTATCTAGCCCAGATTTAAATTGAATTAAAATTCCTAACTACTAACTAAACGCATGAATTAAGGAGTAATTAATAGACTTGTGACTAACTTTGGATTCATCCCTTGATATCCACTATCCTTATCCTAATTCAGTTATCAATAGTTCTGGTCTAAGAATCCCTATTTGTGTTCATGGCAATGTATCTTGAGTTACCACATAAGATTCAAGAAATTAACAATTTAATGTTGAATTGAAACCTTAACTCTGTAGAAAATCATTAATTCTTGTCGTTAGGATCGATGAATAGTAAATTTGAATGTTTAATCCATCAAATTAGTCTCTGAATTATCACCTTAGAATGTTTAATTAACCAATTAAACTCTAAGGAGACCTCAAATCAGACATTCAAGAACACAATTTCTCACATGCATTTTGTAACACCATATGTTTTAGAACTCGTCTTACCTTATTTCTAAGTTCCCTTCCTTGGATCATACAAGTCTGCCAAGAAAAAAGTATTAAAAATATTCATTAAACGGTGTTACATCATGGATAAATTTTTCATTTGGTGTTTTGTAGGCCATATGGACTCATCCATTTCATTCTCACATTTAAATACACAATTACAACTCATAACAAACTCAAGAAGTGGCCTAGAATTTGTGCAAATGGATGGTATACTCAAAAATATAGCGTGCAGCCTCGGGTACCCAGTCCAAATTATGTGCCTGAACTTTGAAAAATCACAACTAATTCTAAAATAATCAAAATCAAGCACACATTCTAGAAAGCTACAGATATCTACTTTATGCTAAAAATAAATCCAGACCACAAAAAAGGCTGCTAGCTGCTAGAAATTGATGGAATAGTACTAGAGATTGACTGTCATTACTAGTACTATCTTCTAATTTCAAAAATTCATATCTCCCTGGTCAGATGTCCAATTGAGGTGATCTTAGTGGCCATGGAAATATTATTATATCTAGTTTATGCCTATAAAATTTCATGAGTATTGGATATCATTTGGCCCTCAAATGATGCAGCCCAAATTACTGACCAAATGAACAATGTCGCATCAGTTCAGCAGAAAAATGCCAATTTTGGAAAATCATAATTAATTATACATAGCTCTAAATAATCTAGTCTTTATCTTCTCAAAAACCTCTAGATAAGATCTATATGCATGCCAAATTTCATGGGCAAATTTCTTCATTTGGTTAGATTTTGATATTGGGTTGTGAAATGGTCACTTTTGAGTCTTACAAAGGATCCAAATGGTCCAATTTGAGGTCCAAGGCAACCATGACCACTTGAGCATGTGGGAATACACCAAAATGACCTTCTAAACTTGTCTCAAAGGTGCATGAACCTAGAAATTGAAAACTCACTCTCTCACCCCATGCCATACACAAGATTACACATGCTTCAAATTGCCACCCAAGGTTCAAAAACTACATTATCATTCATTTGGCATCAAACCTCATACATACATTAAATATATGAGTAATTACATATGTTCAAATGATTATACTACATTTTCATCATAGTATCACATCATATGCCATTTGCATGGCTACAAAAGAGACAAAACTAGACACTTTGATGTTAATCTCTTATCTCCTAACTTGGTGGCTTCCATTACCTTGTTCATTTTCTCCACCTAGCATGTTAAGACATTGGAGAGGAGGGAATGAGATTCAAAGAATTTGAATAGTTTGGGCCTGTTTGAAACTGTTCTGTATAACAATTTTTTTGTTTTCAAGAACAAAAAAATAAAAAAAACCTGTTTGATAATGTGTTTTTAATGAAGTGTTTTGGAAAACAAAAAAACAAAATTTTGTTTTCAAAAACAAAAAACTCAGAACACTTTTTAAGTGTTTTGTAATTTTTGTTATACAGAATCAGGTAAAAAACAAAAAACAATTACTTTTCAAAATAATGATTCAAACAGATTTTTTAATTTTTTTGTTCTCAAAAATTTGTTCTTAAAAACATATGTTTTGAAAACATTAAAACAAAAACAGTTTCAAACAGGCCCTTTATCTCCCTTTCAATCACACATAAAGAATGCACTACAAGTCTTAAAAATGCATGCATGACATAATGAAATGTATGATCATTCAAGAAGCATTTTTGGCATTTGAACAAGTCATACAAGGCATACATAGGCTTGCCAAGTAAGTGGATTAGCCTTATCCATTCTCTTATGGATTTTGGATTTGCCCCACCTACTTTCTTTAGGAGGTTTTGACTCAACCTCACTCTTGGGAGACTCTTTACTTTGTCTCAACTATTTTTAAAGGTTCTTGGCTCATCCTCACCATGGCTAAGGGTTCTTGGCTTCACCACACTCAAGCAAACACACTAGGCATCATTTGAAAACATATTACAATATCATAGTACCATGGAATAAAGGCACATGATAGAACACTTTTCATGGCTTAAAATACACATACACATATTCAAAAACAAAGTAAGCACCCATTCATGCATGAGAGAAAGAGGAGAGAGCTACCTTTGCCACACAAGTACACTTTTTCTCAAGGAATTATGCTCCCTTCCTCGGAACCACACTCAAAATGATGTAAGGCTTGTTTTTCTTGGCCTAGAGACATCATATGGAAGCCAATTATACTCTTGAATCAAATTCTAAAGCCATACATTCACTAGAAAAGCTAGGTAGTTCATATGGCTCTTTTATAGTTCCATAATGCACTTAATGAAGCATCCTTAAGAAAACATCATCTTGGCTCCATTCTCTCCATCCATTTATGATTCTTGACTCCATTTAAACCTCTTGGAGTCATCACACAATCAAATGAAGGAGCCTAGCTAGGTGTTACTTCTTTAAGCCATAATATGGAACCCATGATACTATCTCACTATCCATGACTTCTAAAACTTTTCTAAGGCTTCCTCTCATCCTCTTCCATCATATATGACTCAAAAATAAGCTTGGAATAAATTAAAACTACCCCTAGGTGCTCCATCTAGCTTAGGCTGAGCTGGCCTTCAAGGAAGCACCAAATGGATTTGCTTTGTTTTCTTGATGGAAGATGCATATAAGGAGCCTTATAGAGATCTCAAGAGCTCATACAAACACTTATTTAAGCTTAGAAATTATTGTATCAAATCAGATTTTTGGTGGAGCACTTGAAACCCTAGCTTTATTATCTTGAAAATCAATGGCTTTTACTTGAATTTCTTTTCATATTTTAAATTCCCACACCTTAATTCATATGATTTATTCTTGGTTCTGCACAAAAACACTCTCCCCTTGGTTGGCTATAAGGAGGATGAAATGCACACAAGAAGAACAAGAAAAGTGAAGTATGGAAACTAAGAATTTCACCTTGATTTCAAGCTTTTCTTGAATGCTTTCCCTTTTCTTCTAGCTCTCCTCCTCAAATCCAAATTTTTCGCTATTGGGTCTGACCTTAAAACAGCACCAAAAACCTCAATAAAACCATGGAAAGGAAGACGGGAAGGAGGATAAGAAGTTTAGTGAAGGAAAGTGCTTGAAAAATAAAGATTTTCATACCTTTCTTGCCTTGTTTTTTCCTCTTCCTCTTGCCTCCTCTTGTGCATCATTTTCCCTTGCTCTCACTTCTATTCTTGGGTTAGAAATAAAGTTGGCTCTAAGGGGGGAGAGAAGAAGGGCATGAAATAAGAAGGGTTTCTTAAAGCTTCTTTTTTAAAAATTCTAATTTGGCCCTTTGTTCTTAGCATTTTTGTTTTTAATTTTTTTTAGCTTCTTTTTTAGAACCATCTTTTCCATCATAAAATTTAAGTCCTCAATCTTATAAAATGCCTTTGGAATCACTCAATTTGGAGGTAAAACCTTCCCGAACGAATCTATCAAAATTTGGATTTATTGTCATTAAAAAACGTCCACTGAAAGGGTTTTAAATGTCCCGGAGCTTCACATGGTTTTCAGGGCCTCTGAGAACCCCAAAAAAACTCAAAAATTTCATTTAAAAATCCCTTTTGTGAGTATTCTAAAAATTGCCCGAAATTACAAAAATGACATTATGTTTCATTGCATTTTCATTAAAATTTGTTTGGCTATTCTGGTTTTGGTTTCAAGACACCTTTGGCCTTGAATCACCATTATTTGAGGTCTAGAATATTAATTTATTGGGCCTTAAATCACTCTATCTGGGAGACTTCCTTTTGTATCTAGTGAATTTCGTGCATTTACGGAGAAATGGTACATTACATTTCTCACGTTTTCTTTCATTTTCAAAGAATCAGATTTACACATTTCATCAAACATCTTGACTACATACATGGATAATTGAAGACCAATAAAAAAATTCAACACTTAATCAATCCATTAATCATCAATTACTCTCCTAATTGATATCTAACTAGCTACCCAATTACAAACAACATAGTCCTAATTCATTACAAGCTTAACCAAGCAAATACATGAATAAGGAAAATGCTAGAAAGAAAGGAAAAATAAAATAGAAAGCTTAGGCAAAATCTCTTTTATAATCTCCATAGATTCAACCTTCAATCCAAGGTTGTCATCTAAGCTAGCCATAAGAGGGAATTAGTGGCTCCCCACATGTTGCTTCTATCATACTATATAACATGTGTTCTCTCTTTTAATTCATAGCCTCTTCCTTACGTGCTCCATTGCTAAATATTGTGGGCCTCCTTCTTTGTTCATGTATCTTCCTATTCTATTCATTCTCACATTCTAGAGCTTACAAAACACAAGAGCATGTTCTACAGCCCATGCTTTTTAATTTGTGCCTCTTATTCCACGTCAGAACTGAGCTTCATTTATTTCTTCCAACCATGCAAGCCTTATGAGATAAGAGTTAGATCTACTAGTGTGAGAACTGTCCATGCAACCTACCATGTTTATGGTGAACCCGTGCCTCATGTTACTTCATCAGCTACTGTGTGTTTATGAAGTTAAGAGAGCTACTGTATGGTTCTGCTCTCCAAACTTATAAATGTATGCATGTTGCTTCATCAACCTCTACATCCTACCTGAGCCACATGTGTGTAGTAGCTGCATGTGTGTATTTATTAGCTAGACCTATGGCATGCTCATACTTCCCTTCATGTGATTTCCTATATGCAGCTCACATGACTTGGTATGCATGTTTTGTGTGTTGTCCATGTATATATGAAGCCACCTATGCATATGTGTGTAAAACTCCCTTAGCCTTCATGTTCTGTTCACATCAGCTGTTATGTGTGTTACTTCCTCATGTGAACAAGAGAGCTAGACCCATGGAGTGAGCTATCCAAACGTGAGAGAATGCTACATGGATGGACATGAGTGGAAAGAGATGCTCTTTGCCTCCTCTTTTCCAATAAACCCATGTGTTTCCCTTGAGCCTACATGTAGAAACAAAACCTTCCATACCTTTTTTACCTAAGTCTCTACATCCCTTTTCATGTGCTTATGTGATCATGTGCAAGAAGAATAGGATCATAGAGCTGTCATGTGCATCATGGAGTGGAAGGTAATGTGGCTTTATTTGTGATTAAGAGGCTGCCCATGCTTATTTGTATGAATTAGTGGGCCCATCATCTTCCAAAGTCTTCTCCAACGTTTAGATTTAATTTGCCCAATGTAATGTCTAGTTTTCATCAAGCGATGAAAATTGATACATTTTCAAAGCAAGTCTCCTGAAATGAATTAGTTAAGGTCCCAAAAAAATTTATGTAGCATTCTAGACTCCTAAAAATGAGAATCCCAAGCTCAGAAAAAAAGAAAAATGGAACTAGAATGAAGAAAATAAATTTTAACAAAATGTTGACAAAACATAATGGCATTTTCATAATTTTAGGCAAATTCTAGAATTCTCATAAGAGGGCTTTTTAAATGAAAGTTTTGAGTTCTTCGGAGTTCTTAAAGGCCCTAAAAACTATAGAAAACCCCAGGACAGTTAAAACCCCTCCGGTGTACATTTTCTAATGTCAATTGACCCGAACTTTGACTAATTCATTTAAAAGGTTTTAGCTTCGATTTGAGTGATTCCAAAGGTATTTTTTTATAAAATTGGAAACCTAATTTTATGATGGAAAAGACAGTTCTAAAAAAGGAGATAAAACGAAACTAAAATGAAAATGTCAAGACGTAAAGGTAAAGTTAGAATTTTTGGAAATGGAACTTTCTTAAACTCTCTTTATATTTCGCCCTCCTTCTCTCCTATTCTAGACCGACTTAATTCTGCCCCAAAACCAAAGAAGGAAGCCAGTTCTTAGGCACACCAAGGGAGAAGATTTTGAAGGGAGAAAAGGCAAGGAAAAGGTAGGAAACTTCATGGAATTTTAAGCTCTTTCTTTAGCAAAATGTTTCTCTTTCTTCTCCTTTAAATTTCATGGATTTCATGATGTTTTTGGATCTGTATGGAGGTAAAACAGAGGTGGAATTTTTGGATTTGAGGAGAGGAAGCTAAGCAGGGGAAGAATCATCCAAGAAATTAAGGAAAAAACAAGGTAAAACTTTATCCCATGGTAGCTATCTCTTGTTCCCTTCTTCTCTTAAGTTCAACCAACCTAGGAACTCCAAGAGAGCATGGATTTTAGGTAGAACTAAGGTAAATCTTAGGAAATTGAGTGTAGAGAATAAAAATATACAAAAGAAATTAACTAAGAACCATTAGATTTCAAGATAGGGAGGCTAGGGTTTTGATTGCACCTTGAACTCTACCATGAATCCTAGCCATATTTTATGAGGTTTAAGAATTCATATAGGCTCCTAAGACACCAAGAGAGCTTCCTCTATGCTTCTCCCATCAAATGAAGCAAAGAAACTCCAAAGGTGCTAAGAAGAAGCATAGGCTCAGCCTAAGACACTTAGGGTACCTAGGGGTAGTTTTAATTTGTTCCAAACTTATTTTTGAGTCATATATGATGGAAAAGGATAAGAGGAAGTCTTGAAAAAATTTTAAAAATCATAGAAAGTGAGATGGTTTCATAATATGACAACATATAGTTAAACTCCTTATTTTAATTGTGTGATGGCTTCAAGAGGTTTACATAGAGCCAAGAATCATAAATGGAAGGAAAGAATGGAGCCTAAAACCCAAATTATAGATGTTGCTTCATTAGGTGCAATTAAGAACCATAAAAGAGCAATTAAACTAAGTTAGTATTTAAGGAAGATATATAGTCTTAGGAGTAATTTCAAGAGCTTAATTGGCTTCCATATATTTATGTTTAGGCCAAAGGAAACAAGTTTCACATCACTGTGAGTGTGTGGCCGAGGAAGGAAGTGTATTTCTAAGAGAAAAAGTGTGCTTGTGTGGCAAAGGTAGCTCTCTCCTCTTTCCCTCATGCATAGATGAATGTTTGTTTTGTCTTTGAATATGTGTATATGTGTTTTAAGCCATGAAAAGTGTTTCTAGCATATGCATATATGCCATGGTTACCATGATGTGATATTATATTTTCAAATGATGTTTTATATGTTTTCTTGGGTTTGCTTGAGTGCGGTGAAGCTAAGAACCCTCTAGCCATGGTGAGGATGAGGCAAGAACCCTTAAGAAATAGTTAAGACAAAGTTTAGAGTCTCCCAAGAGTAAGACTTAGTTCAAGGCCTTTAAGAAAAAGGGTTAGGCAAGTCCAATAACCTTGAAGAAATGGGTGAGGCTAATCCAATTACTTGGCAAGCTTATGTATGCTTTGTATGACTTGTTCAAATGCCAAGAATGCTTCTTAAATGATCACACTTTCCATTATACTTATGCATGTATTTTTAAGACTTGAATTGTATTCTTTTATATATGATTGAAACGGATATGAGCTATTGGGATTCTTTGAATCTTATTCCCTCCTCTCCAATGTCTTAATATGTTAGGTGGACCACATGAGCAAAGTAATGGAAGCCATCAAGTTGAAAGATGAGAGTTTGACAAAAAATTGTTGTTATGTTCATTTTGTAGCCATATGGATGGCATATGATGTAACCCCAACGTGGAAATGTTATATAATCATTTGAACACATGTAAATACCCAAATATTTGATGTATGTATGAGTTTTGGTGCCAAATGAATGATAATGTAAATTTTGAGTAGTGAATGGCAACTTAAAGTGTATGTATTCTTGTGTATGCCTTAGGGTGAGAGAGTGAGTTTTTGATTTTTGGGTTTATACACCTTTGAGACATGTTTGATAGACTATTTTGGTGCTTTTCCACGTGCTCAAGTGGCCATGGTTGCCTTAGAAACCAAAATGGACCATTTGGATCCCTTATAAGACATAAAAGTGACCATTTTGTAACCTAATGTCAAGATCTAACCAAATGAACGAATTTCTCCATGACATTTGGCATGTATATAGATCCTATCCAAAGATTTTTGAAAAGCTAAAGATCAGATTATTTGAAACTCTGTAGAATTAATTATGAGTTTTCAAAGTTGGCATTTTTCTATTGAACTGATGCAGACACTATTCATTTGGTAGTTGCTTGGACTATGTCATTCGAGTGCCAAATGGTATTCAATGCTTATGAAATTTTACAGGCATAAATTAGATATGATAAGCTTTCCATGGCCACTAAGATCACCTTAATTAGACATCTGAACAAGGAGATATGAATTTTTGAAATTGGAGGATCGTATCAATAGTGACAGGCGACCTCTAGTACTATTCCATCAATTTTCAGTGGCTAGACATCTCTTTTTGGTTTGGAATTATTTTTAACATAAATTAGACATCTTAGATTTCCATAATGGTAAAGTATGCTTAATTTTGATTTTTTTAAAATTATTAATGATTTTTCAAAGTTCATATCAGAATTTTAGAAATTCTATCCGAGGTTGCATCATTGATTTTCATGCATACCATCCACTTGCATGAGTTCTAGGCCACTTCTTGATATTTATGTAATTAAATATGATAATGAGTTGAATAACTTAATATGATCCACGAGACACCGAATGAAAAAGTTATATATAATGCAACATAAATTAATTGATTATTTTAGTAGCTTTTCTTTGGGAATTCTATGAAATCAAAGGAAATGAGCTTACAAAGAATATGAGATAAGGAAGTTAATTATGTTGTTACACCCAAAATCTGCACAAAAATTATAGACAATATTAAGTAAGAAAATTTACAAAATTATTTAAGAGAAATGTTCACATTAAAAAATCAATAATTTTGCAAATTAATTCTTAAAGTGCAAATATGGTCAATAAAATCAAATTTCATTCAATTGAATCACTTAAGCTATATTTAATCCTTGAAAATGTCCAAATTAAGAGGATTAATATATATATATAAAATGACATTTATCACATATCATACCTTAAAGCATTTAGTTACATCACCCAACTGTCATGACATCATCACTAATGTCTTACATACACCTTATTTATTTCTTACCCATAGCTTACCTCCTTGAATCCTAAATAGTGTTAGGTTGCCTAAACCTTTGCTATGATACCACAAATGTTACACCTTACTATACAAATCCTTTTGTAGCAAAATTTAACTACTAAGTACATTAAGTGGACTCGTGATACTCAAACACAACTTTTCTACAATTCCAATTTATAATTTAGTTTCAAGTATTTGGTTCCATGCAAAATATCATGCATGTAGAGCTCAAGTACAAAAAAGGAACCATTTGCTTACTCTAGTCATAATGCTCATAACAAAGTATGAACTTTAAAAATTCATAACTTGAGTTACATAACTATGATTGAGACAAATTAAGTGTCATTTTAAATCTTATTATATGAAATTTGTAATATCCAATTTTTTAGAAACTAAACTAGAACCAATAATGTGATATAAGAGGACCCCTAAAGCAAAGTAAAATTAAGGCAAATTGAAGATAGGATGCTAATTAGAACATCTAGAAGTGTGATTAGGAAACTAAGAATAATCCAAAACTGGAGTCAAAATGGCAAAATAGAAGGAACCTAAAGCTAGTGACAAAAATGTAATTTTAGGTAACTTTTTGAAAACTTAAAGGAAGAGGTTTTAAATGATAAAATTAATCTCACTAGAATTTTTAGAGACCTAAAAAATTATAGGAACCATTAGAATGGTTAAAATCCTTCCAGTATGCAATTTAAGTCATTGGTTGACTAAATTTTGACCAGACGGTTCAGTAAGATTTTAAATCCTATAAATTTGAAACAAAATATTTTTAATAAAATAGAGGATCTAATTTCATGATGGAAAAAATGGTTCTCAAAAAAGAATTGAAATGAGCTCAAACAGAGGAATCAAAGTGGAGGGGCATAATGGATATTTTGAAAGATGTTATAAAACACTATTTTTCTTTATATCAAGCAAGCACATCCCTTAGCCTTGCAAAACCAACTTTCTCCATCTCTAAATAGAACCAAAATGTGGGAGAAGAGAAGAAAATCAAAGAAAACGAAGGCATCTTAGGTATATAAATGTAGAGTTTTAGCTTCTCTTACATTTGTAAAAGTTCTTCTCCTCTTTCTCCACTTTCTTTCTATGGTTTTAATATTCTAAAAGGTGAAATTTTATGACTAGATCAGTAGAGGGAGGGAGGAATTTAGAGGAAGCATTAGGAGCATAAGAACCACCATTTAGCAAATAATTGAATAAGGTATGGTTCTATATGCATGGCTTGCTCCTTCT
The DNA here is from genome assembly GCA_026724425.1 of Erythrophleum ivorense. Classification (NCBI taxonomy): domain Eukaryota; kingdom Viridiplantae; phylum Streptophyta; class Magnoliopsida; order Fabales; family Fabaceae; genus Erythrophleum; species Erythrophleum ivorense. Next base: position 272,816 of record JAIUCV010000462.1, on the reverse strand, counting down.
TGTTTTCTAAGCTCTCTCTCTTGTTCAGCCAACATGTGGAGTCTCTAGATGGATTTGATTCTTAACTTAACCATGGTAATTTTGGAGGTTTTAGAGTGTGGCGATTAATATGGAACCGATAGAAATAACTAAAAGGTTATAGGTTGTAAGACTCCACACCTAAGGTTTTCATTGCACCTTAGGAAACATAAGGCTTTAGAATGTTATTTCAATATATGTAAAAGTATAATTAAGCTAAGAAGATGCCAAAGAAGCTTCATAGGTATCCATTTCCCAAGAGAATTGAGCAAACCACCATGGATACCTAATGATAAGCATGTCTTAGTCAAGACCCATTTGGAATATCTGGGGAGAGTTTTCTTTGATTATAAGGTAATAAATGATTTAGATATGAATTATAAACATGGAAGGAATCATTAGTTTGAATTTAAAGTCTTATTTTGAAAGGTGAAAATTAGAGTTCCATTATGCATAAAGAAGCAACTTGGTGTTAGGCTTGAGTTTGCTGTTATAACTAGTTTCTCTTTAGCATATTCATACATATATGAAGCATAAATACAAGAATCACATATATTTACATAAGATTAAACACCAAAATCGAGCCATTTACAAGTCATTTTAAGCTATATGGGTCTAAACTTGATTCTTACCTTTCCTTAACTCATTTTTGTCATAAACAAAGTTTGCTCATACTCAAATTATGGTGCAAAACTTATGGAATCCCTCAAATCCCCATGGAACCCAAAATGACAGCATAGGTGCCAAAATCTACACTAATTTTAAAATTTCATAACTTGGGTTATACAACTCCAAATCATGCAAATTAGGTGTCAGTAGAAATTTTAGGATGTGAACCACATGTTATGAAAATTTTAGGAAAAATTGGGTTCATTAGCCTAGTAAAATGTAATGGAACAATACTGCAGGTCGAAAATGGGAGGCATGTAGTAGACCTAAATTTTGAAATTGCATATCTAAGCTACACAACTCCAAATTAGGTGCTCTCAATGGCCATAGTGTAATAACTCAGAAAAAGAAAAGAGAAAAAGAAGGGAGAAAAAGGAAAGGAAAGAGAAGCTGGAAAATTTTCGGACAGCTGAGAATTTCTAAGTCTTCTCGCCATAGCGAGATATGGAATCGCCATAGCGAGAATGCCTCTTCGCCGTAGCGAGTATGTCCCTAGCTATAGCGAGTGCGGCATTCCATATAGAAACCAGTAGTTGCTCGCCGTAGCGAAATTGTTCCTAGCTATAGCGAGTATGGCATTCCATATAGAGACCAGGGAGTTGCTCGCCGTAGCGGCGCTTTAGCGAAGGCAGAGGTCTGGAATAGACCCGATCTCGCCGTAGCGACGCCATAGCGAAGACAAAAGTCTGGAACAGACACGAGCTCGCCGTAGCGAGGTCACTAACTCGCTGTAGTGAGAGCGGTCCAGAAAAGCGAGGAAAAGAGAAATTGACTTTTAAAAGCTTCCAAATCTCTTCTTTCTTCTTCTAACCGACTCTAACTCGTCTTAGGAGAGAGCAAAGGGCGGAGGAGAGAGAGAGAAGCTGAAGAGAAGAGGAAAGCACAAGAAAGGTATGAATCCTCATGGTTTCCTCTTCATATGTGGCCCTCTCCCTTTTTCCCCTCTTTCCTACGGTTCAGATGTTAGGAATGGTTAGGTTTGAGTCTGGTTTAGAGGAGAGAGAGTGGGAAACCATTCTTGAGAAAGATTAGAAGTAGATAGTCTTCTCTTCTTGCTTTTCCCCTTTCTTATGAGTTGAGAAAGAGAGGGATAGTTCATGGACCCTAGAGTGAGGAAGAAACCTAGAATGAGAAGCTCAGTAGAGCCAATTAGAAGAGATCCCTAGCTTAAGAATTTAGTATGAAGTATTGATTCCATGCTTTTGTGTGGTTAGGCTCAAGAGGGAACTCTCCCATCTAGAAGTTGTTGTGAAATCAACAAGGGAGGAGACCATTGACAGAGCAAGTAGTAAATAGCCAGCAAAGGTAGTTCTCTCCACTTTCTCTCATGCATAATTGTGTGTTTACATTGTCTTGCTTGTGTGTATGAATGAGATGAGCTATGAGAAGTGTGTTAGCATGATTATGTGATATGATTGAGATGATGTTTTAAATGATTGTTTGGTTTGCTTGAGGAAATGGAAAAGCCAATAACCCTGAAGCCAAGGTGAGGATGAGCCGAAGCCCTAAGTTGGTTGAGCCATGTCTCCCAAAAGTGAGGTTGACTCCCAAAGAGTAAGGGTGAGTCTAAGTACCTCTAAAAGTATGGGAAGGCAAATCCAAAAGCCATAAGGGAAGGGGTGAGGCCGATCCAAGTACTCAGCGAACTCATGAATGTTATCCATGGCCATTTCACATGTTTAAACGTTTTCTATCATGTTTTACATGCTAACATGCCATACATGCATAATGAGACTTGTTGCATGCAATATATGTATGTTTGAATGAGAGTTGAACTGCTGAGATTCTCCGAATCTCACCCTCCCTCTCCACCATCCAACCATGCCAGGTGGCCCAAGTGAGATTAGAGATGGGAGCAACCACCAACAAGCATGAGGCTAGGGATAGAGATGAAGAAAAGTGTATAGTTTTGTACTACATTGTATATGTAACTTGTACATGAGATGTAAATGATGTATATGATGTAGCATGTACAAATATTGTAAGACAATGTATGTATTAATGATGAATGTATGAGAATGAGCTTTATGATGAATGAAATAGCATGGTTGAATGAGGAAGAGCCAATGGTAGCTTAGTATAGATGGGTGCATAAGTGGGCATGGGGTAGTGAGTTTCCCCAATCTGAGTTATTAGACACTTGAGGCATGATTGATAGTTCCAATAGAAGCTTTCTCATGTGCTCAAAGAGTCATAGAAATAGAAAACTTAAGATTGGACCCCATTAGCCACACTTTTGGCCAAGAAAGGGTCATTTTGCACATGATGTCATAGAATAGCCATATGACCTCTTCTAGCCATGAGATTTGACATGGAACTAGAGTATGTTTAGAGCTTTTTGGGAAGCTAGAGTTCATGTCATTTAGAGGTCTATAGCATTTTCTATGAGCATCCAAAGTTGACATCAGAAATTCGGATTTTTGAAATTCACTGTTCATTTGGTCAGATTTGAAATCATGTCATCCGAGGGGCAAACGTAGTCCAATGGCTACGAAATTTTATACACAGAAACTAGAGGGTCACAGTGACTTGTAGGAACTGGAAGCACCTCATTTAGAGGTCCAGAGAGGAAGTTATGCAATTTCGAAGTTCCTGCCCAGAATCAGACCCCCAACCAGACCCGAGGTACTGTTTCATCGGTTTCCGGGGAATTGGCTTGGTGGACTGATCTGGAGATATTTTTTTCCTCTAGCTAACATCCACATCTTTCTATAGAGATAGAGCTTATGAGCATTGGATTTTTGTGGAATTAGTTAGACATTTTCAAAGTCCATATCAGTAAACTGTGACAGCAAAGAAGCCCCCTCTGACCAGTGAGCTATTTCGATGTCAAACGCAGAATGAGTGAGAGATTGAGACTTCTAAGTATTTTTAGCATGAAGTAGACGTCTCAAAATTTCTATATTGACCCAGATCATGTAGATACGATTTTTCTGCATTTAGTTATGAATTTCCAAAGTTAGCCCAGAAAAGAGGTAAAATCTGCCACTAGCGAAAATGCATGTCTCCAATCCCTTTTTGCTTTCCATGAGTTCTAAGCATATAGTAGGGATTGAAATAAGTCTCAATAGAGTACTTGAGCATGAGGAACCATAGAGAGAGCTCAACCGGTCCATGTTACTTCTAAAGTGGATCTCTACCCACACATAGTGCCATAGAAAAAGCAAGCATAAGGTAGAGAGTTTATCTCCCTTGTGAGTTCCGCATATGTATATGAGTAAGAGGACACGCTGGGTATGAGCTAGAGGTTAAGGTGTCACACATAGAAAGCTTGAGATGATACCTAATTGTGGTAAAAATTTCAAGGGCATCTGATTTCATTTGGCCTACAAAATCCATTGCATATAAGAAGCTATTATAATATTTGGGCACCATTCGACCTCTAATTTCAAAAATTCATAACTCCCTTTATACAACTCCTTTTCATGCAAAATTAGTGGCCTTAGAAAGCTTATAATGTTAGCTATTCCTAAAATTTCATAAGCATTAGACTTTATTTGACCCCTAAATGACATGAAATTCTAAAGTTATTCTATGTGAACAGTGACAGGACCTATTTGAAATTTTTGTCCAATTTCAGAAATTTGTAAAATATTCTGTACAACTCCAAAAAGTATGATTCTTAGCTTGATAAAAAACTCTAGGAGGGGTCTAAATACATGCCAAATCTTAGGCTCAAAGTAGGTCATCTAGGCCACTTTTGACATAGAATTTGTTTATGGTAAATTTGAGACCATTTTAGGTACTAATTTAGACCATTTAGTGTCCAATTAGGTTTCTTTCACTTTGAGCACATTTCTTCCAACCTAAATGGCTTCTCTAACCATTTCATATCATTTCAAAATAGGTGAATCAAAATTTGACCCTTTGACATGCAAGAATACATATATTCCTTTTAGAATCAACATAGCCATATATCATCATAACACTCATACATTCTCATAGCTTGTTCTACATCCACATTCTTATACTTTTATACATGGTTCCATCATAAAACATGAAGTAGCATTATCATATACATCATAAGTATGTCATGGTACATGTAAAGCATCATATGCATACATATACATAAATTCTAGTACAAGATGAGATTCTAATACATAATTTCTTACTATCTATGATCTCTCTTAGACTTGACCTTGGCTTGGAGAACTTGAAATGGTTAGTGGGAGCATAGAGGGTGAGATTCAAGAGAATCTCAATAGCTAATCTCAACCAATACAATTCATACAAATATGTCATGAGTGTATGCTATGCATGTGGTGCAAGAATGCAATGCTAATGCTTCATATGAGTTAAATGCATCATAAAACATGAAAATTCATTTCTTTCTTGGCCATGTCATCATCATAAACTTGCCAGGCTTAACTTTTCTCAACTCAAAGGCAAGGAAGAGCTATTATGCTTAATTCCAAGCCTTAGGGGAGCTAGGAGTCAAAATATATATCATTCTCATTCACATATCTCAATATGGAACTTATGTTAAAACATACATCATGAATGCATCAAGCAACAACACATACAAGCATTACAACTTGTTTAAACATTCAAATGTATGCAATAAGGGGAGATAAAGCTACCTTGTAATTCTAGGGACTTGGATGTACCACTAACCCACTTGTTGGCTTCCTTTTTCCTTACTTTCTTTGCCTTGGCACCTACAAAGGAGTGAGTTTGAGTTACCTTGACCTACATATGACAATTACAAGGCAAATTAATTCCATAGAACTCATTTTAGGTTCCAAGATGCTTACTTAATCTCATTAGGATTCAAGGTATTAATTATGACTAATTTAAGTCCATAATTTAGTCTCATTATCCCTTTTATATATAATTGGGCTAGTTTATCTAATGTATGCATGACCCTAAAAGGTAAAAAGTATGTAGATTTCGTTAATCTATCTACAATTACGCAAATAATATCATATCCAAATGATATTCTAGGTAACCCTATGATAAATTCTATAGCTATAACACTTATGTCCATAACATGAGAATTAGACACAAAGAGTAAAGTATGTATCTTTGCAAAATTCTTAAAACAATCAAAGGGTATACCTTTATTGGTGAAGATGAAGGTGAAAGTGTAATTGAAATTAAGCCAAGGAATACCACATTTAGAGAATGCATTTCTAAGTAAGGATGAGATTTGTAATATCTGATTCTCTGAAAATGAGAGAAAATGCGAGAAACGTAATGTACGGTTTCTCCGTAAACAAAGAAAATTCACCGAATACAAAAGGAAGTCCCTTGAAATGAATTAGTTAAGGTCCCAAAAAATTTGGAAAGCATTCTAAACTCCAAAAAATGTAACGAAAGATTGACAAAACGTAAGGGTATTTTCGTCATTTTGAATAAATTTTGGAATTCTCATAGGAGGGCTTTTTTAATGAAAATTTTGAGTTCTTCGGGGTTCTCAGAGGCCCTGAAAACTATGGGAAGTCTTGGGACAGTTAAAATCCCTCCGGTGGACGTTTTCCAATATCAATTGACCTAAACTTTGGCTGATTCATTCAGGAAGGTTTTAATTCTGATTTGAGTGATTCCAAGGGCATTTTATTTAATTGGAAACCTAAATTTTATGATGAAAAGATGGTTCTAAAAAAGGAGTTAAAATGAGCCTAAACAGAGCAAACAAGCATGTAGGGGCAAAATGGTCATTTTGAAAAATTATAAAAGAGGCTTCTTAAGTAAGATTACACGTCATCACCTTCTCCAAGCTTCCATTTGCAGAAAAATGGATAGCAATGGCATGACATTAAGAGGGGAGAGAGAGAAGAAGTTTAAGCTTCTGTTTAGGTAAGTAAACAACCCTGTTTTATCCCCCGCCAGTTAGAAAAGTTGTTTCTCTCTCTAAGAGCTCTCTAATGGTGGTTTTCTTTTCTTGAAAACTTGAAGATTCAGGTCTAACATAAGCCAAAAAGGAACTCTTTTTAAGAAATCAATTGGTGGAAAATAATCTACGCGAAGAAAGCTCTGTTTTAAGGTAAGATTTTACTTGAAACACTTGTAAAATTTTATGTTTTCAAGCCATTTAAGGTTAGGCCTAGAGAGAGAAAGTGAGGAGGAGAGTTTTTCTTTATGTGTTCTTAATGGAACTAAAGGTAATGGAGTGTGAGGATTAAGAATATACAACTAGAAATGAAAAGGGAGCTTTAGAATGCAAGTTATAGAATTTAAGGATTTGGTTGCACTTAGGCTAAAATGAAGCTTCCTAATAGTAATTTAAGTTTTCTAAAAGTATATATGAGTTCCTAAGACACTAAGAGAGCCTCCACATGCTTCTCCCATCAAAGAAATTAAAACAACTCCATTGGTGCCTTATGGAAGCATAACTTCGGCCAAGGAGAGTCCATGCATCTAGGGAGTGTTTTAATTCCTTCCAAGCTTAGTTTTGTATCATGTATGGTGGCAGAGTATGAGAGGAAGCCTTGGAAAGAGTTTAGAAGTCATAGAAAGCAAGATGGCCTTATATGTTTCATAATATGACTTAAAGAAACAACACCTAGCTAGGCTCCTAGAATTGATTGTGTGATGACTCTAAAAGGTTTAAATGAAGTCAAGAATCATGAATGAATAGATGGAATGGAGCCAAAATGATGTTTTCCAAAGGCTGCTTCATTAAGTGCATTATGGAACCATAAAGGAGCCTTATGAGTCACCTAGCTTTTCTAGTAATTGTGTGGCCTTAGACTTTGCTTCAAGAGTATAATTAGCTTCCATATGATGTGTTTAGGCTAAGAGAAATTATCTCCACCTTCTTAGGTGTGTGAGGTCAAGGGAGAGGATTCAAGAATCAAGGAAAAAGTATGTAAATGCAAGCAAGATAGCTCTCTCCACCTTCTCTCATGCATGAATGTATGCTTGGCTTGTCTTTGAATATGTGTATATATGTTTTGAGCTATAAAAAGTATTTTAGCATGAGCTTTTATTCCATGGTACCATGATGATGTTTTATGCATTCAAATGATATTTTATGTGCTTGCTTTGGTTTACTTGAGTATGGAGAAACCAAGAAATCAAGAACCCTCTAGCCATGGTGAGGATGAGCTAAGAACCTTTAAAGTTGGTTGAGACAAAGTAAAGAGTCTCCCAAAAGTGAGATTAATTCCCAAGAGTAAGGTTGAGTCAAAAACCTCTTAAAGAAAATAAGTGAGGCAAGTCAAAAATTCACAAGTAAATGAGTGAGGCTAATCCACTCACTTGGCAATCCTATATATGTTATGTATGACTTGTTCAAATGCCAAGAATGTTTTTTGAATGCTCACATATGTTAATATGTCCATGCATATATTTTCAAGACTTGGTTTGGATACTATGTGTGATTGAAAGGGAGATGAGCTATTGGGATTTTTTGAATCTCATTCCCTCCTTTCCAATGTTCTAACATACTAGGTAGACCAAGAGAGCAAGGAGATGGAAGCCAACCACTTGAAAGATGAGAGCATGACATTAAGATGCATGAAATTTGCTTCCTTAAGGCCATCAAGGTGGCAAATGTTGTAATCTATGGTTGTATATGACCTATTACCTTATGAGCATGTATAATTATGCTAATGTATCATACATAAATGAGATTTAAAGTTATATGTATGGAAATATGCATTTTGGTCATGTAATGGCAAGTTTGGCTCTTGAATGGTTTAATGTATTAGTGTATATATGGAAGTGGAATGCCTAAAATGAGATGCATGAGATTTGGGACCACTTGGGCAGTTTATACAAGTCATATTCATGCTTTTAAACTTACCCAAGAGGTGCCAAATACTAAGAAAGACCATTTGGGCACACTTGGTATCTAATATGGAGCAAAATTGACCATATTGGAAACCTATATCACTTTTTATCCAAATGAGCTCTTATTGATCTGAGATTTGATATGAAATTAGAGCTTATTGAGAGCTTTTTGGAAAGCTAAAGAACAGAATGTTCAGAGGTCTAGAGAATATTTGATAAATTTTCAAAGTTGGCAAAAATTCTAGTTTTGGTCTGATGCACTGTTCACTTAGTCTGAAAATGATTTCTGTCACACAGGGTCCAAATGGTGTCCAATTGCCACGAAATTTTATATGGTGAAACTAGACATTTCCAGGAAAACTAAAAGCACCCCATTTAGATGTCTAGAGAGGGAGATATGAATTTTTAAAGATTCTGCCCAACATCAAGTACCTCAGGTACTGTTTGATTGGGTTTCATGGTCTGGGTGTGCCTAAACTGGTCTGAAGTTATTTTTCTACTCTAGCTAACATCTGTAGCTTTCCAGATTGGTATCATTTGTATGGATTGGATTTTTGTGAAATTAATTGGATATTTTTGAATTTTATAGTAGAAATTTATGACAGTACCAGTAGCCAGCCAAGCCTCTGCACATTTTTAAATGTCAAAAGTCTTCTGTATGGTGTCTCATGGTCTAGACATATTTTTAGAATAAAGTAGACATTGTAGCTTTTTGAAATGGCAAAGAATAAATGATTTTTTTTTTAGAATTAGTTATGATTTTTCAAAATTTGTGACAGAAAAGGCCAAATTCTAACCGAAGCTACCATGATGAATTTTATGTATTCCTTTGCCTTGCACGAGTTGTAGGCTACTTTTAATGATGGAAATGAGTTGTATCTATGTATTTAAATATGAAAATATGATGCATGAATCCATATGGACCACGAGACATTGAAAGAAAAATTTATTCGTGATAAAAATGCAATTTATACATGAGAATTATTACCATTATGTTGCCTACTATAGAATAAGCATAAGATGAGGCATAGGAATTATATGAATTGAGTCTTAGAAGTATGGTGTTACAAGATTAATAGGTATATGTCTCTATATGAGATACAAGACTAAGTTAATAAGGACAAGTAGTTATACCTCAACTTGTTGATCTAAGTAAAAGCTTGGTGCAAGGAGAGAATGTTGCATAGGCAACTCCCCTATTTTAGAATAACTACAAGAGTGTACTTGAATATCAGTTTAAGATTAAAGAGGTAAACACTTAGAGGTATCCTACTAGACACTAAGAAATCAAACTTAGTTTGAGAGGCTCATCACATCCTACTAAAAATGATTAGATGAGAGCAATGGATTAATAAAGAAAGGTGACAAGTATAAACCATGTTAAAGACTTGGTTGACCATCCATCAAATTGAAAGGCAATTAAGAACAAATGGTTCTTAGGATAAAGAGAAAGACAAATGGATTAACTAAGAGATAAAAGACATGCTTAGTTACTAAGGGGCATGCATAATAGAAAGATATAGATTATAAAAATACCTTTTCTTTTTGTTGCATAATTCAATTTAATTAGAGTGATTCTACCTAGAGTTACAAGTTTAGACTTGAAACCATATCAAATAGATATGAAAACCACATTCTCATATGGAGAACTAGAAGAACTAGATGAAACAAAAGATTTATAGGCTCCCAAAGTCCATTTACAAACTAAAAGAATCATCTAAATAGTGGGATTTAAAATTTATTAAGTAGTTACCTTGTATGAATTTCAAATTGTAACACCTTAGCTTATCTAGGTTCTTACTTAGTTAATTAAGCTCGTATGATAAACAATTATCCATTTATAAGGTTATATAGCTGAGAATTTGAGGAAACTTTTCTTTACTTTAACTCATCTCCTTTATTCACTTATTAACATTAAATTGAGCCCATGACTTTACTTTCAACTTAAAAGCTCATTTTAACTCCTAAATACATCCATGCTAACCATAAAATAAAATAACATAAACTCTAAATGAAGTCTGGTAGAACTTCCCCTTAAAATTTAAGGCTTCCAGGCCATTAAAAGGCCACATTTATAGCCCTATAGCCCAATTTTTAAGTCCATGACATATACATAAATATCTTACACTTAACATTTTAATCTCGCATTTTAGGGCTCAATTATCAACCGGCCTAACTTAATGCTTATAAACATCACACTCATTCTATCACTTCTCATATATACTTATTCTAACAAAACATCACGTAATACAATAGTTATAAAAAGAAAAAATCATTGCTTTATATACATCTTTGTACAATCCTCAAATAATAGAAATAAACTAATTATACATAGCCATTTGCACATAGCTCACAACCGTAAGCTCCCTGCTTGCCCTTGCGTCTAGCTCATGTTGTACCTGACACTAGTTAGGGGGAAAATGGAGAAGGGGTGAGATTTTAGGGAGAATCTCTGTAGCACACATATGACAGTTAATTACATAAATGCAAGCATGTATAGCATACAACATAAAGCATAAAGTTGGCATGAAACATAATCACTCATAACCTTACACATACTTTATTTTACTTTATCATAGTCATGACTGTCTTAAGCTCAGCTTGGGCTTTTTTTCGTTAGGCCTTGAGGAACTATTGCGTTCATTCCCGGTGCCCCCTTTGCTCTTAGCCACAAGCCATCAAGTAATTCAAGCATATGATCATAGAAAGATAACCAACTTAAAACAATATGAAAGCATGTTACTAATAGCAACCAAAACACACAATGTAGTATAAAGCTTAAACATGTCATTATGCATGTAAGGAAAAGGAAGAGTAAGCCACTTGAAATACACTTAACCCATTGGCAAAACCACTTATTCAAACTTGATCATTTTACTAGGTCAAATTTAGTCCCACCACTTTTATGTGGAGTGGTCCCACTAGCTTAGTCTAAAACATCAAATTATGAAAGATTATAGCTAATCATAGTTCAACTAGTCTTAAATCATCAATGTAAAGTGCTAGACATAGATTAAAGCCCTTCACACACACTTCCCTACTTAAGCTCACTCAAAGCTCATTGTGGCCATAATTAGTCCCAAATTTTGAAAAATCATAAATTGAGCTAGAGGCTCCAAATTAGTAAACTTTAGCTTGTTAGAAAGCTCTAAACATTCACTTTCTATTGAAAATTTTTTAGAGCAAAATAATTTCATTTGGCCCTTCAAATGCTTAAAAAACCACATCTACTACATGGCATAAAATATGGTTCGAATAACTTTTATAGGCCAAATTTAGAAATTCACAAAATATTCTAATAAACTCCATGAATTACTAACTTTAGCTTAAATTAAACCTCTATTAGTGTGTTTGGCTGCGCATTAAGCAAAGGAAAAATTACGTTGGCAAACTCGTTTCGCGCAAAAGCAATAATTTGTCGCTTCCATCCAAACCACGTTTGCTCCTCCTTCAATGTGCAACCAAACACACACTCTGTGTCTTTTAAACACATACTAAGTTTAAACCCAATACTTAGCCTTTAAGACCTTCAAGTGTAAACCTACACTTTCTTACTCATAATGGCTTTATTTTAGCAACTTAACATGCTAACTTCAGATTTCTATAGAGTTTCTTGCTCTAGGCAAAGTTCTTATCACTTGACTAGTCTAGTAAACTGATTCATTAGTTAAAATTTGCTCTATTGCTCAAAATGACCATTCTACTTGCCAAAACTCCTTTATTTGTTCACATTTCCCACTTAAGCACAATTGGATTCTTAAACCTCCATTTACTAATTTGATCTTCTTGGCTTTCAAACTTTATTTTAACTTCATTTATGACTTGTTTGTCTCTCAAAGAATATAATCAAGCCATAAACACACTAGTTAAAGTTTAAGCTCTTATACATTGCTCAACTATGCCTTATATGTGACTCTAGATTTTAGCTTTTCAAAATATGGCCTATTTGATGCAATTAATGCCTCTATTTGTCTTTATAATTCATATCTGGACCTTTTTTAACTTTAGAATCATCAAAGAACCATCTTAGGTGTTTCATCTCATGAATGGCCAAAACTACACCTATGGTGTTCTATCTTGGAGTTTTCAATTATTCATATTAAATAGGAAGTCGATTCATGATCCTCATGCTTAAAACCCCTAAATATATCAAGAGGACATCAAGATACATTGGCTCTAGGATTCTCTCTCTCATGGCTAAAGCTTTAAGCTAGGGCTTTCCATGATTCCTTCAAGTTTTAGGCATAGAATCTTACCTTGTTTCAAAGTACTCTTCACATAAAATCTTTTCCTCTAACTAAAATCTTAAAAAGAGCTATTTTCTACCTTGAGATAGATCTAAACTTCCTTCTATCATAAAGAAAAACCAATCATTAGAAAGCTCTCTTTGTATAGAATAATCTTTATAATTGACAAAGGATAAACAAAAGTTGTTTACTTACCTGAATCAAAGCTTAAAATCTTTCTCTCTCTCTCTCTCTCTCTCTCTCTCCTCCCTGATATGTGCTGCCATGGATGACTTCTCCAAGCTTCTAAGATGGTTTGAGGAAGGTGATAACCATGTGGCTTCTCTTATAAGCCTCTTTTATAATTTTTCTAAATGACCATTTTACCTTTGGGTACTAATTTGCTCTACTCTAGCTCATTTTTTAGGCTTCTTAGGATCAAACTACTCCTTACACAATTTGGAGTGCTTTTTTACATAAAAACATTATATTTGGAGTCTCAATAACTTAAACTAGTGAAAAATGGCTTCGCTTACTACAAAATGCAAAATGGTGAAAATCTGAATCATTTTACCAGTTCAAATTGTCTGTCTCATTTTGCATGCTACAAGGGTTTTTACCATTTCTGACCATCTTTATGGTTTTCAGAACCCCTAAAAACTTTAATAAACTTAATTTTAGTATTTAAAACTCTTTTTTTAGTTTCTAAAATTTTACTCAAAATTATGATTCTATCAGTAGTTCGCCATTTAACCACATATATCCACTTTAGTGTCATTTTTGCATAGTAAGTGATCTCATAACCCTGTTTCTTGTCATCTTAGTTGCTATTATATTCTTATCATCTCTTACCTCACATTGTATTAGGGTCTAGTTTAATTAAAATGATAAATACTACACTTTCCTCAAAATTACTATTTTTCCCTTTCTGTACTATGAGCTAATCTAATGCCAATTTTTTGCACTTTAAACCAATGGTGACCATTCTTTCTCATATAATTAAGCTCTTGGCCCTCATGTCTAAGCCTCAACCCTAGTCTTAGGGTTTAACCCAGTTTAAAGATACTAGATGTTATCCAAATGATTAATGAAGACCATGTATTTGCATTCAATGATTAAAGAGAAATTTGTAATATTATCCTTTATGTGGATAATACGCAATCAGCTAGGAGCAGAGTACATCCTTAGAACTGAGATTCAAGAAAATCATTTAGAGAAATTGATTGCTCTTTCACAAGAGAATTACAATTAAAAAGTCCTTGAACATTTTAGTATAAAAGACATAAAACTCATCAGTATCCTTATAGTGAAAGGTAATAGTTTAAGTCCTAAAACATGTCCTCAAAGTGAATCTACGTTTAAAAATTATGTAGAAAGTCTCTTACTTCAACATTGTTAGATACTATATGCAATGATGTATACAAAGTCAAACACTCAAAATTGATTGACTTTGTGTGTCAATAATAGTCAAATTATAATCAATAACATCAAAGTGCTATTAGAAGAATTCTAAGATATTTGTAAGGCATTATAGAAGAGACATTATATTAAAAAGGAGATCCAAATATAAGAAATTGACTTTTGAATATACTTTCTCACTACATAGTGATATTATATCTTAGAACAGTAAGAAGTAGATATATATAGTGTTATTTACCCAAGAAGCAGAGTTTATTGTATGTTTTGAAATAGTGCAAGAAGCTATATGGTTAAAGAGAATTGTAGAAACCTTGGTTAGGGATCATTGGTAGGAAGTTGAGTCTAATATTGACTAATCATGATAAATGAGAAACCATAGCTTATATTAAAGTCTTTAAGTATCATAATAAAAGTAAACACATACACATTAGAATGAGAGATATTAATAACATAGAAAAGTGTTAATCTAAAATATGTTTACACAAAATTTTAATTGATCCCTTAGGAAAGCACATACCTAAAGAAGTATATAAGAAAGATGTAAAGTTTCTTGGTAAGCATAAAACATATAGTAACAGACCATGTACAACTTAATTGTTGACTAAATAAGATATGTTATGCCATAATCATAGATAGTGTGCACACAATGATAGCATGTTATACAAGTTGATGAGGTTGGCTCTCTCATGTAAATAACTTTTTTTGACAATCATGATAAGTAGGCAAAGATGAGACAATTGTGTTTACCATATGAGGCAACAAAAGCACCAATATGGAATAGAAAGGGACACAAATACAAATATGTCACCTTAACAAAAAGGGAGAAAAGCAAGGATGAGATGAAATCTAAATATATAAATAAATATGGATTAAATTATGGATTCTTATTATTCATAATAACTATATCTAGGTGCAAATTCTCTTTTATAGCACCACAGGAGGATAGTGCAATGGTAGAATTTAAGTTACACTATGTGTGTCTAGACTAAGATTTGTATAATGTTTACTAATAAATCAATCTATGTATGCTCTTATAAAATAAAAGAAATACCATAGCACACAATTCATACTGTATGTGCTTAATTATCGCAATTGAAAAACAAGTGAATAAATTTTGGCTTCATCACTGTGTGAATCTAAAAAAGGAATCAACTCTTTCATTGATGCCCTTATGACTTGGACAATATCATGAGAATATGAGTTAGTTTAGCATATATCATATGGTTATGGTAATTTGACTTAAAAGGAATATTACTAGGAAAGCAACTAATTTTAATCTAAATGGTATATAGGCAAAAAGAAGATTATCTAAAATATACATAATTATACTAGTGTCTGAAGTATATACTCACTATGAAGTTATTGTGGTAACATCATAAGTGTGGACCTATGCATATGAAAAGATAATTTGAGTAAAATTAAAACTCAAAAGGAATTTGATTTGCTATAAGTGAAGAATATGGTGTACATAAGTATATCTAGGGCATCTGAGGCACTAAAATAATATATAAAATATATTTAAGAGATATATCTCTTATGCTGATCCTACAATGGGATTTTTAGTGTAAAAAATCCCAAAAAATTATGCTCCAGTGGTCATGATAGAGCACTTAGTATGAAAGTCCAAAATAAGTGAAAAGCTCTATGTTATTTTTCTCATCAGTATGAGTAGAAAATGTTAGAAAATGGAAGTGCCCCTAATGGGCTAACTAACCCATAACCTAACCCAAAGGAAGAAAATTAATTAATTAATTAATTATTAATGATTTAATTACTATTTTGAATCCTTAAATTCAAAATAAATGGGTGATTGTCAAATTTTTTGAGGGAATTTATTAATTTAGATAATATGGAAAAAACCAATTAGAGGGTGATCAATTGCATGATCATAATTCCTTGCTCTCAACTATCCTTTAAAAAAGAAAAATCTCTTCCCTCTTTAAAAACTCTCATCCAAAGAAAACACCAAAACCTTTTTTTCTTACATGGAAGAACACCATGGACAACGAGTGGCATCTACTATGAAGTGTAATTGAAAATCCATCTATGATTTCAATCAAACTGCATGGGACAAAGATCTAACCAAATTTGTTTCCACATCAAGAGGTAAATGCCCGAACATCTCGCTTCAAGAAGTTAGTGGAATTTCTTTGTTTGGCCAAAATGCTAACAGTGGAGTTAGTGGAATTGCCTTGTTTGACTAAAATGCTAATAATGGAGTTAATGGAATTGCTAGGCAGCATAAATTTAATTTAGTATATATCCATTTTGTGGTGTTAGGTGGAATGATGCATTAGGATTGTATTAGATGGCCATAATTCCAAAATCTCTAATTTTTGCTCTTACTTTTGGTTTTCACCATGCCATCCAAATTTGTATGTATTAAAATTAGATAATTGCAATCTTAATCATTAGAAAGTCAATGTGTAACATCCAGTATGTTGTAAAAACACCGAAACGGGTCAATTTGAAAAGTAAGTCTCTTGAGATGAGTGATTCAAGATTAAATAAAATTTGGATAAAATTTTAAATAATAAAAAATGAGGATTTGAGTTTTAAGTTGCCCAAAAACTGGGGGCAGAGTAATTCAAAAAATTTGCCAAAAGGCCAGTGACATTTTTGTAAATTTGAAAAAATTTTGGAATACTCACATGAAGGCTTTTTAAATGAAAAATTTGAATTCTTTGGGATTTTAAGAGGCCCTAAAAACCTTTGGAAACCTCAGGACAGTTAAAACCCCTCTGGTGTCCGTTTTTGAATGTCGATTGACCTGAATTTTCACCCTTTTTGTTCGGGAAGGTTTTAGCTCCAAATTGAGTGGTTCCAAAGCTATTTTATAAATTAGAGAACCTTAATTTTATGATGGAAAAGACGGTTCTAAAAAAGGAGCCAAAATTAGCTTAAAATGGAAATGCCACGCGCAAGGGATGGAATCATCATTTTTTTAGAACAATTCTCTCTTAATTTCCCTTTATATGTGGTGTCTCATACTTGGCTCTCCTTAACTGACTTGCTATAGCATCTAAACCACAGAAGAGAGCTAAAGAGAAGAACGTACAAGAGGAACCAAGGAGGAAGGAAAAGGCTAAAGAAAGGTGAGAAAGTTTAGGATTTGTATACTTCTTCCTCTTAGAACTTCATTCTCCTCTTCTTGCTTTATCTTTCCATGGTTTTAATTAAGTTTTTGATACTGGTTTGGGGTTAGACTAGAAAAGATAAATTCAAAATTCAAGGAGGAGGAAAAGGGAAGAGGAAGAACTCTTAAACAAAGCTTGATTTAAGGTAAATTCTTGCCTTTCCATCATCTCTCCTTCTTGTTCCCTTAGTATGTATGTTCGGTTAGACCAAAGCCATGAGAGGGGAGGAGATTTTGTTCTGAAATAAGAGGGAATTAAGGGTTTTAAACCATGGGGAGTTGGGAAATACCAAGAAATTACATGGAAAACTAATGAAATGCAAGTTGGGAAAGTGTAGGGTTCTTGAACATAATCTAAAATTTGGGTTGATTCAAGAATTCTCTAGCATATGTGAGTGTTTTTTTGAGTTTCTAAGACTCCTAAGGAGCCTCCCAAGTGCCCCATCCATTAAGAAAAAATTACAAACTCCATGGATCCCTAATAAAGGCATATTTCGGCAAAGACCCATAGAAATAGTTAAGGGATGTTTTAAATTGTTCCAAGCTTGATTTAGGACTTTTTATGATAAAAGAAGGTAGGAGAAACCTTTGAAAAAAATTTAGAAGCCTTAGATTGGAAAATGAGACAATGGCTTCCATAATGTAGCCTTGTGAAACAACATAGTAGGCTTGGAAGAGTGGGTGTATGATGGCTCCAAGGAATTTAAATGAAGTTAAGAAGCCTAGATAAGGGAAGAAATTGGAGCCAAGAACTTGAATTATAGTAGTTGCTTCATTAGGCCATAATGGAACCATTATATGACCATTAGGCAAAGTGTGTGTCTAAGTGTGAGTTTGATGTTTTAGCTTGCTTCAAGAGAGTAATTGAATGTTATTTATGGTGTTTACGCTAAGGAAGTCAAGCTCCATCTCATTGTGAGTGTGTAGCCAAGAAAGGGAATGTGTAGCCAAGTGAAGCTTGAAAATTTCCTAAGGTAGCTCTCTACTTTTTCTAGTTGCATTTCTTGTTGCATATGTGTCATTGTGTGCTTGTGTGTATATTTATATTTTCGAGACATGCCACTTGATGATATGTTGTTATTTTGGTACCAATATGTCTTCTTGAATGTCTTTAAATTGTGGAAATGAATCATAAGGGTGAGGTAGTGCCAAAAGTCCCTTAATGTGGGTGAGGAGATGCCAAAAGTCTCATGGCATGGGTGAGACAAGGCCAAAAGTTCCTTAAGACTAAGTCAAAAGTCTCTAAACCAAGAGTGAGGTGAATCCAAAAGTCTTAAAAGTAGGGTGAGGCCAAACCAAAAGTCTCTAGAGCTCATTCTTATACTTGATATGAGTTTATGGCATAAAAATGTGAAATTGAATACTTCATAGATTGATTAGTTATATACTTGTACCTTTGACATGTTGTATGCCTTGAAAATGTGCTTGAATGGGTATATGAGCTATTGAGATTCAATGAATCTCACTCTCTCCTTTCTCTTATCTTATATGGCCTAAGTGGAGTTCAAGATCCAAATGATGAAAACCAAGGAGCTTAGATATACATCTCTTAGCAATCTTGCTATTTTTGATATACTAGAATGTCAAAGTATATATGTATATGTTATTTTTGAGCCATGAAACCTTAAACAATTGTAAAACTATGTAATGATAATGTATGTATCAAGAATGGAGCTAAATGAATGGAAATGTGCAATTTGACCACTTGAAAGCCCACTTGTGCATGTATGTTTATAGATGTATCATGATAAATTTGAGTTGCATAATGGTTTAGACTTTATAAGATACTTATTTATGATGTATTTATGCTTCTTGAGTTGCTCAAATGGGTGTGGGAAAAGGTATGGATCATTTGGACCAAATTTGCCCCTTTTAGGAGCCAAAAGTGTCATAATCTTGAGCTATAGTAAAGTATGACCAAATGATCTCTTATTGACTTGAAATTTGGCATGCAGTTAGATCTTGCCCAAATCTTTTTGGGAAGCTAAAGACCATGTCATTTTGAGGTCTGTGAGATTTTTTATGATTTTTCAAAGTTGGTTTCAGAAATTTGGATCTACAGAATTACTGTTCATTTTGTCAGTTATGATTTTGTATCATCCGAGGGGCAAACGTGGTCCAATGGCTACGAAATTTGGTAGGCATAAATTAGACATTCATAATGACTTGTAACAATTAGAAGCACCTCATTTGGAGGTGTAAGCTAAGAGTTATGAATTTTTGAAATTTTGGAATAGCATCAGTAGCACAGCATGACCTTGCTCACTATTCCATTAAATTCTAGTAGCTAAATATGTTTGTTTTGGTCTTAATTTATTTTTACCATAAATCTAACATTCATATCTTTTCATATTGGTATCACTTATATGGATTGGATATTTTGGAATTAATTGAACATTTTCAAATGCTATGTTCATGACTTAAAATTATTTTTAATGTAAATTTAACACTTAGAGCTTTCCAAAAAGCTATAGCATGGCAGATTTCAATTTTTCTACATTTAATTATGAATTTTCAAAGTTGATGCACAGAATCTGCATACTGAACTCGAGGCAAAACCATTAATAATTATGTATGCTTGATGTAAGCTCAGGTTTTTGGAATGTTTTGAGATGGTTTTAAGTTGTATTGGTGTAATTAAATTTGAGAATGATATGAGAGAGTCCCCAAAGCCCACAGACCTAAAACGAAGAAAGTATAGATGACGTAACGCAATTAAATTGTATTATTTTCTTTGTTTTCTTGGGGAAATCCATGTATGAGACTTATGTATATAAGGAGGCTAGTTAAGATAGCTATGATATTACACAACGCATGGTTTGGTTGTGGAATACAAGTATTAGGTTTTATGGATTGAATCATCTTTCAATTTTTGACCAAATATTGTATATATTTTGAGATTGTGGGTTGACTCTTTGACCAAAATACTAAATGGGATTTTTAATGCTTATCATAATTTAATTTGATAATTCCTCTAAATTTTGCCTACTTCATTTTATCACACTTAATTTTTAATTTCCTTGTTCTCTCTTAATTTTACCTTTTTGGGTCTTTCTCTTTGCTTCCTAACTATTTATTAAATATTCTGAGTGTTACACATTATCATTCATAATACTAAAATTAGCACCATTATCTAATAATTCATCTATAGATGCTATCAAATAATCATCATCATCAATCCAGATCATGAATAATATCATACAAATGCATTAAGTAAAAATGTGTCCATAAATAGTAAAATTATAGTGGCATATCATCATAGTAATCCTAATAGCAATACTTGATACAAAGTATCGAGTTACAAATTAATACAAGAAATGGAAAAGACATATAATAAAATAAAGACCGGAGACATTGGGAGATATTATAGTATAAGACTATAAATATTCAACCTTACATTACTTTAGAGAGTCCACAAGCACCAGCATCTATCCATGTCTTCAAATAAGCATTTTAATAGCACTTTAGCACTCTGTTGACATCTCTCTCTATTTTCCATACATCCTAAGGCCTCTATTTATAGGAAAAGGTTGTGTTGCATCACTAACATGTCGTAGTTGCATTGCAATTGTGATATGCACTCTTTATAGCTATGCAAATCACCGATCCTAAGGTTCTAGAGCTTTTGTAATATAGCTACGCAAAAAGTACCATTCATAGCTATGCAAATCTCATGCTAAAGTTTCTGAAACGTTCACATTGCAACTGGAAAAAAAAAAAACTAGCTTTCGCAATTGCAAAAACCTCTTAATTTAGGGTCTAGTCAACCCTTTGAATTTCTGATTTGACTTTTGTTGACTTTTATTAACCTCAAACTTGCACAAATAAGCATAGTCTTATCAAACTTATTTTAAAAACCAAAATTCACTAAAAATAATCTAAAATATTAATTTATTTAATATTTATGCAAAATATAAAAATAAAAGAAAAATACTAAAAAAATTAGGTAAAAACCTATGATAAGTCCACAAAATGAATACAAAAATATATGTATAATTAAGACTTATCACTAGAGATGATAAAGGATGGAGTAATTCGTACTCGAAAAAAAATTGCTCTATTGTGATTGAATTGCATGTACAAACTCAAGCAAAATTAAATTGACAACAAAACTTTAAAAAAACTTGATTACAACTCAAATAAATGGTTAACAAAGGATTAAGTAAATCGTAGAAACCAATAAACAAAGCAAGTAAACAAAGCTTGTAAATAAAGCAAGTAAATGGAATTGTAAATCAAGTTCTGTGTCATGATCTCTGTGTCCCTTTCTTTGTTGTCTTCACCTCTTCATAGCTTCCTTGGTGGCAAAATATGTCCCCACATTTACTTATTGCCCTTCTTCTATGTCCTTCTTGCCCACGAAGGTCACTTACTTCAAGAATCCACACCCCTCTAATTTTTTACTCTGTGTTATCTTTTAACCCAATCGGCCAATTCTTGACTACTATCCCAATTGATCATCCTTGGTTGTTGTCTCACTTAACCTCATCTTAGCTAATGCTTCCAACCATATTATTGGTTATGTATTTCTAATACTAACACACATGCTCACTCTCCTCTTTCCCATTTTCCATAACAAAAATACTAAAAAAAATAATAGTGTTTTAAGTTGTTTGTTGTATCTTAAAAGAACATAACTTGTAACTTTTCTATATACAAATAATTATTTTTTTAAGACAGTGATCATTCATGCTTCAAATCCTATTTTTCCTATTCTTTAATCTTATAATTCTAAGAGAATTTTCGCCCAATAATTGGATTAATCTGACACCCAAATAAAAAATTTGCATAATGCTAAATCCAAGCCAAAGTGAAACTTTAGTTGGATGGCATCTTCGAATTCAAATCCCTAGCAACAAGCATTGGCTCATGTTGCACCACCAAGAATCATTGCACCGCCGCCTTACATTGTCACACCATCGAGTCACATCATCACCTCACGTTGCCATAACACCACGCCGCCTGATGTCTAGGCAATAGCTATGACTTAGGATTTCTTCTAGTAGTATGGACTATTGCAGGAAGTGTTAATATGTTTCAAGTTGTTTTCTTTAAGATTAAAAAATAATATAAGGTATTTAAAAATTATAATTGAAAGAATAAAAATTTTAATTATAAAAACAAATATACTTTAAAAATTTTAACTATAAAAAAAAAAAAAAGCCCATACTAGTGGAATAACCCATACTACTACTACAAGTATCCTAATGCCAATAGCTATGAAATCTAAAATTCAAACTAGTCACTTATAATGTTGCATAGTGTAAGACTCACATGATGTGTAAAAATGAATAAGTTGGTTTAATATCGTTAGGTATGATATAAATAAAGTGGTACCATATATGGTGCAACAAACTTTTTCAAATTGTTGGTTATTATAATCTATGAATAGATTTTTGTAACAACACTTCTTCAATTGAGCAATTAACAAGACTTTATGCTTGCGCTATACATAAAAATATTTATTGTAATCTTGTATATTAATAATTGAGTATTATTTTTATTTATATTTTGACAAATAAATAATTATCATTTAAAATTTAAGATCTCCAACTCAATTATAATTTAGAATTACATTACATGATTTTAACCAAAAAAATTACATGACAATATATAAATAACAATAATAGTAATATTCAAAATGACCTTGTTACACAATGATAATAATTAGAGTAAATTATACAAAGTTCTCATAAGTTTTGTTAAAATTATATAAATTTTTTTCTTTTTTCAAAATATACATATACCTCCTCTAAATAAAAAATTATGTTACATGTTAGTATAATTTTAAATTTTTTAGACAAAAATATTCTCCATAAACATAAATACATAATTTTTTTATCAAATTTTGCGAAACAAAATTCACTTCTTTATTTTTATTTGTATATATTTGAAAATAAAATTTACTCTTTTTATTTTTATTTGTACAAATTTGATTATAATATATTTAGGCTAATGGACAATATTTTAGTTAAAAAATTTAAAATTAAACAAATATATATTTTTTTAAAAATTGAAGAAATACCGGCATGATTTTAACAAAATTTAAGAAAAATCTATGTAATTTACTTTAGTAATTCATGTAAATTTACAAAAGGGATGATAGGATCAATTTTTGTCTATCTTTTTCTTATTGAAATTTTTGTCATTATTCTCAAATACAACCAAGGGTGCCAATGGATGGAAGTGCAGCAGTTACAAGTTGAAGGGCAAAATGAGGCAAAAAATACGTAGTGGATGCAATAGAAAAAAAAAATCGTAAGTTTGATTTAATAACAAATAATTTTAATCTTTTTATGAAATTTTATGCTTATTTTTTCGTTCCCTTGTACACTAAAGATATAATAATAATAATAATTATTATTATTATTATTATTATTATTATACATGTATTTTTTTCTATTTTAAAGTATGCATTTTATTCTAATTTTAATTTTTTTTACTAAAATATCTTTCATTAAAAAATATGTTAAAGTAATTAATGGAAGATATTTTAGTCAAAAAATTTAAAATTATAATTAAAATATAATATAATATTTTATTTTAGAGAGCCTTTTGTATATTTTAAAAATAAAAAAGAGACTTGTATAATTTACTATAATAAAAAAGATTGAAAACATAGCTTAATGACTGAGCTTTTACTGGTGGCATTCACTAATTTTTTTTATTGAATATTGATTAAATTATTATTTTGATTATTATAATTTTACTAAACTTTTAATTTAGATTGTATAATTTAAAAAGTTGTTGTTATGTATATAATTTTAAAAATTTTAATTTAACTTTATTGGTAAATTTCTATCAGTGTATATTTAAAATCTACTATTGTGACCAACCATATACTATTTTAATATTCTTACAATATGTATTATTCAAACCAACTTATTCAAACACTAAACATAAGTTACATAGGTTGAGTGAGTTAATTTCACTTCATTATATAATTTTATTTCTTTTGTTAGTATAAGTCATGCTTATTTAATGTTAGGACACATGGTGAATAATAGTGTTAACCTTTTAAAGTGTCTAGATACCATATAGTAAGATATATCAACAAAATTTGATAATATACTAATAGAAGTTTAACAATAAAAACTAAATTAAAATTTATTAAAACTATGAAAACGTAAACACAATTTTTTAAATTATAATATGCATTTGATTGCAGATTTGCCAAATTGGAGATTCCCTATTTAAGGCCTATATGCTAATGGCAAAGAGGATAGCCAATTTTGGTCCCAAAAAGACAAAAAAGAGCATAATGGGCCTAAATGGGTACTTTTGAACCTTTCAGTACTACAAGTATTAAATGGTATGATCACAATTTGATGCATTGATTTTTTACTTAATAACCATTTATGTTCTTATGGTTTGGAATATAGGATTAAGGAGACAGCTATAATATTTTTAACCAATTAGTGAAAATTTTCTTTAATGCTACTTTGATGAAAGCATCTGGAAACTTGTGCGTAGTTAGCGGAAAACATATGTGAAACAGAAATACTGTTGAAAGACATGTCCAACATAGTTTCCTTGTCAATATATAAAGTCAATGAAAAAATCATCTTTAAATATATAAAGTCAATGAAAAAATCATCTTACTTTTACACTGTAATCTGATTTTACTATATACTAATATCAATTTTCCTCCACCACGCTTAATATAGAAATGAATCATATGAACAAACGATATCTAACCATTTGCATTAAGGCTTTCCAAGTAAACACAGAAAAGAAAAACCAGATAATTGATTGAACTCAGAAGTCAGAACTCTGCTGCTGCTTTTTCGTTGTCATGATCACTAACAATGCTTTTGACTGCAGAAGCATCCATTCTGGCTGATTCCTGCTTCACCCATTGGACTATCCTCTCTGCTTTTCTGCTTACCCTCTCTTCATCCTCCAACGCCTTCTTCAGCCTCCTTTCTTGCTCTTCAACTGAGAAAGTGCTCAAATCAGAGAGCATTTCTTCATTCTTTCCCCAATCCCTCTGCCTTGAACTCAGAATTCCACTGCTTTTGCTCTTCTTGATGGAGAAGCAGAAGCAACATGCTGATCCTCCTTTGAACTCTGACTCCATCAATTCTTTACTGGTGCAATTTGAATCTTCTCTGATTTAACGAGTTTTTGGGATGAAGAATGGAAAAGAGAGATGAAGGAATGAAACCTATTCAGTTTTTGGTCTTATCCTTTTTACGTTGCTGAGGTGTTGGGACCCATTTGCAGCCAATCAAATTGCCTTTTTTTTTAGTTGTTGGGGAGTTTCCTTCAGGGTATATGCCATGGTCATTTGGGGCGGCGGCTGGCTGAAGTTTCACCATTTGGTGCCCAAAAGCTTCAAAAAATGATAAATTATGTCATCAGCTAAATAAAGGATTAATTCTCTCTTTTTAAAAAAAAATGTTTAAATTATTTAGTTTTACTTTCTATTTTAAACGTATATATATATATATATATATATATCTCTCTCTCTCTCTCTCTCTCTCTCTTTCTTGAAATAAAAACGATGCATTCCATCAATTTTCTTATAATATAAGTACATATTAAATATGTATTTAATTAATATAAAAATATTTGTATATATATTATTTATATAATATAAAACTACATATTAAATATCCATTTAATCAATATAAAATTAGTTAATTTTTATAAATTTATAATAAATTAAATTTATGGTTTTTAATCCAAATAGATAAAAATAAAATAAAATAAAAAGTTAAAATGATATTTTTTAATATTATATTTTGTATGAAAAATCAATATTACTATTGAGAATATTTTAATTATTTGTTAGCTTTAAAGAAGTGTGTTTATATTTTCATAATAGAAAAGAGGATTATATAATTTAAACATCTATTAAGGAAAAGAAGAATAATTTATCATAAAATAAATTGAATGAATATTTATAATTTTATTTTTTTATTAATATATTATTAACTATTATGAGGTGAAATAATTAAAGTAAAATATTACTATAACCAAAAACAAAAATTCAATGAAATAAAGAAGATTGTTTAGGCAAGGCCAAGGGCCTAAGGCAAGCATATTTTAACAAAGTCTAAATCTATCTTTCATTGCCATAGGTTGTTGTAACTTATAATTCAACGCGTTGTAAACTTAATGAAAAAATATAAAAATATATATATCAAAATCAAAAGAGACAAAATGGACAATTTTTATTTACTTAAGATATCACATATTAAATATATAATCTTTATTTATAAGAGTTATAATAACATAAATAGAAAAATTAATTTACATAATTATACAATATAACTTTTTTAGAAATTATAAGATATATACCATTAACAAGAATTCTAGAAGGTTATTCTTTAGAGATTATAGATATTATATAATTATATAATTTATAATACTACTTATTAGATATCAATTAACAAATAATGTATCTCTTATTAAAACTTTACTAAAAAAATCAATGGAGTAAAAACTTAATAAAAAAAGTATACTAATATTTTTAAAATTAAATTAATCATTGAATTTGAATTAGTGATAATTAAACATAGATATATTTTTTTAATGTTTTATGTTGAAAATATCATATAATAAATAATAAATATTAATAAATTTTACAAAATCAAATATGATTACATAAATAAAACTAACTTTAAATGGTAACAATAATGATATAATTTAACTAATTTAATAAAATTAACATAATTTATCTTATGATAATAGTAAAAGATAAATAAAGGATATAAATTGTGATAATTCAAATAGTTTTTTTTTCCATATATATATATATATATATGGAAATATCTTATTATATAATGCAATTATCGAACAGATGCGTGAAACCTCCTTGGCTTTCATACCCTGCCATGACCATGATCTTTCATGTTAATGGAACAAGACTTCTCTTGCCCAGATCCGATTCCGGGTAGGTCACTATATCGAACAAAAGCACTTTGATTTGAATTTAACCCATTCTGAGAACTTTCTTGCCAAATCCAACTCTGATTTTCAAGAGATTCACGGAAATTACTCTGTATACCGAAGGAAATTACTCTGATTTTCAAGAGATTCAGGGAGGCTGAAGAATTCCAAGAATACGAAGAACTAGAAGAAAAGTACTATGAAGCTGCACGAGCTCCACCACCACACCCCACTGGGTCAAAAATGTCGACGGTCCAGGTTTTTACTGTTTTCAAAAGCCGCGTAACTCGTTGGTCCACTTAGTTTTAGCTGGTTTTAATTGGTTGTTAGCCAATTGATTTTTTGAAAAGGCGGTTTTTAAGGACTAATTGAATTCTATTAATAGCCGATTTAATTGAATTGGATTAATAGTGGAGTACATATTATTTTTAATATAAGTTGTCTTTAAAATTTTCTTAAAAATTTTATTGAAATAAATTTACTGAGACAAAACTTTGATTAAAAAAAATTATAACATATGTTTTACTCACCTTATAGTAATATTAAGTTTTATGTTCATAAGTTAGTGCATCAAATATTACTTTATATTTTTAAATTGCTACATCTCAATTATATACACTAACTTCTCAAATATAAGAATTGGTAATGAACAAATTTGTTAAATTATTACATATATGAATCTATTAAATATCTATGTCATCATTTTTTTAAAGATTACAAGTGAAAAAAATATTTTGATGAAATAAGTTTGGTTCAATCTCCTTTAAGGTATCTTTATTTTGTTTAAACTATACATACTACATTAGCTTTGTATAATATTGTTAAAAATTTCTCTCTAAAGGCAAACCACATATACTAGGTTATTAATTTTAACTAAACACACTCTTAACTTATCTCATGCAATATAATTATTTTTGTATGACTTAAGTTTGATTTGTAAAATGTTATGATATAATTATATCTCCACATATAAAGAAATAACCTATTTAAAATTGAGCTTTATGTGGATTGAGTATATATTTTGTATTTGCATAACTAATTAATTGTGATACAAGTTCAACTAAAGAAAATGACTCGATATTAGTAGTCCCTCAAAGATATGGCAACAAATTTTTAACTCCATTATGATGTCTTTTCATTGGAGAAGAATTTAATCTTTTTATCAAACTACCAACAAATATAATATCAGGTTATGTACTATTAACAAAATATATTACTACTCCTATAGCACTAAAATATGATATTTTAGGATTAATAAATTCTTCATCATTCTCTCAATAACAAAAATATTTTTATTTACATCTAACAATGTTACAACTATTAAAATACTTAATGAATGTATTTTATTCATATAGAATTGCTTTAAAATTTTTTCAATATATACTGATTGATAAAGAAGAATTACATTGATAAAGAAGAATTATATTTGTTAAATATTGATCTGCAAATTAAAACAAAATTTTATTTTTTTCAAAATCTTTTATCTCAAATTCTTTCTTCAATTAATCATTTGCTTTCTGAAACTCTTCAAAAGTTTTAATAATATTTAGATCATCAATACATACACTAGCTATGAAAAACTCTAATAAGATCTTTTTATAAAAACACATGGGTAAATTAAATCATTTTTATAACATTTCTTTAACAAATATTTGTTGAGATGATTATACCACATATTTCTAAACTATTTTAATCTATATAAGTATTTATAGAAATATATCAAATAATTTTTCATTAAATCTTTACATACTTTTGGCATTTTGAACTTTTCAATGACCTTCACATAAATTTCATTACATGGTGGCCTACAGAAATAAACTAAAATAACATCTATTAGATGCATATCAAACTTTTCATATGCATTATCCATATAAAGTTGCTTTAGAATTTTTTTCAGTATAAATGGATTGATGAATAAGAACTCCCCTTGTTAAATATTCAATATGTAAACCAAGACAAAACTTTGTTTTTGCAATGTCTTTCATTTCAAATTTTTTTTTAAACAATCAATTATATTTTAAAGCTTTTCAAGAGTTCTAATAATATTTAAATTATTAACATATATTGCAATCATGATGAATTCTGATCTAGATCATTTCATAAAAACACATAAGTAGATTGAATCATTTTTATAACTTTCTTTTAATAAATATTCACTAAGATAATTATATCATATGGAACCAAATTGTTTTACTTTATATAAGGATTTATACAAATGTATCAAATATATTTTTTTGGAATCTTTACATGCTTCTACATTTAAATCCTTCACGGATTTTTATATAAATTTTACTATTTAATGAATCATATAAATAGGCTGTAATAACATCTATTATATACATATCAAATCTTTCATGTAATATCGAACTAATAAGATATCTAAAAGTAATTGCATCCATATAAAATATATATATATATATATGTTTCTTCATATCAAGTTTTACGAAAACTTTTGTATTACAAATCATACTTTGTATCTCAAGACTTTATTTTTCTTATTTCATTTTTGTACAAATACATATTTATACCATACTACCTTTACATTTTTAATGTTCAGATTATATGTCCAAAAACTTCACATTTTAAAAGTAAATTTAATTTTAAACCAAAAATAATAGTACATATAATATTTATATAATATAACAAATATTAAACTGCATTTGACTTATATATTAAAATAATTAAATTTATGGTCTTTACAAAATAAATGAAAGTAAAATAAATTTTTTTAAAAGATTTTTTATAAGTTATATTTTAAATAAAATAAAAATTAATATTATCTTAAGGACATTTTAGTCATATTATAGCACTGGGAAGATTTGTATATATTTTTATAATAGAAAAAAATATTGTGTAATTTAGAAATTTTACAAAGAAAAAGAAAATAATTTATTCTATTTAAAATATATTTAGATAAGGTAATAACTTAATTTTTTTAAGTGACTAAATTTTATTTTTAAGAGATAGGTGTAAAGATTGAACTCATGACATGCGACACATATTAATTTTTAAATAATATCACATAAATTTGAATGAATTTTATATTTATTTTCAATTACTTGCGTGTTTCAAATAATTAGGTGTGCAAGATTGATTTATTCAAACAAGAAACTTGTTGTAAAACTAATGAAAATATAAAAAGATAATAAGAGTAAGAGAGAAAATTAAGAGAAAAAAAGTGAACATAATTTTCATTCACTTGAATTCTTCATACTTAATACATAATTTTTATTTATAAGTATTCAACTATAAAGATAGATATATAAGTTGTAATAATATAAATAAAAAAATTAATTTATATAATTATATAATATAAATTTTTTAAAAATTATATGGTATATGTTATTAAATATTAGAAGAGATCCTAAAGAGTCAATATTTAAAAATTATAAAATATTCGTATAATTATTTCATATATAATAGAACTAAAATATTTTAATATATAAATTAGGGGGACCACATTTCTTTAATTGAAACTAAAAAAAAATTAAAGTTCTTTTTTGAGTATAGTGAAAAGATTAAAAATGCAATTAAAATTTAAATATAATTAGTTTAATTTTTTTCATAAATACAATAATTTCATAATCATGTACCTATATAATATCTTGTAAGCATCATTACTTCAAATAAAATACACAATGTTTGTAGTCGCCCAAAAAATAAAAAACAACACAATGTTGATATGTGTGTTTGTATCCATTAGTTAATGTTTGACTTAGTTCGGCGCATAAGAGACTGGACCTTTCTCCTCTGCTGTTGCTATTGAGTTAGACCAAATCCACTAACAAACTTTAAAATGATTATCAATAAACTTGATTATTAGTCAGATTCGTTTAAATACGAGTCAAATTCATAAAAATTACGTTTGGGCCAAGTCTAGCCCCTTTTAAAATTATAAAATAATTAAAAAAATTTACATTTTGCAATCGGCTATGTGTCGCACGGTGACTCCAATAAATCAGCCACCTTTTTCACTCCAAAAAAAAAAAATCGTTATCGTTGGTTAATGTCAAAGGGTATGATTGGCTTGCTTGGTTGACACGTATCACGTCCTGTGGCTTTACGTGTGGAAGTTTATGAGGGTTCAGACGCTAGAGATAAAAGGTAAGTGACGCGTGTAATCTGATCCAATTCCAGAACGCTTGGATTAACAGGAATGGCGTTGTCTCGCCATATTTGTAGCCAATGTAGGGAACGGTTGAGATCAAATCATGGGATTGGCCTGCTAGATCAGCGATGATGATTAATTATGCAGAAGGGAAGAACTAACCCATTATGACTCCAATTTAATTTGTTTCTAATTTTTTAATCATTAATTTTTTTTAAAGTATGTTTGACATAATGTTATAAAATTATACAAAAACATAAAAAATAAGTAAGTAAAGATAGATAAAATAAAACATTATTTTTATAATTTTATTTTTTTAAAAATAATTGAAATAATAATTTGATAAATAAAATAATAATTATAAAAATATAATAGATATTATATAATTATGTAAAAAAAATTTATGTCTAGCTCATACCAACAATTCATATCAACATTGTGTGGTTCTTTTTTTTAGACGACTACAAATATTTATTTAATTTAATAAATTTTTTGATTTATAATCAAGTCTATTATTCTTATACTATTATGTTCTTTTGATTTGAAAACGGAAGCATGATAGTATTTATTATAAAATTGACAAATAAATAATAATAACCACATTTTATGTTTACTTATAATTTTAGCAATATTTAATAGGAGAGAATTTTTGTGCAATTTCATTAAAAAGTATAATTTTTAAATTTATTAATGTCAATTTTTTTATAAAAAATATAACAAATAATTTTTTTAAATTAAATTACATAAATAATTTTTGAATTTTGTTGAAATCACATAAATTTTTTATCTATTTTTAAAGTATACTCTTCACTATCTTAAAATTAAAAATTGCATCACACTTTAATCCGATTAACTAAAATATTCTTTCTTAAGTTTGTTAAAATTATGCAAAATATATATTTCCCTCCTTTAAAATAAAAAGTTACAAAAAACACTCTATTAACCTAAATAAAGATTAGGTGATTTCTTTTTCTTTTTTTTTTTGTAAGAATTGAAAGCAATGATATTTGAAAACCTAATTACCGTCACATTTTTTTCATTGAATTACATTTAAATATTTACAAATCAACGTTAAAAAAATATATTTTATTTTCATTAAATTTAATAAAATCTTAAACTAATTGGTGGTCCCTTTGTTTTAGTAATTTGGTTCTATCACAAGTTGAGCCTAAGGCATATTTGGTAAAAAAAATTCAAAAGATGAAAATTAAGCGTGTGGGAATCTTTTTGGTGGGACTTTTTCTTTTTTAAGGCAATACCTATCAAGCCAAAATCCAAACGACGTTGGGTTCTCACCTAGCTGACTACACATCTACTATCCAATTCTTTTCGGGAAGAGAGTTTGTGACATTGAAAGGATATAAGTCTGCTCCAGTTAGTGATGTTCAGTTTCACCAGCTCACACGACTCCAAGAAACAGATGCCATCTCTGAGCTATATTTCCTGTATGCTCAAAAGGTGGAAGAAATATCATTTATCACATTTGAATTCCCAGAAGACATTTCTCCTGATCTACGTGCTATTTTGGAACATTATCGTGAAGCATTTAACAGTCCTAAGGGGTTACCTCCTCCAAGAGGAATTGAATACAGAATCATTTTGGAGCCAGGAACTACTCCAGTCAAAGTGAAGCCTTATCGCTATCCACACAGCCAGACAACAGAGATTGAGAGGCTTGTGGAAGAAATGTTACACGAAGGTTTAATTCGACCTAGTACTAGCCCATTCTCAGCACTGTCCTAGTACGAAAGAAAGATGAAATTTGGAGGTCCTGTGTGGATTATCGAGTCTTGAATGCAGTAACCTTTGAAAGATTTTTTTCCTATGCTTACTGTCGATGAATTGTTGAATGAATTAGAAGGATAAGAATTTTACACGAAATTGGACTTAAGAGTTGGCTACCACCAGATCTTGATGCATTCAGAAGATAGGGAGAAGACGGCTTTTAGAACTCATCGAGGGCTATACGAATGGCTTGTAATGTCATTTGAACTCACAAACGCACCAGCCACATTTCAAGTCCTTATGAATATTGTGTTTTGAGCATATCTTTGAAAATTTGTTCATATATTTTTTGATGATATTTTCGTGTACAGTGCTTCTTGGCCCTTGCATTTGCAGCACCTGGCTCGAGTCTTGGAAAAACTAGTGGAACACAAACTATATGCGAAATTGTCCAAATGTTCCTTTGGACAAAAGAAAATCGAGTATATGGGCCATGTAGTTTCTGGCAAGGGAGTGGAAATGGACTTTACGAAGGTAAAGGCCATCCAAGAGTGGCCCAGTCCAGCCAATATAACTCAGCTTAGGGGTTTTCTAGGCCTAACTGGGTATTATCAACAATTTGTTAAATTGTATGCACACATAGCCAGCCCACTTACTCAACTGTTGCACAAAGATGCGTTCAAATGGACTCCAGAGGCCCAACATGCATTCGATGAACTAAAAGCAGTCATGGTCAATGCTCCAGTCCTTGCACTCCCTGACTTTACACAGCCTTTTGTACCAGAAACAGATTCATCGGGGTCTGGCTTAGGTGCTGTTCTTAGTCAAGCAGGGCACCCCATTGCATATTTTTCCAAGAAGCTCACACCGGCGATCCAGAAGAAGTCTGTTTATGCACGCGAGCTACAAGCTATTGTTGAAGCTGTAGCCAAGTTCCGCCACTACTTATACGGACATTTCTTTATCATTTGCACTGATCATGAAAGCCTGAAACATCTGAATGAACAAGTTATACAGACTCCATAACAAGAGGCTTGTCTTCCAAAACTAATGGCGTATCATTTCAAGGTCGAATATAGACCTGGAAAGCACAACTTGGCTGCTGATGCTTTATCACGTAGTCATTATATGGCTATGACCAGTATCACTAATTCGCTGCTACATGACCTGATGAAGACTCTCAAAGATCTACCAGCCACACATAACTTAATACAGCAGATTGAAACCCATTTGAATACGATGCCTCATTACCATGTCCATGATGGCCTTGTATACTGGAAACGCAGACTTGTTATATCCATGGACGCACGTGACTTGAAGAAGAAGATTTTACTTGAATTTCATTCCTCTGTGATTGGGGGACACTCTGGTACGCTACGCACTTTCCATCGCATTGCTGCCAATTTTTATTGGCCAAATATGAAGAGGGACATACGGGACTTTATACGGCAATGTGAAGTCTGTCAAAGAGCGAAAATTCTTCAGCTACACCCAGCCGGGTTATTGAGTCCCCTACCTATTCCAACTCAAATATGGGAAGATATAGCCATGGATTTCGTTTCCTTGCCTATCTCCCGCGGTTACTCTGTTATTTTTATGGTGGTTGACCGGCTGTCAAAATATGGACATTTTATTCCTTTAAAGGTCGAATACTCTAGTCAACAAGTAGTTGAAGCTTTCCTTCAACATGTTATTAAATTACATGGTATCTCTCGTTCCATCATCTCAGATAGAGACCCCATATTTACTAGTGCATTTTGGCGTTACCTCTCCAAACTCTAAGGCACTGAGTTGAAATTGAGCTCATCTTATCACCTACAGATCGACGCCCAAACCGAAGCATTGAACAAGTGTTTGGAGATATATCTCAGGTGTTTTGTCTTTGATGCCCCCCCGCAAATGGGTCGACTATTTACCATGGGCAGAATTATGGTATAATACATCATTTCAAACTACCATAGGCATGACTCCATTTAAGGTGGTTTACGGCAGAGATCCTCCTGGCATAATACGAGCAGTCGATGAGGGTGTTTCTCCTCCCGATGTCCAGAGGCAGCTGATCGAACGTGATCATTTACTAAAATACTTGCAGCAACAATTACAGAAGGCACAGCAGCGAATGAAAGTTTTTACTGATAAGAAGAGGATTGAAGTTGCATTTCAACCTGGCGATCTGGTTCTTGTCAAATTGCACCCGTATCGACAGCTTTCTCTACGCTCACAAAGACAACAGAAACTCGGACTGCGCTATTTTGGACCATTTGCTATCGTTGACAAGATTGGCGAGGTGGCTTATCGGTTAAAATTGCCGTCTGACTCCCGTATACACCCGGTATTTCATGTTTCTTTATTAAAGAAATTCTACCATGATGACAACACCTCATATTTTCCTCTGCCACTCTTACTGCTCCAGAAGGTCCCATACTTGTTGATTGGGGACCTGCTTCTCCGTCATCATGGGAGTCTCTCTCTGACTTCCAACAACAGTATCCTACTTTTGACCTTGGGGATAAGGTCAAACTTTATGGGGACGGAAATGTCATGCATGAGGAAGAAGACCCCACAAGGGATGCCGATTTGGAAGAAGACCCTACTAGGGATACTGATGTGGAAGACTCACATGGCAAGCTAGGGACGGATATGGATATTGGGAAAACATGCACGAACGGGTCCTCAGGCTTGGATGAGATCCGCCGTAGCACAAGGATAAGAAAAGCCACGTGGAAGATCAGGGATGGAGGGACAATGATTAAATAGTAACGGCCAAATATGCAGAAAGGGGGGAATGGACGCATCTTCTCTTTGAGCAATATTCTGTCCTTTTCTGACATTTCTGCCCGTTTTTTCCATTCTGGGCAATTGTCGTCTGTTAGCCATTTTCTGATGCTTATTTTCTATCCGTTGCGGTTTTTAAACGTTAGTATTACCGGTGTATTTTAGATTTGGTGCCTACAAGAACCAATATCGGTTGTATTTATTGTTTCAATCGAATATTATCTCAGTGTTTATCAATATTTGAGTTTGAGAATATAACAGTATGTGTATGTAAATGTATGTTTTAATTCATAATCTTATGAGATCGAGATTAACCTTCGGTTACTTCTGTCAGTAGATGCGACGATAGTAAACATCATAAAAAGCAGTCAAAAGTTCATAGAAGATCATTGAAAGGAAAGAAAGCAATAGGAATGCAAAAGGAAAAGTTTAGCTTTCAGAATTTGTTTAAATTTCTTTACAAAAGAAGCTTTGGATTGATGTGAGACTTGTTGCATAGTGGCATAGCGTGTAACCCAGAAATCAAGGCGTGAAAAAGATTTTGAACGAAAGCATGCGATGCCAATGTGGAAAAGATTCTCAAAGGACAAAAGAAGTTGGCATGCATGGATGCCAAAGGAATCTCCAGATATTGATATACAAATCTTTGCCAAGAAATTAAGAAAGATATGAGCAATATTCTCAGAAAACATTCACTTATTATGCTCCTTTGATAACTTGATAAGAGCTCTTACTGCTCACATTTCGCACAACTTAATTTAGTAACTAAATCTTATTTGAGGAAGTTCAAAAGCCACAACTCTACTAACTAAAGCTTATTGAACAACTCAGAATTCCACTGCTTTTCCTCCTTCTAACATTGCTCTTCTTGATGGAGAATCAAAAGCATCATGCTGATCCTCCTTTGTACTCTGACTCCATCAATTTTAATCTTCTCTGATTTAATTAAGGAGTTTTTGGGATGAATAACGGAAAAGAGAGATGAAGGAATCATCCTATTTAGTTTCGTTTTATCCTTTTGACCCCAAGTTATGAACTTATTTAGCTTGTGGAACCCATTTGCAGCGGATCAAATTGCCTTTTTCTTTTTCTTTGAGTTGTTGAGGAGTTTCTGTCAAGGCTTATGTAAGGGTATATGCCAAAGTCATTTGGGGCAGCGGCTAGTTGAAATTTCACCACTTGGTGTCAAAAGCTTCAGTTAATCAAGGAGCTTGATTAATAATGATAAATTATGTAATTAAAATAAAAAGGTTAATTATATTTTTCTCTTTTGAGAAATGTTCAAATTATTCTTTATTTTGAAAATATACATTTTATTTTATTTTTAAATAAAAAAGATATATTATACTGACTTCTTTATAGAATTATGTATTAAATATATATTTGATCAATATAAAAATACTTTTATATTATTTATTTATATAATATAGTGAATACGTACTAGATATAAATTTGGTCAATAAAAAAAGTCAAAATTTCTAAATTTACAATAAATTAAATTTATGCTTTTTTAAACCAAAGTAAATAATAATGAAATTAAAGATTAAATAATATTTTTTTGATAAATTATATTTTGTATAAAAAATTAATATTATTCTTAAAAACATTTTAATCATATTTTAGTTCAAAAAGGTGTGTTTATATTTTCATAATAATTTTTTTTTGTATAATTTAAACATCTTTAAAAAAAAGCTTAATTGAAACCTAAAATAAATTAAACAAGTTTATAATTTTATAAATTTATTTAATATATTATTAATTATTATAAGGTGAAATAGTTGAAGTTTAATATTACTATAACAAACAAAATCAATAAAATAAAGAATTTTTTTTTGGGGCCAAAAATAAAATAAAAAAGGTTCTTTAGGCAAGGCCAACCGCCCAAGGCAAGCATATTTTAACAAAGTCCAAGTCTATCTTCTATCGCGATAGACAGAATGATGTAACTTAGAATGCAACAAAGTTTATTAGGTAGATATATTTATTTAAATATGTTTTTTTACAACATTTAAATATAATTTAATAGCACTTAGTCTCTGTACTTTATTCAATATAGTAATTTAGTTGCTCGTATTTCAATTAAAGTAATGTCATTAATCATGTTTGTTTGTCAGAGATATATTTTTTTAATGTAAATTAAAATAAGAGAAAATTGTCCTCATTCATTTTAATTTTTACTTTCAATTATATTTATAATGTATCTCCTAATTTAGAAAAATAGCAATTGACCTTTTGATGAATTAGTCGATTGTAATAAGCCTCTTATTATTTAAAATTAAAAATTTTAATTATACAAAATTATTAAAATATCATTTTATATGATCTAATATTCTTTTCATCCCCCTTTTAATATCCTCCAAAGAATTTATATTTGATTAATATTTTAAGTTGGAACAAGAATCCATCTATACAAATTGGAAAATTTCGTGGCCTAAAGAAGTTGTTCTTGCAACATTAGGAAGAATTGTTCTAAATCTTAAAGTAAATTATAAAGACTTCTATTGAATTTTTGTGAAATTATATAGGTATATCTTAAGATAAAATATTACTTTACACTTTAGTTGAATTAAAATTTTTCTACCAAAATGCCTTCTATTAAATTTAAATACGTAATTTTTAATTAAAAAGTTTTAAATGAAAGGTATTTAGTTAAAAAAATTAAAATTAAATTAAAATATAAAATAACATTTTATTTTAGAGTAAATTTATATATATTTTATAAAGAAAAAATATTTATATAATTTTAATAAAAATTAAGAAAAATTTTGGTAATCTACTCAATATTTAATTATTCCAGATCTTTTATTGGCCATGCATGGTCTCAAGTGAAAGGTTTTTGATTGAGCTGCATCATCATGGCTCTCTTTGACTTTAATTTCTCTCATTCCTTTTCAAAACGAGGGACTACCATAGAGATGTTTCTGAAGTTGCTCATGAAGGTTCTCTATTTCTCCGTGTTTCGGCGTAATTTTTCATTTGCTTGTTGCAGACTCGTGTGTGTGTGTCCACATGCTTGGTACGAGGGTTTGGTTGGAAAAGATGGAGATGAGGGAAAGAAGAGTATTAAATAATAAGAAGAATATTTTTGTAATTTTATATAATTATATTTTCTTGATTTAAGGATCTGGATACTCAAATTATAAGTTTTTTTAATTTTAAAAATATACATTTTTTTCTCTTAAAACATATGCTATATTTATCTCTCCTACAATAAAAGTTAAGTTACAATTACATTTATTTTAACTAAAATACTTTAATATTTATTACTCTAACAAGTACTAAATATATATTTGACTAATATAAAATATTTAATTTTATAAATTTAACAAATTGTAAAATCATTTGAAAAAAATTATTAAAAAAAGAATATATTCACAAAATAATTTTTCAACTTAACTAATTTATATATAATAATTCAATTTCTAGCTAAAACAATATTTGTATTAAATATATATTAATAAACATAATATTGTTGTAAATTTAATATAGTTTTAGATTAAATTAAATCTATCAGTCTCAACTCAAAAAGAAAAATAATATTGAAATAAAGTTTAAAACATTTTTTTAACAAATTATATTCCTAGTAAAAGAAATCAATTTTATTCTTGTTGATATTTTGGTTTTAGGAAATAAGTATATATTTTTAAAATAAAAAGGAAAGATCATATAATTTGGATATCTTCATAGGAGGGAGAGTAATCGACTCTAAATTTATATTAGAGGATAGAAGCAAAGTTTAGGCATGTAAGCGCAATTTTTCCTTCATATAATATATCCTTTAATTATTAAATTAAGTCATTAAAATAGCAAATTACTCTCTTCTTTTTGGAAATATGTCTAAATTACACAGTTATTCATTCTATTTTAAAAAATTACACTCTCTCCCTTTAATATAAGAAGATGTGCTAAACTAATTTCATAACTTATACTAAAAAGTAAGTTATAATTATATCTATTTTAACAAAAAATGCTATTATTTATATAACATGATAAATATTAAACTATGTTTGACTAATATATTAAAATAATTAAATTTATGGTCTTTAACACAACTTTTTAAAATTTTTTTAACAAGTCATATTTTAAATAAAATAAAATTAATATTATCTTGAGAATATTTTGGTCGTGTATATTATAATTTTGGAAGGATTTGTATATATTTTAATAATAGAAGGGAAAATATTATAATTTAGTCATTTCTCAAATAAAGAGAAAGTAATTTATCCTATTTAAAATATAATTAGATAAGGTAATAACTTAAGTTTTTTTAAGTCACTAAATTTTATTTTTGAGGGATAGATATAAAGATTGAACTCATGACATCCAAATATGTTAATTTTTAAATAATATCACATAAATTTAAATAACATTTATATTTTATTTTCAATTATATGTATTTTTCAAACAATTAGGAGTGCAAGATCGATTTATTCAAATAAGGAAATAAATTATTTTAATATATAAATTAGAGGGACCAAATTAATTAAAGTGCTTTTTTGAGTGAAATAAAAAGATTAAAATTGCAATTAAACCTTATATATAACTAGTTTAATTTTTTTCATAGATACAATAATTTCATAATCATGAACTTATATAATATTTTGTAAGCATCATTACTTCAAAAAAAAAAAAAAAAACACAACGTTGATAGTCACCCAAAAAAAAGAAGGGAAAAACACAATGTTGATAGGAATTGTTGTATACAAGAATTTCATAATCATGAACCAATATCATATTTTGTAAGCATCATTACTTCAAATAAAAAACACATCGTTGATAGTCACTGGAAAAAAAAAAACACAATGTTTATAGGAATTGTTTGTATCTATGACTTCCTGTAAGGGATAGGAGACGGGGCCTTTCTCCTCTGCTATTGCTATCTCGACCAAAATCACTAACAAACCTTAAAATCATTACCACTCTGGCATTATGTTCTTCGGATTTGAGACTGAACAGCCAAAGTATGATGGGGTGCATTTGGTTGTAAGAATTAGATGAAATGAAAAAAAAAAAAAAGAAAATGATAGAAAGAAATAAAAAAGAATATTATGATGCATAAAATGTGTTTGATATATCAAATAAAAGAATAAAAATATTATCATATTTTTTATTTGGTTAGATGTAAATAAAGAGAAAATAATTATAAAAAATCAAAATATCTTTAATAAATAAATAATAATAAAAATATGTAATTTTTAATATTATCCTTGCAACTATAAAGCTCATTCTAATTCTAATGTATAGTTATACTTTCTTTTTTAAAATGGGATAATTTTGATTTTCAAGAAATTAAGCTTTCCATGAAAATTTTATTATTAATTTTCTTACAACCAAACACTCTGCACTATTGGAATATGGTCTGATTTTTCATTCCTTGAGTGGTATTCTCACAACCAAATGTAGCCAATAGCATTTAGTATAAAATGAGAAAATAAATAACAATAATAACTGGATTTTATGTTAACTTAAACTTTCGGCAATATTTAATAGGAGTGAATCTTGGAGCAATTTCATAAAAAATATATTTTTAAAATTTTTATTATCAAATTTTTATAAAAATAAAACAAATAAATATTTTTTTAAAGAAAAATTATATTTTTTCTAAATTTTATTAAAATTACATAAATAGTTTCATTGTTTTTAAATTATATATTTCTTTTTGTCAAATCAAAAGTTGTAGTGTATTTTAATTCAATTAACTAAAAAACTTTTCTCTAAATTTGCTAAAATTATGTGAGGATTCAAAATATTCACTCCCTTCTTTAAAACCAAAAATTGCATTACATTTTACTTAAACCAATGGTGGGTTCCACCCAAATTTAGTAGGTCCCACTATTAAAAAGAAAAGAAAAAATTATTACATCAACTATAATTTATAAAACTTTATTTTTATAACGATATATTGATTTTAAAATTTTATCATTGAGTTAAATGCATATTCAGTAGCCCATTCAAGTCCCCAGCATGCGTGGGTGGGTCGCACAGATCGAAAATGGTGCCCAAAAGCATGAGGTAGCCGTTGAGAGTTTCCACACAGACCACCAACACGCTCCCATTCCCATTCCCATTGGCTTATAGCACCAACCGAAGCGTAGGACTTCGCATTCACTACTCACAGTACTGACCCATTTCTTTCTACTGGCAGAAATGGTTGGATTTCCAGAACTTTCCGATACCGACGACTCGGCCATCGACGAAATCATCTCCCAAGCACAAGATGCCTGCGTTTTGGAGCAAGTTTCCGCCATTAATTGCTCTGGCTTCTCCGATTCCGTCCTCCCTACGGACCTTGAATCCCGATTCCGCAAACTCAAATCGTTTCCACTTACTAAATCGAAGCAGAATCTAGAGACCTTGGACTATTCAGTGAAGGGCAAAGCAGAATCCAATTCTTTATCTAATGAGCAAACTCCTCAATTTTCACTCTCCAAGGAGAATAAATTGGCTTTGGATGGGAAGTTACGATCTGGGTCGTCGGATTCGTTGGATATTTCGAAGGATGGAAGAGTGGAATTCTCCCCACTGAAAGAGAATTTACATAGGAAAAAGGACCTGAAAGCGAAATCTAAGCCCGACTCTGTTTCTTCACCTTCTGATTCTTCCAATTCTTCGGAAGAAAGCTCAATGTCTTCGCTGTTCAAACAAAAACTGAATGAAAATAAGGGTTCAAAACAAAAATCAAAAGCTGGGTCACTGTCTTCTCCCCAGAGCTCTTCAAATTCGCTGATGGATGGTTCACCATCCCCCCTCGAAAGGCAGGTTGTTTCTGGTGTTCTCCGAAGAAGGATACTAAGAAGAAAAGCAAGGAAAATTGGGATTCGTCAAATGTTCTTGGCTTGGATAAAAATGATGAATATTTGTCGGATATAGGTAGTTTCTCGAGTAAGCACCAACAAAAAATGCTGAAGAAGGCTATTAAAGAAGAACAGAAGATAAGCCGCGAGGCTGAGAAAATCGTCCAGTGGGCTAAGCAGGCATCTGCGAGGATGAGTGCTTCGGGCATCGAGGATGATCTGAGTGATGATTAGGGTACAGATAAGTATATCTTGGGTCCTTCTTGTTGTTTCTTCTTATCATTTTACTCTTCATAACAAATAAAATTATTATAAGGTTTTTCTAATTGTTTGGAAAGAAAGAAAGCGGATCTATCATACTGGCTTGTTCTTCTATACATACATACATACATACATATATTAGCTATTAAATTTGTTAAATAGAGGTTGATGCTTGTCTTGTTTATATTCTTTTATGTACTAGGGAGTTTTGGCAATTTTATTTTGAGATGGTGATCATAGTGTTTTTATTATGCTTAGTCTTTGTTGTAGCATCACAATGTTTTACAGTATATTGCAGATTTGCGGTAAGAGTGTAAGCAGTTTTATATTCTAAACCCGAATTTGATCTATTTCCATCACTTTGTTATCTTCTCGTTTTGTTTTGCTAAATTTGATGTTTGTTTTGGCACTCATCTTATATAAATTGGGTTACGGTAAATGATGAGGGCAGTATAAGTCATCAACTTTTGACTCTGTTTTGCTGTTGAAACTATA
Source organism: Erythrophleum ivorense (assembly GCA_026724425.1). Taxonomy (NCBI): domain Eukaryota; kingdom Viridiplantae; phylum Streptophyta; class Magnoliopsida; order Fabales; family Fabaceae; genus Erythrophleum; species Erythrophleum ivorense. The sequence continues at coordinate 229,556 of JAIUCV010000462.1, read as the reverse complement.
TGTAATTATGAGCATCAAGCAATTTTCCATTATTAACAAGTGTATAATTGCATAGAACCATTGCTTAAACCAACATTCAATTATTATTATTATTTTTTAAAAACTTACCTTCAACCTATTCGGCAAGGCACCTTGATAATAATGGTTGGATGATCCTAATTTGGGTGGAGCCAAAATCGCAAAAAAATAAGAATATTTCGGTGCTACTCCGTGTAAAGTTCATTAATATTAAATCAAGAAGTCATCCTAGAACCTACGTCCTTTCCTCTGAAAGTTTTTGTTACTACATCAATATACTATCATTTGATTGTCAATACCTCCAAAATGCTACCATCATTATAGGTATTTCATAGTTCATACTGATTTCTGGAAAATTTTATATGGACATAGCTCGGTTCATGCATTTTTGTTAGATCCCTCACAGAGAGATATTTTGATCGAGCATTATAGGCACTAGTCAGGGACAGATCTAGCATTAAATTATTGGAGGTGAAAATTGAAAAAAGTTGACATGCTCATACATATATAAAAATGAGTATTGGTATAATAATTGACTACACTAGCGGTACCTAAGGTAGGTCCTCTTTGGTGGGTTAATAACCACTATATCTATTCCACTTTCCTTTGCTATCCTCCATGCCCCTCTCTCTCTCTGCTATAGCCTTTGAATATCCATACATAGCTACATTTTGATTAGAGATTCATCAAAATGGAATATAAACGAAAATTTGTTGATATAGGGGCATCAAGTGTTGTTACATTGTGGAATTTGCAGTACTTTGGACCACTCCAATATGACTCATTAAGAGGAGACTTGTTGAACATTGCTATGGTATTTTATGGAAGAGCAAGAAGAGGTGAACACCCCACGTTTCACATATGCTTTTATGCAGGAGTTAAGCCCATTTACGGTGCCTTCTATGGTTGGATCCATTAAAGTTGTCTGCTACATTTTTTCAAAATTTTAACAATGCATGTATATTTATGCTGTCAGAATACAAGAACAAAATGTGTCAGTTAATTAAGATATATTAATGCATGGAAGGGGAAAAAAATGATATTGACGTTTGTAAGGTTCCATTGAATCTCAGCTCCTTTTTTTTTTTATGATATTAGAAGCCATGTTGTGACTTTTCAACGAGAAGGTTAGAGTGCTCCAACTGATTGTAGAGGAAGATCAGTGAAAGCTGGGATATAATTACTAGGTAGAGTACAAAATACAAACTTCTCTACATCCCTGTACAAAAACTCCTAACGCAGATGTGAGAGGATTTGAGCTTGGCTACACCAGTGCACTAAGCTTCTACCAATGGTTGGTTGGTTTTTTTTTTTTTGAGGGGGGGTGTTTGGAGCCGTCAGTGGCAGTAGTTACAGTTTTTTGGTATGTACACATACATACGGTCTTGTAATTTCAGTTTTTTAGCTTAATCTTGTAATTTTAAATAAAAAAATTTGTTAAAGTGGAGATATCATTTTTTCCCCTCGGCTCTTGAAATCAAATAATTATCATTGTCTTTTGATGTCTTATCCATGAGTTTCTATGCGTGCTACATAACCTTCAAAAATTTGCATAGGTTCCAAATGATCAGATATGCGTTGTCCATCGATTCTTTTTATGTTGAAAATGGGGCTCATACCCGAGGGAGCAAGTCTCCCTGTTGTCCTTGCACTTGTCATTGATCTTTTTTTTTTTTTTTCCGGGGTCCAAGGCAGGGATAGTGTACACTATATGGTGGATAGATCGAGACTTATGCCCAAAAAACCTTTTTTTTTTAAAAAATATTTTTTATGATTGAGATTCCCCTTTTGAAGAGGTTGCTTCTTTTGTTGTCTCTCATTTGTGGTCAACAGAAAAAAAAAAAAACATTAATTGATAGTTGATTGAATAAGAAAGAAAATGCTTCATTCAGCTGAACAAGTGTTCATAACTACCCAGACAACAAATGATAAAATCTTTTTGTGATTTTAATGATGTCTGGATAATTTCACTCTGCATGATCTTCTGGTTTTCCCATGTTTCAGGCAACGAATCACCATATAGGTAAATGTGAAGTATGAAAATAATTTTTTTGTTTTGAAGTATGAATTTTTTTTTGAGGTTATAAATTTGAAGTATGAAAATAAAAAGTATATTTGTGAGGAGAACATTTTTAATTATGAGAAAAAATAATATTTTGAAAATTTTAATTGTACAATATGGTTAAAATTTTTATAGTATAATTTTTTTTACAATTAAAATTTTCTACCTTCCAAGTATACTTTTTATCTTTATACTTCAAATTTATAACCTCACAAGAAGAAAATAAAAAAAAGCCAAAAGGCATCACTGCATCTTCAATTGCTAGATCCGTTCTCGTAACTTTGGGATGACTATTTTTTGAACTCGAAAATATAGTGTACTCTAGTTGTGATGTAATAATTCTTAATTAAATAATAATATCATATTAAATATTTTATATTTAATTGTTTAAAATATTAACTTATTTAATAATGAGTAACTCTTGATAAGCCAATTTGATTTTTGTGCAATTAAGTATAATTATAGTCATAAATCTAATAAAATAAACAAAATATAATTCAATATTTGGTAATGTTTAATAATAATTATGTAATAATTAAGGTACATAGGATTTTTGGGTTTCTAGTATCATAACTTATAATTTTGAATGGTGCATGATAACTCGTTAATCTCAAAATATAATAGTTTTTAAACAAAAGTTAAGTAATTAACCATCTGAATGTGAAATCAATCAAATAATGAAAGGGAAAATAAATTACTTATTGCGATAATCATATATACTCTTAACAGCCTTTTGAGGGATGCAGTGTATAGTAGTGCTTTAAATTCCTAATTTATAGCCTTCTCAAAATAAAAATACAAAATACAAAATAAATAAAAATAAAAATCCTAATTGCAGCAGATGCATCTTTCCACAGTAACTCAAATGGGAAACCCGTCGAATGTGACATCGTGATTGATTAATTGGATATTTAAGATACTAGACCCATGATATTCCCACATGGGCGACTGTTGAATGAAAATAATACACATATCGCCATAATTAATTGAATGGGATATGGAAGTCATTAGTTATTACGAAAAAAAGGGTTAGAGAATTTGTATTTCAAAGTCATTAGCAACAAATAATTTTATTTATTATTTCAGCTTCGAATATATAAGAACGAGAAAATTTAAACTTAAGACCGTCCATAAACTGCTCAACATATATTGTACCAATAGATCAATTAGTACTGTAATTTTTGTATAAGTTTCTAAATTCAAATATTTGTAATATATATTATGTTTATTATACCTGCAACTTTTCAGATACTGATGAATCACTGTTCATTCTACCAAATTTTCCGTTTCAAAGACTTGTGGTTGACAAAAGCGAACCAATCTAAACAGTTATGGGAATAAAAGAGTAATGTAAAGATTATGAATACTCATCAATGAAAATCACAAAAGAAGCAAGACTATGACTCACCAAATTAACATCAAGATTTGTAACGTTTTAATTTGATGCGAAGCTCAAGCACTTTCACCCTTGAGTTTCCAATTTTGATCACATTCACACCTTAGTTATAGCCTAAGTTACAGGACTCCCTTCTTTCCATAAATTCAGAAACAGCAATACTTTCTTTTTATCTACTTCCTTCAACCATGGCATTCACCACCAAACCCCAACTTCTTTACTCTGCTTTGTCCCTTATAATCATCCTTCATCTTCTTATTCTCTGTCCTTTGAAATCCACTGCTAATATTGGGTTCACAGTTTATCTCATACCTCGTGATTCCCCTTTATCTCCTTTCTACAATCCCTCAAAGACCCATTTCAATCGCTTAAACGATGCTTTTCAACGCTCAATGAAGCGTATCCATCATTTCAAGTCAATACTTTCAACACCAGAAAGCAAAATCCAGACCCAGATAATACCAGGTGGTGGAGAATTCCTCATGAACATATCAATAGGAAGCCCACCTATTGAGGTTCTTGGAATAGCAGATACTGGAAGTGACCTCACATGGACACAGTGCTTGCCATGCAGAGAATGTTTCCACCAAAAGCTTCCCATCTTTAATCCTCGACATTCCTCAACATACCGAAAAGTTCCATGCCAATCTAGTTCTTGTAGTGCACTAGAAAAAGCCACATGCAGGGTAAGTGACCAAAACACCTGTGAGTACAGTTATTCTTATGGGGATGGCTCCCACACTTCCGGGGATCTTTCCTCTGAAACATTCAGGATTGGCATCGAAAACCCAGTGTCCCTTCGAAAGATCGTGTTCGGGTGTGGACATGACACTGGTGGGACATTTGATGAGTCCCAGTCTGGCATTATAGGCCTAGGAGGTGGAAAACTCTCGTTTATTTCTCAATTGGATGAGTCTGTGGGCAAAAAATTCTCGTATTGTTTAGTACCCTCGACCACCTCAAATGTGTCCAGCAAAATAAGATTTGGTAACGATGCTGTGGTGTCTGCTTCTGGTGCTGTCACCACTCCTTTGGTAGCAAAAAGCCCTGACACTTTCTACTACCTTACATTGGAAGGCATAAGTGTAGGAAACAAGAGAATTGCATATAAAGGTTCAACAACTCTAGTTCCTGCAGATGCTGCTAATAATAATGAGGGTAATATTATTATTGATTCAGGGACAACCTTAACTCTTTTGCCATTTGAGTTCTTTGATGATTTGGTGATGGCTGTGGTGAAAGCTGTTAAAGGTGTCAAGGTGGATGACCCAAACGGTGTTTTTAATCTTTGCTATAAATCTGTTGGGGAGAATCTTAAGTTCCCTCTTCTGACAGCACATTTCAATGGGGGTGATGTGAAGTTGCAGCCATTGAATACGTTTATTAGGGTGGCTGATGATGTGGTATGTTTATCAATGATTGGAACCAGTGATCTTCCTATATATGGGAACTTGGCTCAGATGAATTTCTTGGTAGGATTTGACCTGGAGGCCAGTACGGTGTCGTTTTTACCAACGGATTGCACAAAACAGTAGTTTATGTTGAATGGATTTATGTGAATGATTAGAGATTATATGTAGATTCGCTGAAAAATTTGCTAAATAAAAAGGTTGTCTTTTATATGTGTTCTCTGTATGTCTGTACTGTAGCCTTTTCCTTTTTCTGTTAAAGGAAAACCATTAGTGTCCTTTCTCAAAGCACAAATTTAAGCTATTCATTTAAGTTATATAGTACAAAAATCCAACAAAACCAAGAAGCCAAACACAATTTTTATCTTTGCATTAATTTTCGTTATATTATAATTAAAATTAAAATATATCTGCTTTTTTTAGTTATTAGGTCCAAATTTATGTTTCATTGCGCTAGACAGAGAATTGTAACTAAATACAACAAAGTTTATTACAATTAGGTACATATATTTATTTAAGTATTTTTTCTTTGTTTAACATTTAAATATAAGTATTTAATTCAATAGAGTAATTTAGCTTCTCTTATTTAAATTACAGTAATGTTATTCCTCATGTTTGTTTGTTAAAGATTTAGTTCTTAATTAAAATAAGGTAAAATAATCTTCACTCGCCGTAGTTTTTACCCTCAATTATAATTTTTTTAACTAAAATATTGATGTATTAGTTCGATTACAATAAGTCTTTTATTATTTAAAATTAAAAAGATTTAACTATGATCATTTTCTATTATCTAATGTTCTTTTTGTCCTCCTCTAAATCTTCTCAAACCACTTTGTATTTGATTAATAGTTGAAATAGGGGTATCTCATCTAGACAAATTGAAACTTTTCACACCCTAAAGAAGTTGGCTACACCATTAAGAGGAATCGTGCAAAACTTACAATATTGTTGATAATATACCTTCTTTACAACAAAGCTCTGATACTAATATTATTACAGTGGTGCAAATTTAGTGGTTTTCTATTGCAAAAGAAACGGTTGTTCTCTTGTTCTAGATCCCTTCCCTACGTAACATATACATGCATTTATATCGGGGAATGTCCAAATGAGACAATATCAACTATTCCTTATGTCATCCCTTCTTATACGTAATCAATCGTTTACGTGGTACCTTGTGTGATGACTCATCATGGCTACTAAAGAGGTTAAGTATCCAATTTTCAGACAAAAAGTGTACACGTGCAGAAGTTTTTTTATGTCATATATTTGTTTGGGACAGATATTTCTGCCGCTTTGTGCAAAATGAAATCAGTTGCTGAGAGAATTCTTTTTTACTAACATAGAGTAGTCTATTAACAACTTCATTAAGGCTTATAAATACATGTAAGATGTGTGTAAAATACCTTTTTTCTCTGTTACCTTGAGATTTATACTGTCTCGTAGTAGACAACCTTCATAGCTTAAATTCCAAAAACTTTTTGTTGCAAAATCATCCAAAGTAAATTGATTTAAAATAAATTGACATTTTTCATGTTTAACAAGATCATTTTCTTCTGACTCTCCTAAATTCTAAATTTGATAAAGTTAAAAAAAAAAAAATCTTTCTCTAACTCTTTGGCCTATAGTGCTGAAAATATAGAAAACATAATAATGTATAAATCTATCATTTTTATGATAGAATATAGCACAGTTTTAATTAAATATGAAAAATCTCTGAGTTGTTCTCAAGTTAGTTTTGAAATATAATTTTTTCAACAATTCTTCACTCAATATCTAATATATTTCATTGGTCATGATTCAAAAAAATACGTAACTTAGGAATATCATACCTAGAAATAATAATTTGTAAAATATTTTATTTAAACCTTTCACTGAGCCTTCTCTCATAATTTGAGCACATATATCTTATGCTAAAATCTTCTTGAGTTATTCAAAAAGATAAATTCTTATAACCTTTTTAAATACATGATTTTCCTTTTTTTTCCCAAAAGATTAATCAAATTCATAGTGGATTCAATATTCTCAAAATTTGTATAACCATAATAATTTTTTAATAATAGTTTTCAAAATAAAAATTTTCCATTATTTTTCTTTTTGATATTTTCCAAAAATCTTTGACGTAAGGACTGTTAGGTTTTTTCTGAGCTATTTCTTTCCTTCAATATGGCTCTTCCATACTCCATTAATATATTTATAAATAAGGAAGTAATCCAAGATTATAAAAATCTGGGACTAGTTTTGTAACTCTCCTTATGTTTCATATTTATTTTACCCAATTATTTATATTAATTGCTTTGTTTTTGGTATAAGCAGAAGCTAACTCATCATCTTATCGGGTAAAAATAAGGAAAAGTCACACAACTATTACTAGATAACCTCAAAATATTTTCAAGAAGTGGGACCTATTAGCCCACTTTTGTAGAGATGTTTAGTCATCCATCAAAGTTCACAAAATATTATTACAATTAGTCACATGGAGCGACCATATATATAAGACATGGGTCGTATGCATAAGCCATTAATAAATTCATCATACAACTTATGAGTTGGTAACCATATGGCATGATCATCAATATCAAATATTAACGTCAGTGGCTAAATCAAAAAGCAAAATCATGAATCCTACAACTCATCATACAAACTTAGCTTGTCATACATCTAACTTGTACATAAGTCATGAGAATAATGACTGCATATTAGAGCGTCCCCTAAGGTAGATCTACAATGTAAAGTAATCAATGACCATCTCTTATAAAGATTCTTATTCTAGCAGAGAACCCTGTCTAGACCATCTCATATAAAGACTTTTTTCCTAATAAAGAATCCTGTTTATACCCAAGGAGATCATCCCTTATAAGGATTGTTATCCCACTAGATAACCTTATCTCTTAAGTCAATGATGCATTAAAGCATCTTCATTTCTATAACCCTTACATAAATGAAAAACCTACTAAATTCCATGCTTAAAGGGCTCACAAATATCACCTATCTTAATCAGATTTATTATTCAAGTACTTTAATAAAAGTTTTGTAACATACATGCATAGGAAGCAAACAAGAAAAATAAAGTAAAAAAAGAAGAAGAGTAGTTTAATAATTCTAATGGAACATTTCATTAGTTTACCATATCTTTTAGTGTTTTTTTTGTGTTTTTTGTATCTTAAGGTCTTTTCATGATGACAATTCCAGGTTATCTAGGTTTGTCATATCATAGTCATTGATATTCCAAGAATTGGTCATCCATACATGGGAATCATTTGGAGTTTGGTCTTTCATTTATGGGAATCATGGTATATGAAAGGATACAGTCATCCATGCATTGATACAATCTAAAGTGAAGTCTTCTATGCATGAGGTTCAATCACACCATCTACCATAGGGGATTGATATTAAGAATTAAGCTTTTAATTGTATTTAGGGTTTTAAATGATCAACATAAATAACTCGAATGCATGTCATGTAATTAAGTTTTATGTGCGGGAATTTCAAGTTATGAAAGATCTATATATGCCTATAATATCCCATTAACCTTATTTCATATGTAGGCTGTAATAACCTTATTTCTTAATTAATCTAACCAAGCATAATTATACTCTTAATCACTAGTACTAAGGTCTAATACGAATAATAATTTAGTAACAAGTGGAAATATGAAGAAATTTGAACCTTTTAATAATTAATGATTACCATTCTAATAAGTAGGAAGATTTGAATTTATAAGAAATTTAAATCCTCACTTAAGACTTTCAACTCATTTTTAAATGGTTCTAGAAGCACAAAACTCCAATATGTTGGTTTACAAGTGATTACTCTTCATTATTATAGTGGAAACTAAGATTTAATGGTTAAAATGGGGGTTGGGGACTTAGATTGTGACTTGGAAGGACTTAGTTGTAACTAAGTTGGCTACTGTGACTCTTGAAAGCATCAGAATACACCCAAGCCATGACCCATACACTTCCCACCATGATTTAACTCAATTCTGTGACCTTGGAACTAGAAATTTAAACTTGCGCCATAACTTAAAGATCCCGTGCTATGACTTCACTCGATATTGGAACCAATTCCTCTAGAAAAATTGATCCTTGTTGTGGTATAAACTACCCACATTGCGATGAGGTGCCCTTGGGCCTCATTGTACACAAAATTCACAAGTCTTGCCATGATGAGGCTACCTAGTGCTGTGGTGAGCTTACATATTGCAACCCCACTAGGCAAAAATCTTGGCATGTGTTGTGGTGAAGCATGTTGTGTAGCAGCAAGGCTAGGTTTTGTAACACTCTTAGACTAAGATTTTTAGCTTGTGTCATGGCAAAACACTGTGTTATGGTGATATTTGGTTCTATAACCCTTTTGTCCATGACTTATGAGGTTTGACTATGACTTAGGCTCTTCTTGATTCCTCACACATAAATGCACGTCTTAACTACAAAGGCATTTCTTTTAGTTAAATTCTAGGGTCCCTCTATGGTTGTAAAGCATGGTTTTAATGTTATAAAATCTCCTATATACCTTAGCTTACTAACTTTCATCATTTATGGACTTAAGGATTGACTAAACCAATTAACCTCACAATATATTAGTAATTCACTCATTATGACCACAAAAGTGTAACTATAGCCACTAGTGACAATATCAAAATATGCAATTCCCTATCAACTGACCTTAGACCACTTTGGACAATTTTCAATAGACCAAATAAACTTGTTCTTGTCCTCAAATTGCTAAAGTATCCTCAAGTATAAAATATGGTTATGACACACCTCAAATCCACACACAAGGCATAGATAATAGCTAGAACTTTCATACATTAGAATTTTGGCTAAACATTCATATAATAACATAACCTCATTCATAGATTAACAATTCAAACTTCATACATTCATAGCAATCCATCTTTGATCAATATTAGATAAATACATCAGATTCTATGTAAATTAAAATCTAGCTTCCTAATGGTTACATCCTTGGTTACAAAACATCAAAATACATATACTTGGCAAAATGAATGCCTTATGATGCTATACAAGTTAGATTACAAAAAGAATAGCATCTACATTAAGTTAAAATTGTCCAAGTATAGAAAACTTACACAAGGCTTAAATCTAGGGGTGGTTATCCACTTACTTCCCTTTTTCTTTAGCTGAGGAACTTTTACTTGAAATTGTTAGCTCATGAAACATGGTCAAATGTGAATCTTAGTAACAAAAAAAAATTCCATGCATATGTGAAAAATAATCAACATAGATGCTATTTATACAGAAAAGTACTAAAAGCATTAATATAATTAGTAAATGAACTAGTTAGACTACCAAAAACTATTATCCCATAATAGCAATCATATACAACATGTTAATAGCAAAAAATAGAAGGAAAGGTCGATCCATGGAGCCAACTCCCCATTGAGTATGCTCACAGTTCGATGCATTCCATTGAGTCTAATCACAGCTCAATGTATAATCATAGCATAATGCATAGGTGACAACATGATTACAGCTCTACCAAAGAGACACTTACAATCTAAAACAAATCAAGTAGCCAACCTATTATTAGCATAAAAAACATGGATATATGTAGCGAATATTATATTAAAATATACATATACACGGAATTAGAAATCCCCGGTTACTTCATTTAGTGGTGTCAGTTTTTCTTAGAAGCCAAGATCGATTGCCAACTCTTTAGAGGTCCTAAATTACCAAAACTAAACTTTTAGTTATCATCCATGATAAGAATAAGCTACTCATTCATCCCTAGCATCAAGAACTACCTAAGAATCACTTGCGTAGTTTCCAATGAATTTTAAATTTGGACTTAAGTGTTCCAACACTAGAAATTATAATGTCCCACTCCAAATTCTTTGTATTTTCGCACAAAATCAAAACCCAATATCAAAAGTCAGTCACTAAGGCCAATTTCTAGCATATAACACATTAAAATGGAGGGAAAAATACTTACTCAATAGTCTTTCTAGTCTCAGCCTTCGAAAATCATGCAAGGAAACAACCAAACACTCACTTTTAGATTTTGAGTTAAGATGAAAATTCACTAAATAAAAAACTAATCAGACCAAAATATAGAGGCAGATGAGATGATGAACTTTTATATAACCACCCTGGCCAAATCTCCCTCTAAGAATGTAAATTGAAGTCAAAATGCTAAAAAACCCTAGGCTTCCTCTTATGGTGTGAAAATGCACTTGTGTTCTACAACCAACACATACTTTAGCACATAAAATAATAAATGACATCCTACTCTTAGGGTTTTAAAGAAAATGGGTTGGTCTAATGGGCCTTTTATCTAAGTGGTCAAATGTTTCCTAAGTGTTGGGCCAAAGTTAGATAAGCCCAAATACATTAGGTCTCTATAAAACAAAAATTGAGCCTCTACAGTTTATCATTGACATATTTAAATTAGTCATAAGGCCTAAATTAAATCTTCAACCTAATTAAATTCAAATCTACAATAATATTTTATTTTTCATCAAAATTGCCAAATAATAATTATTTACCTCAAAATGCCTCAAATAATCATTTTCCTTGAAACTTATATTTTTTATAATTTTCCTTAAATTTCTCATAATAATTCCTTAATTCTTTATAATTACTCCTAATTAATTTGGGGGTGTCATATTTTCCCTCTTTTTAGGAATTTTGTCCTTAAAATGAGATGTACCTTACTTAAAGAGCATTGGATAGTCTTTCTTCATTACTTCCTTTGCTCCCAAGTTGCTTTATCAGGAGTTAGTCTTTTCCATACCACTTTTATCAGAATGATGTTCTTATTATGCAATTGTTTGAATTTTGAGTCCATTATCCTTTTCGGCTCAACCACATAAGACAAGTCATTTTACAGGTGCATATTCTTATGCTTAATGACATGTGAAGGGTTGGGATACATCATGCAACTGGCCCAAATTTTGAGGTAAAGCCACTCTATAGGCCATGGGTCTTATCTGTTCAAAGATTTGAGAGGGACAAAGATAATGAGACTCTGCTTTCTTGACTTAATAGAATGCTAGGCCTTAAGGGACACATGGTCTTCCGCTTCAAATTCTAAGAGTTTTCTTCTCTTATCCACATAACTTTTCTACCTAGACTGAGTAGCTAGTAATTTCTTTGTAATAAGTTCAATTTGATAGGTGGTTTGTTCCATTATATCTGGTCCTAAGAGGCTTCTCTCCCTAGAGTCTACCTAATACAAGGGTGATATGCATTTTCTCCCATAAAGTGCCTCAAATAGTGCCATCTGAATACTAGAATGACAACTATTATTGTAGGTAAACTCAACTAATGACAAGTACACATCCTAATTTGTCTTTAACTTTATCACACTAGCTTTAAATATATCCTCAAGTGTTTGAATAGTCCTTTCAGTCTGTCCATTTGACTGTGGATGATAGGCAGTGCTAAATTTAAAACTGGTGCCTAAGGCTTCTTGTAAAGACTACCAAAATTTTGATGTGAACTTAGGGTCTTTATCTGACACAATGCTGTTAGGGACACCGTGCAACTTCACAATCTCTTGGACATAAAATTATGCTGGTGTATCTAGAGGATAAGTGGCTTTAATAGGTAGAAAGTGGCTAGACTTTGTTAGCTTATCCACGATCACCTAAACAACATCATAACCTAAGGATGTCCTAGGCAAACCTATCATAAAATCTATGGATATACTATCCCATTTTCATTCTAGAATCTTTAAAGGGTGTAACATCCTCGTGAGTTTTTATTGTTTAATCTTAACCTTCTGACAAACTAGACACTTAGCGACAAATTCTGCTATATCCAACTTTATTCCAGGCCACCAAAAACTTCTTTTAAAGTCTCTCTATATCTTAGTAATGCCTGGATAAATGGTGTATGTAACACCATAATTTCTAGCTCATCTCATGATATTCATATGCTTCACATCATCAATTCCATGAGAGTGTAAAGAAAAAGGGAATAAAAATAATGAATATTTTCATGTTGCGTCGTATTTAAAAATTTTATTCGGTGTCATGTGTACTGTGTGAGCTCATATCATACATTCCCATATTTAATTACATGTATACAACTCATTTGGATCATAAAATGTGGTCCATAACTCATGAAACTCAAAAGAAAGCTCAAAATACTCATGTATATTTTCGGCCAGAATTTGGCTCTTTTCTGTCCAAATTTTAAAAATTCATAACTAATTCTAAAAAAATTAAAATCATGCATTCTTAGCCATTATGGAAAGCTACGGATGTCTACTTCATACTAAAAATATGTCCAGACCATAACATTAATCATAGAGAATGTTTGATATCTAAAAAGGTCCAGAAGTCAAGCTACTCACTGGTGCTGTCACAAATTTCTATAGCAAACTTAAAAAATATCTAATTAATTCCAAAAAAATTGAATCTGTGTAAATGATACCAATCTAGAAAGCTATAGATGTTAACTAGAGGGAAAAAAATAATTTCAAACCAGCTCAGGCAGCCCAGACCTTGGAATTCAATGAGGTCGGATAAAACTCCTGATACTGGATAGATTGTTTAAAATTCATATCTCCCTCTCTAGACCTCCAAATGATGTGCTTTTAGTTGGCACAAGTCACTGTGAATATCTAGTTGCTCTGTATAAAATTTTATGGCAATTAGACATCATTTGAGTTATGTGTGACAGATTTCATTTTCGGACCAGATGAATAGTGTAGCAGACCAAAACCAAAAAAATTGCCAACTTTGGAAAATTTTCAAATATTCTGTAGACCTTCAAAAATTATGTTCTTTAGCTTCCCAAAAGGCTCTCAATAAGCTTTAATTTCATGCTAAATGTTAGATTACAAAAAGCTCATTTGGCCAAAAAGGGACGTAAGGTTCTATTATAGTTAATTTTGGCCCCATATGAGGTACCAAAGTAACCAAATGGCTTTTCTTAGGGTTTGGTGCCTTTTGGGCAAGTCTAAAAGTATGATTAAGACTTGTTAAGCTACCTAAATGGTCCCAAAATCCATGCATCTCATTTTGGCCATTTCATCCACACATATGTACATTTCTACAAAGCCATTCATGAAGTTGCATTTCCATAATATACTCAATTTACATTCCATCATTCACATAACACATTTTTTCATATCTACATCATATAATATCATAATTACATATTTCCCAAGGGTTATAGACCATTTACAACAATAATATACATCATTAAGCATCATTATGATTTAAAAGGGCAAAAACTAGGCATATTGGTGTCAAGCTCTCTTCCTCAAGGTGATTGGCTTCCATTACCTTGTCCATTTGGTCCACCTAGCATATTAGATCATTGGAGAGGAGGGGATGAGATTCAAAGAATCCCAATAACTCATCTCCCATTCAATCACACATAACTTATGTAAAGCAAGTCTTGAAAATGCATGCATGAATAAAATGGAAGTCATGAATATTCAAGAAGCAAGCTTGGCATGTGAATAAGTCATACAAGACATTCAAGAGCTTATCAAGTGGATGGATTGGCCTCACCCTTTTCTTCATGGATTTTGGACTTGTCTCATTCATTCTTTAAGAGATTCTTAGACTCAACCATATTTTTGGGAGCCCACTTTGCTTTGTCTTAACCAATCTTAAGGGTTCTTGGCTCATCTTCACAATGGTTAAGAGTTCTTGGCCTCTCCACCCTCAAGTAAACTCATACAAATATCATAACATTATTTAAAAACATAATATGTCATAATGAAATCATGGCATATAAAATCATGCTAGTATGCTTTTCATGGCTTAAAAATACACATACACACATTTTAAGACAAACTAAACACATATCCAGGTATGAAAGAAGGTGAAAAGATCTACCTTGCACACAATCACACACTTTCCCTTTTGAAATTCCCTCTCTTGCTTCGGCCACATATACATAAATTTGTGGAAATGCTTTCTCTTGGCCTAGACACAATTTATGGAAGCCAATTAGGTTCATGAAATAATTTCTAAGGTTATACAACTTGCTTAGACACTAGGTTATTCTATAAACCCCATTATGGTCCATAAATGCATTTAATGAAGCAACACCAAATAAATTATAGGCTCCATTCTTTCCTTTTAAATATGATTCTTGGCTCCTTTTAAGCCTCTTGGAGTCATCACACAATTAAAACAAAGAGCCTAACAACATGTTGCTTCTTTAGGTCATAATATGGAACTTAAAGCACCAATTCACTTTCTATGAGTTCTAAATTTTTTTCAAGATCTCCTCTCATATTCATTCATCATATATGACTTAAGAATGAGTTTAGAAAAATTTAAAACTTTCCCTAGCTATCCCATCCATGCTTGGCTAAGACTATGGAGCTTATTGGTCTCCATGGATTTTGCTTGGTTTTCTTGAAGGAGGAAGCATATGGGGAGCAACTTAGGGATATTAGGAGCTCATTTAAATTCTTAATTAGATCTAGGAATTATCATACAAAATCAGATTTTACAAGGTGCACACAAAACCCTAGAAATTGCATCTTGAAATCTAATAGTTTTTTGTTAATTCCCTTTACATATTCTTAATCTCCACACCCTTTTTCTTTAGATTCATCTTTGGTTCTGCTTAAAAATCAACTCCTCCTATGGTTCCTTATGTTTGTCGAATTGGAGAAGAAGAGGAACTAAAAGTAGCAACCAAATTACCTAGTTTTCTTGCTTGTTTTTGCTTAAATCTTGCCTTCTCCAAGCTACTCTTTAAATCCAAAAATTCCCTTGAGTTTTTCCCTTAAATCAGATTTATAAACTCCATTTTAATTAAAGGAAACAAAGGAGAAGGAAGAAGAGGAGGTGTGGATGGAGAAAAGCATGAAAAACTACCATGGAAACATAACTTTAAGCTTGAATTCTTCCTTCTTCTTCTTCCTCTCTTGTGTGTCCAAAACCCTAGCTCCCTTCTCTGAAATTAGGAAAAAAATTCTGATTCCAAATAAGGGAGAAAGTAGGGCGCCACCTATATATAGGGGTAGGAAAGTGACTTTTTCAAAAATTTTCATTTTGCCCTTCATTCTTTGCATTTTCGTTTCTCCTTTGTTTTAGCTCTTTTTTTAGAATCATATTTTTCATTATAAAATTTAGGTTCCCAATTTAGTAAAATGCCTTTGGAATCACTCAAATTAGAGCAAAAACCTTCTTAAACGATTTTGTCAAAGTTTGGATACATCGACATTGGAAAACATCCATCGGAGAGGATTTAACTATTCCGGGGTTTCCCATGGTTTTCAGGGCCTTTGAGAACCCCAGAGAATTCAAAAATTTCATTTAACAAGCCCTCCTGTGTGAAGTCCAAAAATTACTCAAAATTACGAAAATGCTATTATATTTCGTAAGATTTTTGTCAAAATTTGTTTCTTCATTCTAGTTCTATTTTTCCTTCCGTCTGAGGCTAGGATTCTTATTTTTAGGAGTCTAGAATGTCACTCAAATTTTTTAGGACCTTAACTAATTTGTTTCAGGGGACTTGCTTTGAAAATGCGCCCGTTTCCGTTGTTTAACAAAAACTGGATGTTACAGTGTGCCTACTTTTATAAGCTTCAGTTAGCACTAAATTTCTTATCTCTTCATCCTTAGGTATAGACACTTTACCCTGATACCTTACCAAACCATCATTTGATAGGTTAAAGTCTTTGACTTCTCTACTTTCTAGTTGTTCTCTAATCCTACCTAAATGTTCATCTAACTCTTCGGCCTCCTTAATTTCCTTATAAAATCACTCGCTATCCTTAACTCACCTAAATGAAGGCTATTAAGGTGTACAATCATGGATAAATTCAAATATCTCAATTCCTCAATCAACCTCTATTCCCCAAGCATCACCATTACCATATGAATAGATTTCATACTTAAGGTATTGGCAACCACATTCGCCTTTCCTAGATGATACTTTAAGTAGAAATCATAATCTTTAAGGAACTCCATCATCCTTTCTTGCCTCATATTAAGTTCTTTCTGGTTAACCAAATACTTCAAACTCTTATAATTACTATACACATCAAATTGTGCACCACAGAGATAGTGTCTTCAAATCTTAAGGGCAAAAATCATGGCAACTAACTTTAGATCATAAGTGGGATAATTCTCCTTATGAGGTCTAAATTGCCTAGAAGCATAAGTTATCACCTAATCTTGTTGCATCAAAATATAACTTAAACACTTTTTAGATGCATCACTATAGACCGTAAAGGTCTCTCTAGGGTCAGGTATCACCAGCACAGGTGTGAAGGTCAATTTATTCTTAAGTTCTTGAAAGGCATCTTCACACTTGGCATCCTACACAAATGGTTAGTCTTTCCTAGTTAACTTAGTCAAAGGCATTGTTAGTTGAGAAAATCCTTTAATGAACCTTTTATAGTAGCTAGTTAGACCTAAGAAACTACGAATTTAGATCATTATCTTAGGTATCTCCTAATTTAGTACCGCTTCCACCTTACTAGGATCTACTGTCACTCGTTGTTTTGATATCATGTGACCTAGGAACTTTACCTCTTACAACTAAAATTTATATTTGCTAAGTTTGGATTACAATTGGTGCTTTCTCAAGGTCTAAAGAATTATCCTAAGATGCTCCTTATGTTCCTCACTACTCTTTGAATAGATAAAGATATCCTCAATGAACACTACCACAAATTAGTCCAGGTATGGCCTAAAAATCCTATTCATGTAGTATATAAAAATGGCAGGGGCATTGGTTAACCCAAATAATATGACTAAGAACGTATAATAGTCGTATCTAGTCCTAAAAGAGGCTTTAGGTATGTCATCCACTCTCACCCTATGTTGATAGTATCCGGACCTAAGATCAATCTTTAAAAAAGCTTATGCTCCTAATTGGTTAAGTAAGTCATTAATTTTAGACAAAGGATATTTATTCTTGATAGTCACTTAGTTCAATTACCTATAATCAATGCAAAGCCTAAGACTACCATCCTTTTTCTTAACAAACAAAATTGGTGCTCCCCATGAAGACATACTTAGCCTAATGAATCTCTTTTCAAGTAACTATTCTATTTGAATCTTCAACTTAACAAGTTAAGTAGGCATCATTCTATATGGGGCTTCAAAAATTGGACCTGTAGAAGGAACTAAGTCAATGGAAAATTCTAGATCTCTATCTGGGGATAGTCCACTAATCTCTTTAAAGAAGACCTCCGGGAA
Organism: Erythrophleum ivorense; assembly: GCA_026724425.1. NCBI lineage: Eukaryota > Viridiplantae > Streptophyta > Magnoliopsida > Fabales > Fabaceae > Erythrophleum > Erythrophleum ivorense. The sequence continues at coordinate 211,518 of JAIUCV010000462.1, read as the reverse complement.
CTCTCTAATCACAAGTATATCTTCTAACCCATCCTCAACCTTAACATGCAGAGAAGAAAACACAAGAAACTCTTGGTAATTGACGGTTGTGTCGCGCAACCTCAAATAAAACTAGGTTGGAAAAGGCTTGTAGCTAATGGAACAAACTAGGTCATTTCCCAAGGAGTTTTTGCCTCTAATTATTTGTGAAAGTTTTTTCCAAGTAACATTAAATGAAGATTGTTTAGGGGGTTTTGAGTTATTGAATTTTTGATTGAATTAAAGAAAAGTAACAAGAACTAAAAGCTTAAGAATAAGTGTGGTTAAAAACTAGGAAAGTGTGGTAACTAACCTTTAGATGGACTCCCTAGAATTCAATTATCCTTGCTCTCTTTTTAATGTATCAAAATTGGATTTAAACTTTTGCTTCTTAGTGTATTCTCCATAAAGACTCTTGAATTACCATCCAAGACTCAATTCACTAATGATTCAAGGATTTTGCAACCACAAGAAACTTTGAATAATTAATCAATTGAGTTAAGAATAAGAACATACCAAAACAAATCCTAAATGCTCACTAAAATCTACTGAATAATCCATTTAAAATGCTAATCAACCAATTAGATTAATGAATTCCTCAAGCACAACAATTGCACAAAAATTCCAGCCACTTAATTCAATGACCATTCCATTAATTGGCAACAAGAGGAATTTAATAGCAAATTGAATAACCATTAAGTCTGGACTTTCTACAAACATGTATGGATCAAAATTAACATTCAATCATGAGATTACAATCAAACCACAATTCAAATTAATCTAGTAAATTTCAGCCACTAAATTCCTATATTAATAAGCTAAACCTAATCACATTAACAAAGGAATCAATGGTGAAATTAAAAGATAAAAAAATGAGAGTTTATCTAATTTGGAGAGGCAATTTTGGAGCTCAAACTGTATCAAGGGAGATCCAATCTTCAGCTAGCTACCAAGGGAATTTCAAGCTCTCATGGGTGAGATGGATGGAGGAAATTGGATTGAAGAAGCTACGGCCATGGCTTGATGGATTATTGAATTTCCTTTCGCATTTTCACGTCTCTGGAACTCACCCAGCCTAGAGTTCTTCTTCCGTCCATTCCTCGTGTTGTTGCCTCCCAGTCTGTCTTTTTTACGTTTTGCCTCCTCCCAGCATGTTCTTCCCATGTGCATTTTTGTTAATCCTCTCACGTGGCTTTTCTTTCTCCTTTTGTATGTCACGTGCTCATTTAAAATCTTCTCATGCACTCTACAACCAGTAGCTCGTGCTTGATGCACTGTTCACATGATTTTTTAATTGTTCGCACGTCACTTCCCACGTCACTTTAGCTTATTTAATTGCCTTGAACCCAAGCCTCTTCTGTTGATCTTTACGTGCTTCTTCTTCTACTCATTCAACTCCTGCTTCTTCTTCTTTCTCAAAATGTAACTTCCTCTATTCAAGCCATCAACCTGAGAGTCTTCCTTCTCCTCTCCATGCACGTAAAACCAGTAGCTTTTTCCTTGTTCAGCTGCTGTGAAGTGCTACGTGTTTCTTCCTTTAAACTCAAGCCTCTTGGTAGTTATTGTGCAGTAGTTGAAGCTCGTCTTCTCTAAGCTTCTTCTCCCCAAAACAGAACCATTGTGAAGCTCCTCTAGCTACTACTCTGCATGCGTGTATAATCCATCATGACTGTGGTAGCGTGAGTGATGTGGAGCATGCAAATGAGTGTGTTAATATGGGCTGGACCATGGCAACGTGCATGCATGTGAGTGTGGACTGGTACTTATGTGGTTGATGGTGTGTGTTCATGTAGAGCAGTGGCTGTGTGTGTTTTTATGAAGTTAAAAGGGCTACCATGTGGTTCTTTGCATCAATGGGTTTGCTACGTGTTAGTGTGTATTTCAAAAGAGTGGAAGCTAGTGATGTGGAGAGCTCGTGGCATGTGTTTGCATGTGAAAGTGAAGGTTAATGTGAGTTGGACCTGTATATGTGAGTGCTTCCATGTTTGAACAAGGGAGTTGGAGCTTGTAGGGACGTGTAACCTGTGAGTATGTTGTTGAGTGTGCTCTTATGACATGGGAGCTACTTGTGTAGCATTTATGCAGCTATGTGGATGAACTTGAGAGAAGAGTGCTACGTGTCTCTATTCTAGTGTGTTACATTGGAATGAGGAGTGGAAGGTGAGAGAGCTTGTGACTGTGCATGGATGAGAGTGGATGTGTGTAAATGATGCACGTGGGATGGTCAACAAGAGAATGAAGCTCGAGCAAGATTTGTGTTAACTTTGCTCTTTCCTTCTCTTGTTCCCACATTGATTTAAGCCTTCCATTCTCCAATTTTTAGCTCACACTTGAAGCCCAACTCTTTTCCTTCTCATCTTTAAATCAAATTCTCATTCAAGCTTCATTTGTCCACTAAAATCTACACAAAAGAATGAGAAAAATCAAGTAGGAATATTCACAAAATTATTTAAGAGAAATTTATGTATTAAAATCTAATATTTTGCAAATAAATTTTTAGAATGCAAAAATGGCTACTAAAATCAATTATCCACCTAATTAAATCCCTAAAGCTATATTTAATCATTAAAACTCCAAATTAAGAGGAATAGAAGATATAAAAAATAGTATTTATCAAATTCCCCTTACTTAAGCCTTTGCACTCCTAGGCATAACTCAAGACTCCAAGAAAAGACTAATGAAATGACCAAAGGAGAATGAAAAAGAAAAAGGAAAGTAAAAATCACAAGTTAAAGAATGATCAAAACTCTTCAACACTTCAATAGTCAAAGCTAACTTCACTTGCATTAAGAAGGCAAGTTCTATGGCAATTTCATTTGAAAAGAATGAATTGAAATGCATAGCCTCTTACATGGATAATTGTTTACTCTCAACTCTTATGTGTTTAAGGCAATGTGTATCACTCAAGTTCCACCTATCAAAACCTCACTACCATAGGTTTATCAAGCTTCTAAATCTCCACTACCTATGCCAAATGTAATGCACAAATCAAGAGGACTTTATTTAGGGAAAGAAATGAGGATAGGGAAAGAAATGAATGGATACATAAGAAAAGAGAAACAAATGCATTCCTTAGAACCTCAAGAGCAATCAATGGAAACCTAGGATAGGAAAGAATGTGCATTTAAGGCCTTATTTCCTATTAGGATAAGTAACTACAAACTCAATTTAAAACACTTCTTTCTTTTGATTTTCAATTGCTTTCTTTTTCTTTCACTGCTTTTCTTTTGCTTTTCTATCTCTTCTTTTCTTTGCATTTTTTTTTCTTGTGGAACATCTTCCTCAAAATTTAATATCAATGGCCTAAATTGATGTAAAACACATATTCAACTATCCTAATTAGATGAAATGCTCTTTGAAATCCCTAAGGCATCTTAAAAAAAGGTGGGGAACATTCTTTTTTCTTTTCATGGCTATGGTTCAACAAGAAAATAAAACCAAGTCCAAAGTAGCTAAACAATGGATAAAATGCATGTAATGGTTGGCTTTTTAGCTCACTAGCTATAAAAGAAATGAATGCCTTATCATTTTCATGCATGCAAATGTAAATGTGGCTTCAACATAGAATCAAGATAAGTTCTAGAGTGAATGCAAAGATATGTAAATACATACGAGAAATAAACAGATACGACTCAAATCCTCACCAGCTAATGGCTATCAAATAATTCATTGAAATCAAATTCATTATCACTTCACTTGAATCAAAATACAAGATCCATCACTTATCATATCAAAGGGATTCTAAGCTATAATCATTTAAACTTGCAACCTCTTTAAAACAATTTTTTTTAAAACTAAAAAGCCACACAAAACTTCAAAAGTGAAACAAAAGACTAAAAACCTAGAAAAATCAATTGACTAAAACAAAGCAGAACTAAAAATTTTATTTGCATCCCCCCCACACTTAAACACTACATTGTCCTTAATGCTAGCACAAAATCCAATCAACAGAAAGACAACACAATATAAAAGGATAAAGGGAAAGGGTACAACTGGGTAATTAGGGTGGGTCTTGAAGTTGGAGCTCCTCCTTGTCATCCCTTAGAACTCCTTCATGAAAGTGCTTAAGCCTATGTCCATTAACTTTGAATTTAGCTCCCGCCTGCTCATCCAAAAGCTCAACTATACCAAAAGGGAAAACATCAGAGACTACACATGGACCTTCCCATTTAGAAAGAAGCTTACCTAGCATGAGCTTTAAGTGGGAGTTATAAAGTAAAACTTTTTGGCCAGCTACAAACTCCTTTCTTGCAAAGATCTTGTCATGGAACGCCTTTGTCTTTTTTTATAGATCCTCACATTATCATAGGCTTCCAAGCGGATCTCTTTAAACTCTTGGAGTTGGAATTTTCTGTGAGACCTTATTCTATTCAAATCCTAATTGTATTTCTTCACAGCCCAATAAACTTTGTGCTCTACTTCTACCGATATGTGACAAGCTTTCCCAAATAATAGCCGATAGGGTGACATACCAATAGAAGTCTTGTAGGCAGTCTTATAGGCCCAAAGTGCATTGTCTAGCCTCTTGCTCCAATCTTTCCCATTCGGTTGCATTGTTTTCTCTAACATTTACTTTACCTCCCGGTTAGAAATCTTTGCCTGGCCATTTGTTTGAGGGTGATACGGAGTAGCTACCTTATGCACAACACCATACTTGCTATGCAAGCTTTGCATACTCTAGCTACAAAAATAAGTGCCCTAGTCACTGATCATGGCTCTAGGGATACCAAACCTGCAGAAAATGTGAGAGCGAACAAACTCTACAACAACAGAAGAATCATCAATCCTAGTGGGTTTTGCTTCCACCCACTTCGAAATATAATCAACAGCCAATAAAATGTATGTAAAGTCAAAAGAAGTAGGAAAAGATCCTATAAAATCAATGCCCACATATCAAAGATTTCACAAAACAAAATGGGATGCTGTGGCATTTAATTTCTCCTAGATATGCTTCCTATTTGTTGACATATAATACATCTTTTACAAAAATCAAAGGCATCACGAAACAAGGTAGGCCAATATAATCTACTATCTAGAACCTTCTTAGCTGTGTGTTTTAGATTGAAGTGACCTCCACATGCAAATGTTTGACAAAATTTCAAAACAGAATCAAATTCTATATCAGACACATAATGTCTAATCATTTGGTCACTACATAATCTCCACAAGTATGGATTATCCCAAATATAATATTTAGCTTCACTCTTAAACTTATTCATATGATCTTTATTCAAATCAATAGGTAATTCAGAAGTAGCTAGATAATTCACTAAGTCAGCATACCATGGGTAGAAACTATGTATAACACACAAATGCTCATCTGGGAAATCATCATCAATTGGTAAGGAATCTACCTTCGGAACCTCAATTCAGCTCAAGTGGTCTGCCACTAAGTTTTCAGCTCCACTTTTATCCCTGATGCTAATATCAAATTCTTGAAATAAAAGCATCCATCTAATTAATGTTGGCTTTGCATCAGGCTTTTTCAGCAAGTACTTCAAAGCTGCATGATCAATAAAAACAACCACTTTAGTATCAAGCAAATAAGATCTAAAGTTATACAAAGTGAAAACAATAGAAAGGAACTTTTTTTTTTTTTTTTTTTTTCTGTGGTTATATAATTTGCTTGGGCCATATCCAAAGTCTTGGATGCATAAGCTATCACGTGGGATCTTTTATTCACTATCTGGCTCAAAACTACACTTACAGCAAAATTAAAAGCATTACATACGAGCTCAAATGGGAGGTTTCAATCAGGGGGCAGAATAATGGGTAGGGAAGTTAATTTTTTCTTAAGATAATCAAAAGCTGTTTTACATACATCATCAAAATGGAAATCAACATCCTTTTATAATAGCTTAGATAATGGCAACGCAATTTTACTAAAATCTTGAATGAATCTTCTATAAAATCCTGCATGACCTAGAAAAGATCAGACTCTCGAACACATGTCGGGTATGGTAGAGAAGTGACAGCATCTATCTTAGCCTTATCAACCTCTATGCCCTGCTTAGATACAACATGACCAATACAATACCTTTTTGAACTATAAAATGACACTTTTCAAAATTAAGTATGAGTTTTTTCTCTATACATCTAGCTAAGACTCTATCTAGACTACACAGGTAGTCATCAAAAGAGTTCCCATATACAGTGAAATCATCAATAAAAATTTCTATACAATATTTTAGAAAATTACTAAAAATGGAAACTATGCACTGCTGGAACGTTCTAGGGGCATTGCAAAGACCAAAAGGCATTCTTCTGTAGGTAAATGTTCCAAATGGGCACATAAATGTTGTCTTCTCTTGATCCTTCGGGCTATGCGTATATGGAAATAACCTAAAAATCCATAAAGAAAACCGTAATGAGATTTTCTAACTAAACGCTCAAGCATCTGATCAATAAAAGGGAGGGGGTAATGATCCTTTCTAGTAATGAAATTAAGGCTCCTATAATCAATGCAAACCTTCTAGCTATTCTGTACACGGATAGGTACCAATTCATTATTTTCATTCCGAATCACTATGATCCCTAATTTTTCTTAGAACCACCTACACAGGACTAACTTACTGACTATCAGAAATAGGATATATAATACCAGCAGATAAAAGTTTAGAAACTTTCTTTTTAACCACATTTAAAATAAGTGGATTCAATCTCCTTTGAGGTTGTCTCATTGGTTTTGCCCTATCCTCCAACAGAATTTGGTGCATGTAGGTGTTAGGGCTAATGTCAGGTATATCTATCAAAGTCCACCCTATTGCTTGTCTTCTCCTCCTCAAGACCTCTAGAAGCTTCTCTTCCTCTAGAATAATGTCACTAGCTACAATCATTGGAAGCTTCTCATCTTTCTCCAAATAGGCCACACTCAAGCAAACCAAAACAAACATAATACACATAATTTGAAATCATAATGCATTGTCATGGTACCATGGAATAAGAGCTCATGCTAGAACATGTTTCATAGCTTTAAAACACATACACATATTCGAGGACAAGTTAAGCATACATTCATGCATGAGAGAAGGTGGAGAGAGATACCTTGCTTGCATTTACACATTTTTTCCTTGAGTCTTGGATCCTCTCCCTTAACCTCACACACGCAAGAAGGTGGAGATCACTTCTCTTGGCCTAGACACATCATATGGAAGCAAATTATACTCTTGAATCACATTCTAAGGCCACACAATCACTAGAAAAGTTAGGTGACTCATAAGGCTCTTTTATGGTTCCATAATGCACTTAATGAAGCAACCTTAAGAAAATATCATCTTGGCTCCATTCTATCTATTCATTTATGATTCTTGACTCAATTTAAATCTCTTGGAGTCATCACATAATCCATTTAAGGAGCCTAGCTACGTGTTGCTTCTTTAAGCCATAATATAGAACACATAAGGTCATCTTACTTTCTATGGCTTCTAAAATTTTTTCAAGGCTTCCTCTCACATTCTCCCATCACACATGATGTAAAACTAAGCTTAGAAGGAATTACAACACTCCCTAGGTGCATGAACTCTCCTTGGCCGAAGCTATGCTTCCATAAGGCACCAATGGAGTTTCCTTGCTTCCTTTGATGGGAGAAACATGTAAGAAGCTCTCTTGATGTCTTAGGAACTCATATGAACACTTAAACATCATAAAATATAGCTAGAGTTCATGATAGAGTTCAAGGTGCAATCAAAATCCTAACTTTTCTATCTTGTAAATTCATAGTTTTTACTTGGATTTCTTTGCATATTCTTACTCTCCTCCCTTAAATTCATGGAATTCACCCTTGGTTCTCCTCAAAATTCTAGCCCTCTTGTATCTACATACATGGGGTGAAATAAGGAGAAGAAGAGGGGAGGAGTAGCTACCATAGGATGGAAGATTTACCTTGTTTTTCCTTGATTTCTCATTTGAATCTTGTCTTCTTTGGCCTCCTCTCTTCAAATCCGAATTTTCCCTTAATTTTTCCCTTAAAATAGATTTATAAACTTCATTACAATCATAGGAAACAAAGGAGAATGGAGGACAAAAGGTTTGGAAAGGAAAAAACATGAAAACTACCAAAATTCCATACCTTCAAGCCTTGATTTCTCCTCCTTTTCTTCTTCCTCTTGTGCGCCACTCTCCTAGGATTTCTTCTCTAATTTGGGGCAAAAAATACGAGGCTAAGTGAATGGGAGAGTAGGGTACCCTATATATATAAGTGGAGGAAGGAAGACTTTTCAAAAATTTTCATTTTGCCCTTTGTTCTTGGCATTTTCGTTTCTAATTCATTTTAGCTCCTTTTTTAGAACCATCTTTTCCATTATGAAATTTAGGTTCCTAATTTAGTAAAATTTCTTTGGAATCACTTAAATCAGAGCTAAAACCTTCTTGAATGAAATAGTCAAAGTTTGAGTCAATCAACATTAGAAAAAGTCCATCGGAGGGGTTTTAATTGTCCCAGGCCTTTCCATGGTTTTCAGGGCCTCTGAGAACCCTAGAGAACTCAAAAATTTCATTTAAAAGGCCCTCCTATGTGAATTCCAAAATTTACTCAAAATTACGAAAATGCCATTAAGTTTTGTAAGTTTTTCGTTAAATTTCATTTCTTCATTCTAACTCCGTTTTTCTTTCCGTCTGAGCCTAAAATTCTCATTTTTAGAAGTCTAGAATGCTTCATAAATTTTTTGGGACCTTAACTAAGTCATTTCAGGGGACTTCCTTTTGTATTTGACAAATTTTGTTCTTTTACAGTTCTCACATTTTCTCTCACTGGATATTACAAAGTTTGTCCCTTGGGAATGGGTGAACTAGGCCAAAAGTCATAATTATGGGTAAGGCTAGGTTAAAAGTCTCTAAAAAAGAGTAAAGCTAAACTAAAATCCCTAATTATTAGGTGAGGTTAGATTAAAAGTTCCTAGAACATGAAATTGTTTTTGATGGAGCCGTAGGATTTCTAATGCATGAATATGATTTATACATGGTTGTATGACATATAATATCTAGTTCTCTGAAAATGAGAGAAAATGCGAAAAACATAACATACGATTTCTCCGTAAACGTATGAAATTCATCAGATACAAAAAGAAGTCCCCCAAATAGATTGATTTGAGGTCCAATATGTGACAACCCTACCTTCTAAACAAGGTAATTATAGTTAAATATGCAATTAATAATTAATAATCAAGGTTTGGAGTTGTTACAGTTTATTACATCATGAAAATATAGAAAAATTTGAACCTTGATGTTAGGTTCATCACTAAACAACCATAAACAAAACAAAAATGCATAAGAGAAATTATACTACCATGAGGGGTTTACGATTCATCCATTCATCAGTTTCAACAAACTAAAACCTCCCACAAGTATTCCTATATCATTTCCTAGCATTATCATTGAAGAAACTCGGGTTTCTAGGCTAAAGGAAGGAGTTTGGGGTTTTGTGCCGTGGCCCGTATCATTATTGCCGCAGCTAAGTTGCTCTTTGGAGTTATTGGGCAAAATTTTCAAATTTTGCCGCGGCAACAGTCGCAGCGAGTTGGGCCGTCGCCGCGGCCAGCCTACGTGGCACTGCGATAAAAATGCCTCATGGAGCTACTTTTCTAAGTCCCTCGACTCTCGCCTTGGCCTAATACACTCACACCGTAGTGAGATTTGCTACTGGACACCCCTCAGTTTGTTCCCTCGACTAGCGTCGTGGCGAGGTTTCATTCTGTTACCCTATTAGGCGATTTTTTTCACTCTGAGCCGCGGCGAGACTACTCGAGCTGCGGCGTTCCTCACCACTGTTACTCTCCAAGAAAATTTTATTCGCTTGCGCCACGGCAGGATTACTCATGCCGCGGCGCCCCTCGCTTCTGTCACTCATATGGCCTTGGCGAAGCCTTCTTAGCCGCGGCGTGATTCCCTCCTATAACTACACCTCCTAAATTTAGTCCCCTACACTCCAATTCTCATCTTAGGACTACCTTAGGACCACTCTCACTCATTTCATATGTCTCTAATAGTATTTATCTGCCCTATACACCCAGCTATTCTACTATTACCAATTCAAAATTTAAATGTAAGTTTTCACTCCTCCAACTATCCTATACCGATAAGTCCATAGAGTAATAGCAACAAGAACTCATGCACTATTGGAAATTAAACTTCGATATACATTCCGTCAGAGGTTTCATACATCAATGGTTCATATTACATCTAATACATCACATAATTATATTTCCAACAGTATACCATACCATAGATTTAGCAAAATACATACGTCAAGTGTTATGGGTTCATACATCTGATATCAAAATAAAATGAGGTCTAACTCCTCAATGAATACATCCAAGGTAATCAAAATATGAGAGCCTACACTTGGCAACATGAATACATGATGATGCTATACAATAAGGAATACAAAATTTAGCATCTATACTAAATAAGTCAGCCTAAGTGCAGCCTTCTCCCCACATGATGAAGCTCATAGATTTTCATCCACTTGCTTCCCCTTATCCTTACCAGAAGACCTTCACCTGAAATATTAATCCCATAAAACAGGGTGAGATGCGAATCTCAGTAACTAAGGCAATTCCATCATATAATCCAGTTTAATTAGCATACATGCATAATTTCACATAAGCATCAGAAGAACACCAATTATATTGGTAAATAAAATAATTAGGCTATCATGATCACTATCCCATACTAACAATCATATTATCACATGTTAAAGGCCATTAACACTGGGAGAGGCCCATCTACGGCACCTACTCCCCATTGAGCACAACCAGGGCTTAGTGCATCTGGGGTTTGATCATAACTCGGTGCTCGATCGAAGCACATGCACGGGTGGCAGCCGCACCACAGCTCCACTATGGACTCACAAGGTCCAACACAATACAATAGATAGCCAACCAATTCATTCAACATTTCAAATCATTCATGTATAGCAAAATATGAAATTAAAACAGATATATGCATGGAATTAATATAACCCCGGTTACCTCACTTGTAGACAATTGCAATAACCACTAATGGTACAAAAATCTCCCTAAAATCATAGCATCAAAAAATTACTACTTTAATTCATCATTAATAGTTACAACAAGTGTCCAAAGAATTTAAAATACTAATGACTACCTAGGGAATACTTACCCAGCCACCACAAATCCCAAATTCGGATTGAAGTGTCATCTACTAGAGACTTTAATATTTCACCCAAAATCCTAAGCAAATTCATACAAAATTAATACCCATACTATAATCAAGTCATTAGGGTCTCAAATCAACAAAATTACCTTAAAGAGAAGAGTTCATACCTATCTAATGACAGTCCTAGCCTTAACCTACGAATTTTCACCATGGAAACATCACATAGCAAGTTTTAGATTTTGGGTGTAGGTGAAAATGCTTCAAATGAAAAAGTAATTGGACTAAAATGAAGAGAAAGATAAGAGGATTAAGTTATATAACTATTACCTTAGCTAAATCTTGCTCTAGAAGTGGGAAAATATGAAAATATGCCAAGAACCCTAGATCCTCCTTTGGACCTCCGAATTTTGAGATGGGTGTTTGTGTTTCAGCAAATAGGGAAGAGGCTGAAGTATTAAGATTTTAGTTGGGTCAAATATGGGTCATGGGTTGCTCTGAGGTCCAACTCCATTTGGGCTTCAAATTTTAGCTTTATTGGGCTAGCTCTTATGCATTGGGCTATTGAAATTCCATTGGGCCAGACTTAGTTTTAAGAACTCCATTATTTGGGTCTGCACAAGGTTCATTGGGCCATTCCTAAGAGCTTGTGTAAGTTGGGCCTTAGGTCTTTAACCTATTAAATCAAATTGGGTCTACACCTACTTATTGGGCCTCCATTAGCCTCTTATCATGATCTCCTACATTAATTTGGGCCTAGATGAAATTTTTATCCTAATTAAATCTCAAACCCATATTAATAAATTTTATCTTTCTAAAATCTCCTTTCACCTAACTTGCCCAATTATCCCATATTAATTATCACTAATTAACCTAATCCATGATTAACACCTTAATTAATTTTTGGAGTGTTACACAATAAAATTAGAATAATATTCTCGACCTCAAATAATGGTGATTCAAGGCCATAGGTGCCTTGAAACCAAAGCTAAAATAGCTAGACAGATTTATATGAAAAGGCAACGAAATGTAATGACATGTTCATAATTTCAGGCAATTTTTAGAATTTTCATAGGAGAGCTTTTTAAATGGTAAATTTGAGTTCTTCAAAGTTCTCTGAGATCCTAAAAACCATAGAAAGGCTCGAGACAGTTAAAGCCCCTGCTGTAAATGTTTTCTAATGGCGGTGAGCCTAAACTTTGACCAATTCATTTGGAAAGGTTTTATCTCCAAATTAAGTGATTCCAAAGGCATTTTATAAGATTGAGGACCTACATTTTATGATGGAAAAGACGGTTCTCAAAAAGAAGCTAAGACGAACCGGAAATGAAAATGCCAAGACAAAGGGACGAAATTGGAATTTTTGAAAAATTCTCCCTAACCTACCTATATATATATGTGTGACGCCCCACCTGCTCCTTCATTTAGCCATATTTGTTTCTGCCCTAAACCAGAGGAGAGAGCTAAGGTTTGAGGTGTACAAAGAGGAGAAGAAAGGGAGGAGAAAAACAAGGAAAAATGTATAGATTTTCTTGATTTTGCATGCCTTCTCCTTAGTAAACTCCTTCTCCTCCATTTTCCCTTCCTTCCCATGATTTTATTGAAGTTCTTGGATCTATTTTGAAGGCATAACAAAGGTGAAAAATTCAGATTTGAGGAGTGGAGGCCAAAAAAAGTGAAAAACAAGCAAGAAAAGTCAAGAAAATAAGGTAAATCTTCATTCCATGGTAGCTATTCCTTCTTCCCTCCTTCTCCTTGGTTCGCCCCACCTAGAGAGCTTCAAGAAGACCTGGATTTTGGGCAAAACCAAGGGTGAACCTTAGGGAATTGAGTGTAGAGAATAAGAATATGCAAAGAGAATTAACAAACAACCATGAAAAATCAAGATGTCAAAGTTAGGGTTTTAAGTATCCCTTGTGAAATCTAATTTGATACAATAATCCCTAGGCTTAAATGAGTGTTTAGATGAGCTCTTGAGATCCCTAGAAGACTTCTCATATACATCTTCCATCAAGAAAACAAAGGAAATCCATTTGGTACTTCCTTGAAGCCTAGCCTCCACCTAAGCTAGAAAGAGTACCTACGGATAGTTTTAATTTGTTCTAAACTTATTTGTGAGTCATATATTGTGAACACCGTATTTTGTCCAGGAAAATCACAAAAAAATATATACTATATTAATAAAATATAATGTAATGATAATAGCAAAATTGTTTTTTTTTTGTTTTCATTTTTATTTATTTTTATTCATTTTTCTTCCACGCTCCTAAAACTGTCGTGTGGGAATTTTTGCCCCCTCAGATATATAGGGCCCTTTGAGAAACCATGTGAGACAATAAGTCTCCTTGGCGTTTACTAGACCTTTTTTTGTTATGCGCGTGCTGATGAATTTTTGGGCTTCAACCCAACTCTAAGAAAAAAAGAGAGAAGAATTTAAATTCAAGTCTTTAATGAAATAAAAAAGGAGTTTTAGATAAAAAGGAAAAGGGAGAAAGAATTTTAGGCAAGTTCTTAATTCCCATGGCTCGTATCAGGTTAATTCTGGTTTCAAGAAAGTGTAATAAGAAAACACAAAAAGAGAGTTTTCAAGAAGGGAAAAGTTTTTTTTTTTTTAAAAAAAGTGAAGAACACTTCAAAAAAAAAAGAGGAAAACCAAAGAAGAAGAAAAAACAAGAAAAGCAAAAAAAATGATAGATGAGAATAGAAATAATGGCCAAAAAAAGGAAAAAAGGATTTTGTTTGAAAGTCAAATGGATTTCTTTTAAAACAAAAAAAAAATGTGTTTGTAAAGCTTAGAGTTGAGTTTTAAATATTAAAAAAAAAGGAAGAACAAAGACAATAAATAAATAATAATAAATTAATTAAAACAAACAAACAGCAACAAAAAATGAAAAAGAAAAAAAATGAAAAAGTAAAAAAAATAATGAAAAGAAAAATTGAAGATGCAAAAAAAGTAAAATTAAATTTACCTTTAACAAATTAAAACACATAAACTAATTTCTAAATTTGTTTTATTTGTCAAAAGGGAAAGTAATTTTTATTTTCATTGTCTTTTCACCCAAATAAAAAAAATAAAAAGGTAAAGAAGTATGATTAATTTAGTTTTTGCAAACTAAATCACTTCCAAAGTTATTTGTGAAAAACTCAAAAAAAAATTTTTTTTACTTGTTTTCACTCATCACTTAAGAAAAAAAAACAAACAAATAAACAAACAAAACAAGAAGTAAACAGAAACAAAACAAGACAAGTAAAGACAAATGAAAAATTTAAAAAAAAAGGGAAAGCAGAAAGAAAAAGCGAAAGCAAAAGAAAAAATGGTGAAAAAAAAGAGAAAAAAGAAAAAGATACAGGGAAGGCAAAAAAGTAAAATTAATTTTGATCTTAGCAAATTAAAACACATTAACCAATCCTAAATTCGTTTTATTTGTCAAAGGTGAAAGTAATTCTTATTTCCATTTTTCTTTCCTCTATTAAAAAAAAATAGTAAAAACAAAAATCATAACAAAAAAATAAAAAAAAAAACCAAAAAATAAAAAAAACATAGATAAAAAAAACAAAGACCAAAAAACCTAAACAAAAACAAAAATCACAAAACCAAAAAAAAAAAAAAACAAAAAACAAAAAAAAAAAAAACAAATCCACTCTCGCCTGAACTACGTGGGTTTTGATCCCTTTTAGAAGGTACGTAGGCCCTAAGTTTTTATCTTAAGTCAAATCCGCCCCTTTGTAAATAAATGTTTTCCCTTAATTATATATTTTTTAATTTCTTTCCATCTTATTTTACCTTTTAGTTTTATTCCCTTCTTTTTACTTATTTTTACTCTTTAAGTTCCTTTCTGTTTTATTCTCAATTTTCTTTCTTTTAATTTTATTTTCTTAAGTTTTTCTTTTCGCTTTGCATGTGATTTATTAGGGAGAATTAGAATAAAATAGAGGCCATATTAATTTTGCACAACTGACTTAGGGTAACTGTTGTTAGTAACGGGTGTTGTGGAGTGTCTAACACCTTCCCCACTCACAATTAACTCCCGAACTCGTATCTGATTCGTAGACCACTTTTGTTTTTCTTATAAAGAAAGGTTTTTTTGAAGTTTTACCTTAAAAAAAATTAAAATTTTGGTGGCGACTCTACTTATTTCAATTTTGATTTAGTTTTCATTTTCTTTGGAAATTAAATTGAAATTTTCTTTTCAAAATTTCTTTTCTAAAGGCGCCACAAGGTCGTATTTTCAGGTGTGATAGTATGGCAATTCCACTGGGGACATTTTGAGAGTCAAGCCCAATTTAAGTTATTCGTGCAATGCATTATGGCCTTTCTTTTGTTTTGGTTCTCCTTTTGTTTGTTGTTTACCTCACATGTGTAAGATAGACAATATGCCATTCATATGCTTGCTTCGTCTATTTTATTTCATCAATTGTATATATAACTTGTGTTAGGATAGATAACATGTGGAATAAAATCTTAGGATAGACGACCATATATGTGCATATTTTACTTATATCTGTATATATGCTTCTCTGCCTTTTGTTCTGTTAATCTACCTAGCAGATGAGAGTTGGGTAATCCATAAGATGAAAAGGTAAATGCTCTCCTCACACACCTCACCAAGACACAGTTCCCCCTTACTGTCACACCTGAAAATGCGACCGCGTGATGCCTTTAGAAAAGAAATTTTGAAAAGAAAATTTTGATTCAATTTCCAAAGAAAATGAAAACTAAATCAAAATTGAAATACGTAGAGTCGCCACCAAAATTTTAATTTTTTTAAAGGTAAAACTTCGGAAAAACTTTCTTTATAAGAAAAACAAAAGTGGTTTACGAATCAGATACGAGTTCGGGAGTCAATTGTGAGTGGGGAAGGTGTTAGGCACCCCATAATACCCGTTAGTAAGAACGGTTACCCTAAGTCAGTTATGCAAAATTAATATGACCTCTATTTTATTCTAATTCTCTCTAATAAATCACATGCAAAGAGAAAAGAAAAACTTAAGGAAATAAAATTAAAAGAAAGAAAATTAAGAATAAAACAGAAAGGAGCTCAAAGAGTAAAAATAAGTAAAAAGAATTGAATAAAACTAAAAGGTAAAATAAGATGGAAAGAAATTAAAAAAAATAAAATTAAGGAAAAACATTTATTTACAAAGGGACGGACTTGACCTAGGATAAAAACCTAGGGCCTACGTACCCTCTAAAAGGAATCAAAGCCCACGTAGTTAGGGCAAGAGTGGATTTGTTTGTTTTGTTTTTGTTTTTAGCTTTTTTTTTTGTTTTGTGATTTTTGTTTTTGTTTTTTTTGTTTAGGTTTTGTGGTCTTTGTTTTTTTTTATCTATGTTTTTTTTTATTTTTTGGTTTGTTTTTTTTATTTTTTTGTTATGATTTTTGTTTTTACTATTTTTTTTAATAGAGGAACGAAAAAAGGAAACAAGAATTACTTTCACCTTTGACAAATAAAACAAATTTAAGATTGGTTAATGTGTTTTAATTTGCTAAGATCAAAGTTAATTTTACTTCTTTGCCTTCCCTGTATCTTTTTCTTTTTTCTCTTTTCTTTCACCATTTTTTCTTTTGCTTTCGCTTTTTCTTTCTCCTTTCCCTTTTTTTTTTTTAATTTTTCATTTGTCTTTACTTGTCTTGTTTTGTTTCTGTTTACTTGTTTTATTTGTTTATTTGTTTGTTTGTTTTTCTTAATGATGAGTGAAAACAAGTAAAATTTTTTTTTGAGTTTTTCACAAATAACTTTGGAAATGATTTAGTTTGCAAAAACTAAATTAATCATACTTCTTTACCTTTTTATTTTTTTTATTTGGGTGAAAAGACAACGAAAATAAAAATTACTTTCCCTTTTGACAAATAAAACAAATTTAGAAATTAGTTTATGTGTTTTAATTTGTTAAAGGTAAATTTAATTTTACTTTTTTTGCATCTTCAATTTTTCTTTTCATTATTTTTTTTACTTTTTCATTTTTTTTCTTTTTCATTTTTTGTTGCTGTTTGTTTGTTTTAATTAATTTATTATTATATTTATTTATTGTCTTTGTTCTTCCTTTTTTTTTAATATTTAAAACTCAATTCTAAGCTTTGCAAACACTTTTTTTTGTTTTCAAAGAAATCCATTTGACTTTCAAACAAAATCCTTTTTTCCTTTTTTTGGTCTTTATTTCTATTCTCATCTATCATTTTTTTTTTGCTTTTCTTGTTTTTGCTTCTTCTTTGGTTTTCCTCTTTTTTTTTGAAGTGTTCTTCACTTTTTTTTTTTAAAAAAAAACTTTTCCCTTCTTGAAAACTCTCTTTTTGTGTTTTCTTATTACACTTTCTTGAAACCAGAATTAACCTGATACGGGCCATGAGAATCAAGAACTCGCCTAAAATTCTTTCTCCCTTTTCCTTTTCCTTTTTATATAAAACTCCTTTTTTATTTCATTAAAGACTTGAATTTAAATTCTTCTCTCTTTTTTTCTTAGAGTTGGGTTGAAGCCCAAAACTTCATCAGTACGCGCACAACAAAAAAAGGTCTAGTAAACGCCAAGGAGACTTATTATCTCACATGGTTTCTCGGAGGGCCCTATATATCTGAGGGGGCAAAAATTCCCACATGACAGTTCTAGGAGCGGGGAAGAAAAAAAAATAAAAAAAAAATAGAAAAAAAATAGTGACACAGACAACTAGATGTTTGTATTTAAGGGTGCTATTGTGGCCAATCCAAAACTCCAATACTATTGAATACACATCTCATTTCAAGGGTAATAGAGAAAGCATAAAGGGATAAAAGCAAAAACAGACATGTGAAACCAGTCATGTTTTTACCTTGTCCTTAATTCGGAGTCCCTGGAATATACATTTTGGGGTCATAGGGCTAGTGATCCAATTGCCACGAGAAGGCGGAGAAAGGATAAAGAAAAGAGTTAAATCAAAGTTGAAAATTGGTCCAGAGTTTGAATTAACCAAAATTTGTTAAGACTTACATCTTTAATTATCTTAAGTGACTTAAATCCAATCACAACAGCAACTTGAAACTTTCTTAATGATAATGATTAAATTACTTAGGGGCTTACTAAATCTGATCGTGGTCAAACCTGTTGAACCCTTAAGCATGTGCTCCAATTACAAACTAACAACCAGCTACAAATTTCTTCAGGACTAACTCGAAGCATAGGAGCCTAAGAGTTACTATCCATTATTTTATTAAAAATTGAATCACACTGCATCAAAATTATAATCCTTGAATCAGCATTCTAGCATTTGCTACCAGAGCATATTGAACATAATCAATTTGTTCATGACGTTTAGGTATAACAGAGCACATCATATCTCCTTTCCATAGTCAGCTTTTAGTTACATAGCAATTCAAAGACCAGTAGAGCTACAAACCTAAGTGTGCACATGTCACGGATACAAAAACTCCTACCTCATCAATCAACGATTTAGCAAAAGCTATAAATACGTAGCACCCAAACAAGACTCACCCTTGACTTACATCATACCGAGGTTCAAATCTCATGTTCAATCCTAGCCATATAGCCTAAACGAGCACGAAGCAATTAACCTCGTTCTGTTCTCTAGCTTTCGAAGAAACCGAGAATCACAGCAACCCAAAATGACTTCCAGCAAATCAATTTACCTAACTAGTTGAGTGCCTCCTTTTGGAATGTGGATTGCGATGGCCTCTTCCTGTAACGTCTGATTTTTCGTAAAACACTGAAATGAGTCAGTTTTCAAAGCAAGTCCCCTGAGATGAGTGATTCAAGGCCAAATAAAATTGGGAGAAAATTTTAAATAATAGAAAATGAGGATTTGAGCCTTGAGTTGCCCAGAAACCGGGGTCGGAGTGATTCGAACAAATTGCCGAAAGGCCAGTGGCATTTTTATAAATAAGTGCAATTTTGGAGAAGCACCTAGGAGGGCTTTTTAAATGAAAATTTTGAGTTTCCCAGGGTTCTCAGAGGCCCCAAAAATCATGGGAAGCCCCAGGACCGGTAAAGCCCCTCCGGTGTACTCTTTCCGATATCGGTTGACCCGAACTTTGACGGATTCGTTCGGAAAAGTTTTAGCTCCAATTTGAGTGATTCCAAAGCCATTTTTTAGGAAACTTAAATTTTATAATGGAAAAGACAGTTCTAAAAAAGGAGCTAAAATGAAGGAGAAACAAAAATATAAAGTATGAAGGGCAAAATTGAAATTTTCGAAAAAGTCACTTTTCCCTACCTATATATATGTGGTGCCTCACATTGGCCCTCATTTAAATTCAGAAAATTTAGCCCCAAACCAGAAGCAAAACCCTAAGGGAGAGGCGCCCAAGAAAGGAAGAAGAAGGAGGAAGAAATCCAAGCTTAAGGTATGCTTTCATGATGTTTTTTCTTGCTTTTCTTCATCTCCACCACCTCTCCTTCATACTCCTTTCTTTCCTTGGATTAAAATGATTTTTATAAATCTGATTCAAGGGAGATATTCAAGGGAAATTTCGGATTTGAAGAGAGGATCTTGGAGAAATCAAGATTCAAGCCAAACTAAACAAGGAAACAAGGTAAAAATGCATCCTATGGTTGATACCTTCCATGGCCTTTCTTCTTCATTTCGCCCCACATGTGTTCTACCCTAGGGAGTTAAATTTCAAGCCCAAGCAAGCATGATTCTTAGGTATTTGATGGAGAGGAATAAGAATATGCAAAGAAAACCAAGAAATAGGCATTAGAAATCAAGATGCAAAATCTAGCGTTTTAAGTGCACCTTCCAATTTCTGAAATTGTATGATGATTCCTAGGTCTAAGTAAGAGTTTAAATGAGTTCTTGAGACACCTAAGATACTCCCCATAAGCTTCTTCCTTCAAGAAAATCAAGAGAACCCCAAGAAGCCCAAAGGAAGCCTATGTCTCGGCCTAGGCTTGTTTGTGTAGGTGGGGGGAGTTTTAAATTTTTCTAAGGCCATCCTTGAGTCATATTTGATGAATGAAGATGAAAGGAAGCCTTGGAAAAATTTTAGAACTCATGGAAAGTGATTTGGTGCCTTAGGTTCCATAATGTGACTTAAAGAAGCAACATGGTGTTAGGCTTTTTGTCTTAATGATGTGATGACTCCAAGAGGCTTAAAAGGGGTCAAGAATCATATTTGATAAGAAAGAATGAGGCCTAGAAATCATTTGAGGGGTGTTGCTTCATTAGGTGCTTGTATGGACCATAATGAGGTTTATAGGATAACCTAGTGTCTAAGCAAGTGGTGTGACCTTAGAAATTATTTCATGACCCTAATTAGCTTCCTTAAATCATATCTAGGCCAAGAGGAACCTTCCCCACACTTTTGTGGGTGTGTAGCTGAAAAGAGGAGCTTAAATTCAAAGGAAAAAGTGTGTGAATTTGTGTAAGGTAGCTTTCTCCACCTTCTCTCATGCATGGATGTGTGTTTAGCTTGTTTTATGATGTGTGTATGTGTATTTTTAGCTATGAAAAATATGCTAGCATGCTCTTATATACCATGACTCTTGATGCCACATTATGTTTTCAAATGAACATATGATGTGTGATTGAGCTTGCTTGAGTGTGGAGAGGCCAAGAACTCTTCCCCATAGTGAGGATGAGCCAAAAACCCTTGAGCTTAGTTGAGACAAAGTAAAGAGTCTCCTAAAAGCAAAGTGGACTCCTAAAGAGTGTGGTTGAGTCTAAAGATTTCAAAGAATAAGTGAGGCAAGTCCAAATACCATGGAGAGAAGTGTGAGGCCAATCCAAATACTTGGTGAGCTCTTGAATGCCTTGTATGATGTGTTTCTATGCCAAGCTTGATTTTAAATGTTCATGACTTCCATTTTTTTTACACATGCATTCATAGAACTTGCTTGCACATATTATGTGTGATAGAATAGGAGATGAGGTATTGAGATTCTTGAATCTCACTCCCTCCTCTTAAATGTCCTAATATGCTAGGTGGACCAAGTGGACATGGCAATGGGAGCCAATCACATTGAAGGAAGAAGATGGCCACCCTTATACTTGATTTTTGTGTTTTTAACTCATAATGAGACTTCATGATGTATATTATGATTGTAAATAGTCTATGACCCTTTGGACAAATGTAAAAATAGTATTACGTGATAGATAAATGAATGAGTATGGTGTATGTATTCTAGATCATAAAGTGAGTGTTTATGCCAATGTATGCAATTGAAAAAAGCTTGGTGTAATGTGTATAAGTGAGGGTGAGGATGCCAAAATGAGATGAAAATAGTTTGTGACCATTTGGGCAGCTCCCACAAGTCTTAAATATGCTTTTAAACTTGCCCAAAAGGTGCCAAGACCAAGGGAAATCCATTTGGCAATTTTGGTACCCAATATGGAGCCAAAATTGACCATAATGGAACCCTATGCCATTTTTTAGCCAAATGAGTTAGTCTTACCCTGAAACTTGGTATGCAATTAGATCTCATTAAGACCTTTTTGGGAAGCTAAAGATCATAATTTTTGGAGACCTAGAGAATATTTGATGAATTTTCAAAGTTGGGATTTTTCATGGATTCTGGTATGGGTACGGTTCATACTGGCAGTTTTGAATTCTATGTCACCCGATAGCCAAATGGTGTCTAATGCTTATGAAATTTTACATACATAAACTAGAGGTCATAATCTTTCTGTGGCCACCTAGATCACCTCATTTGGATGTCTGAGTAGTGAGTTATGCATGTTCGAAGTTAACTGTCAGTATCAGTAGCGCCCCATGAGTCCGGTTAATGTTCCATAGGGTCCAGCTGACTAAACGTATCTATTTCATTCTGTAATTATTTTTAATATCAATTTAAAATTTTTATCTTTCCAGAATGACCAAATATGTGTGATTTCGATTTTTATAGAATTAGTTATGAATTTCAGAAATTTGTATCAGTAAACTGAATAACAGCCTAGGCAGCCAGCGACTCTGTAGCTTTTTGGATGTCAAACGTCTTGTGTGATGAATTTTATGACCTGGGCGTATTTTTAGTGTGAATTAGACATCCTAAGGTTTCCATAATGATGAATATTCCATGATTTCTAATTTTTTAGATTTAGTTATGATTTTCCAAAGTTGGGTCAGAAAATGGAGCAAATCTGGCCGAAAATGTGCTTGTTTATTTTGAGCTCCATTTCGGTTTCCATGGGTTGTAGGCATGTTTTTGTGATACAAATGAGTTGTAATAATGAAATTAAATATGAGGAAGTATAGTATGAGCTTACACAGTCCACGTGACACCAAATTGAATTTTTTTGACATAGCGCAACGCGAAAAAAGTTTATTATTTTCATCCCCTTTTCATATGATCTTGTGGGATTGATAATACAAAGCTTATAAATGGCATCAAATGAGCTAGAAGTTATGGTGTTACACTTCCTCTCCCTCTGCTGTAGTTCGGCCAAATCCCTCGTTCTCCAATCAGATGCTTCTCGGTTTCTTTCTCGCCGAATCGGTTGGTTTACTTCAGTTTTCAATTTCTCTCGATCTCCTTTCTCAATCTCCTACCCTCTCTTTCTGTTCGAATTTCCACCTCTCTTGCTCTCTCTAATATTCCCCCCCCTTCTTCGAAAAATCCCCTCTCTTTCCCTCAATCCTTTGCTTTTATTTTCCATTCCCGTCTAAACCCAGACCCCTTTCTTTTGTCTCATTCGAATCTCGATCCACGCCTCCCTCATCTCTCCTTCCATTTTTGTCTTTCCTTTCCTCGGTCTTCGACGATGAAAGGGACAAGAGGGAAGGTCAGCTCTCCAGGTGTGCTGCTGACCCTCTACTCTAGTCCCTTTGGAAGCCTCGCCGGAAGCACTTGCCATTTTAGCGTTTCTCTCTGAGCGTTACTGGTCTTTGCCTCTCTGTCCCGTTCCCCTCTCGTGTTCCCCTTTCTGTTGGTGGCAGGGGATGCAATGCCTGGAGGGGACTGGGTCAAAACGTAGGGTTCCTGTGTTTTGGCCCCTTCCCGTATTTTGTTATTATATTTTTTTAATTTTTTTTAATTTTAGGGTTTTTGCTTTTCTTTCTTTTTTTAATGGCCTTAGAGTTAATGGGCCGATTCTTAAGAGAGCTAGGCTGTGGGCTTTTTGAATTTTTTTTGGACTGGGTTGGCCCAACTTTCCCCTTTTTTTTTAAAAAAAGGCTTCTCCTGTTTCTTTTTTTTGACGGCCTTGGAGTTAATGGGCCAAATTTTAAGAAAGTTATTGGGTCTAATTTTTCGGGCTGGTTTGGCCTAACTTTCCTTTTTGAATTTTTTTTGTATTTATTTTTTGCTCTTTTCCTTTTTCTTTTTTTTTTTAAATGTTTCTATGGTTTTGGGCTTCAGAAATTTGAGAGAAATTGAATCCAATACCCCTTTTCCATGCTTTCTTCATTTGGTTATTTTTCATATATATCTGTATAAATATATATATTTATATATATTATTTTATTTCTTTTTTTGTTTTTTTTTTAAAATTTTGCTATTATCGTTACATTATATTTTATTAATATAGTATATATTTTTTTGTGATTTTCTTAGACAAAATATGGTGTTCACAGTTGCCCCTCTTTACTTGTTTCATAGGCAATGAGATTGAAAATGTAATTTTTAATGTTTTTACATAAGGAACAAGTAAAGATAAGAACACATATTTTGTCTGAAATGATTTAATTGCCTTTTGGCAATAAACAAGAGAAGAAAAATGACCCAAACAAAATGCAGTGTTTACGTATATGATGAAAGAGAATGAGAGGAAGTCTTGAAAAAATTTTAGAAGTCATAGATAGTGAGATGGTATCATAGGTTCCATATTATGACTTAAAGAAGTAACACCTAGTTAGGCTCCTTGATTTGATTGTGTGATGACTCCAAGAGATTTAAATGTAGTCAAGAATCATAAATGGATGAGGAGAATGGAGCCAAGATAATGTTATCTTAAGGTTGCTTCATTAAGTGCATTATGAAACCATAAAATAACCATATGAACTACCTAACTTTTCTACTAAATGTATGGCTTTAGAGTTTGATTTAAGAGTATAATTGGCTTCCATATGATATGTCTAGGCTAAGAGAAATAATCTCCACCTTCTTGTGTGTGTGGGGCCAAGGAAGAGTAACCAAATTCAAGAGAAAAAGTTTGTATTTGTAACAAAGGTAGCTCTCTCTCTCTACTTTGTCTCATGCATGAATGAATATTGTATTGTCTTTGAATATGTGTATGCATGTGTTAAGCCATGAAAATGTGTTCTAGCATGATTTTATATGCCTTGGTAGCATGGTGTTATTTTATGCATTTAAATGATGTCTTGTGCACTTGCTTTGGTTTGTTTGAGTGTGGTGAAGCCAAGAACCCTTAAGAATGGTTAACACAAAGCTAAGGGTCTTCCAAGAGTAAGGCCTAGTTCAAAGCCTTAAAGAAAAAGGGTGAGGCAAGTCCAAAATCCTTGAAAAGAATGGGTAAGGCCAAACCACTTGCTTGGCAAGCTTATGTATGTTTTATGTGACTCTTTGAATGCTAAGAATGTTTCTTAAATAATCACATACCTTATGATAGTTATGCATGCATTTCTAGACTTGGTTTTGCATTCTTTATGTGTGATTGAAAAGGAGAAGAGCTATTGGGATTCCTAGAATCTCATCCCTTCCTCCTCACATGTCTAACATGTCTAGGTGGATTAAGTGAGCTAAGAAATGGAAGCCACCAAACCTAGAGAATGAAGATTGACAACAAAGTGTAGAGAATTGCTATTATGTAACCATATGAGTGGCATGTAATGTAATCCTTTATTGTATATGTTGTATGACTCCATGAACATATGTAAATATGTAAATGTATAATGTATGAATGGAATTTAATGCCATATGTATGAATGTAATCCTTTATTAGTCATGCATGTATTTCTAGACTTAGTTTTGCATTCTTTATATGTGATTGAAAGGGAGAAGAGCTATTAGGATTCTTAGAATCTCATCCCTTCCTCCCCACATGTCTAACATGTCTAGGTGGACCAAGCGAGCCAAGAAATAGAAGCCACCAAGCCTAGAGAATGAAGATTAACAATAAAGTATAGAGAATTGCTATTATGTAATCATATGAGTGGCATGTAATGTAATCTTTTATTGTATATGTTGTATGACTCCATGAACATTTATAAATATGTAAATGTATGATGTATGAATGAAATTTAATGCCATATGTATGATATAGTGTATTTTGGGCATTGAATGGCAAGCCTTGACATGCATGCTTTTGTGTATAACTTAGGGTGGATAAGTGAGTTTGAGAAATCTAGGTTTGTGCACCTTTGAGACAAGCTTATTAGACCATTTTGATGCTTTCCCATGTGCTCAAGTGGCCATGGTTGCCTTAGGAGCAATTTTGGACCATTTGAGACTCTCACATGACACAAAATGAGCCATTATGCAACCCAATGTCAAGATCTAATCAAATGAATAGATTTGCCTATGAAATTTGGCACACTTATAGATCTTATCCATAGATTGTTGGAAAGCCAAAGATTAGATTATTTGGAGCTCTATGGAATTAATTATGATTTTCCAAAGTTGGCATTTTTCTACTGAATTGATGCAGACACTGTTCATATGGTCAGTAAATTGGGTTGTGTCATTTGAGGGCTAAATGATGTCCAATGCTCATGAAATTTTATAAAGATAAACTAGACATAATAATCTTTCCATGGCCACTAAGATCACCCCAATTGGATATCTGAACAGGGAGATATGAATTTTTGAAATTAGAGGGCAGTACTAGTAATGATAGTCAACCTCTGGTACTATTTCATCAATTTCTAGTGACTAACAGTCTTTGTTGTGGATGCATTTATTTTTAGCATAATTTAGATATCTGTAGATTTCCAGAATGGTATAGGTTGATTGATTTTAATTTTTTTAGAATTAGTTATGATTTTTCAAAGTTTAGGTACAGAATTTGGACTGGGTACCCAAGGCTGCACACTATATTTTCATGTATACCATCCATGTGCATGAGTTCTAGGCCACTTCTTAAGATGGTTTTGAGTTGTATTTATATATTTAAATATGAGAATAAGATGGATGAGTCCATATGACCCACAGAACACTAAATGAAAATTTTACCTGTCACATAACGCAATTTAATGAATATTTTTAATGTTTTTTCCTTGGCAAATTTGTATGATCCAAGGAAGGGAACTTAGAAATGAGGTAAGATGAGCTTAGTAAATATGGTGTTACATGACATCTATGCTTAAATGTTGGATTAGATATTGAAATTCTTTGAATGTCATTCCAGTATGTCTACTAACCTTGGCCAGGAAAATCTCAAGGAAAGCAATAGAAGAATGATGTTTGACAATGAATTAGCTTAGGCATAGTTAATGTATTTATGAGTATGTACATCCAAATTTTTTATATTTTACAATGTAAACATGTATAAAAGCAAGAGACCATGGTTATGTTATCAATGGATAGGCGTATGACATTATATACTGTAAATTGGTATATGACATTCTATGAAGCATGTGTGTATAAGTGCATGTAGGATGGTGATTTTTTGTTGTAGGGCTAATTTTACTTGATGGACTAGCCAAACATGATACATTTGTGAATTGAAACTTGCTCAACAGAAGAAATGACATTTTAGAGCTTATTTGATATCATTTGGAATTAAATTTTGATTCATCTGAGCCATAAACTGCCCATCTACGCTTGATAGCATAAATGAGTGAGTCTTGAGCTAAAATTTGACAAACAATTAGAGGAGAGTCAAAGATCATAGTTCTTAAAGCTTTATAGAATATCTTATGAATTTTTGAATTTGGCTAAATTATGCAGAATTTTGCAATATGTATTCATATAGTGCAATCTCAAAATTTTGAGATTTTGAGAGACTAAATGAATTCATTTTGACCTAAAATTTTCATAGTTGATAACTCTCATTACAAGCTTTCCATGGACACCTAAATTGCATAAATCAAAGTTATATAGCCAAAGTTATAAATTTTTGAAATTTGGCCCATATTATGTTAAAGTAGGCTAAAAATGGCTATATAACTTTCTCATGCAAATAGAGCCTAACTTATGTTCAAATGACTTAAACCAAATGTGTTTATGGAGATTATGGATTAAAGTGGAAGGAAATTCTAATTTTTATCCTTATAGTTCCATTTTACCTATGGGAAGCCTATAAAACCACACTAAAAGTATTGCTACGTGTGCATTTTTATGTTTCTGAAACTAAAAGATATGAAGTGGACTATATGGAATGAGTATTCCTTTACCAAGGTTGGGGATAAAATGTTATTAACAAGGTAAACTATGTTGTTGACAAGGTATAAAATGTTATTGACAATGTTAAAGATGTTGTCAACAAGGTCTTGGACCTAGTAAAGGAAAATTTAAGACCTTGTCAATAGAATTTTTTATCTTATGATAATATATTCTTTAATTTAGAAAACTTAGAAAAACCCAAGATCTAGGCAACTCCATGAGGATCTTGTCAATAAGGTCTTAATCATAGAAGGTTAGGGCACATAATATGTGATGGTATAACAATCATATCTAAATTTAAAAAAAAGATATTTTTTTTCATAATTACATTTTTGCCACTATACTTTGACTTTGCCATTTGAGCTCATTTCAAATCTTTTTTTAGAATTGTCAGTTTCATATGAAAATTTGGGCTTTTTAGTTTATTAAAAGTATTTACTTTGAAATTTTTGAAATTTAGAATAATTCCAAAAAGTTCAGTCAAAGGTACAATCAACTAACATCTTAAAGCAAATATTGTAAAGGATTTAATCATTATGATGGTCCCTATGGTTTTTAGAACCTCTGAAAACCTCAGTAAGTTTAATTTTGGCATTTAAAACTATTTTCTCTGAGTTTTTTAAATTTTGCTCAAGTTTACAATTTTGCCACTAAAATGTTAGTTTTCTTTGTTTAGGCACTTTAGCTCCATTTTCGCTATTTCTGCTCTTTTCTTTCATCTTATTTAGACTTCTAGTCACTCATTATCATACTTATCAATCTTTTTTGTGATGTCTCAATAATTAGAAAACATGGGATATGACATGATGCATTTGTGGATTGAAATTTACTCATAGTGAGAAATGACATCTTAGAGCTCATTTGGTATCATTTAGAACTAAAATTTTGATCATTTAAACTATAAAATGTCCCTTAACCCTTGAAATCCTTAATGACTGAATTTGAGACTAAAATTTATCAAGTAATTATAGAATATTTAGAGCTTTCTACAAATTTAAAGATTATAATTTTTAGAGTTCTATAGAATATTTGGTGAATTTTTAAAATTAGCCTTAAAAAGTTGTCAAGTATTGTTACTATTCATTCTAGTTTGGTCTCAAATGTTGTGCCTTTTGAGGGATTAAATAGATTCATTTTGATTTGAAATTTTTACAGTAGAAAGTTCACATTATAAACTTTCTATGAACACCTAATTTGCATTAATCAGAGTTGTGTAGCTTAAGTTATAAATTTTTTAATTTTGGACTTCATTAGGTGTTCTATGGCATATTTGAGCAAATGATCCTTTATATGAGTTTAATCTCCATATACATGTTATCTTGGTTGCAACAAATTTGCTATACATGAAATTGTGAAATGAATTGGTAGAAATTCATAGTTGAGCTTTATGGAGCCAATTTAAGGCTTTTGGTAACATAAATTTCCATTGTTAAAAGTTTAGTTACCATTAGTTTGCCACGAATGGACTTATATATGTAAGGAAAAATATGTAATATGTTATAGTGTAACATAGAGGACTAAGGCAAGTATAGCATTCACTTGATCCTATGTAGGATAGGATTCGAAAGCACTCATAACAGATTTTGACTAGCTTTAATATTGAGGCTTCCTTCCCAACCATGGACATGCCCTTTTTTGTTCAATTCTGACGCTTACATTCACACATCTGGGCTGATGGAAGGATATATTGAAGGGTCTTCCTTCTATTTATGGGACATTCCATTGTAAAGATTGTCTTGAATACATATAATTAGAAAATAATTAGCTATGAAAATAATAATAATCTAAAAAATGTACATACAATGTGATAACTTACCACAAATTGTTTGAGATCTTTGATACATATTAGTTAGCAACCTTCACATTGTGGGTCTTGTCATACACTTCTTGGTACGATACATCTTGCTTTAACTCATCCTCCTACAAATTAATTTAAACTTAATGGTTAGAAAAATTAAGTAACTTTAAATGAAATAAAACTAATAAAATTAATTGTCATCTTCTTCTTATGCTTTGTGAAGTTGATGAATTCAATGTGTGCACAAGGGCTCTAGGAATGGAGGATTGGTTCTTCTTGGTAGCCCATAAGTTCCTTTGCCATTTCAATTACACCTATATGTCTAGGAGATGTCCTAGACTTCCACATGGATTTTTGACAAATCATGATTGCCGATTTCTTGATTATTCTTTGTGTTTTCTACTTTCATGGTTGCTTGCCTCACATTGCACAACATGTCAAAGTATCAACCCATACTTGTTCGCTCTCACACACTCCTTACCAAGAGGTGCTCCTCCTTTGTGGCAAAGTGATATGTGGTCTACAAACATAAAAGGAAAGTAAGTACAAATATATATATATATATATATATAGTTTTACTTGGTATTAAATAAGTAACATTGCTTACCATGAAATTAGTGAACATTACATCTTTCATTTCATAGGGATAACAATTCTACTTAACACATGAGTGCAACATCTAGACCATCACTTGCTGCATGATTCGAGTAATGTTCTTGGTGGGTTCAAATTGCATACTGCAATGAAAGCAAATAAATATTGTAATTTCTTTTACCAAAAATTAAATAAATATTATATTGTCAATGCCTATTTGGATTAATTCCCTTATGTCCCTTGTTGAAGAAGAAGGTGTAGTAACAATACTTCCTATTAGCATAGAAGTTGAGTTACGATCCCCTGTAGGCTATATGAAAATTAAGGGATCCATGGTATAAGTGTTAGATGATTCGCTAGGAGTACTTGTAGATAGTGTCCCCTTCCTTTTAGTGGCTATACTAAATGACTTGATATATACTTGCAGGTAAAAGAAATGATAAAGCACGTATCAAGTTGAATGCAAGTTTCTTAATTAGTGTATAATGCTATTTGCAAGGTGTGTGATAGGATAAACATTGATTTGCTCTTTTTCTAACTTCAGAATCACCTTAACTACACAATACACCAATAAATTAGCATAATACCTAACTTAATAGATAACAAAGCTAGCTAAGTCAACAATTCAAGACCCACATAAAAAGAGCATAGATGATTTCTATAACCTAATAATGGAACAAACTTATTATACACAGATCTAATCAAACAAACATACCATGAACCTTAGAAAGGCCATTTAACCATAGAATATTGTGGTAATATAATAATATAATATGTAGCAAATTCGAATTGTAATCATACAAATTAATAACAGAAACCATGTTCCAATTGCTTTATTTTGTCTCCACTTATGAAAAGTCAAGCCGACACAATAGGCATTGCGATGTGAAGAGCTTTGCTCGGAGAAATAAAGGGAACATGTATTACATGCGTTGCCATTCCCAGCTTAAGTGTCTACACCT
The DNA here is from genome assembly GCA_026724425.1 of Erythrophleum ivorense. Lineage (NCBI taxonomy): Eukaryota > Viridiplantae > Streptophyta > Magnoliopsida > Fabales > Fabaceae > Erythrophleum > Erythrophleum ivorense. The sequence continues at coordinate 180,824 of JAIUCV010000462.1, read as the reverse complement.
CCCAACAAAGTGAATGTACCTTATGGAACCTCCGATAGGGACTTGGATAAGGCTCGCTAACCTTCTTGACTTGATCTATAGATGGAACCTCCGTAGAGCTAGAAGATGCTTTTTGACCAATAGCTACATAAACACATATTACATTTTGTCCTTGTTGATTGAGAATGGTATCTATGGCTACTGTTGTTTTACCGGTTTGTCTGTCCCCAATAATTAACTCTCGCTGACCACACCTTATAGGGATCATCGAATCAATAGTAATAACTCCTATTTGAAAAGGCTCATTTAACCATAGAATATAATGGTAATATAATAATATAAAATATAGCAAATTCGAATTATAGTCATACAAATTAATAACAGAAACCATGTCATACAAGTATATTAAAAAAATAGAACCAAAAATTGTTTTGGTTCTTTACCAAAACGATAATTGGTTCTAGCTTTAGATACATAACCATATTTGGTTATGGTTCAAGACCAAAAGCATAGAAATATTTCTCCATAATAAGGCCTTATCTTGCTATATTTTACATCTATTGGATTTGAAATGTTTCATTACAAAATGACAAAAAGGAAGAAATCTCTTTAATATAGCACTTTCTATAGGATAAATATCCTAACAACACAATCAATAATAAACTAAATTAACCTACTAAATATCACAAATAAAAAACCAATCAATAGATTGAGATAGTATAGTAACCTTTATGCATTTAAAATAATCTAGATATAATCTAAACCTATTAAGGCATTTAAATGTTAGACTATTTTAATCAATTATGAGTTAGCATTAATCAATTATTAGACTAATTAACATGTAATATTTTAATGATATCAAACAATTAGTTCATTTGTTGGCATTATATAAAATGGGTTAAGTTTATGTGTTATGGATAGACTATAATAGGATAGGTTATTCATAAGCCCATTAGGAAATAGGCTTTGACTTATAGGCCATCTAGAGTTGGTTATCAGATTTTATACTGACGATAGTCTATCTCATATATGAAAGAATTTGTGGCAAAAAATGAAAAAGTCCATAGGAAGAAGCTATCCTTACCTATAGCTAAAGCAAAGATGAGGACATTTGCTCCTCCCAGTTGATTTAAAGTGAGAAATCAAAGAATTAAAAATTAAAGGTGATGGAAGGAGGGAACTCATTAGGAAAGGATAGGTAAGGGATGGAAGAATAGAAATCATTAGTAGCAACATGGTGGACAAGTAGAACTTGCTAAAGGAAAATGATAAAGAAGAGTTAGGTAAAGATTAGATGTAAAATAAGAGAGTATAAGCAGGGTTACGGATTTTGACCATTGTAAGGTTTTAGTGAGGAAATAGTAAGGAAAATTCCCTCAGTATAAGCAAGTAAATTTACAACTTATTAATGAGAGAATAAATTATGAGAATTTCACTTAGTAAGGGGTTGTTCCCTCACTAGTCTCTCACTACTTGGTTGAAGAATTGGCATGAGTGCTTATATGTTTTTCTTTTTCCAAATCCAAAAATTTAGATATAAATTTATGTTGTCTCACTAATCCTTTACTATTGAACAACAATTTAGTGAGGAAAACTATCCCTTACCAAAGTCCCTTGCTAATTTTCCATTTCCTTGTAGTGGTAGGAGATGAGAAGGAAATGTGGTTTAAGATTTCACAAATGATAATAGCAAAGTGGTGGTTGTCATACCCATTGTTTTCTAAATCCCTAGACATAATAAAAGAAGATAATAAACATGATAATGAGGGACTAAAGGCTTAGATAAAATGAAAGAAAAGGGCTAATAGAGTGAAAACAATAAAATAGAAGAAAAAGGGGCAAGTCAAATTAAAAAATTGAGAAAAATTAGAGATTTAAAAATAATGATATTTAACATAAGATACTTATATTCTTCACCATAATATGATAAGATCAAGCTAATGGATTAATCAAGTGAAGCTATTTTAGTTAAATCCCTAACGAGGTACAAATTATGGTTCCCAGTAGCAATATTTTTTACTAGACTTTTTAAAATTGTTTTAAATCTAGAAATTCCAAAGTAGATGTTTTTAATAAAACGAAGATCCTAAAATTTAGTATGGAATAGACAGTTTTTGAAAGGGATAAGAAATGTGCTTAAACAGAAGAGTCAAAAGGAAAGAACACCAAAGGAATTTTTAAATTGTTCAAAATATCTTCTTTTTTTTGTTATTAAGTCATGCCAGCTACTTCCTCATGCCATAACTGACATACTCAAGCTCTAAATCAAGTCTCTAATGGTGTGAGAGAGAGGAGGAAAGAGAAGGGAAGAAAAAGCCAAATAGGTAAGGATATGTGCACAATTTCATCTTTTGCTAATTAGAAATTCTCTTCTCCTCTTAAGCTCTTTTTCATAGTAGTTTTAGTTTCTTGAAAGGGTGATTTTAGTGGCTAACCTCTTAAAGAAAAGAGAAGATTTGAAGAAACTAAGTTTAACAAAAGAATCGCTATTCAAAGAACTTTCCATTAAGGTATGTAATGAGTTAGGAAATTGCTATTATGTGAATCTTCCTTTATGTTTCACCCTAGAGAGAAGGAGAGAAGCAAGCTTGTGTTTGATGATAACTTGATAGAAACAATGGTTTAAAGGGGAGGAGAGTAAAATTATACAAAGAGAATTTCAAATAAAGCTATAAAAAGAAAGATAAAGTCACCTAGGGTTCTAAATGAAGTATGGAAGATGTAAAACCCTAGGAAGATAATTTGAATTTTCTAAGGCCATACTTGAAATAGAAATGAGTTATAGATATTCCATATTGTCTAAATTCCCATGAAAATGGCAAAAACTCCATATATAGTGCATGTTCACGTGTCTTGCCCATGGAGGAGAAGAAGCACCTCTAAGGTTTTAGATGGTCTATATATAAGCTATGAACACTAATAAAACTATTAAAATGAATTTAAGAGCCCTATTTTTATAAGTGAAAATTTAGGGTTCAAAAAGGGCCTAATGAAGCAACATGGTGCCAAACGTGTTTGAACTCATATTTGATAGCTCTAATGAGTTCCATTAGAATGATATGATTTATGCAAAGTGAGATCTTAAGGCCTATAGATTGAATTATGAGAGTTTCCTCTTCAGGCATTTAAAGTAGCTTAAGTTTATGTTTAAGTTCTATTAGGCATATATAGACATGAAATGTGTTAGAATGTGTTCTAATGAGTTTCCTTGTATTTAAATTGATGTATTTAGGCCAAGCTAATGCATTCACATCTTTGTGTGTGTGTGAACTTGAAAAGAACCAAGCCAAAAAAAGGTAGGAACAAGTGGGCTAGTAGTGCATCAAGGTTCCTAGCATTCCAAAGGTAGCATACATTTCCTTTTTTGCATGCATTTGGATGCATTTGAGTTGAGATACTTATATGTATTGGTTGCTTGATGATTGTATGAGTTATGTTTTAAATTGGCATTTTAGCATGAATTTTTATGCATATATGAGTTAAGTTTGGCTCCTATCATAAGGTAGCGGGGAATTGAGTGCAGTAGTTCTTCCCTATCCCAAAGATGAGCCTAGCTAGTACATTTTCATGCCATGGCTAGATGAATACAAAAGTTTCATACCAACTTCATGTTTGAGTTGCTTTTATGCATAAAACCTATGTTCTTGTATTTCCTCATAATCATCCATTATGTGCATTGATTTGGAATGAGTTTGGCTAGTGATATTCTCCTAAGAATCTCATTCCCTTTACCTCCCACTAACCATGAAAGGTACCACTAACAAAGAGAAGGAACCAGAGAAGAGCTAGAGCTTAGGAAAATTGTAATAAAAGGCTTTGATGTATATATTTACTTGATCTATGTTATGAGACAAATTATTAGTAAACCATAAGGTATATGATGATGAGTTGTAATAGAACTTCATGTACAAGGATAAGACTATGGAATGATGTCAACTTAATGCATATATGCATATTTAGAACAGGATTTGCTTAATGATATGTCATGAGTATTATGTGCAAAGTTACACATGAGATAATGATTTTTAGATGCTAGACATATTTCATGCATTGACTCCTCTGGAAATGATGTATGAATGAAATAATTTATGCTTAAGGCAAGATATTGCACATTAGAGTCTATTTGGACCACTTTGGAACCAAAACTTGATCCAAATGAGCCACAAATTATAACCTTGCCCTCGATAGTCTTAATAACTTAGTTTGGGGCTAAAATTTGGTAGACCTTTAGAAGACCTATAGATCATTCTAACAAGTGAAAGATTGTACCTTTTTTAAATTCTATAAAATATTTGATGAATTTTCAAAATTGGCCCCAAGATGTTTTCATGCCTTATGTACTGTTCATACTGATGCAGCCTTGATTTTCTTGTTTTTTTGAGGGGTCAAATGAATTCATTTTAACTTAAAATTTTTATAGTAGCAAGCTCAGATCTTGAGCTTTCCATAGGCACCTAATTTACATAAATCAAAGTTATATAGTCAAAGTTATAAATTTTGTAAATTTGGACTTTATTATTCCAAAAAGGTCAAAATAGGCTATATGACTATTTTATGCAAATGGGATTGGTATGATGATCATGTTGGTCAAAACAAATATATGTATGAAAGTTATATGTTGGTCAAATTTGATTTTTGGCCCTTAAAATTTATTTGAGATATGGAATGGCTAAAAAACTGTTGTTAAAAGTCTTGATGGAGCTATTTTTATTGCATTTGATGATAGATGATATAAATATGACTAGGTAGAGCTAGATATCATAGTGGTGAATCAATAGATAGTGGGCACTGTGTTGGAATCAAGGTAGCCATACATGGACACACTACAAAGCTCATATTCTACCTAATAATATTATTCTTCTCAAAAAGACTATACCACTTTCGAACTCACTACTCTAGCCAAGAAAATAAAATAATTAAAGGGGGAAAATAAGGTTAAACTATCATTTTGCTTTCTTAATTAATTAATTTTAATTTAGTCTCTTAAATTTTAATTTGTGTCATATTTGTCCTTTTTCATTACATCATTAATGACTATGGTGGAAAAAAAAAAAAAAGGGAATATTTTAAAACATTAAAAAATTTTAAGAAATCATTTTAAAACAATAAATACAGTTAAGTGGTCAAATATGATGCAAATTGAAATGTAAGTGAGTAAATTGAAAAAAGAAAGAGTCAAAGGATCAAATTGAAACAAATAAAATAAGTTCAAGGACCGAAATGATGATTAAGCCAGAATGCAAAATCCTCAAAAATAGCTTCATCCACTTTTAAAAGTAGGTTTCTCAACCTTCGCCCTTTAAAAAAGAAAGGCAATATGATGTGAAAGTTGATGGATATATTTTTATTTTGAAAAATAGACTATTTGTAAGTAACTTAATGTTTAAAAGATAATTTTTGCATTTTATCTAAAATAAATAATAAAATAATAATTCTTAACAGAAAAAATTAATTAGTTAATGTACCTGAAAAGCAATGAGCTTTCAAACACTCATTTATGAATCATTTCAAAAGTTGTGATAGGTAATATTTTATTATTATGTATGAGTATCAAAATTCAATGACCAGAGACTTTGAACTCTTTGCATCTTTCTCGCAAATATATATTAATAAGAATTTTTTTTATTAGAGAATTTTTTTTAAGTTTTTATGTTAAAAAATTTATAAAATGGATAACAGGAAGCAACAAAAGTTTTTATTTCTTTTTGTTTTAGAAATTAAATTTTATTTCTTGAGTCAAAGGCACCATAAAACTAAAAAAATCTGAAGATGAGCTTTAACATTTAGAGAAATACTTTCTAAAATTTAAACTAAATGAAAATATTACATTCCAATTAATTTTTGAAACAAAATAATTTGTACAATTGGAAAGAAATTTTTTGGTAATGCAACTCAAATATTGCTATTATAATTAACATCATATAGTTTTTTTGTTGTTATTTTTAAAGGGCATTTAATTGGCTTCTGTTTATGGAGATATTTTGTTAAAATTTAAAATTTATTTGTCTATTTTATAATTTGGCTCTAGTTTGGGGAAGTAAAATGTAGTTTTTGTAATATATATATATATATATATATCAATATATTGAATATTAGAAAAAATGCAATCATGTACGAACATTGAATTTTTCAAATTTCCTAAATTTAAAATAACTATAACTTCATTATATAATTATTTAGTGTATACATAGAAATTATCTTTTCAGATAGACAAGTGAATCATTTCATCATTTGGACCTAATAATTAATAAGAAAAAAAAGACAGATGTATTTTTAATTTTAACTCTAATATAACGAAAATTAATGCAAAATAAAAACAGATGTGTTTGGCGTAGCGATTTTGTTGGATGTTTGTTCTATACCATTAATATGTAAAGCTTAACTTTGCGCTTTGAGAGAGGACAATAACGGTTTTTCCTGAACACAAAATAACAGAAAAAGGGAAAGGATACGATACAGTCATACAAAGACAGAGACATAGAACTCTCGCAAAAGGCAACCTTTTATTTAGCAATTTCTTCTGTGAAATTGGATATAATCCTTGATCATTCACATAAATCCATTCAACACAAACTATTGTTTTGTGCAATCTGTTGGTAAAAAGGACACCGTACCGGCGTCGAGGTCATATCCCACCAAGAAATTCATCTGAGCCAAGTTCCCATATATAGCAAGATCATCGGCTCCAATCAGTGATAAACATACCATATCATCAGCTACCTGAATAAACGTATTCAGTGGCTGCAACTTCACATCACCCCCCTTGAAATGCGCTGTCAGAATAGGGACCTTAAGGTCAGTAGCAGAGTTATAACAAAGACTAAAAAGACCGTTTGGGTCATCCACCTGCACGCCGTTGATTGCTTTCGCCACAGCCGTCACCAAATCATCAAAAAACTCAGTTGGCAGTAAAGTTAAGGTTGTCCCTGAATCGATAATAATATTACCCTCATTATCATTAGCAGCATCGGGAACTAGAGTTGTTGAACCTTTATATGCAATTCTCTGGTTTCCTACACTGATGCCTTCCAATGTAAGGTAGTAGAAAGTGTCAGGGCTTTTTGCTACCAAAGGAGTCTTGACAGCACCAGAAGAAGACACCACAGCATCGCTCCCAAAGCTTATTTTGCCGGACACATCGGTGGTGGTCGTGGGTACTAAACAATATAAGAATTTTTTGCCCATCGAGTCATCCAACTGAGAAATGAACGAGAGTTTTCCACCTCCTAGGCCTACAAGCCCAGACTCCGACTCATCAAATGTCCCACCAGTGTCATGTCCACAACCAAACACGATATTCCGAAGGGACACTGGGTTTTCGGTGCCAATCCTGAATGTTTCGGAGGAAAGATCTCCGGAAGTGTGGGAGCCATCCCCATAAGAGTAGCTATACTCGCAGGTTTTTTGGTCACTACTGCATGTGGCTTGGTCTAGTGCACTACAGGAACTAGATTGGCATGAAACTGTCTTGTATGTTGACGAATCTTGAGGATTAAAGATAGGAAGTTTTTGTTGGAAACATTCTGTGCATGGCAAGCACTGTGTCCATGTGAGGTCACTGCCAGTATCTGCTATGCCAAGAACGTCAACAGGTGGGGTTCCTATTGAGATGTTCATGAGAAATGTTCCGCCACCTGGTGTTATCTGGGTCTGTATTTTGCTTCCTGCTGGTCTTGAAAGTACTGACTTGAAATGATTGACACGCTTCAATGAGCGTTGAAAAGCATCGTGCAAGCGATTGAAATAGGTCTTTGAGGAATTGTAGAAAGGAGATAAAGGGGAATCCCGAGGTATGAGATTAACTGTGACGCCAACATTAGCAGTGGATTTCAATGGATAGAAAATAAGAAGATAAAGGATGGTTATATGGGACAAAGCCGAGTAAAGAGGTTGGGGTTTGGGGGTGAAGGCCATAGTTGAAAGAAGAGGCAGATGAACAAAAGAGTGCCATGGTTGCAGAATTTATAGAGAGAACTTCGCCTATAGCGTGTGAATATGATTCATTGGTATCTAAAAGGTTGCAGGTCTAGTTAATACACATTAATATTTGAATTTAGGAACTTCTATAAATACTAGTTACTAACTGACCTATTGGTGCAATGTTTAAGCAATTTATGCACGGTCTTAAATTTAATTTTCCATGTCCTTTTAAATTAAAGGTTAATATAATAAATAAAATTATTTGTTACTAATAATATTGACATAAATATTTTTTTGCCTTTTTATGTTCTGGTTGGGTAATGACTATAACGTCATGATATCCCATTCTATTAATTTTGGTCATGCTTTATTATTTCTAGTCAAACAGTCCCTTTGTTAAGCTTGTGTGAATATAATAATAGAGTATCATAAGTATCCAATAAATCAATCATGATGGCACACTGGTGCAATGTTTGTGCAATTTATGCACGATCTTAAATTTAAATTTCCATGTTCTTGTATTTCAAAAGTTAAGATAATAACTAAAATTATTTGTTACTAATCACGTTGACATACATCTTTTCAAACCCCTTTTTCCCTTTTTAGTAATGACTAATGACATACATATCCCATTTGGTTTTTTGCCATATACGTGTTATTTTCATTCAACGGTCACGTTCTTAAGGTTGCGTGAAAATCATAAGTAGAGTATCATTAGTAATACAGGACAAATTAGAAGTACGACATGGCTTTTCTTGAAGAAAAGCTCGATTAAAGTGTTTTAAACATTATGTAAAAGTAGAGATTTTGAACAACAGGACCACTAAAATCACTTGAATCCAATATTGCAATATAGCGAAATGATGCAAAGTAAAGATACGATAATTGAATACTTTAAATTTTCAAAGAATACAGATTATACAAGACTAAATGATAAATTTTGCACTTATCACTCAATAGAATCCACCAATGAAATACAGAACTAGAAAAAGAAGTGCATCTGCAAATTCTTTGATTAATCAAAATTCAAGATTCCCTGTCAATATATCTAAAAAGCTATTAATAAATAATTTGGAACAATCTTTCCAGTATAGGAAATAACAAAATTAATAATTTATTCTCATGCATGTCAAGTTGATGTAAGTTCCTAGAGCTATTCTATTAAAAATTAAAAGAAAACATTGACTAATGACTGTTCTAAAAGATTAGAAATAATATAAAATCTGATTCTAACAGAAATAAATATTTAAACCTTTCAAATGACTATTCATTTACCAATTTTAGAGTCCGATTAGATGTTCAAATATTGAGCTCAAAATAAGTCGCATTCTAAACTTGGGATAAATCTATTTTCAAAATCCAGTCCATGTTAAGAGATGCTCTCCAATCAATAAGTATCTAATAAATCAATCATGATGGCACATTTGTGGAATGATTGAGCAGTTTATGTACGATCTTGACTTTAAATTTCCGCATCCTTATATATTAAAAATTAAAATAATTATTTGTTATTAATGACATTGGCATTCATCTTTTCTAACCTTCTTTTTAATATGACTAATGACATATATATAACCCATTCAATCAATTTTGGCCATATGTGTATTATTTTCATTCAACAATCCCCTTGTTAAGCATGTGTGATTATCATAAATATCCAATAATTAAATCCATCATGATGACACATTCAACGATATTTCTCATTTATGTGAAAATAAGCATATGCTGCAATTAGGAATTTTTTCCCTCAAGAAAGTTGTAGATTAGGAATTTAAAGCACTAATCAACATTCCTTATTTAGAGGGTATGTTTGATTAGCTAATCACAATGAGTAATTTATTTTTCCTTTCATTATTTCCTTGATTTTTGTTAATGTTGAGAGTATGACAAAAGAAAAATGAGAAAACTTAGCTCAACTTAGGAGTATTGTATTGCTTAGTTTAACTGGGATATAAGGAATTTCCTCTCTTGATTAATAGGAGAAACAATGGCTATTTGTAGCCGTTAATGTGTTTTGTGTTTTCCAAGGGTAGGGTGGCCATTTTCTAAGGATAACAGCCAATTGTCCTTGTAATTTAAAGTTTATGTCTGTTATATAGTTAGGAATTCATGTTAGTTGTTACCTGGTCTCTTAGGATTTTGTGATGTCTCTTTAGTTGTGTGGGTCTTGACAATATGACTTAGATTATTTTGGGCCTACGAGAATATTAAGCATGCAAAGCTCCCATAACAATTTCATATTAAGATGGTTAACTACTTTTGTTTAAAAACTACTGTAGTTTAAGATTCAAGAGTTGTCATATAATATCCAAATAATTACTCTACCTAGTACCATTAATAAAGTTAAGATCTATTAAGTGAACATTTTGGGGGGGAGGGAGAAGGAGAGAAAAAATTAGTCTACATAAGTCATGGGAGTCAACTCTATAAATAAAAATTGTTAAACAGGAATTAAGACTAATATTATTATTAATATCAATAGGATCTAATGCCTTCCTCCTCCCACTATCCTAACGAGACTACCTACTTGGACTTAGCATTTCCATTTGCTCCTTTTTCATCTAGTAATCACGAAGAGAAGAAATTTAAGTGGGGAAAGCCAAAATAAGCTATTAATTAATATAATAATCTCATCTAATTGCTACCTACCACCATTTTCCTTGCCATGTGTCACTGATCCATCTTTTCTATTTGCATTGTGGGTGGCCAAAAGGTTTAGAGAGCAATTTAATTGTTTGGCATATGTTGAAGTTACCACATTTTAATGTAAGCTAACCCATATCATGAAATCTTGATCATTTCACACTTGGAACTCCACTAACCCATTATACTTAATCCAAATTTATAAGGTAGTCGTCCACTCACTCAATCTCACAATTAACTCCTTCATTCCCTTGCATGATCGAACAAAGTTAGAAAGAGAAGAAAGAGAGAACCTCTATTGAAGAAAGCTTGATTTGAAGAGAGGAGAAAATTCAAGGCATTGTATGAGTTAATTTCCTTAGTTCTTTCTCTTAATGCTAGAAAGGAAAAATGTGTAGAATTTATTAAGCTTTGTATTGATACCATTTTTACATGCTAGATTGAAAGTTTGGTTTGGGTCTTGGGAGGCTTTGTATGAAGGAATGAGAGGCACGAGGAGGGTTTTAGAGGTATAATTCTAGGTCAATCCTTTAGGTGCTAGAAATATATGTTGTGATACCATCATATATTATATATTCATTCCATATTACATATGGCAAAACTTCTTGTGACAAGAACCCTGTTGACAAGGTATCAGTGGGGTTGTTTAAGACTTTGTTCTTCTAAGTCTTTTTAATTAAAGAATATCTTTTTATACTATAATAGATCCTATTGACAAGGTCCTAAATATTCCTTACTAAACTTGAAGACTTTGATGACAAGATCTTTAAACTTGTTGACAAGATATTATTTCAACAATTATATTGAAATAGCTTAATGTTGTCTCAATCTTGGTAGTGGAATAACTTCATATACATAATCATATCCATATTTTTTATCTTTACAAATATCAAATTTCCACTACAAGACCATTAGCTTCACTTTTACATAATATTTTCATATAGAATGCAACTATAGAGGTCAAATCTAAAATTGTATTCTATAGTATCCCATAAACTCTATAGATGCATTTTTTCTAACACATCTGAACGTAAATCAAGCTCTATTTGCATAAGGAAGCCAATAGCCATTTTAGACCCTTTTGACTATAATATGAATTAAACTTCAAAAAATCATAGCTTTGGCTATACTGCTCGATTTTATGTAAATTAGTTGTCTACGAAAAGTTTAGGATGGCAACTTTATGCCTGTAAAATTTCATGAGCAACAAAATTTATTTGTCCCATCAAATCTATGGAAAACCAGATCTAAACTAAAAGAACAATATTAGAGGTTAAAATGACAAATCTATAGAATTTTGAAAATTCATAAAATATTCTATGGAGTTTCAAAGATTGCATTCTTTTGCTCTATAGAAAGCTCTTAATGAGCTATAATTTCCTGTCAAATTTTAGCCAAAAATTCATTCATTTGGTCTATTTTTGGTTCAAGAGTATATTATGGCTCGAAGTATGTTATTTTTGGTTCCAAGTGATCCATATTGAGTCATTTTCTGCCAAGGCTTCATTTGAGTATGATTTGAATGTCAAACATAACATGTATAGCTAATCCAACATGTCTCAAAAGCTATTCAACTCAAAATCACTATCCCACCTGCCAAAATATACATATATAACTTGGAACTTATAGGGTCAAATTGCACATTATCACATATTTACATCCAAAAATGGTGTCTTATAATTTTGGGTGTGTGGGAATAATTACATCTCATAATAAATATATACATAATCATATTAACAACAAAATGTCATGAAACTCAAACTAGTGTCAAAATAGTTCTTCTTAGACTCTTCGCTCACCATCTTTGCTTCCTTGAGAACCACCGAAACATGGTCAGGGAAAATGTGAGAAGAAATGAAATTCAAAAAATTCCAATAGCTCATTCATCATTCAAGCATACATATATGGCATGCTTAAGGTTAAAGAAAGCAAGTATACATGTCACACAACCAAGCATCATTCATTTTCATGCATTAGGAATTCCATGGCTCTACCAAGTGCAAAGACAAGCTTTAGAGGCTTTTGGTCTAGCTTCAACTAACAATTAGGGACTTTTGATTTAATCTCATCTACTTTTAGGAACTTTTAACTTAGTTTCACTCATAAATGAGACTTTTAATCTAGTTTCACCCATATTTAGGGACTTTTAGCCTCACTTCACCTATTTTTAAGGACTTTTAGCATAATCTCACCTATTTGAGAGCCAAAATAATTCCAAATGAAACTTCAAGTGATATGCAATTGCATATAATCATCAAGCATTCATCAACATGCATAATTAGCAACCAATACATATAAGCAATCAAAGACACTTAAGCAACCATCATACAAATACAGGAATAGATGAAGAGTTACCTTAACACAACAATTATATTTAATTCCCATTTGTTCCTTGGCTTGGTTCCTCGACGTCACACTCATACTTGAGTTAAATCTCACTTGTTTGGCCTAGACACACCAAATGGGACATAAAATTATCAATGGAACCATGTTTATACTAATCTAAGCCTTATACAAGTTAACTAACACGTTAGGCTTCCATATGGTTCAATTAAGTGGCATAATGAAGCAAATCTTGTAAATCAATATCTTGGCTCCAAGATCTCACCCAATATGAGTTATAAAATTCTATTAGAATTCATTAGAGTCATCACAAATTCAATTCAAGGAGCCTAGCACTAAATTACTTCTTTATGCATAATAACACCCTAAATATTCATCTTTCAAAATAAGGTTTCTAAATTCAAACCAATGATTCCTTTGGTGTTTATAATTCACATTTAGGCCATTTATAACCTTAGAATCATCAAAACAATTTCTTAGCTATCATTTCTTTCTCTAGGCTAAGACATGCAACTTAATGCGTTTTCATGGAGCTTTTATTGCATTCCTAGGGAAATTGGCACCTATAGAAGTTCCCTAACTTCTTCTTAACTCAATTATATTCTTACATAGGGTGAAATACCATTTTAATGCTTCATACTTGACCGTTGTGTTGAGCAACCTCAAATAAACTAAGTTGATTAAAGGTTTTTGTAGCTAATGGTACAACTTAGGTCATTTTCCAAAAAAGTTTTTGTTTCTAATTATTTGTAAAAAAAGTTCTCCAAGTGACATTAAATGAGAAATATTTAGGGGGTTTTGAATTACTAAGTTTTAATTGAATTAAAGAAAAATAACAAGAACTAAAAGCTTAAGACTAAGTGTTGGCAATAATCAAGAAAAGTATGGTAACTAGCCTTTGAATAGATTCCCTAGAATTCAATTATTCTTGCTCATTTATAATATACCCAAACTTGGACTTCTATTCTTGCTTCTTAGTGTATTCTTCTTAAAGACTCTTGAATTATCATCCAAGACTCAAATCACTAATGATTAAGGAATTTGCAACCACAAGGAACCATGAAAAACTAGCAACTTGAGTTAAGAATAAGAACATGTAACAACAGATTTAACTAGGGTATCTCATATTATTTCAAGCACATTCCCTTGGTCTAGCATCTTTTCTCAAGAAGAATGCAATAAAAATAATGAATTATTTTGCATTGTGTAGTGGATAAAATTTTCATTTCATGTCCTATGGACAGTATGAACTCATCCATCACATTATCCTATTTAATTACACACATACAACTCAAAATCATCTGAAGATGTGGCCAACAACTCAAGCTCATGAACCATATACACAAAATTCACATGTGCAGCATCGGGTTAGTGTGCCAGCTTTCTATCATGAACTTTGGAAAATCATAACTAATTCTAAAAAAATCAAAATTAAGCACACTATACCATTTTGGAAAGCTACAAATGTCTACTTTAGGCTAAAAATAAGTCTAAACCAAAACAGGAATGTCTAGCTACTAGAAATTGATGGAACAATAACCAAGCTCGCTTGGCACTACTGGTACTATCATAAAACTTTAAAAACTCATATATCCCTGCTCAGACATCCAATTGGGGTAATCTTGGTTGCCATAGAAATTTATCATGTCTAATTTGTGCTATAAAATTTGATGAGCATTGGATACCATTTGACCCTCAAATGACATAGGATAAGAAACTGACCATATGAACAATAACCATACCAGAATAGTTGAAATTTGGCAACTTTGAAATTTCATAATTAATTCCATAGAACTCCAAATAATATGGTCCTTAGCTTCCCAAAAAGATTTGGATAAAATCTATATACATGCCAAAGTTGATGAGGAAATTCATTCATTTGGTCAGATTGTGTCATAGGGTTACAAATTTGCTCTTTTAAGCTTCTTAAAGGGTCTCAAGAGGGTTAAATTTGCTCCTAAGGCTTTCATGGCCACTTGAGCACATGGGAAAGCATTGAAATGGTCTACTAAACATGTCTCAAAGGTGTACAAACCCAGATTTCACAAATTCACACTCTCACCCTAATGTATGCACAAGAATACATTAGCTTTATCTTGCCATTCAATGTCAAGAACTTGCTATAACATTCACATGGCATCAAGTCTCATACATATACAATATATTCATACATTTATAAATTTTCATGAGGTCATACATCATATACAATATTGGATTACATCATATGCCATTCATATGGCTACAAAATAGACAGTTTCACACACTTTGTTGTCAATCTCTCTTCTTTAAGCTTGGTGGCTCCTATTTCTTGGTTTACTTAGTCCACTTAGACATGTTAGGCAATGGGGAGGAAGGAATGAGATTTTAGGAATTCCAATAGCTCTTCTCCCTTTCAACCACACATAAAGAATGCAAATCCAAGTCTAAAAATGCATGTATGGATATCATAAAGTGCAAAACTATTCATGGAACTTTTTTTGCATTTAAGAAGTCATATAAAGCATACATAAGTTTATCAAGAAGATGGTTTAGCCTTACCCACTTCTCTTAGAGGATTTTGGACTTGCCTCACTTATTCTCTTGGAGGGTTCTTGACTAAGCCTCACTCTTTAGAGACTTTTGACTTTGTTTCACCCATTCTTAGGGTTCTTGACTCATCCTCACCATTTCTAAGAGACTTTTGGTTTCACCACACTCAAGCAAACCAAAACATGTTTATAAAATACTATTTAAGTGAATGACATAACATCATGATACCATGGCATATAGATTCAAGCTTAAATATCTTTCATGGCTTAAAACATACATATAAACATTCAAAGATAAGATAAACATCCACTCATGCATGAAAGAAAGGAGAGAGAGCTACCTTGGCTACAAATGCACACTTTTCCTTTCAAGAATGCTTCCTCTCCCTCAGCCACACACTCACAAGCATGTGAGACTTGGTTCCTTTGGCCTAGACACATTATATGAAAGCCAATTACACTCTTAGAACAAATTCTAAAGCTACATATTCATTTCAAAAGCTAGGTGGCTCTTATGACTCATTTATGGTTCCATAATGCACCTAATGAAGCAACCTTAGGAAAATATGATCTTGCCTCCATTCTTTCCATCCATTTATGACTCTTAACTCCTTTTAAGTCTCTTGGAGTTATCACACAATTAATTTAAGGAGCCTAACTAGGTGTTGCTTCTTTAAGTCACAATATGGAACCTATGATACTAACTTACTATCCATGATTTCTAAAATTTTTCCAAGGCTTCCTCTTATCCTCTCCCATCATATATGACTTAAAATCAAGTTTGGAATAAATTAAAACTACCCCTTGGTGCTTCATCCTCCCTAGGCTAAGGCTATGCTCCATGAAGACACCAAAGGAGTTTGTTTTGTTTTCTTAATAGGAGATGCATGTGAAAAGCTTTCTAGGGATCTTAAGAGCTCATCCAAACATCTATTTTGGTATAGGAACTCTGGCATCAAAATAGAATTTTGATAGAGCACTTGAAATCCTGACTTTGTTATCTTAAAATCTAATGGTTGTTTTGTTGTTTCCTTTGTATATTCTTGTTCTTCTTCCTCATTTTTCTAAGATTCATTCTTGGTTTGGCTAGAAATTCAACCCCTCCTGGCTAGTCTTATATGGGATGAAACACATAAAAGAAAAGCAATGGAAGAACAAGCTTGAAACATAGCAAATTATCTTAGTTTCTTAGCTTCCTTTGCTTGCTCTTCTCTTTGCTTGGCTTCTTCTTGTAATTTGTGAAAATTTCCCTCTTGGTCTGAGCTCAAAGCAGACCCAAAAGCTTCAATAAGCCCATGTGAAAGAAGAGAAGATGAAGGAGAAGAAGTTTGCTAAGGAGAAACTAAGAAAACCATGAAAATCCATACCTTTCTCTTGCTTTTTCTTCTCCCTTTCTCTCCTCCCTTGTGTGCCTCACTCTCTCGGTCCTTTCTCTGGTTTAGGGCAGAAATGCAATGAACCAAATGGAGAAAAGAATGGGGCATGGGGTATATATAGCTAGGGTTCAAGAATTGTTTCCAAAAATATTTCATTTATGTCCCTTAATCTTGGCATCTTTGTTTTTAATTCGTTTTAGCTCCTTTTTGAGAATCATTATTTCCATCATAAAATTTAGGTTCTCAATATTATAAAATGCTTTTGGAATCACTCAAATTGGAGCTAAAACCTTTATGAACAAAAGAGTCAAAGTTTGGGTCAATCAACATTAGAAAACGTACACTGGAGGTATTTTAACTATTTGGGGGCTTCCCATGATTTTCAGGGCCTCTGAAAACTTTGAAGAATTCAAATTTTCCATTTAAAAAGCTCTCCTATGAGTATTCTAAATTGTTTTCAAAATTACGAAAATACCATTATGTTTCTTAATTATTTCGTTAATTTCTGTCTAGTTATTTTAGTCTCATTTTAGGGCACCTCTGCCCTCCTAATTTTATTGCTAAATGTCTAGATCATTATTTTAATTTTTTTGGATCTTAACCAATTCATTTCAAAGGACTTACTTTGAAAAGGTATCTATTTTCATCATTTTTACGAAAATTGAACATTACAGAATGCACCAAAATAGTGCCTAAATGTTCATTAAAGTAACTGAAAAATCTACTTAGAGATGCTAATAAATCAATTAGATTGATAAATTTCTCAAGTTCAATAATCACACAAAAATCTAGTGACTCAATACAATGACTATTGTACTAAATAGCCTAAAAACAAGAGGAATTAATTTGCAAATTCCTTCAAATTTGCAATTTCTACAAACACTTAGGCATCAAAATCAACCTTCAAATATGAGATTAAAATCAAAATATAGAGCAAATTAATCCAGTGCATTCAGCCACCAAAATTTCTATTTAATAAGCTAAATCTAGCCAAATTAAACAAAGAAACTAATGCTAAAAGCAAAGGATAGGGATAAGAGAATTTAGCCAATTTGAAGATGCATCCTGGAGCTTAAATCTTCGTCCATGAAATCACATTCTCAGCTAGCCACCAAGCAAATTCAAGCTTCCATTAAAGAGATGGATGGAGGAAAAGAGGAGAAAGAAGCTACGACCATTCTTGATGAATTGGGATTGAATGTCTCTCTCACCAATTTTGCATCCAGGAGCTGCTTACCCATAGCGTTCTTTTTCCGTAAAATTGCTCTTACCCCTTTCACGTTCTGCCCCTCTTTCCTGCCTTCTTCTCTCTTCCAATCTGTGCCCCCCACGCGCTTCTTTATTTCTCTTTTTATAATCTTGTGTTCTGCTGTCCGTGTTCCTTTTATTCTCCCTTCCACGTGTGTCTTTATTATATTCATGTTGTCTTACGTGTTCTTCCACGTTAATGCTCATCCCAGCCTCCAAAGACCATGTAAGCTTCTTCCATATGAACTAGTGCTTCTGTGTTTCTCCATGCCTTGCGTGTGAACGGCTGAAGCTTCCTTCTCTGGTTTTCTCTCTAACCCAGCCTGGTGTGCTCGTGGTAAAGCTCATGCATCATGCTAACATCAACTTCTGCTCTCCAAAACAGCCATGAAGTGTGTGTGGTTTGTGTGAGTGTAGAACCCATGGAATGTATGAGTATAGCTACAGGGAAGAGCTCGTGTGTGTTAACGTGTATTGCTTGTGAAGTGCTACCATGTGATTCTCCTCTTGCAGCTTTGCGTAAATGCAGTGGTTGATGTGTTAATGAAGTGAGCTGGAGGTTGCATGTAACTTGTGGATGGAATGAGCTATGCATCCGTGTAAGTTAATGTGAGCTGGACCCATAGCTTCTTATTCCTTCTCCCTCCAAACCCATAGCTTCTCTTCCTCTCAAACACGTGTGTATATTAGTGGATGCATGCTACGTGTTTGTGCATGAGTTTATATGGAAGAATGTGGGTGTGTGAATGTTGGAGAAGCTGCCTACGTGTGTGTGTTGCTTCTTGGACTTGAAAAGCCTCCCTTGCCACTTGATTGTGTGTGTCAAGGTTGGACATGCAACTCGTGGACATGCATACTGCATCTACATAAGTGAGTGTATGATTGGATGGCAATGTGATGTGGTGTGTGCATGGATGAGCTAGCTACAAGTGAGAGGTTTGAGTGCTGAATGATGGAAGCTGGACCCGAAAATGGAGTGTCATGGATTAACGCGTGCAAGTGTTGTGGATGATGAGTGAAGTGTAAAGCTCCCAGCTCGTGAGTGAGTGAGAAATGTGAGCTTGCTACGTGGATGGATGTGTCAATGGAAGAGAGTGCCAAATGAAGGAAGCTATGTGTTGGTATTGTGTGGAAGGAACAGTAGCTATGCTCTTGGCTTAAGTATGTGAGAGAGCTTATGAATTGGTGAAGCTAGTGCATAAGTGTTGGTGCCTGACCATGCAAATGAATATGACGTGGGAGGGGTCGTTGCTTGAATGGATGAGTGCACCCGTGCCTTCTAAGCCCTCTAGCTCGTGTTAACTCTCCTCTACTATTCACGTGAGTTATGGACTGTGTGCTGCTTCATGGCAATGTTAATGAATGTGGATATTTATGCTGGAGCTCGTGCATGTGTTAAGAAGAGAAGGAGAGTGAATGCACGAATGATGAAGTGGGCCCATGGCATTTTTTTCTCCAATTATTCTTCCATATTTTTTCCAACAATTAAATTTAATTTGCCCAAATTTTGCACAAAAAGAATAAAAACTATTAAGTAGAAATATTTGTAGAATTATTTTAAAAGAAATTTAAGCATTAAAAACCAATAATTTGCAAATTAATTCCTAAGATGCAACCATGGCTAATAAAAGCAAATCTCACCTAATTAAATTCATTAAGCCATAATCCATCTTTAAAAAGTCCAAAATAAAAAGGATTAATATATATAAAAATGATGATTATCAATACTTCCTAAGGTGCAAGCAAAACCCTAGGTACCAATTCTTGCATTCTTTAGCTTCTTACTTGCTTCAAATTACATTATCATAATCTCCATACATCAAAACCCTATTTCCCATTAAGTTTAAACCAAAATCATGCTCCCTCTAATCTTCCCTTAGTTAGGCTGAAACAAAGAGGAGCATGAACATTTAGGAAAAGCTAGTTTTTATCATGGCACCATACCTTGTTTGAAACCTTATCTAATGAGGATGTTTGTGGTGCAATTAGTTGTTTCAAACTCCTTCTTTACCTCAAGTGGCCAGCCATCAAACTCATCTTTTCAAGAAGCCAAGACCACCATTAGAAAGAGCAAGAAGAGTAGAGCAAGGTTTCTAACTACCATGGCATGAGATTTGGCATATTTCCTTACCCTTTTGGCCTCCCTTTTCTCTCTCTTTCCTCCCATAATTTGGACACCATAGTTGTTGTTCCAAGAGCTTCTAGGTTAGTTTAGAGGAGATGAGGAGGTGGCATGGTTATATGTGGAGTGGAGGAAGATTTTTATAATAAATTTCAAAATTATCGTTACGTCCCACAACTTTAATCTCTTTGTTTGAGTTCATTTCGTATCGTTTTTGGAAACTGTCTTTTCCATATGAAATTTAAGGCTCTTTAGTTTATTAAAAACATTTATTTGAAAATTTTTGGGATTTAAAACCTTACCAAACTATTTGTAACAACCCTAACTACTAATAAAGTTAATTAAGCAAATTTGTATTCTTAATCGAGGGCACTTAATATCTAATTCAATTAATGAGTTAGCAGTGGATGAAAATATAAGAAAATTTGAATCTTTGAATAATCAATATTCATCATCAAGTTGTACAATAGGATTATTGTTTCTAGTTATTCAAAACTCTCATTAACAATTTTGTCTCAACCAAAATACCTTTAAGAAGCCTAAAAACTTATAAATATTAGACTAAAAGTCATTACTTATTACTATCATGGTGAAAATTAAGGATTTATAGCTAAATTAGGAGTTTCAAGACTTAGGCTGTAGCTTAGAATGGTTGCGCCATAGTCAACTTGGCCTTTAGAACCTTTAAAAGCTAAATTCTACACTTACATTGTGACTTGAAGAACTTACATCATGGCTAAACTTAGGTTTGGATCAAATTTTGACAGACACGATTTGCATCGCGACTAAAAATATTTATGCCATAGGCAACTGCTTGTGCTGTGATTGAAATACTTACGCCATAGCCAAATTAGCCTCTGAATGATTTTGTGCCATGGCCAAAATTGCTACTAGAACACTATTTGCTCATTTTAGCCATGACTTGGAAAAACTTGGCTGTGACTTGAAAACCTACTGCACCTAAACATTTAAAGAAACGAACTAACAACTTGCTACCACTTTAAGATCAATCCTAAGGTCTTTTAATGGCTAAAAGGCAATGTTATTAAAGGGTTTATATTCCTAAAATCTCCATCCAATTGTCTTACCTAACTCAAGGATTAAAAGCTAATCTAATCATTCTAACTTCAATTATAATAGCAAAGGTACATGAAGCCATAAGTGACAACTTCAAAAATGTATTTTTCTTACCAATTGACTTTAGACCACTTTGAAAAAGTTTCAATAAACCAAATAAATATGTATTTATCCCCAAAACTCTAGAACAACCTCAGATGCAACATATGACTATGCAACATCCACAAAATCACCCAATGACTTCTCATGACAGCAAATTGAGCCAAAGTATGCCCAGGGGATGGATTGACTCACAACCAACATGACCAAAACAATATAACCATGCCCCTTAAGCCTCTTAAACTACAACAAACTTAAAAATACAATTAGCCAAGTGTTGATGTCCACTTTACACCTTATATGATAGCAAAATGACTATGACATCAAAAACAAAGAGTTATTTTTAAAACTTTCAAGTGACAACTTAAAACCCAAAGGATGGCTTCTAAATGCCTTTAAACACCTTAAGCAGGTGTAGAGAACACATTTAAACTAGTTTGAACCTCCAAATCTTTTATACCAATAGCTCGAACATCAATTTTACGGTACCAATTGTTTAGAGGTCATCGAATATCAAAGTACTCATTAATAATCATCCATATACAATCACAAGTACCAATTCCATGATATCTCATATTATAAAATTAGTTCCTATACTTGGCAATACATAATGCAAAGTGGCAATCATATGACACAAATAACAATGCTAGAATACAGACTATACAAAACCCATTTAAATAAGGCATTTAAGCTTATACACTGCTAAAATATCACAACAGACTTCTATTAACTTCTCCTTGCTACTAAGAGTTTTGATCTTTGAAAATGTTAGCCCACTATTGGGGTGAGATATACAATCTCAGTAACAAAAGGAAAATTCCATATATATATATAGATTAATCAACATAATGCATTTATACAAAAAAACATACTGAAGGCATTAACATCATCAGCAAATGAACTAGTTGAACTACCAATGATTACTATCCTATACAAGCAATTACATATAACATGTTAATGTCTAATAACATAGGGCAAGGCCCATCTATAGCACTAACTCCCTATTGAGTACACTTTAGGCTCAGTGCATTCATAAGTTTGATCACAACTCAGTACCCAATTGAAGCATAATAGACAGGTGGTAGCCGTATCATAGCTCCACCAAGGACACGCTCACAATCTATAATAACAATAATTTAAGTAGCCAACTAATCATTTAGCATTCCAAAATTATAAATGCGCAGTAAATATCATATTAAAATGAGCATATACATAGAATTAGGAAATTAACCTCAATTACCTTAATGAAGCCTAATTACTCTTCCTCTAGCTACCATTATAATCTAAATGTGCACCAAGTATAGTCATCATCATTTAACTTTCATTAGTAAGAAATTTCCTATCCATTGATCAAGTTCATCAAGAATCCATTAAGAATTACTTACCCAAGCTTCCAAATAGTGTATTGCACCAATTTAAAGTCAAGACATCTCACAATAGGTCACTTTCCATATCTCCATTTTTGCACATGTAAAAGGCATACACCAAAAATAACCTACGTGATAAAATTTGAGCATATATAACTCACAAAATGGTTGAAGGCACTTTCCCAATCCTTTAATGACTCCTAAAATTCAGTTTTGAGTTATCAAGCCCAGAAACTACAGTGTTTCACTTCCATCTCTTTGTATTTTGGCACTATAGCAGAACCTATTATGAAAATCAGTCCTTGGAGACATTTTCCAGAAAAATATACATACAAAGGAAGGAAAACACTTACTTAAATATTTATCTAACTTCTAACTCTAAAAATCTTGCAATAACACACCAAGAACACACATTTCAGACCTAGAGTTTAAGTGAATCTCTAACAAACAAAGAACCAATTAGACCAAAATGAAGAGGAATGTCATACCATAATAGATCTAGCATCACATTTGATGCAATAGCACCAAGAGATCTTGCTGAGCATAGAAGCGAACCTGATGAAGGATATGGTGCTAAGCTTCAGGCCAAATGATGTGATTTGCAAATTAAAACCTAAGAGTTCAAGTCAAATGTGCCTAAAGATCAATTGCAAGGCATAAGAGGCCCAATAACAAGAGCTAAGGCCAAAGCAATGAAAGAACCCTTCAATTGTTTGATTCATAAGTTTTATGACTTAGAGCCCATTTATTTGAGTCAAAAGAGGGCCCAAGAAGATGTAAAAGATGTGATAATGCTAACCATTCTACAAGAGGAATGCCAAGGCCCAATTGGAGTCTAATTATAAGAGATTAAGAATTATGTGTCAACCATGTGATTTTTAATGAGGCATGAGCATCCCATGTGACTACTTAATGAAGCTTATTGTTTTGGGCTAGGATATTTTATGAATTTCGTTTTTTATTATTTTATTATTTTTTAGGACTTGGTCAAAGAGCTTATCTTGGGGATTAAGTTAAAATTAGTATCTTAATCTTGTTCCTTGATTTTAGGCACCATTTAAAATATTTCTAATTAGATTTTAGTGTTTTACTTTTATTAGGATTTTAGTCTTTTAGAAACTTTGTCTATAAAAGGCTTTCTATTGTACTCTATTTTGGAGATCATGAATGAATTTGAGTATTATTCTATACTTTGTGAGGCCTTTGCTTCTTTGTGTTCTTTGAGAGTTCATGTGACTTATCAAAGGATTGGTCTTCCTTTGTGGCGTCTTGAGGCTAGGATTCTAAGAGACGGGATCTCTTAGGGTCTTTCCTTTGACTAACATTCTTGTTTTCTAGCCGGTCCCAGGCAAAGTATCATCTTGTTGAAAGTTCCCAGGATAAGGTTCCTAGAGGGTCTTGCATCATTTGGTATCAGAGCTTTGGTTCGCTAGTGTAAGGTATATCTTTGTGTTTCCCTTTTGTTGTTCTTCATACTTTCTCTCCTTCCATTTGTGTTACCTTTTTCATCTTTGTCTTTATCTTCTAACTTCTTCTGTCTTCCATTATTGTATGCTTCCATCCTCATTCAAAAAAAAAAAAATAGAGTGTGATACTCAAAAGAAAATTCGAAAAAAAAATCCCAAAAAAAATCACAAAAAAAATCCAAAAAAAAAATTTCGCAAAAAAAAAAAATCAAAAAAAGTCGAAAAAAGTGAAAAAAAAGAAAAGATCCAGATTATAGAATTCAGAATTGCAAGTTATGCAAATTCAAAGTTGAAAGCTTAAAGCTTAGAGTTAATTTCCTAATTGGAGTTAGTTTCCTAATTTGATTGCATTGATTAGCTACCAAGTTATCTACTTTCCTATTTTGCATTCAAGTAAGAATTTTCTTTTCTAATTGTTCTAAACTTGAATTGCAAATAATTTCTTATTTTGATTAACTTGGTTCCCAAGTAGTTTCCTATTCTTAAAGTTTCCTATTTTTAGATTTTTCCTTTCCTTCTCCTTCCTTCCAAGCCATCCAAACTTCCCCTTCTCCTTGTTTTTCTTCCTTTCCTCCTTCCCTTTTTGTTACACACCTTTTTTTCTCCTTTATTTGATTCTTTGGGAATTTGCATTTTAGGATTCTAGTTTTTTTTATTGCCACTAGTTTGATCTTTTCTTTTGATTTGCTTGTGACTTGCTTAGAACACTTGTAAGAAGCAAATTGTTGAGTGGTAAAAGGCTAGAGTATACCATCTTGATAAAAGCCAAATTTTGAGAGTAAACACGAGTGAATTACTATTTATGAGTGTAAACATGTAAGCTAGTGAGTTACAATGTCTTATATCTTTCTTTGCTTGTTTTTGTACAAACTAATATTTCAAGATGTCTGGAGAATCTGAGCATAGTGATTTTGACATGAAAGTCTGGGTTAGAGCCGTTTAAAGTACTCTTGAGAAACTTAATGCTAGATTAGATAATGTGGAGTCTTCTTCTAATAGGAGGACCCATAGGAGGCAAGCTTAGGTGGAGCTTGATGATGATGTTGAGTCTAACTTTGAGGAGTCCTATACTTGGAGAGGCAGATAATCATCATCTAATAAGGATAGTAGTATTGGAAACATCAAGATGAAGATTCCCTCATTCCTTGGGAAAAATGACTCGGACCAGTTCTTAGATTGGGAAAGAAGAGTGGAGCATGTGTTCGAGTGCCACTCTTACACTGAGGCGAAGAAAGTAAAACTTGCTGCAGTGGAGTTTATTGATTATGCTAGCATCTAGTGGGATCAACTCTTACTTACTAGAAGACATACAAGTGAAGGTCCAATTCGTGATTGGCAGGAGATGAAAACTATCATGCGCAAATAGTTTGTCCCTAGTTACTATTATAGGGAATTGCATAAGAGGCTCCAAAAGCTGAAACAAGGTTCCATGAGTGTGGAGGATTACTATCAAGAAATGGAGATTTCCATGATTAAGGCAAATGTGGAGGAAGACTGTGAAGCAACCATGGCTCGATTTATTGAGGGCTTAAATCCTGATATAGCCGCCTAAGTTGATTTATACAATTACTTGGATATGGAGGAGCTCTTGCATAGAGCTATCAAGGTGGAAAAGCAACTAAGGGCTCGACAAGAGTTGAAAGTGACATCTAGCTCAAGTTCTTAGAGGGATTCCAAAGTCCCCTTTAAGCCAAAGACCTATTTCAAGTCTAAGGAGGAAAGTAAGGTAAAACCCTTTCAGGTTAAGGGAAAAATTGATTAAAAACCTTTCTCGTCTTCTAATCCTATTGCTTTTTCCTCTAAGGTCAGATGTTTTAAATGTAATGGTTTTGGTCACATTGCTTCGCAATGTCCTAACAAATGAACTATGATTATTATTGAGAATGGTGATGTGACTAGTGCTAGTAGTGAGTCTGAGGAGGATGAAATGCCACCCCTAACTGATGATGCTGATTTTGAGTTAACTGAAAGCTGTAAATGGTGAAGCCCTTGTGGCTAGGCGTGCTCTCAACATTCAACCTAAAGAAGATCTCGAGGTAGAGCAGCATGAGCATATTTTCCATACTCATTGTTTCATCCATAAGAAGGTATGTAGTTTGATTATTGATGGTGGTAACTGCACAAATGTAGCTAGTACTTGTGGAAAAGCTGAACTTGCCTACTTTGAGGCACCTTACCCCTTATAAATTACAATGGCTTAATGATAGTGGGGAGTTAAAGGTCACAAAATAGGTGCTCATCTCTTTTTCTGTTGGTAATTATCATGATGAGATTCTTTGTGATGTAGCACCTATATATGTTGGTCACTTGTTACTTGGTAGGCCATGGCAGTTTGACAGAAAGGTAAAACATGATGGATATAAAAATTATTACTCCTTTGTTTTTAATGGTAAGACCATTGTGTTGACCCCTCTTCGTCCTATTCAAACATATGAAGATTAGTTAAAAATTGAAAGAGAGTGTAAGAAGAGAGAGCAAGAAAAGAAAGGTAAAGTGAGTGTGAGTGTTGAGAATGAGAAGAAGCAAGAGAAAGGAGAGCTCAGTAGAAAGGAAAATAAAATTAGAGAAAAATATGAAGAAAAAAAAAGTGAGTTTATTTTCAGGTAGAAGTGAGATCAAGAGAGCTCTTATTTGTGAAAATGCCTTTTTATTGCTTTATAAAGATGTTTATCTTACTATCGACGATCTTGATCACTCTTTGCCTGCTAGTGTTGCATCTTTATTGCAAGAATTCTATGACTTGTTCCCAGAGGAAAAACCTAATGGATTACCCCCTTTAAGAGACATTGAGCACCGTATAGACTTTATCCCAGGAGCATCTATCCCTAATAGACCTACTTATCGAGCAAATCTATATGAGAGTAAGGAAATACAACATCAAATGGATGAGCTCATGAAAAAAAGCTTTGTTCGTGAAAGTCTGAGTCCGTGTGCTGTCCCGGTGATTCTTGTGCCTAAAAAGGATGGCAAGTAGGGGATGTGTGTGGATTGTCATGCCATCAACAAAATAACAGTAAAATATCGCTATCCTATCCCTAGGTTAGATGATATGCTTGATGAGTTGCATGGTGCATGTGTTTTCTCTAAAATTGATCTTAGAAGTGGTTACCATCAGATTAGGATGAAAGAAGGTGATGAATGGAAAACTACTTTTAAGACCAAGTTTGGGTTATATGAATGGTTAGTTATGCCATTTGGCTTGACTAACGCACCTAGCACTTTCATGAGTTTATGAACTATGTCTTTAGGCCTTTCATTGGTAGGTTTTTTGTGGTTTACTTTGATGACGTTTTGATTTACTCTAAGAGCCTAGAAGAGCATGTAAGTCATTTGGATGATGTGTTTATTGTGCTTAGAGAGAAAAAACTCTTTGCCAATTTAAAGAAGTATTCTTTTTGTTTGGATTCTATGGTTTTTCTTAGATTTTTTGTAGGAGCTCGTGGCATACAAGTGGACAAGGAGAAGGTTAAAGCAATATGAGAATGGCCTACTCCAAAGAATGCGAGTGAAGTAAGGAGCTTCCATAGATTGGCAAGCTTCTATAAGCGGTTTATAAAGGACTTCTCTACTCTTGCTGCCCCTTTAAATGATTTGGTAAAAAAGAATGTGGTATTCAAGTGGGGTGAAGCACAAGAGCGTGCTTTTAACATACTGAAGGAAAAACTAACAATGCCCCTGTACTTGTGTTGCCTGATTTTACTAAGGTTTTTGAAATTGAGTGTGACGCTTCTGGTATAGGCATAGATGGTATGTTGATGCAGGATTCTAAACCTATTGCATATTTCAGTGAGAAATTGAGTGGTCCTACTTTAAATTATTCCACATATGATAAAGAGTTGTATGCCT
This sequence comes from Erythrophleum ivorense, assembly GCA_026724425.1. Taxonomy (NCBI): domain Eukaryota; kingdom Viridiplantae; phylum Streptophyta; class Magnoliopsida; order Fabales; family Fabaceae; genus Erythrophleum; species Erythrophleum ivorense. The sequence continues at coordinate 152,810 of JAIUCV010000462.1, read as the reverse complement.
TGAAATAGACTTTAAAAACTTGGCAACATTATTTGTGGCTTAAAGAATTTATTATCCATTCTGATTATGAGAGTCTTTAAGTTTCTTAAGTCTTAGGGTAAATTGAACAAAAGACATGCAAGTTAACTTGAATTTATTGAAACCTTCCCTTATGTGATTAAGCATAAGTAGGGAAAGGAAAATGTTGTAGTTGATGCATTATCTAGGCATTACACTTTGATTACTTTCATGCATGCTAGATTAATAGGTTTTGAGATGTTAAAAGGCATGTATGAGTTTGATTCTGATTTTGCTGATATTTGGAAATCTTGTGAATTGTATGGTGCTAATGACTATTACAGGTTTGATGGGTTCCTTTTCAAAAAGAACAAGTTATGTGTTCAATTCGTGAGCTTCTTATTAAGGAGACTCATGGTGGGGGATTGATAGGCCATTTTGGTGTAGAAATGACTTTGGCTCTTTTGAATGAGCATTTTTATTGGCTTGGCATGAGAAAAGATATGGTTGCTGTTTGTTCTAGATGTATTACTTGTAATCATCCTAAGTTTAGAATTCAATCACATGGCTTATATTCCCCTTTACTAGTTTCCTCTCACCTATAGACTGATATTTCTATGGACTTTGTTTTGGGTTTGCCTAAATCTTCCACTGGGAAAGATAGTATCTTTGTTGTTGTGGATAGGTTTAGTAAAATGGCACATTTTATTACTTGTTCCAAAACTAATGATGCTATGTATGTGGCATAATTGTTTTTCAAGAAGATTGTTAGGTTGCATGGTGTGTCAAGAACTATTGTTAGTGATAGAAATGTGAAATTCTTGAATTATTTTTGGAAAACGTTGTGTAATAAACTTGGCACTAAGTTTTTGTTTTCTACTATAGCACATCCACAAACAGACGGCAGACTGAGGTTGTTAATAGAACCCTCTCTACTTTATTGAGAGCTATTATTCAAAAGAATCTTAAGAATTGGAATAAGTGTTTGCCCTATGTCGAATTTGCTTATAATTATGTTATTCATTCTGCTGCAAAATTCTCTCCTTTTGAAATTGTTTATGGCTTTAATCCTTTAACTCTATTAGATTTGCTTCCTTTACCTTCACATGAGTTTATTAACCTCGATGGTGCTAGGAAGGCTAAGTTTATGTAGGATTTACATGAGAAGGTGAAAGCCAATATTGAAAGAAGGAATGAGCAAATTACCAACCAAGTTAGCAAGGGTAGAAGGCGTGTAATGTTTGAACCTAGTGATTGGGTGTGGGTTTACTTGCGAAAAGAATGTTTTCTGGAGCAAAGGAAGTCAAAACTCTAACCTAGTATGACACCGCAAGTGTACGGGTCGCAATCGTAGTACGTGATGAATCAAGGTCGTTCCCTCAGAGAATCAATACAATTTGCAATTAGGCATTAGAGTTCTCATGTTCATTTTAGTTAAACAATCAAATTATAAATGGATTTATGAGAATGATGCAAAGACAAATAATAAACGATAGTTGTATTGGAATTATGCAATCAAAAACACCTTAGGAATTTTAATCCCCTTTTTATCAAATGTCAATTATTTCCCTTTTAATTAAACAGCTTAAAGCAAATTTTATAGTCAAGGTTAAAGTAGGTGCAATTGTCTTTCGATCCAATTGAACCCTTATATCCACTCACTCTTGATGTCTCAAGGAGAGGTTAATACTTGATTACGTGCAGACCTTCTTTCGACTACCTAGGGCCCTTGAGAATATTTCTATCTCAAGTGCAAATCAGATTATATCTAATCCTAAGTTGTTTAACCAATGGTCTATAAGCAATTTCCTTCCATCAAAGGTTAATTACTCAATCCACAATCAAACTAAAGGAGGCCACCCAATAGAATGAAATATAATTCAGATTAAACAATACTATTCTCAATAAACTGCAGAATCAATAAGGGAAAATAATCTCTACAGATAAAAGGTTCATAAAATCCCTAAGGATTACAAAATCTAGCCGCTCATGGCTTGAAATCCACAGACAAGTTTAGCAAACATGTTTAATATCATCAACTAAGAGGGGAGATGGAGTAGAAACACCTAATCGGAAGAGAAATCAATAGAATTGACGAATTCCCCGATCAAATTGAAGCTCTCCAACACCTTGGATGTGTTTTCTTCTCTCCTAGTCAGCCAGAACTCTCTCTAATTGCTAAATCAATGAAAACCCTACTTCTCCCCGTCTTCTATAGCTTGGTAAATAAAACTGTGCGTTTCAGGGTCCGATCTCGCTATGGCGAGGAGTGCTTCTCGCTATAGCGAGCTCTCTTAGAGTTTCTAGATTTTTTCTTTTCTCGCTACTGCTACACTATGGCGAGCTTCTCCCTGGAATTTGTATGATTCGCGACTTCGCTGTGGCGAAGTACCTCCTTCGCTATAGCGAAAGTGTGTTTTCGCCATAGTGAATTCCATCCTCGCTGTAGCGAGAATGCTTGATCCACTTGTACTTTCTCACTTCTCAGCTTCCTTCTCTTTTCTCAATTCTTTCTTTCTTCTTTTATCTTTCCTGAAATTGAAATCAATCAAAAAGTGAGGCTCAAACTGCTAAAGAAAACACAATAAAACACTTTCTTTATTTTATTTGATTGAATCCATTTTAACTCTAATAATCAAGAAGAAAGCATTTGACTCCCTAATTTTTATCTCAAATATAATCCTTTTATATCATAAATTAGGGAGTTATCAATTATGCTATTCATTCTGCTGCAAAATTCTCTCCTTTTGAAATTGTTTATGGCTTTAATCCTTTAACTCTATTAGATTTGCTTCCTTTACCTTCACATGAGTTTATTAACCTCGATGGTGCTAGGAAGGCTAAGTTTATGCAGGATTTACATAAGAAGGTGAAAGCCAATATTGAAAGAAGGAATGAGCAAATTACCAACCAAGTTAGCAAGGGTAGAAGGCGTGTAGTGTTTGAACTTAGTGATTGGGCGTGGGTTTACTTGCGAAAAGAACGTTTTCCGGAGCAAAGGAAGTCAAAACTCTAACCTAGAGGAGATGGCCCCTTTCAAGTTCTTGAAAAGATTAATAATAATGCTTATAGAATTGACTTGCCTAGTTCTTATGGAAATATTATTGCTACTTTTAATGTAGCTTATCTCTCTTCCTTTGATGTTGCAGATTTGAGGACGAATCCTTTTCACGAGGGGGGAATGATGCAATAGCACCAAGAGACCTTGCTGAGCATAGAAGCAGACTTGATGAAGCATATGGTGCTAAACTTTAAGCACAAGGACGTGATTTGCAAATTAAAACTCAAGGGTTCAAGTCAAATGTGTCTAAAGATCCATTGCAAGGCATAGGGGGCCCAATAATAAGAGCTAGGGCCAAAGCAATAAAAGAAGCCTTCAATTGTTTGATTCATAAGTTTCATGACTTAGAGCCCATTTATTTGAGTCAAAAGAGGGCCTAAGAAGATGTAAAAGATGTGATAATGCTAACCATTCTACAAGAGGAGTGCCAATGCCCAATTGGAGTCTAATTGCAAGAGATTAAGAATCATGTATCAACCATGTGATTTTTAATGAGACATGAGCATCCCATGTGACTACTTAATGAAGCTTATTGTTTTGGGCTAGGATTCTTTATGAATTTTATTTTTTATTATTTTATTATTTTTTAAGACTTGGTCAAAGAACTTATCTTAGAGATTAAGTTAAAATTAGTATCCTAATCTTGTTTCTTGATTTTAAGCACTATTTAAAATATTTCTAATTAGATTTTAGTGTTTTACTTTTATTAGGATTTTAGTCATTTAAAAACTTTGTCTATAAAAGGCTTTCTATTGTACTCTATTTTAGAGATCATGAATGAATTTGAGTATTATTCTATACTTTGTGAGGCCTTTGTTTCTTTGTGTTCTCTGAGAGTTCACATGACTTATTAAATGATTGATCTTCTTTTGTGGTGTCTTGAGGCTATGGTTTTAAGAGACGGGTTCTCTTAGGGTCTTTCTTTGATCAACATTCTTGTTTTCTAGCCGATTCCGGGCAAAGTATCATCTTGTTGAAGGTTTTTAGGACAAGGTTTCTAGAGGGTCTTGCATCAACATTCTTTTATTCAAGATGATTTGCATGCATTATCAAAGAAACTCCAAGAAAAGATAGTAAAAATAATGAATTTAATTTCGTTACATCGAGGTTTAAAAATTCATCTTGCATCTGATGGACCCCATGAACCTACTAACAACATTCTCCATTTATTTTCCATCCATACAAATCATAAACATCCCAAAACTCTACTTAAAACACGGATCAAGAGCTAAAACTAGAAAAAAATGGCATATTCATCTTGGGTCCAACGTAGCAAATTTCTAGGGCAGTTTTGAAAAATCATAACTAAATATAGAAAAATTGAAATCTATTGAACCATAGCTTTTTGGAAAGCTCCAAGTGTTAAATTTAAGATAAAAATAATTTCAAGCCATGAAAATATCATTTGGACTATGTTTGACAATAGAAAAGTGGTAAAGGACAAACTATCTAGCGTTTCTGATGTAGCTTACTAATATAAACTTCAAAAATGGATAATTAATTCTAAAAAAATATGATTCATGAAAAATGTACTAATTTGGAAAGATACATATGTTAAATAGAGGGAAAAAATAGTTTCAAATCAATTCAAAAGAATCCAGACCCAAACAATCGATAGAACAGTGATAGAGGTCTGACTGTGCGCCTAAAACAGAATAGAAACTTTAAAAATTCATATCTCCCTCTCTAGACATCCAATTGAGATGATTCTAGTTGGCACGGGTCATTGTGAATGTCTAGTTTCCCTCTATAAAATTTCACAGTAATTGGACACCGTTTACCTATAAATGACAGAGGTGAAATTTTGTACCATATGAATAGTCCACTGTCATTTTCTGAATTTTCAGCCAACTTCAAAAAATTCGCCAAAAATTTTGTAGACCTCTAAATATTATGCATTTTAGCTTCTTAAAAAGATTTCAACTAGACTTATACATGCCAAATTTTAGATCAAGAAGAACTCATTTGGATAGATTTTGCCATAACTCACCATTATGGTTATTTTAGTACCATTTAATGGTTTAGCTTGGTCCAAATGGCTTTCTTTGTGTGCTAGCACCTTTTAGGCAAGTTTGAAAGCATAAATACAACTTATATGAATTGCCCAATTGGTCTCAAACATCATGCATCTCATTTTGGTCATCCCACATCCAAGAATGTACTAGCATTTGTAGGCTAAGCAATATGCAAATCTCATAATTACATTACTTTGGTGCTAAACATAATTCATACATGCTATTACATTTGTTCAAGGGTTTACATCTCAAAAATAATATGTACACAATTACTTTGACATTCTTTTACATTCCAAAACTATACAAACTACATCATTGTCACAACATTGCTAACTATGCTTCTTTGCCTCCATTCTTTAGTTCTTGAACTCCACCTAGACCATATGAGATAGGAGAGGGAATGGGGTGAGATTCATAGAATCTCAATAGTTCACACACCCATTTAAACACACATTCATGGCATATACATATCAAAGGCACAAGTATGGAAACTAACATGAACATAAAGTATACAAAGTCACATTTTCATGCCACAATTTCACATCAAAGTCAATAATGAGCTCTAAGGACTTTTGGTTTAGCCTCACCCTTAGCCTAGGTACTTTTAACTTGGCCGCACCTATTTATGAGACTTTTAGCCTTATCTCACCCATGCCTTGAGACTTTTGGCATCTCCTCTCCCACATCAAGGGACTTTTGGCATCACCTCACCCTTTTGAGCCAATTTCACAAATAATGCCATTCAAGGAAATACATTGGTACCGATACAATATCATAGCATCAAAAGGCATGTTCACAAGTCATAAAGGCACACACAAGCACACAATGACATATACACAACTAAGAATGCAAGAAGAATGAAATGGAGAGCTACCTTAGTGAATATCCAAGCTTTACTTTGCTTGTTCCTTCCCCTTTTTGGTTTCACAAGCATAATGAGGTGGGGTTGAATTTCCTTAGCCTAGTCATAATAAACAACACTCAATTATACTCTTGGAACAAGCTAGGATATCCAACTCACTCTTAAGAACACATTTTGTTCTATTTGTTACATAATGGTTCCGTTAATGGCCTAATGAAACAACCACTATAATTTAAGTTCTTGGTTCCATTCTCTTATCATATCTAGGCCTCTTCACCTCATTTAAGGTCCTTGGAGACATCACACACTCACTTTCATAAGCCTAAGTACATGTTGCCTCATAAGGCTACATTATAAAAACCATTGTCTTATCTCCCAATCCATGACTCCTAAATTTTTTCCAAGGATTTTTCCTACCTTTTACCATCATATGAAGTGTCAAAGCAAGGCTAGAACAAATTAAAACACTCCCTAACCTAATCATCTATGCTTGGTCGAACCATGCACATAATTTGGAGCCCATAGAGTTCTTGATTTTTTCTTAATGGGAGAGACACTTGGGAGACTTCCTAGAGGTCTTAGGAGCTCAATTAACCACTCACACATGCAAGGAAATTCAAGAATCAAATCAATTTTGGCATTACATTTAAGAGCTTTACACTTTTCATTCTTATATTTCATTAATTTTTCTTGCAATTTCTTGGCATATTCCAAGTTCCCACACTCTAATTTTAAGGTTTCTTATTAGTTCTAGGTTAGAACTTTCTTCCCCTAGATGGTTCTATTTTTAGGCGTTACACATACAAGGAAGAGCAAGAAGGAAGAAGCAAAAACAAGCAAGAAATTACCTTGGATTCAAGCTCTTTCCAAGAGGTTCTTCCTTTCCTTTATTCTTCTCCTTGAATTTCTAACCTTTCCCCTCTGGTTCAAGGTTAAAATAGAACTATTTTATCCACCAAAACCATGGAAAGATGAAGCAAGAAGAGGAGAGCAAGGTTTCAAGACGAAAGACTATGGAAATCCTTAAATCTTCCTACCTTTTGTTAGCCTTTTCTTCCTCCTCTTGAGCTCTCTTGGTGCGTCTCTCTTAGGCAGTTCTTTTCCCTAGTTTGGATGAAGCTTGAATCAGTTAGAAGGGGCTAGAAAATGAGACGCCACTTTTAAAGAATTTTCAACAAGCAATTGTTTCCAAAAATGACATTTACGTCCCGCGTTCATGGCATTTTAATTTAAGCTTCATTTTAGCTTCTTTTTGAGAATTGTCTTTTTCATAATAAAATTTAGATTTCCAATCTTATAAAATACCTTTGGAATCACTCAAATTAGAGTTAAAACCTTCCAGAATGAATCAGTCAAAGTTCGGGCTCACCGCCATTAGAAAAAGTATATTGGAGGGGTTTTAACTGTCCTGGTGCTTCCCATGATTTTTAAGACCTTTGAGAACCCTAGAAAGCTCAAATTTTTCATTTAAAAAGCCCTCTTGTGAGTTTTTCAAAAAGTGTCCATATTTATGAAAATACCACTAGACTTTCAGCGAATTTTTGAATCACTTTGGCCCTAGTTTCTGGGCAACTTGAGACTCAAATCCTCATTTTCTATTATTTAAAGTTTTATCCAAATTTTATTTAGCCTTAAATCACTTATCTCAGGGGATTTGCTTTTCAAACTGACTTATTATGATGTTTTTCCGTAATACCAGACGTTACAAGGAAGATAAGAGGATCAACTTTTGTATAACTTACTATGGCCAAAACTTTTTTTAAGTGTGCAGATCAGAGCCAGAATGATGAAGAACCTTAGCTCCCCCTCTCCCCCTGCGAATTTTCTTTACATAGCATATTTGATAAAGCCTATGAAAATATTTTAAGCTTCAATGGTTTATAAATTATGACATTCATGTTTTACAATACGATATGTTTTAGAACTCTTGTTAGCTATTAGGATTTATTTCTCATACTTTTATTTTCCACTAACCAAATTCTAGGTAGACAAGCTGAAGGTAACAAGCATAGAGAGCTTAGTTAGTAACTAGGACAAAGTACGATAAAGCTTAATCTTGGGTTGTATATAGATGTTTTTGAAGTATGTTTGGGCTTTTGAATCAGTGGATTATTATATAGACATGTTCAAGAATGTGGCTAGTACTTAACCCTTGAAAGAGTATGTGAATTATGGGTAACATGTAAATATGAAGTTAAGCATGTAAATGACAATGCTTGAACATGTTGGATGACTAGTGTTGTTGCTCTAGTAATTATTCATAAAACTTCATAGTTTTTGGTATAGGCTTAGGAGACATGTTAGGCACTAGCTCTTCAAAATTTGGAATTTTCTAAGGTGTATAGGTTACTCAACTTAACTATTATCCATGCTAGTTTCTAGTATAAGTCAAAATAGGGTAGTTTTAAACATTATAGCATTTTGTTTTTAGTTTAGATATAAAATATAAAGTCCTTTTTCTTTGAAATTTGGACATATTGTAGTTGAGACCCTTAAGATGTATTCTATAATATTTCATGGTATTTTGTTAGCCTAAATGGCTCCTTAATAGTGAATCAATAGATTTAAGGCCAAATCAAAATAGTTTTAAAAACTAAGTTAGTTAAGTGACCAAATGAATGAGATTTAGTTTAAAACTTTTCTACATGCTAGTAAACTCGTTACTCCTAAAATTGGGATAATTTCACAATTTTCCAAGTTAGTTTGCTAGCTCAATAGTGACCAAAACAATGTAGGTATAGAATGAGCTAAAATAGGATAGCCATGGAAATTATGTTAGTTCAGGGTCAAATGATGAAATTTAACTTGAAAATTTGCCACATATAGTTAACATATAATCTTTGAATAGTGGGAAGAATGAAAATTTTTGGAGAAAGAGAACCATGAATTTCACTTTTGTGAAAATAAGGCTAGAATTGGATATTTATAGTTGGTATTTTATACTATGCTTAGAATTTATCAATTAACTAAAAACTAAAGGTGTATTTGGTTGGAGGATGTAATGGTGAAGGAAATGCAAAAAGTGGGTACATAGGGGCAGGTGAGATGAAAAATGACTATTTTGCTCTTACTTTTAAAAAGGTGATTTGATTGATAGAATAATAAATATAAAGGCAGAATAGACATTACACAAGCTATGTAAAGGGAATACATTCGCGATGCTACAAACCAAACGGAGCCTAAAAGTTGCAACAGTAGAGTCATGGAATAGGTTTTAGTCAACTGAAACTTAAAGTCAAGCAACTGAAACCTAGTAAATTAAAACTAAGGAATCACTTAACTAAAAGCTAACATAACCTTCTTACAATTCCTTTTCACTCTTTCTTATTTATAATTTTATCACGAATTGGTTCTGGATAGTTAGTTGATTTATTCTAGCCACTATATATCTTGCACCATTTTAATATTACAAATGATGATACCAAAATTTTGAAAATATCATGTACTTTAATTATGACATAATAATCATTAAATATTATTAAGAATAGAATGCAATTTTGCTTATTTGATTAAATTTATGATTATAATTATATAAAAATTAAACTGACATATTAAAATCTATTAATTATTAAATAATTTAATATTTTAAGCGATGACACATGAAATATTTAATACACATATTACAATTTAACCACACATAATTATACCAATTAGTTTCTTAATAAACACACCACAAGGATTTAGTATTTAAACATTCTAAGATCCCAAACATAGAGCTAGGTTGCTTGACCTATTACTTTGATACCAACAAATGTCATTCCATCAAAGAAAGGTACATATTTTATATCATCCCATGCTTATAGTATCAATTTTTTATCTTTAATACTTTTAGCAGCGGAAAATACCAACATTAAAGGCTCATTTTCTCCAAATAGGTATAATTACATAACTTCATCATATAAATCTCAAGATTTATATTAAACAAGTTTGTTCAACATGGAATATCATAAAAAGAAGAATAATTTTGGGATCTCAAGCCTTAGGCTCCAAACTACCACATTTACACAAGTCCAAATATTAGGTACCAATATAAAAAATTCATATCTTGGACTACAAAATTCCAATTTATGTAAATTAAGTGTTTATAGAAAGCTTAAAACATGAACTACATGCTGTAAAAATTTTAGACTAAGAAAAGTTCATTTGGGCTATGAAAATCTAATATAATAGTAACTATTACTATTTTCAAACACAAACCAGAACATAAATTTTAGACATGTATATCTTTGGCTACATAGCTCCAATTCATGAAAGCTCAGAGCTATGGAAAACTTATAACATCAACTATATGCCTATAAAATTTCATAAGTATTAAAGCTCATTGACTCCCTCAAACGCATGAAAAATTAGATCTAGACCATATGAACAATGCCAAATAATTTTGACAATTTTAAGCCAATTTCAAAAAATCATAATAAATTCTTTAGAGCTTTAAAAAATATGTTTTTATGGCTTTGTAAAATACTCTAAATGAGCTCTAAATGCTTGACAAATTTCATCCAAAAATTCGCTCATTTGGTTTGGTTTTAATTCGGTGTAGATGGCTCAAAATGGTTCTAAATGGACTCCTTCAATTCAAGTGACCACTTGAGCACGTTTCAAATGTAGAATACAGCATATATCACTAATTTATCATGTTTGAAACTTTATGCAACTCAAACTCACTCATCCACTTGCCATTACACATACACATTTTATGGTTCACATATGGTCAAATTGAATAATCTTGCACATTTACATTCAAAAATAACATTGACACCATAAACTCATACTTTTACATTTCTGGGAATCATTACATTACAAAATAATCATATACATCCTTTTATGTGCAACAAAATACACAAAACTCTAACTATTGTCAAAATAAAACCAATCATGTTCTTTGATCTCCATCTTTGCTTCCTTATGAGTTCCCTATACATTGTTAGAAATAATATGAAGGAGAGTGAGATTCTAGGAATTCCAATAACTCATTCACCATTCAAGCATACTTATAAGGTATATTTTCATGTTAAAGAGTGCAAGTATGCATAATAAGCATCTAAATATCAAACATAACCATATATATGAAATCATATGGATCCATCAAGGTAAAAACAAGCTCTAGGGACTTTGGTCTAGCTTCATCTAATTATTTGAGGCCTTTGGTTTGGCCTCATCCATTTTTAGGGACTTTTAATTTAGCCTCACTCATATTTGAGACTTTTGGCCATGCCTCACCTATATTTAAGGACTTTTGGTTTTACCTCACCTAAATCAAGAGACTTTTGGCAAAACCTCATCCATCAAGGGTTATTTCAATTTCAAATGCATTCAAGTGTCACATAAATGCATAAAGTCATCAAGCCAATAGCAATAAGCTTAATTCATGATCCATACACAAACAAGCAATCAATGACACTCAAATAACTAATATAAGCATATAAGAATGGATGAAGAGTTACTTTACTTAAAGAAGCACAAAAATCTCCTTAGAATTTTAGTTCCTCCTCTTGGCCTCACACCCACACTTGGAAGAGACTTCACTTGCTTGGCCTAGACATATCAAACAAGGCACAAATATATCAATAGAACCATATTGGAACTCAAATAAGCCTTACATAAGCTAACTCTAGTTTTAGGTTTCCATATGGTTCCATTTAGTGGCATAATGAAGCAACCCATATAATTCAATGTCTTAGCTCTAATTTCTCACCCAATATAAGTCATATGACTCCATTCAAACTCATTGGAGTCATCACAAACTCAATTCAAGGAGCGTAACACCAAATTGCTTCTTTTTGCATAATGGAACCCTAAATTTTTACTTTTCAAAATAAGACTTCTAAATTTAAACCAATAGTTCCTTTGGTGTTTATAGTTCATATCTAGACTATTTCTAACTTAAAAATCAAAGAAAACTCTCTCTAAGTACCTCAAACCATTCTTGGTCGAGAAATATTCTAAGGATGGTCTTCTTAGAGTTTTTGTTTAATTCCTTTAGGAAATAGCATCTATGAAGCTTCCTTGATCTCTTTTTGACTCAACTATACTCTCACATGGATTGAATTATCATTTTAAAGCTTCATATTTCCTAATGTGCAAATAAAACCCTAGGTTCCATAACTTGCAACCAATAACTTCCTATTTGATTTTTTGGTTTCATATTAATCCTTATGCTTCAAAATCCCATTTCTTAACAAATTTAAGCCAAAATCAAGCTTCCCTTAAATTGCTCTAGGTCTAGCTGAAATAAGAAGAGCAAGAAAGAACCAAGGAAGACAAGTTTTATATAAGAAATCATACCTTAATCAATTCCTTGCTAAATGGTGTTTCTTATGCTCTTAAAGCTTCTTTCAAATTCCTCTTTCCCTCTACTGAACCAGCCACAAAATCCCACCATTTAGAATTTTAAAACCACTAAAAGAAAGAGCATAAGGAGGAGAATCAAGTTAATGAAGGAAAGAGCATGAAAAGAGAACAATTTCTTGCCTTTTTTGGCTTGCTTTCTTCTTCCTTTCTCTTCCCTTTTGTACAAGGAGTTGGTTTAGATTCTATTTCAAAGCCAAATTATGTCGGTTAAGCTAACAAAGAGAGGGTGGCATGAGATAAACTGTAATACCATATTTTTCTATTATCATACTCTTCCATTCTAAGCAACTGGTGCACATTCACAAGACAAAAGTGAGGAAAAGTATGAAAATAACACACTTTTATCGCGTTACGTTGGGGTAAAATTTTTCAATTCATGTTATGTGGACCTCGTGAGTTCCCCAACATCATTCTTTAATTATTTTTCATCCATATAAGTCATAAAATATCCCAAAATCTCATATAAACTGCAGATCAAGGGTCAAAACCCCCAAAATTTTCTTCATTCATTGTGGTTGTATAGTGACAAATTTTAGGGGCAACTTTGAACAAATCATAACTGAATGTAACAAAATTGAAATCATAAACCATAGCTTTCTAGAAATCTATAGATGTCAAATTTACACTAAAAATAATGTTCAGCCACAAAATACCCATCTGGACTACGTTTGACGATGAAATAGCTATAAAGGTTCAACTGCCACCTGATACTGATATAGTTTATTGTCATAAATTTTAAAAATATCCAATTAATTCCAAAAAAATTCAATCTATGCAAATGATACCAATCTAGAAAGATAAAGATGTTAGCTAGAGGGAAAAAATAACTCTAGACTAATCCAAGAACGTTCAGACCTTGAAAATTAATCAAATAGTAACATGGGTTTGACTAGTCGCCTAGTACTGGACAACAACTTCAAAAATTAATATCTCCCTCTTTAGACATCTAAATGAGGTGCTTCTAATTGGCACAACACACTGGGAAGGTTTAGTTTCTCCTTATAACATTTTGTAACAATTCGACATCATTTGCCCTATGAATGATAAAGAGAAAATTTTGGACTATATGAATAGTACTAGTGGCCAAACCAAAAAATTTTTCCAACTTCAAAAAGTTGCCAAGTATTCCTCAGACCTTCAAAAAATATCCACTTTAGCTTTCCAAAAAGCTCTCAAGAAGCTCTAGATGCATGCCAAAGTTTAGATCAAGAAGAGCTCATTTGGATAAAAAATGACATAGCTTACTAAAATGGCCAATTTTCCCTCTCATAAGGTATCACTTTAGTCCAAATGGCCTTCCTTTGAGTTTGACATCTCTTGGGCAAGTTTAAAAGTATGAATATGACTTGTATGTACTACCCAATTAGTCCCAAACCTTATGCATCTTAATTTAGCCATTCTACTTCCATTAATGCACTAATACATTAAGCCATCAAGAAGCCAAAATTCTCATTTTCATGGATTTCATGCCACATATGATCTATACAAGAGTCATACATTATATTACATTTTTCCATGAGCTTACATCTTAAAAATAATATGTACAAAGTAACTTTGGTATTCAAATACATAACAAGCTACAAAATGGACAAAGTATGACTTTTCAATGCTCTTGGCTTACCTCCCTTGCTTCTTGGACATCATCTAGGCATTTCAAGATAATAGAGGGAAGGGGAGTGAGATTCCTTGAATCTCAATAGCTTACACATCCATTCATACACACATTCAAGGCATATACACATCAAAGCATATGTATGGAAGGTTTTGTAACCATAAAGTATGCAAGGTCACAATTTCTATGCCACTTAGTCGTATTCAAGCCAAAACTGTAACACCTTAGTAACTTAACTCTAATTCATCTCCCTCTAGGCTTGATTCCATATGATTTCCCAGGAAAATGACCGAAACTATAGTATTTTACTACTTTAAGTCAAGGTTTAACCGGTCATATTTTGCCCTGTGGGTCCCGTGAACCCATCATGCACATTTTTTACTCAATTACCATTTATAAGACTTGTACATAGCCTCAAACAACTCATAAACCACGGGTATGAAGCCAAAAACAAAAAAAAAATGCAATTTCACAAATGAGCCCATAAGTTAGATTTTTGGCTCCAACTTTGGAAAATCATAACTAATTCTATAAAAATGGGAATCAAGCAAATCATAGCTCTCTGGAAAGCTTGGGATGTTAAATTCACACTAAAAATCATTCCCAACCACAATCTCAACGTTTGGACCACCTTTGACATCGAAAAAGATACAAAGGTCCAGCTGTCCCTGATACTGGTGCAGTTTACTGTCATGAACTTTAAAAATTCGTAATTAATTCCACAAAAATCCAATCTGGGAAAACTATACCAATTTGGAAAGCTACATATGTTAACTAGAGGAGAAAAATAAGTCCAGATCAGTTCAGGAGCTCTTGGACCTCAAAAACTGATGGAATAGTAACGAAGGTCATAAAGCTTCCTTGATGCTGATACAGAACTTCAAATAGTCGTTTCTCTTTCTACAGACCTCTAATTGAGGTGATTCCAGTTGGCATAGGTCTGTGGATATCTATTTTATACTCATAAAATTTCATGACAATTGACTACCATTTGGTCCATGAATGACATGGATTCATTTTCGGACTTATTGCACAGTACCATGACCAAACCACTAAAATTTTCCAACTTCAACAATTCGCCAAATATTCTATAAACCTCAAAATATTACCCACTTTAGCTTGTCAAGAAGCTCTTAATAGACTCTAGAGGCATGCTAAATCTCATGTCAAGAAGAGCTCATCTGGTCATACTTTGCAGAGCTCACAAGATTAGTGGTTTTGGCACCCAACATGGTTCAAAGTGGGTCCAAATGGCCTCCTACATGTTCTAGCATCCTTTAAGCAAGTTTGAAAGTATGAACATAGCATATATGAGTTGTCTAAGTGATCCAAGTCATCATACATTTCAATTTCACTATACTACGGAACAAAATGCACCATTTCATATAAGCCACAAAAGGGTCAAATATCACATTTCTATTACTTTGGCTCTTTACACAGTTCATACATCACTTGTACATATATTTACATGTGCTCACATATTTACAACTCAAAAATAATAGGTGCATCTTCATTATGGCACCTCTTTACAACAAAAGAACCAAAAGAACTATATTCTCTACACATTTTCAACTAAACTCCTTGGTGTGCACTTGATTCTCCTTGAGCTCCACCTAAGATGTTAAGATGGGAGAAGGAAGGGGGTGAGATTCGGGAAATTTCAATAGCTCATACTCATTCAAGAAGCAATCAAGATATATATCAGTCAAAGCATGCAAACAAGTCACAATGATACAATATATGTGTTTCATGCCATGAATAACATATCAATGCCAAGATTAGGCTCCAGGGACTTTCGGTCTAGCCTCACCCGAGCTTTGGGACTTTTGAATTGGCCTCACCCTTGGTTCAGGGACTTTTGGCTCCACCTCACCTGTCTCAAGGGGCTTTCAGCACCACCTCACCCGAGCAATTTCCACAATTCATATCATATGCATATTGGTACCAATGCATCAAGGCAACATCAATGGCATATCTCATCATACAAGCACACACACATGTATACAATGACTATTACACATCCAAGAATGCAACAAGAAAGAGTAGAGAGCTACCTTATCGGCTAACACAAATCTTCCCTTTCAATTTCTCTTCTTCCGTCTTGATTTCACACTCACAACTAGATGGAGTTGCTTCCTTTGAGCCTAAGCACAACAAAGAGCGTGGGATTATTCTCTCATAACTCAAATAAGTATTCACAAAGCTAAAGGGGCACTACATCGTGACAAATCCCTACTACACATGTAAGAACTAGGGATTCTCTCTCTAGAATTCCACTCACTCTCCTTCCTCTCTCAAGCTCTCAAGAAGGAAAGCAAAGAAGAAGAAAGGAAGCTACATGAGCTCTACCCTTCCTCAAGAGTGGTTTTCCACCTTCTCTCTTCTGAACTAAACCCAAATCAACTACTAAAACCATAGAAAGAGAGGGCAAAGGGGAGAAAAATACCATGCTAGGAAGAAAAGCTAAGGAAGTCTCAAGATTGCTTACCTCTTTGCTTGTTCTCCGTCCTTCTCTAGGTCTCTCTCTCTCTCCACAGCCCTTTTCTCTCTCTTAGTCGAAGCTTAGGTCGATTTACAGAGAAAGGAAGAGTTTGGAAGTTTAAGAAGGTCAAAATCTCGCTTTTCATGTTTTTTCGGACTAACCCTCGCTATAGCGAGCCATAACCCTCGCTACGGTGAGCTCGTGTCAGTCCCAAACCTTTGCCTTCGCTATAGCTCTTGCTACGACGTACTACTCCCTGGATTTTGTATGGGATGCCCGCACTCGCTATAGCTAGAAGCATTTTCGCTATAGCGAGAAGGCTCTCTCACTATAGCTAGCCCATTTCTCGCTATAGCGAACAGGTACATTCGCTATAGCTAGGCTGTAGCTAGCAGACTTAGAAAATTTTCAGCCTTTCTTTTCTTTCCCTTTTCTTTTCTCTTTTCTTTTCTTTTATTTTTCTAGTTGTTACAAAGACCATGCTCTAGGGACTTTTGGTTTTGCCTCACCCCATTTCTAGGACTTTTGGATTTGCCTCACTTGACCTAGGGACTTTTAACTTCACCTCACCCTTCCAAGAGACTTTTTGTAACAGCCAAGAAAATAGAAAAGAAAAAGAAGTGAGAAAAAGGAAAGAAAAGAGAAGCTGGAAAATTTTCGAAGAGCTGAGAATTTTCTAAGTCTTCTCGCCATAGCGAGATATGGAATCGCCATAGCGAGAATGCCTCTTCGCCGTAGCGAGTATGTCCCTAGCTATAGCGAGTGCGGCATTCCATATACAAACCAGTAAGTTGCTCGCCGTAGCGAAATTGTTCCTAGCTATAGCGAGTAGGGCATTCCATATAGAGACCAGGGAGTTGCTCGCTGTAGCGACGCTATAGCGAAGGCAGAGGTCGATAATAGACACGATCTCACCGTAGCGACGCCATAGCGAAGATAAAAGTCTGGAACAGACACGAGCTCGCCGTAGCGAGGTCACTAACTCGCTATAGCGAGAGCAGTCCAGAAAAGCGAGAAAAAGAGAATTTGACTTTTTAAAAGCTTCTAAATCTCTTCTTTCTTCTTCTAACCGACTCTAACTCGTCTTAGGAGAGAGAAAAGGGCGGAGGAGAGAGAGAGAAGCTGAAGAGAAGAGGAAAGCACAAGAAAGGTATGAATTTCATGGCTCCCTCTTAGTAAGTTGCCTTCTCCCCTTTTTCCCTCCTTTTCACGATTTAAATGGTAGAAAATGGTTAGGGTTGAGTCTGGTTCAGAGGAGAGAGAGTGGGAAACCATTCTTGAGAGAGATTAGAAGTAGATAGTCTTCTCTTTCTTGCTTTTCCCCTTTCTTATGAGTTGAGAAAGAGAGGGATAGTTCATGGACCCTAGAGTGAGGAAGAAACCTAGAGTGAGAAGCTCAGTAGAGCTGCTTAGAAGTGATCCCTAGCTTAAGAATTGAGTAGTAAAGTATTAATTCCATGCTTTTGTGTGGTTAGGCTCAAGAGGAACTCTCCCATCTAGAAGTTGTTGTGAAAACCAACAAGGGAGGAGTCAAGTGCCAGAGCAAATTGAGAATAGCTAGCAAAGGTAGTTCTCTCCGCTTTCTCTCATGCATAATTGTGTGTTTACATTGTCTTGCTTGTGTGTATGAATGATATGAGCTATGAGAAGTGTGTTAGCATGATTATGTGATATGATTGAGATGATGTTTTAAATGATTGTTGGTTTGCTTGAGGAAATGGAAAAGCCAATAACCCTGAAGCCAAGGTGAGGATGAGCCGAAGCCCTAAGTTGGTTGAGCCATGTCTCCCAAAAGTGAGGTTGACTCCCAAAGAGTAAGGGTGAGTCTAAGTACCTCTAAAGTATGGGAAGGCAAATCCAAAAGCCATAAAGGAAGGGGTGAGGCCGATCCAAGTACTCAGCGAACTCTTGAATGTTATCCATGGCCATTTCACATGTTTTAAATGTTTTTCATCATGTTTTATATGCTAACATGCCATACATGCATAATGAGACTTGTTGCATGCAATATATGTACGTTTGAATGAGAGTTGAACTACTGAGATTCTCCGAATCTCACCCCCTCTCCACCATCCAACCATGCCAGGCGGCCCAAGTGAGATTAGGGATGGGAGCAACCACCACCAAGCATGAAGCTAGAGATAGAAGTTAATGAAGAAGAGTGTAAAGGCTTTTTGCCATATGTTGTATTATGAGAATTGTACATGAGAAATGTAAAGCAATGATGTAGCTTATGTACATTTATAGTTTTTGCAAGATAATGTATATATGAATGATGAATGTATGAGAATGAGGTTTATGAAGAATGAGAAAGTAACTTTTGATATGAAATGCTCAAAGTAGTATAGCTTATATGGGTGCATAAGTGGGCATGGAGTAGTGAGTTTCCTCAATCTAAGTTATGAGACACTTGAGGCATGATTGATAGCTCCTAAAGATGCTTTCTCATGTGCTCAAAGAGTCATAGAAGTAGAAAACTTAAGATTGGACCCCATTAGCCACACTTTTGGCCAAGAAAGGGCCTCTTTGCACATGATGTCATGGAATAGCCATATGACCTCTTTTAGCTATGAGATTTGACATGTAGCTAGATTATGTTTAGAGCTTTCTGGGAAACTAGAGTTTATGTCAAATAGAGGTCTATAGCATTTTCTATAATTTATCAAAGTTGACATCAGAAATTCGGATTTCAGAAAATCACTGTTCATTTGGTCAGTTTGGAAATCATGTCATCCGAGGGGCAAACGTAGTCCAATGGCTACGAAATTTTATACACAGAAACTAAATGGTCACAGTGAGTTGTAGGAACTGGAAGCACCTCATTTAGAGGTCCAGAGAGGAAGTTATGCAATTTTGAAGTTCCTGCCCAGAATCAGACCCCCAACCAGACCCGAAGTACTGTTTCATCAGTTTTCGGGAAATTGGCTAGGTGGACTGATCTGGAGATATTTGTTTCCTCTAGCTAACATCCACATCTTTCCATAGAGATAGAGTTTATGAGCATTGGATTTTTGTGGAATTAGTTAGACATTTTCAAAGTCCATATCAGTAAACTGTGACAGCAAAGAAGTCCCCTCTGACCAGTGAACTATTTCGCTGTCAAACGCAGAGTATGTGAGAGATTGAGACTTCTACTTATTTTTAACATGAAGTAGACGTCTCAACCTTTCTAGAATGACCCAGATCATGCAGAGAAGATTTTTCTGCATTTAGTTATGAATTTCCAAAGTTAGCCCAGAAAAGGAGCAAAATCTGCCCATAGCGAAAATGCATGTCTCCAATCCCTTTTTGCTTTCCATGAGTTTGAAGCATATAGTTGGGATTGAAATAAGTCTCAATAGTGTAATTGAGCATGAGGGAGCATAGAGAGAGCTCAACCGGTCCATATTACTTCTAAGTGGAGCTCTACCCACACATAGTGCCATAGAGAGAGTAAGCATAAGGTAGAGAAAGTGTCTCCCTTATGAGTTCCGCACCGCCCATATAGGCTAGAGGGCACGTTGGGCATGAGCTAGAGGTTAAGGTGTCACACTTTTGGCCTTGTCTTACCCATGCCATGAGACTTTTGGCATCTCCTCACCTTCATTAAGGAACTTTTGGCATCACCTCACTCTTATAAGCCATTTCCACAACCAAGGCCATTCAAGGAAACACATTAGTACAAATGTAATGTCAAGGTATCAAGTGGCATATTCTCAAGTTATAAGAGTATAAATATGCACACAAGAATGCAAGGAGAATGAGGTGGAGAGCTACCTTGGATTTATGCAAACTTTTCTTGATCTTTTTCCTTCCCTTTTTTGGTCCCACAAGCACACCTAGATGGGTGTATGTTCTCTTGGCATAAACACCATGAACAACATACAATTACATACTTGAAGCAAGTCAAGACACTAAACTCACTCTTGAACACATACTTGATTCCATAAGTGGCATAATGGTTCCATAAATGGCTTATTAAAGCAACTCTCATATTTCAAGTTCTAGGCTCCATTCTCTTGTTATTTTTAGACTTCTTGGACTCATTTAAGGTCCTTGAAACCCTCACACATTCACTTGCATAATTGGAAAACCAAGTTGCTTCCTAAGCACCATTATGGATACCATTATTTCATCTTCCAATCCATGACTCCTAAATTTTTCCCAATGGTTTCTCCTATCTTCTAACATCATATAAAGTCCCAAACCAAGGCTAGAACAAATTAAAACACTCCTTAGCTTAATTATCCTAGCTTGGTTGAAATATGCACACCAAGGAAGGTTCATAGAGTTCTTGATTTTTTCTTGATGGGAGAACCACTTGGGAGGGTTTCTAGGGGTCTTAGGAGCTCAAGGAAATATTCAAATAGCCAAGGAATTACTCACACAAAATTAGATTTCATAAAATCCTAGAAAACACCACACTTTTCTAACTTGATTTCTATTAGTTTTTCTTAGAATTTCTTGCCATATTCCTCTTCCTAATGATCTAAAACCCTAGTTTCTCTCTTGTTTTTGGATAGAAAATCTTCCCTCTATGTGGTTCTATTCTTGGCCAAATTACATACATCCATGGAGCAAGGAGAAGAAGCAACCACAACCAGCTTTTACCTTGGTTTCAAGTGTTCTTTCAAGGCTTCTTCTTTTTGGTTTTTCTCTCAAAATTTCGAACTACCCCTCTAAGTTCTAGACCAAAAACAGAACCAAACATCTCAAGAAAGAAGAAGAAGGAAACCAAAGAAGGAGGGGAGCAAGATTAGAAGAGAAAGAAGCATAAAATTTTATGAATTTACCTATCTTTCTTACCTTTTTCTTCCCCCTTTTCTTCCTCTTCTTGTGTGCCTAAGAGAGCAGGTCATTTTCTATATTTTGGTCAGAGGAAGTCGTGCTTAAGAAGGTGGGAGAAAAAGGGAGAAGTGTGTGAAAGCTTCAAGTAACACACTTTTTCAAAAATTTTAATTTCATCCTTCCATAATGACAATTTTGTTTTGGCTTTATTTTAGCTCCTTTTTGAGAACTATCTACTCCATTATAAAATTTAGGTTTCCAATTTAATAAAATTCCTTTGGAATCACTCAAATTAGAGCTAAAACCTTCCTGAACCAATCCGTCAAAGTTCAGGCTCACTGTCATTAGAAAATATACACTGGAGGGGCTTTACTAGTCTTAGAGCTTCCCATGGTATTTTAGGGCCTCTGAGAACCTTGGGAAACTCAAATTTCCCATTTAGAAAGCCCTCCTATGTGTTTTTCCAAAAGTTGTATTTATTTACGAAAATGTCATTACGTTTTGTTAGTTTTCGTCACAAATTGTTTCTCTATCCTAGCTCTATTTTTCTTTCCATCAAAGCCTAGAATTATTATTTTTAGAAGTCTAGGACTTTACCCAAATTTTTTGGAGCATTATCTATCTCATTTAAGAGGACTTTCTTTTATACAGCTTATTTCATTTTTTTACAAAAATTATGTTCGTTACATAAAAAGGAGAAGGTGGGATATTTATAACTTTTACAAAATTTCATTCATGTCTCTTGTATTTTGACTTTTCCATTTAAGCCCATTTTAATTTCTTTTTAAGAATTATTTTTTCCATCATAAAATTTAGACTTTCTAAATCACTAAAAGTATTTGGTTTCAAATTAATAGGATTTAAAACGTTACCAAACCATCCAGTCAAAGTTTAGATCAACTGATAATTTAAATCATACACTAAAGGGTTTTAATCATTCAATGATCCATGTGCTTTTTTAGCCCTCTAAAAACCCTAGTAAACTCAATTTTATCATTTAAAGCTTCCTCTTTTGAATTTTCAAAAAATTACCTAAAATTACAATTTTGCCACTGGCTTTCGATTCATTTTATTTAGCGATTTTGTGATTTTAGGCTATTCTTAGTTTCTTAACGACACTTTTAGATACTCTAATTAATATCATATTCTTAATTAGCCTCAATTTGCTTTGCTTTTGGAAAATGTAATTACTCAACCCTAGCTACCATCTTTTGGCCTAATGAATGATGGTGATAGAAATTAAGGAACATATCAAATGGTTTTATCTAAAATATTAAGGTAAGTAAGCTATCTCTTATTGATAATGATGAGGGAGGAGTACAAGAAGCCCTTGAAATTATGAAATCCATTTCTAAGTGAGAAGTAGCAACATTAAGACAAGAGATTAAGTGGAGATAATTCTTTGAAAGGAATCTTGAGAGTTTCAAAGTTCCTTTCTTAGTGTACCATGCAAAAGAGGGAAATTGTGATAAGGGAAAGACAACCACTTAGTGTGATAGGGATGAGGTGTGCAGGCATGTGGTGTTTATGCATGTTATCTTTCTTGTGTGGTTCAATTTGCTTATTGTATGTGTTGACATGTATTTGGGTGGTGGATAGAGGCACTTTATGTGCATGATAGACTTCGAAAGTGTAAGATAAGATCTGTAGCACTTTGGTGCCAAAGGCATGCAGTTTACCACGTGTTTGATATGCTTTACCCACTAAATTGATGTCAAACTAGACTAAGTAGAGTCTCCACCCAATAGGTAAGGAGGAAATCATGATAATATGGATTCATCTAAAAAGAAAATGATTGGCACCCTTATGTGTGGCAATGTTTGCAGTATAGCCATCATGGAGTGACAAGTGCATCGACAGTCAAAGAAGGGGCTTGCCTGTTATGATTAAAGGCAATACTTGATTTTACCATTAGTATTTTATTGCCACATGCCATATATGGTGTGATTGTGATTATAGAGACAACATTGGAAATTTAAGAAGTTGACTAGTATTTACTCTAGTGGCAAAACTCCTTAATTCTAAGGGAAAACTCCTTGATTTAGAGTAATAGCTCTGGGAAAAGGATGAGAGGTGGTGGTAATGTAACTGAGTTATACCATGACTGTGGAACCCCAGTACAATGATTAATGAGGAAGAATAAGTCATTGGATGTAGATGATGTTAGAAACCTCTCATTGAGAATCCTTACTTGATCAGATGATAACTAAAGAATGTTTGATGATGAAAAGACTTATTGAGTCTCATTACCATGTTAACTTAACTCCCAATAGTCATGCATGAATTGAGACCTAGGAACTCTTGGAGGAGTTGGCACACGCCATTGTGTGAGAGTGAAAATTTAGTCTTATGAAGGAAAGTTAGAATGAATGCAATACATCTTGGGGAAGATAGATAGAATGTAACATTCGATTCTCTAAAAATAAGAGAAAATGTGAGAAACGTAACATATGGTTTCTCTGTAAATGAACGAAACTCACCAGATACAAAAGGAAGTCTCCCAAAATGATGTAGTTAAGGTCCCAAAAAATTTGGGAAGCATTCTAGACTCCTAAAAATGAGAATCACAGGCTCAGATGAAAAGAAAAATAGAGCTAGAATGAAAAAACAATTTCTTACAAAAAACTTATGAAACGTAATGGCATTTTTATAATTTTGAGCAAATTTTGGAATTCATATAGGAGGGCTTTTTAAATGAAATTTTTGAGTTCCCCAGCGTTTTCAGAGGCCCTGAAAACCATGGGAAGGCCCGGGACAGCTAAAGCCCCTCCGATGGATGTTTTCTAATGTCATGTACCCGAACTTTGATGAATTCATTTAGGAAGGTTTTAGCTCCAATTTGAGTGATTCCAAAGGTATTTTACTAAATTGAAAACTAAATTTCATAATGGAAAAGACGGTTCTTAAAAAGGAGCTAAAACAAAGGAGAAACAAAAATGCCAAGAATGAAGGGCAAAATGAAAATTTTTGAAAAGTGTAACTTCCTCCCACCTATATATATGATGCACCCTTCTTCTCTCTTCATGTTGCATGACCAAGTTCTACCCAAAACCAGAGGAAAACCCTAGGGAGAGTGGCGCACAAGAGGAAGGCAAAGAGGAGGAGAAATCAAAGGCTTAAGGTATGGAAATTTATTAGTTTTTTACGTTCTTTCTCTTCCAAACCTCTTCTCCTTTATTCTCCTTTATTTCCTATGATTATAATGAAGTATATGGATCCATTTAAAGGAGAAATTAAGGGAAAAATTCGGATTTGAAGAGAGGAGCTTAAAGAACATAAGATTCAAGTGAGAAAAAGTAAGAAAACAAGGTAATTTCTCTTCCTATGGTTGCTACCTTTGGTTCCTCTCCTTTCCCATTTCGCCTAGCATGAGAAACCCTAGGAGGATTTGATTTTAAGGTAGAACTAAGGGTGAATCTAAGGAAAAAGGGTGTCGAGATTAAGAATATGCAAAGAGAATTAACAAAAAATTATTAGATTTCAAGATGTAATTTCTAAGGTTTCAATTGCACCTTATAAAATCTGATTTTGTATGATGATTCCTAGGCCTAAATAAGAGTTTAAATAAGCTCCTAAGATCTCTGAAAGTCTCCCCATGTGCTTCTCCCCTTGAGAAAACAAAGCAAAGTCTATGGGTGCTAAAACCTAGCATAGGTTTGGCCAAGGGAGGTTCTTATAGTTAGGGAGAGTTTTAAATTTTTCTAAGTCCATTCTTGAGTCATATATGATGAATGAAAATGAGGGGAGGCCTTGGGAAAAATTTAGAAACTATAGAAAGTGAGTTAGTACTTTATGTTCCATATTATGACCTAAAGAAGTAACATATAGTTAGGCTCTTAGTTTTAATTATGTGATGACTCCAAGAGGCTTAGAAGGAGTCAAGAATCATATTTGAAAGGAAAGAATGGAACCTAGAATTTATTTGAGGGGTATTGCTTCATTAGGTGCAATTATGGAACCATAATGAGGTTTATTGATCAAGCTACAGTTCAAGTAAGTGTGTGGCCTTAGAATTAATTCCATAAACCTAATTGGCTTCCATAAATTGTGTTTAGGCCAAGAGAAAACTTCCCCACACTTTTGTGTGTGTGTGGCCGAAAAGGGGAGCTTGGATTCAAAGGAAAAAGTGTATAATTGTGTACAAGGTAGCTCTCTCCACCTTCTCTCATGCATTGATGTGTGTTTAGCTTGTCTTAAATGTATGTATGTGTATTTTTAAGCTATGAAAAGTGTTCTAGCATGAATTTATGTGCCATGGTACCATGATCATGCATTATGTTTTTCAAATGATGTTTATGATGTTTGCTTTGGTTTGCTTGAGTGTGGTGAGGCCAAGAACCTTTAGCCATGGTGAGGATGAGCCAAGAAGCCTTAAAATTAGTTAAAACAAAGTAAAGAGTCTCCCAAAAGTGAGGTTGACTCCTAAGAGTATTGTTGAATCCAAGAACCTCTTAAAGAATGGGTGAGGCAAATCCAAAATCCACAAGTAAATGGGTGAGGCCAATCCACTTATTTGGCAAGTCTATGTATGCTATGTATGACTTTTTCAAATGCTAAGAATGCTTCTTGAATGATTACACATGTCCATATGCCATGCATGCATTTGGGAGACTTGTTTTGCATGCTTTATGTATGATTGAATGGGAGATGAGTTATTGGGACTTTTTGAATCTCATCCCCATTTCTCCAATGTTCTAACATGCTAAGTGGACCAAGAGAGCAAGGAGATGGAAGCCAACCACTTGAGAGATGAAAGTATGACATTGAAATGTATGAAATTTGCTTCATTAAGGCTATCAAGGTGGCAAATGTGGTTGTATATGATCTATGACCTCTTAAGCATATGTAATTATGATAATTTGTTATGCTTAAATGGGAGAATGTATTATGTGACCACTAAAATGCAATTTGAGTATGAAATGCTAAGTTAGGCTTCTTGGAAGTTTGATGTGAGTATGTATAATTGCATGTGGCATAGCCAAAATGAGAGGCATGGAGTTTGGGACCATTTGGGTAGTTCACACAAGTCTTAATTATGCTTTTATACTTGCCTAAGAGGTGCCAAACCCTAAGAAAATCCATTTGGACATTTTAGTATTCTATATGGAGTCAAATTTGACCATAATGGAACCCTATATCACTTTTTTATCCAAATGAGCTCTTCTTGATTTGATATTTGGCATGCAATTAGATTTTGTTGAGAGCTTTTTGGAAAGCTAAAGAATAGAATTTTTGTAGGTCTATAGAATATTTGATGAATTTTCAAAGTTAAAAATTTTTTGGTTTTGGTCATGTCACTGTTCATACTAGTCCGAAAATGAAATCTATCACACAGGATTCAAATGATGTCCAATTCTCACAAAATTTTATATAGAGAAATTAAACATTCCCAATAACTTGTGTCAACTAAAACCACCCCATTTGGATGTCTATAGAGGGAGATATAAATTTTCAAAAATCTTGTCCAGTATTAGGAACTCCATACCTCTGTTACTGTTTGATTAGATTTTGAGGTCTAAGCATGCCTAAACCAGTCTGGAGTTATTTTTTCCCTCTATATAACATCCATATATTTTCATATTGGTATCATTTTCATGGATTGGAGTTTTGTAGAATTAATTGAATATTTTTGAAGTTTGCTGCAGAAATCTATGATAGCACCAGTGGATAGCCTGACCTTTGGACCATTTCGAATGTCAAACGTCCTTTGTGATGGATGCTAAGGTTTGGATATATTTTTAACATGAAGTAGACATGTGTAGCTTTCCAGAATAGCCAAGAATGAATGATTTCAATTTTTTGAGAATTAGTTATGATTTTTTCAAAGTTTGTGATAGAAATGAGCAAATTCTGGTTGAAAATGGATGAGTATTTCATGCTTCCCTTCGAGTTCCATGAGTTGTATGCCATATTTCATGATACAAATGAGTTGTGTCCATGTAATTAAATATGAGAATGTGTTGTATGAGCTCACATGGTCCACATGACATCGAATAAAATTTTTATACACGACATAACACAAACAAATGTATTATTTTAATGGATTTTTCTTACTTCCCTTATGAAATATATTATATGAGCTTGCAAATGGGATAAGAATGAGCTAGAAACATATGGTGTTACATAGTATGTCACTTAAGGTGTGATTATGCTCATGTGAAAATTCTTTAACTATGCATAGAGGGTCAAGAATGAATAGTCCCTTAGGACTATATGATGGTGTAAGATCCAAGAATTTGTTCGAGTAACTTAAAACAAGTATAGATGTTGCTAAGTTGATTACTAGTGCTTTTAATAACTAAGAGTCAAGATGAGATGCTTGGACCTATTAATCATAGTAATCTTTGGAACCATGAGCATATGATTTCCAAGATACCTTCACAAGTGCTAAAGAGGCTACTAAAGATCCTTCTAGACTAGCTACACCTAAGAACAATGATTTGATTATCTAGGATGGACCACCATCATGAATTGAGAATCCCTAGTGCTTTAAGCAAGTAGTTTTAGTATAGGTCATTGTAATTATATGATCAAATGAAACATTCACCTGAATTATGGGCTTGTAAAATTTAAGGAGACTCATCCCCTAAGATGATCCCTTGGCAGTGTACTATCACCTTTAAGGTCAAGTTTATTAGGGAACATATCCTAGACTTCGAAGATTATGTTCAATTCCATGCATATTGAGGACATGACACTAGAGTGTCTCAAGGTTTAAAATAGACTAGTCATAAAATTAAACTCCATGTTAGCTCCAACCTTTAGGAATGATGACAAATGAGAAGAGGGAATATTTTGGTACTGATTAGATTTGAATAGGATTTTATAAGTTAAATGGAAATATCAGACCTCTTATAGGAAAATAATGATAATAATAATAATAATAATAATAATAATAATAATATAATGTATGCAATGTTTTTTATAAGATAGTTGAACATATGGTTTGGATGCTTAGACGAAATGACACTACAAGAGGAGAGACTCTCTTTAATCACGGGAGTTGGGCTAGAAAAGAGTGATATTACCTTGAGTAAAAAACAAGTAAAAACCTTGTTATGAAATAAGGTTTACCTACCTAGGTTGATGTTAGAGAGATGAATAGCATAAGGTTAATTAGGTGGAATCCTTTTATAACTCTTGATATTAGCTATTAAGGAAAGTTAGACTAAGCATACAAGAGTTATTCCTATAATGAATTGAAACTTAATAAGGGAAAGGAGTTAACATGAAACTCAATGGTTGACTATTGGCACTTTGGAAATTAATTATAAAATAAAAAGAAAGGAATCAAGATTTATTTGAGCTAGGTGCCTAGAACCCATTGTTAGGTAATCGTGTGGAACTTGACTAGGATTTCTATAGTTGTTAACAAAAAAAAAATGCAACACCTTAGCAATCGAGCTCTTATTTGATTATTATGGTCCAATAACAAGTCCGTTGACTAATGGAAGAAAATACTAAATCCAAAATTTCCAATATATAAACACTTGCCTTTTACATAATTTCCATGCCAATCCAAACTTTTAACCATAAAAGTAAAACATACAAAGCATTTTAAGGGAAATTTGGGATAGTTTCCCCTTGTAAAAATGACTATCCAGACCAATAAAATGTTCACATTTCAACCTTAACTCATAGACATGGAAAAATACAGATAATAACAACATCAAATATCACAATCTAGATATATGTCATCACTTGGTACTAAATATTTCAAATTGGAGTTACATCGCTATTAATAGTATATTGGTGCACATAAATATATTACTGAGGGAATGAAGCTTAATACATACATTCATTGTAACATTACAACAAAATTAAGTACAAAACATTCATATAGTTATGTAAATCC
This sequence comes from Erythrophleum ivorense, assembly GCA_026724425.1. Taxonomy (NCBI): domain Eukaryota; kingdom Viridiplantae; phylum Streptophyta; class Magnoliopsida; order Fabales; family Fabaceae; genus Erythrophleum; species Erythrophleum ivorense. The sequence goes on along the minus strand of JAIUCV010000462.1, from coordinate 123,808 downwards.
AAATATCATTCTTTCTCTTTTCCTTTGCTGGCACTAAAGTTTCCACCTAGCACTAGTTAGGGGGAAATAGAGATTGGGTGAGATTTAGGAGAATCTAAGTAGCTGTACTTAAATCACCAAGAATAAGTGTGAGACAATTAAGCAAGAATAATGCAAGTATGCATGATCACATAAAGACTAACATAAATACTTTACATGCTTATAACATACTCTATTATGGCCATAAATCTCAACTTAGCTTAGACTTTTCTCTTGGACTTAGCCTCAACTCATTAAATATAACATGCAAAACATGACATATAATTGATGCAATGCAATATAGCATATACTATGATGAAATAACCAATACAATACAATGTATATCAAGTTCAAACAAAGTATGCATGCAACTAGATAGGGAAGAGTAAGCTACCTTGTATAAATAATAGAAACTCGATAAAACTTTTAACTTTTTTGCTCTATTTATGGCTCTGTTTTCTTTTCTTTCTTAGCTCTACACTTGTAATGATATAGAGCCTCACTAGCTTGTCGCAAAATATTATGTAAACATATCATTAACATCTACAACTTAGAACTACTTCTCCTAGACTTCTTTGACTTTTTAACTATACTTTTGGCTGCTTAAAGTGCACTTAGAACCCCTCCTCTTACATACTTTCAAGACACATACTTATTGGGTGGCAATTATGCTATCGAAAATGCTCAAATTTGACCATATACAAGGGCCTAAATTTATGAAATTCCTTTTTGGATTTTGGCTCCCATATTTAGTTCATCACTTAGGCTTTAAGTTAGGGATTTCACTAAGCTTAAATCCTAAGCCAACTTTTGCTTCTAAAATTCATAATTCAAGCCAAAAATTCCATATTTACTATTCATTTGGTCATTGGCACTATTCATTTGTCATTTTTACTTTTATATATAATGGAACACATTATGTAACCTTAAGCCTTAAGGGATAAACTTAAAATTCAACTTCTAGGCTTCAATATCTTGTCATATATGATCTATATAGCTACATTAGGATTTATTAAAAGCATTACAAGCCTGCTCACACAAACTTAATACTAATTGGTTTCATATTACACTTTCCTGAACCTTTAATTTTTAACTTCCAAAATCTAGCTTCTAAATTCAATTTAATACTTCCATTATTGTTCTTATATCATTTTAAGACTATCCATAGGCTAATAATCCATTGAACAACTTCCTAGCCCCTTGAATTTTTCCTTGGTTGAAATAGTACCATAAAACCTTAAAGATTTTCAAATTTTCAATAAATTCTAGGCTTAGATTCTTGTTTCTTGCATCACAAAACATCTAAACATACTAATTAGAAGTTGAAAATAATTTATCTAGCCTTGGCAAAACCTATATCACAATATAGTCTAGGTTGCTTTCTTGCATGATTCAATGGAAACTAATGTTAGATATGAAATCTTTGCATGCTAAAACGCTTGGTTCCATAAAAAAATCATGAAGTAAAACTCTCCTTCTCACACACTCTCTCTTGGTTGAAACTTGCAAGGCCTAGAAATACGAATTTTTTGCAAGTGTTTCGAGTAAAACTTACCCCACTGTAAGGTACTCTCTGAGTAGACTAATATCCACTGATTAATTTCTTGAAAAGAACTTCCTTTTCCTTTGATCAAATCTAAAATTCAAGATTTCACAGAAAGAAAACCACCATTAGAAAGCTCTTAGAGAGAGAAATGACTTTCTTAATTGACGCAAGGGGAAACAGGGTCGTTTATTTGCCTAAATGAAAGCTTAAAGTCCTTCTTTCTCCTCCCTCAAGTGTGACATCATTAGAGGTCTCAAAATCTGAAAATGGAAGCTTAGAGAAGATAGTGGGGCATGGATTTCACAATAAACTTCATTTTATAATTTTTCAAAATGATCATTTTGCCCCTATTTGCTCATACGCTTCGTTTGAACTCACTTTTTTGGCTTGTCAGTATTTGACTACTCCTTACAAATTTTTGGGTGCTCTTTCACATAAAAACATTATTTTTAGGGTTTAGATGAGTTAAAATGGTGAAAAATAGCTCCACCAAAAATTCCAACACTGTTTGACACTTTTAGTACACCGAAAAGATCTTAATTAATTCTAACTATCTCTATGATTTTTAGAATCTCTGAAAACTCTGGTAAACTTAATTTTAGGCTTTAAAGCTCTTTTCCTTGAGTTTCTTAACATTTTCTCAACATTATAATTTTGCCACTGTCATACCTTTTTTTCTCTATTTAGTCGTTTTAGCTTTGTTTTCTTTCTGTGTATGATTTCCTAACCCATTTCCTGATGTGCTGATTAATGTTTTACCCTTATTGGGCCTTAATTCCATTTACTTTATGTCCTATTTTATTAACATATGGGTCCCAATTTGGTTAAAAAGCTAGTTGTTACATTTCACCCCCCATAAATAAAAATTTTGTCTTCAAAATTTAAAACATACCTTACTAAAAAAGCTTTGGATGTTTCTCTTTCATATCCACTTCCATCTCCTAAGTAGCTTTGTTTGGGGTTAATCCTTTCCATACCACTTTCACTAGAGGAATGCTTTTGCTCCTCAACTACTTGACCTTGGTATTTATGATTCTTTATGGTGTCATAACAAATGAGAGATTGTCCTGTGATGCTACATTCTCATATTTTATAACATGTGAAAGTTTGATTAGTACTTTTTCAATTGGGATATATGGAAGACATCATGAAGTTGGGTTATGTTTAGAGGTAAGGCTATTGTAATACCTTAATCTTTTAGTACTTCCATTACATTACATGGCATAACCTTATACACTTACAAGGAAAACACCATATTTAATAGCATTAAATTGCGTTACATAGGGCCCAATTAATTCATTTTATGCTTCATGAACCATATGAGCTCATCAATATCATTTATTATCTATATCATATCCATATAAGTCAGAAACATCACAAAACATCTCAACATTCATGGGTTTGGAACCATACAGTCATATCAAAATTTTTAGCCTTAGTTTGCTGTCATAAATTTCTGATATAAACTTTAAAAATTCATAACTAATTCTAGAAAAATCAAAATCATGCATATGATAACTTTCTAAAAATTTCTAGATGTTAAATAATGATAAAAATAGTTCTAGATGAAGAAAATGGCACTTAGCCCACAAAAATTGAAGGAATAATACTAAAGGTCTAGCTGCATTTCTGGTACTATCATATAACTTTAAAAATTTGATTCCCCCTCTATAGAGCTCCAAATGAGGTGCTCTTGATTGCTATGGAAAGATTATGTTGTCTAGTTTATGCTTGTAAACTTTCATGAGCATTGGACTTCATTTGACTCATGTTTGATATAGAGAAGTAAACTAACTATATGAACAGTGCACATACCATTTCTACATAATTTAGCCAATTTTGAAAAATTATTATAAATTCTCTGGAGCTCCAACTTTAGTGATCTTTGACTCTATGAAAAGATTTAGATAAGACCTACTTGTTAGCCAAATTTCATGCAAAAAATCATCCATTAGGTTAGACTTTGGTTTAGATTAAGATTTAGTCAAATTTGAAGTCCATAATGGGTTCCATATGTACCAAATGCTCTTCTCATCTTTCCACAACCACTTGAATATGTCCAAAAGCATAAACATATCCTAGGGAAGCATGCCAAATAGTTCAAATCATCATGGAGCTCAATCTCACCATACCATATGCATTTATACACATGCACATAAATGCTTATGGGTGGCAAAAACTCATATAAGTATACATTTGGTTCCAACTTCCATTCATACATGATATTCATATACTTTTACACATGCCTAATGGTTTAAATGTAAGAAACTACTCATACATACATACTTTGATATTACATTATAGTAGAAACTATTTTATTATCAAAGTGTTGCACATCATACTCCTTGGCTTCCATTTTGCTTCTTTGAGCTTTACCTAAGCATGGTTAGATGGAAATGGAGAAGAGTGAGATTCAAAGAATTTCAATAGCTCTTTACCATTTCAAACATATATAATGGGTGTATATACATGTCAAAGAAGGCATGCATATCATACAAGCCTCTCATGAACGTGTATAAAACATTTTCTTGGTCATATGAACTCATACATATCAAACATAGGCTTTTAAGGGCATTGGTCTAGCCTTACCTAACTTTTTAGGGGCTTTTGGATTTGCCTCACCTATTTTCAAAAGACTTTTGACTAAGCCTCACTCTTCCTGAGACTTTTGGCTTTGTCTCACTCAATTTTAGGGACTTTTGACTCATCTTTATATATTTTAAGGGACTTTTGGTGTAATATCTGATTTTTGTTAAATAATAGAAACAATATGTTTTTAAAGTAAGTCCCTCGAAATGAGTTAGTTAAGGTCTCAAAAAATTTAAGTAGCATTCTAGACTCCTAAAAATGAGAATCCCTGGCTCAAACAAAAAGAAAAATAGAGCTAGAATGAAAAAATAAAATTGAACGAAAGACTTACGAAACATAATGCCATTTTTGTAATTTTGGAATTCTCAGAGAATGACTTTTTAAATGAAAATTTTGAGTTCTTTGAGGTTCTTAGAGGCCCTTAAAATCATAGAAAGTCTTGAGATAATCAAAATCCCTCTGGAGGATGTTTTCTAATGACAGTGAACCTGAACTTTGATGGATTCGTTCGAGAAGGTTTTAGCTCTGATTTGAGTGATTCCAAAAGCATTTTACTAAATTGAGAACCTAAATTTTATAATGAAAAAGACAGTTCTCAAAAAGGAGTTAAAAAAAACTAGAAACAAAAATGCTAAGATGAAAGGGCAAAATTAGAATTTTTGAAAAGTCTTTCTTAGACTCCACCTATATATATAGGGCGCCCCACCTCCTCACTCACTTAGCCACATATGTTTCTACCTTAAACTAGAGGAGGAAACCTAAGAGTGAAGTGCAAAAGAGGCAGAGGAAGAGAAGGAGAAAGATAAGGCAAAAGGTATGAATTCTTGTTTATTTTTCATGCTTTTTCTTCAGCAAACCTCTTCTCTTCCATTTCCCCTTCTTTCTTATGGTTTTAGCAAAGTTTATGGATCTATTTTGAGGGAAGAACAGAGGGGAAAACTCGGATTTGAAGAGAGAAGGCCAAAGAAAAGAAGAATCAAGCAAGAAAACAAGGAAAACAAGGTAAATCTTCCTTCTATGGTAGCCACCTCTTGCTTCCTTCTTCTCCTTAGTTCATCCTATTAATGAAGCTTCAAGAAGGCTTGGATTTTGGGCAGAACCAAGGGTAAATTTTAGGAAAAAGAGTGTGGAGAATAAGAATATGCAAAGGGAATTAACAAATAATCATGGAAATTCAAGATAGCAAATCTAGGGTTTCAAGTGTTCCTTATAAAATTTGTTTTGATACAATAATTCCTAGGCCTAAATGAATGTTTAAATGACCTCCTAAGATCCCCAAGAGGCTCCCCATATGCATCTTCCACCAAGAAAATAAAGCAAAGTCCATTAGTGCCCTTATGTTTCATAATCTCTGCCTAAAGAGGATGAGGTACCTAAAGATAGTTTTAATTTGTTCCAAGCTCATTTTTGAGTGATATATGATGAGTGAAGATGAGGGGAAGCCTTATGAAAAATTTAGAAATTATAGAAAGTGAGATGACCTTATATGTTCTATAAAATGATCTAAGGAAGTAACATGTAGTTAGGCTCTTTGTCTTAATTGTGTGATGACTCCAAAAGACTTAAAAGGAATCAAGAATCATATATGAAAGGAAAGAATAGAGCCTAGATGTAACATCTGGTTCTCTAAAAATGAGAAAAAATATGAGAAACGTAACATACAGTTTCTTTATTAACGAACAAAAATTCATCGGATATAAAAGAAAGTCCCCCGAAATGATGTAGTTAAGGTTCTAAAAAACTTGGGAAGCATTCTAGGCTCCTAAAAGTGAGAATCCCTAGCTCAGATGGAAAGAAAAATGGAGCTAGAATGAAGAAATAATTTCTTACGAAAAACTTAAGAAACATAATGGCATTTTTGTAATTTTGAGCAATTTTTGGAATTCACATAGGAAGGCTTTTTAAATGAAAATTTTGAGTTCTCCAAGGTTCTCAGAGGCCCTAAAAAATCATGAAAAGCCCTGGGACAGTTGAATCCCCTCCAGCGGATGTTTTCTAATGTCAGTGTACTTGAACTTTGATGGATTCGTTCGGGAAGGTTTTAACTCCAATTTGAGTGATTCCAAAGACATTTTACTAAATTGGGAACCTAAATTTTATAATGGAAAAGATGGTTCTCAAAAAGGAGTTAAAACAAAAGAGAAAAGAAAATGCCAAGAACGAAGGATAAAATGAGAATTTTTGAAAAGTGTTTCTTCCTCCCCCTATAAATAGGTGGCGCCTCACTCTCTCCTTCATTTAGCTTCAGATTGTTCTACCCAAATTCAGAGAAGAAACCATAAGAGAGTGGCAGACCAAGGGAAGAAGATAAGAAGAAATTCAAGCTTTAAGGTATAGTTTCTTAGTAGTTTTTCATACTTTCTTCCATCCAAACCTCCTCTCCTTCATTCTCCTTTGTTTCCTTTGATTAAATTGAAGTTTACAAATCTTTTTTAAGGGAGAAACTTAGGAAAAATTTCGGATTTGAAGAGAGGAGCTTGGAGAAAGTAAGATTCAAGTGAGAAAAAGCAAGAAAACAAGGTAATTTCTCCTCCCATGGTTGCTATCTTTGGTTCCTCTCCTTCTCCATTTTGCTTAACCTAAGGAACCCTAGGAGGATTTGATTTTTAGGTAGAATCAAGGATGAATCTAAGAAAAAAGAGTGTGGAGATTAAGAATATATAAAGGAAATTAACAAAAAATCATTAGATTTCAATATACAAATTCTATGGTTTCAAGTCACCTTATAAAATCTGATTTTGTATGATGATTCTTAGGCCTAAATAAGAGTTTAAATGAGCTCCTAAGATCCCTAGAAGTCTCCCCATGTGTTTCTCCCTTTGAGAAAACAAAGCAAGCTCCACAGAAGTTAAAACCTCCCACAGCCTTGGCCTAAAGGGGTTCTCATAGCTAGGGAGAGTTTTAAATTTTTCTAAGCCCATTCTTGAGTCATATATGATGAATGAAAATGAGGGGAGGCCTTGGAAAAAATTTAGGAAGCTTAAAAAGTGAGTTGGTGCTTTATGTTCCATATTAAGACCTAAAGAAACAAAATATAGTTAGGCTCTTGGTTTTGATTTTGTGGTGACTCCAAGAGGCTTAAAAGGAGTCAAGAATAATATTTGAAAGGAAAGAATGGAGCCTAGAATTTATTTGAGAGGTGTTACTTCATTAGGTGCAATTATGGAATCATAATGAGGTTATAAGCCAAGCTAGTGTCTAAGCAAATTGTATGGCCTTAGAATTAAATTTATGAACTTAATTAGCTTCCATAAACTGTGTCTAGATCAAGAGAAATCTTCCTCATTCTTTTGTGTGTGTGTGGCCGAATCAAGGAAGGGAGATTCAAGGGAAAAAATGTGTAATTATTTCCAAGGTAGCTCTCTCTACCTTCTCTCATGCATGGATGTGTGCTTAGCTTATCTTAGAATGTGTTTATGTATATTTTCAAGCCATGAAAAGTATGCTAGCATGATTTTATATGCCATGATTTCATGATAACATATTATGTTTCTAAATAAGGTTATGATGTGTTCATGGGTTTGCATGAGTATGGTGAGACAAGGAACACTTAGCCATGGTGAGGATGAGCCAAGAACCCCTAAGATTAGTTGAGACAAAGCAAAGAGTCTCCTAAAAGTGAGATGGACTCCTAAGAGCATGGTTGAGTCCAAGAATCTTTTAAAGAATGGGTGAGGCAAGTCCAACATCCACAAGAAATTAGGTGAGGCCAATCCACTTGCTTGGCAAGTCTTCGTATGCTATGTGTGACTTTTTCAAATGCTAAGAATGCTCTTTGATTGATTGCATATGTCTACATGCCATACATGCATTTGTAAGACTTGTTTTGCAACCATTTTGTATGATTGAATGGGAGATGAGCTATTAGGATTATTTGAATCTCATCTCCTCCTCTTCAATGCTCTAATATGCTAGGAGGACCTAAGGAGCAAGGCAATGGGAGCCAACCACATGAGAGATGAAGGAATGACATTAAAATGTGAAAATTTTGCTACTTTAAAGCCATAAGAATGGCATATGTTGAAATTCATGGTTGTATATGTCTTATGAAGTCATGAACATGTATAAATATGCTAATATGTCATATGTAGGTGAGAGAAAGCATTATGAAACCATTAGAATGCAATTTGAGTATGTTATGACAATGTAGCTTCTTGAATGAGTTTATGTGATTGTGTATAATTGTAAGTGGCATAGTCAAAATGAGATGCATGAGGGTTGGGACCATTTGGGCAGCTCGCACAATTAGACTTGCCCAAGAGGTGCCAAACCCCAAGGAAAGCCATTTGGATATTTTGGTATCTTATATGGAGCCAAAATTGACCATAATGGAACCTTATATCACTTTTTGCCTAAATGAGCTATTCTTGATCTGAGATTTAGCATGCAATTAGATCTTGTTGAGAGCTTTTTGGGAAGTTAAAGAATAAAATTTTTGGAGGTCTAGAGAATATTTGATGAATTTTCAAAGTTAAAAATTTTTTTGGTTTTGGTCATGTCATTGTTCATATTGGTTTGAAAATGATATATATTACACAAAACTCAAATGATGTCCAATTGCCATGAAATTTATACAAAGAAACTAGACATTCCTAGTGACTTGTGACAACTAGAAGCACCTCATTTGGATATCTAGAGAGGGAGATATGAATTTTCAAAAAATCTATCCAATATCAAGAACTCCAACTGACCTCAGTTATTATTTGATTGAGTTTCGAGGTCTAGACTTGCCTGTACTAGTCTAGAGTCATTTTTTTCCTCTAGCTAACATCCGCAGATTTACATATTGGTATCATTTACATGGATTAAATTTTTGTGAAATTAATTGGACATTTTTGAAGTTAGCTACAAAGTTCTATGACAACACCAGTGGACAGCCTGACCTCTGGACTATTTCAAATGTCAAACATCCTCTATGTTGGATGTTATAGTTTAGACTTATTTTTAGCATAAAGTAGAAAATTTTCAGAATGGTCAAGAATGCATGATGTTGAGTTTTCTAGAATTAGTTATGATTTTTCAAAGTTTATGACAGAAATGAATAAAATCTGGCTGAAAATGAATATGTATATTTCATACTTCCCTTCAAGCTCTTTGAAATGTAGGCCACTTTTGATGATTCAAAGAAATTGTATTCATGTAATTAAATATGAGAATGTACTGTATGAGCTCACATGGTCCACATAACATCGAATAGAATTTTCATGCGTGATGCAACGTAAAAAATATTCATTATTTTTATGCTATTTTATTGATCCTTCCATGAAATGCATAATGGAAAATATAGATATGGCATGAAATGAGCTATAAATTATGGTGTTACACTAGAACTCATTTGATGGGTGTTACTTCATTAGGTGCATTCTTGGAACCATAAAGGGATTATTAGATCAACTTAGTATTTAAGGAAGATGTATGGCTTTGGAAATGATTCCATGAACCTCATGGGCTTCCATAAATTGTGTTTAGGATAAGAGAAACCAATTCCACACCCTTGTGTGTGTGAGGTTGAGGAAGGGAGAGCAAATTCAATAAGAAAAGTGTGTGGTTGCAACCAAGGTAGCTCACTTCTCCTTCTCTCATGCATGAATGTATGCTTGACTTGTCTTTGAATGTGTGTATGTGTGTTTTAAGTTATGAAAAGTGTTCTAACATGATCTCTTATTCTATGGAACCATGATGATGCATTATGTTTGCTTGGGTTTTCTTAGTGTGGAGAAGCCAAGAACTCTTAACCATGGTAAGGATGAGCCAAGAACCCATAGAAATAGTTGAGACAAAGCAAAGTGTCTCCCAAGAGTGAGGTTGAGCTAAAACCTCCTTGAGAAAATAGGTGAGGCAAGTCTAAAATTCATAAGTGAATGATAAGGCTAATCCACTTACTTGGCAAGCCTATGGATGCTTTGTATGACTTACTCACATGTCAAGAATGCATCTTGAATTATCATGTCATTCATTATTCTTATGCATACATTTTTAAGACTTGTTTTGCATATTTTATGTATGATTGAAAGGGAAATGAGCTATTGGGATTCTTTAAATCTCATTCCCTCTTCTCTAATGTCCTATCATGCTAGGTGGACCAAGTGAATAAGGTAATGGGTTGCCAACAACTTGGAAGATAAGAAATTGACAACAATTTGCATAGATTTTGCTTCTTTATGGCCATATAAGTGGTAAATGTTGTAATCTATTGTTGTATATGTCCTATGACATTATGAAAATGTATAATTATACTAATGTATCATGTACAAATGAGATTTAATGTTATATGTATGGGTGTAGTGCATTTTGAGTATGGAATGGCAAGACTAGTATTATGTAACCTTATGTATAACTTGGGGTGAATAAGTGAGTTTGAGAAATTTGGGTTTGTACATCTTTGACATAAGTTTAGAATGTCATTTTGGTGCATTCTCAAGTGCTCAAGTGGCCACACAAGCTTGGGAAGCAAAATTGGACACTTTAATGCTAGTAGAGACCATAAAAATGACCAAACCAAATGGATGAATCTTCCCATGAAATTTGGTAGACATGTAGAACATATTGAGAACTTTTTGGAAAGCTAAAGTACAGAAAAATCAGAGTTCTATAGAATTAATTATGAATTTTTAAAGTTAAGATGTTTCTGTTGTTTCTGGTACATGTACTGTTCATATCGTCAGTTTTATGTTCTGTGTCATCCGAGAGTCAAATAGTGTCCAATGCTTGTGAAATCTACAAGCATAAACTAGAGGTTATAAGGTTTCTTGGCCATGAAGATCACCTCATTTGAAGGGTCTGAGTAGAGAGTTGTGAATTTTTGAAATTTAATGTCAGTATCAATAGCACACTTGACGTCTTCTATTGTTCCATCATAATTCAGATCCTAAATGGATTTAGTTTGGTCTGGAGATATTTAGTCCTTAGATTTAACATCTGTAGCTTCTCATAATGACCAAATTTTAATGATTTGTCTTTTTTTAGAATTAATTATGAATTTTTCAAAGTTTATAATAACAACCTATGATAATAGCCCTAAACAATGAGACCTTGGGTGTTTTTCAAATGTTAAACATCTTTTACTTGATATTCCATGACCTAAAATTATTTTTAACATAAAGTAGACATCCTTAGCTTTTCAAAATGGTAAATAATTCATGATTTTGATTTTCTAGAATTAGTTATGATTTTTCAAAGTTTGTGATAGAAAACATGAAATTCTGGTCGAGGCTGCACTATGGTATTTTATGTGTTTCTTTCACTTGCACAAATTCTAGGCCACTTCCTTAGATGGTTTTGAGTTTGTTAGTGTAATTAATATAAGAATGAGTTGAATGAGTTCATATGGTCTACGAGACTCCAGATGAAAAATTTATATGCTACGTAATGCAAAAATACTCATTATTTTAATATAATTTTCGTTGCTTCTTCATGAAATATATGGTATGAGACATGGAGATAGCATGAGATAAGCTAGAAAGTTATGGTGTTACATTTATTAGTATTAGAGCAAAGGTTCAGGCTCTTGATGTGGGTTGTGACTTGTGCTTATAAGTTGCCTAGATGTGTATATAAGCTTGTTGTGGATGAATTGAGTATGTAATTGTTGTAAAAGTGTTCCCTTTGATGTTAAAGTTTGTTATGATGTTTTAGAGCTATGGTGAATACTAGGAGAGGTCATCCATCTAGAGAGGCTTGTACAGATGATAGAGCTAAGCCCAATGATCTAGTAGGTGAAGCCTTATAGGCTATTATGGCTCATTTGGATCAGCAGCAGGCCGTGATCATGCAGTTATAGGAACGACTTGCTGAGAGAGAGAGCCAAGGCTCCATACCTCCTCCTCCATAGCCACCTTACCACTCAAATCATCCTGAGCATTCTGGGGTGATTCACTTAGATCCATAGCCACACATATAGATAGTTGCCCCTATGCCACCAGCTCAGATGCCTCTAGCCTAAGATCAGCCTTCTACTAGAAAGATTATTGCTTAGTTTAGAAAGTTCAGGCCTCCTACCTTTGATGGTGAGATGAACTTAGAGAAATTCAAGGTTGGATTATGCAGTTAGAGAAAATCTTTGAGGTGATGGAGTGCACGTCTGAGCAAAAAGCCAAGATGGCTACTTTTTAGTTACAGAGAGAGGCAGATTATTGGTGGAAGGGGCACTGAGCCTATTCTGAGGGTGAGGAACCTTCCGATTACATAGGAGATGTTCCTCTAAGCTTTCTACAATAAGTATTTCCCTGGCTCTATTAAAGACGAGGAGTCAGAGTTCATACTTCTGAGACAAATTAAGGGGATGTCTATGGATCGGTACGTGGCTAAATTTGTAGAGCTCTCTAGATATTCCTCGTATTTACAGAGGGATGATGATGAATGTTGGAGAGCGGATAAGTTAGAGAAAGGTTTGCTTCCTGAGATCAAAGATAGGATAGTTCAACAGAGAATCAAGAACTTCAATACCTTAGTTGAGATATGTGAAGTAACAGAGGCAAACCTCAGAACTATGCAGCCTTCCTCTAATGCCAGACCACCCTTCCATAAGCCTAAGAGATTTAGAGAGGAATCATAGACTGCAACTACTAGTAGGAGAGGTAGTAGAGCTAGTGGAACAGAAAAGGAAAGAGAAGAACTCAATCCAGTAAAGGTAGTGCTACACCTACAATATGTCCCCAGTGTGGCAAGAACGATGGAACCAGACTATGTTACGCGAGGCAAAATGTATGTTAACAGTGTGGTAGACCAAGACATATGGCTAGAGACTACATGCAGGTTCCTCTGTAGTTTGTACAGTAGAGGGGATGGCTCTTGTTCCTAGACCTCAGACCCAGGGTAGAGTCTTTGTCCTGTCACAGCAGGAGGCTAACCGGTCACCAAGTCTAATCTAAGGTACTATTAGAATAAATAATTTTTTTATAACTGCATTATTTGATTCGGGTGCTAGCCAATCTTTCATATCGTATGACTGTGGTAGAAGGTTGGGTCTGAGTATGTGTAAAGTCTCACATCGGCTGGAAGGGGCCTGTGGCTATCCTATATAAGTGGGGAGAATCCTCCACCTCACGAGCACACTTTTCTTGTGAGCTAAGCAGGAAGGGACAAACCCCAACCAATTGGGAAGGCAGGGTCGTGTAGACCCCATGAACAGGGAAGGCAGGGGACAATACTCGTGAGGGCTCTATATGTGTGTTAGTATTAGAGCAATCCTGACCCATGTACGACCCGAGGACGAGTCAGCCCCAAAAGGGGGGTGGATTGTAAAGTCTCACATAGGCTAGAAGGGGTCTGTGGCTAGCCCATATAAGTGAGGAGAATCCTCCCCCTCACGAGTGTGCTTTTCCGTAAGCTAAGTGGGAAGGGACAAATCCCAACAAACCGAGAAGGTAGGGTCAACGACCCATAAATCGGGAAGAAAGGGATAATACTTGTGAGGGCTCTGTATGTGTTGGTATCAAAACAATCCTGGCCTATGTGCGACCCGAGGACAGGGTCAGCCCCCAAGGGGGGTGGATTATAAAGTCTCACATCGGCTGGAAGGGGCCTGTGGCTATCCCATATAAGTAGGGAGAATCCTCCCCCTCACGAGCGCGCTTTTCTTATAAGCTAAGTGGGAAAGGGACAAACCCCAACGAATCGGGAAGGTAAGGTTAACAACCCATGAACTGGGAAGGAAGGGACAATACTCATGAGGGCTCTGTATATGTTGGTATCAGAGCAATCCTAACCCATGTGCAACTCGAGGATGGGTCGGCCCCAAGGGGGATAGATTGTAAAGTTCCACATCGGTTGGAAGGGGCCTGTGGCTATCCCAGATAAGTGAGGAGAATCCTCCCCCTTACGAGCGCGCTTTTCCCATGAGCTAAGCGGGAAAGGACAAACCCCAACGAACCGGGAAGGCAGGGTCAACGACCTACGAATCGGGAAGGAAGGGACAATACTCGTGAGGGCTCTGTATATGTGTACATTTAAAGATGGTTCCCAGCCTGCGAGTGACGAGCCATAGAGATGGAAAGAGCCAGTGGAACCAGAGAGGCAAGAAAAGGAGGACTCAGTCCAGTAAAGGCAGTGCTCCACACACACATACAAAGCCCTCATGAGTATTGTCCCTGTCTTCTCAGTTCGTGGGTCTACGACCCTGCCTTCCGGTTCATTGGGGTTTGTCCCTTCTCACTTAGCTTATGGGAAAAGCATGCTCGTGAAGGGGAGGATTCTCCCCACTTATATGGGATAGCCACAGACCCCTTCCAGCCGATGTAGGACTTTACAATGACACATACAGAGCCCTCACGAGTATTATCCCCTCCTTCCCAGTTCATGGGGTTGTTGACCTTGCCTTCCTAATTCGTTTAGATTTGTCCCTTCTCACTTAGCTCATGGGAAATGTGTGCTCATGAGAGGGAGGATTCTCCCTACTTATATGGGGCTAGCCACAGGCCCCTTCTAGTCGATGTAGGACTTTACAATCCACCCCCTTTTTGGGGCCGACCTGTCCTCGGGTCATACATGGGCCAGGATTGCTCTAATACCAATAAATGTAACACCATCATTCAAACTCATACCCATCATCCCTTACATGCTCATGTGAGATATAGGAAGAATAAAGTGAGATCTTCCTCATTGGATTCATAAACTTTCTTAACGTTGTGACATGGTTAAAAATTCATTTCGATGTCACATGAACCATGTGAGTTCATTCTATGCATCCTCATATTTCATTTCACCATTACAACTCATTTCAATCCCAAAAACATGCTTTAAACCCATGGAAACCAAAAAGAGATATGAGACATGTGTATTCATTTTCGGCCAAACATGGCCTCATTTCTAGGCAAAGTTTGGAAAATCACAACTAAATATAGAAAAATCAAAAACATGTAATCTCAGTCATTCTGGAAATCTTGGGATGTCTGATTCATGTTAAAAATATGTACAAGTTATAACATCCTACATACAGGATGTTTGACATGAGAATTGGTCTGGAGGTCTGACTGGTCCTGATGCTATCACAGTATACTAATATGAACTTCAAAAATGTCCAACTAATTTCACAAAAATCCAATGTGTACAAACGATACCAATATGAAAATATGTGGATGTTAACTAGAGAGAAAAAAATATCTCCATATCAATTCATCAAGCCAAACTCTCAAAAATTGATGGAACAGTACCTCTAGTCAAGCAAGATGACTGATACTGGGCAGAAACTTAAAAAATGCATATCTTCCTCTCTAGACCTCCAAATGAGGTGCTTCAAGTTGCTACAAGTCTGTGACTATCTAATTTTTGTCTATAAAATTTTGTAGCCATTGGACCACGTTTGCCTCTCGAATGACACAATTTCACAACTAACCAAATGAATAGTGCTTATGCAAATCAGAAATTCTGATACCAACTTTGAAAAATCATAGAAAATTCCACAGATATCCAAATGACCTGATCTTTAGCTTCTAAAAAATCTCTAAATAAGATCTATTCACATCCCAAATTTCAAGGTAAGAAGAAGTCATTTGGTCAAACTCTGACATAAGGGGGAAAAGTGTCAATTTCTCTTACTAAAGAGGGCTCCAAGGGTTCAAATTGGCTTCTCCTACTTCTAAGGCTCTTAGGCTCAGGGAGGGGAAGAGCTGGTCTAGCATTGGAGGTAGGCTGCATCATCCTGAGATTCATTTTTGTCACTCTGCATACTTCTACAAGGGCATTGAAGTGCCTGATTCTCTGTGGCACTACCCTATCTCTGATCTCAGGGAGCAAGCCTTTCTCTAACCTATCTGCCCTCCATCTCTCATTGTCATGTCTCTATAGGTATGAGGAATATCTAAAGAGCTCAACAAACTTTGTTACATATTGGTCCACGGACATCCCCGAAATTTGTCTGAATAGGATAAATTCTGACTCTTTTTCATCTCTGATGGAATCGGGGAAATACTTCTCGTGGAATGCCTCCCAGGTGATCAAGGCATTCCTCGCTCTCAAAATAGGTTCAGTGCCCTTCCACCAGTAAATTGCTTCTTTTTGTAACTAGAATGCAGCCATCTTGGCTTTTTGCTCATACGTGCACTCCATCACCTCGAAGATTTACTTTAGCTCCATAATCCAAGCCTCAGTTTTATCTGCGTTCATTTCACCATCAAAGGCGGGAGGCCTGAATTTCTTGAACTATATGATCACTTTTCTGGTCAAGGTTTACTGCTGAGCAGGAGGCGTCTGAGCTGGTGAAATCGAAGCAACAGCCTGCATGTGTGGCTGCGCATCTGTAGGAGTCGCCCTTGAGTGCTCGGGATGATCTGGGTGTGGAGGTGGCTGAGGAGGATGAGGTGTAGGGTCTTGGCTGTCTTTCTCAGCAAGCCATTCTTGTAGCTATATAATAATGGCCTACTGCTGATCCAAGCGAGCCATGATGAACTATAAAGCTCTAGTAACTAGATCACTAGGCCCGGCTTCATCAGCCTGAGCTGCTCTGGGAGGCCTACCTCTTCCTCTACCTCTACCTTGGCACGTGTCTACCATCTTTTTGAAACATATAAGCATGCTTTAGTACATAATAAGGACACACGCCACTGCCATGCACTCAATCATCCATAAACAAGCTCATATACATCTTGGCAACTCACAAACATAAGCTACAACCCACAATGAGAGCCTAAACCTTTGCTCTGATACCAACACATACAGAGCCCTCATGAGTATTGTCCCTTCCTTCCCGGTTCATGGGTCATTAACCTTACCTTCCCGGTTCGTTAAAGTTTGTCCCTTCTCGCTTAGCTCATGGGAAAAGTGCGCTCATGAGGGAGAGGATTCTCCCTACTTATATGGGCTAGCCATAAGCCCCTTCTAGCCGATGTGGGACTTTACAATCTACCCCTCTTTTAGGGCCGACCTGTCATTGGGTCACACATGGGCCAAGATTGCTCTGATACCAGGTCACACAGAGCTCCCAATGTATTGTTACCCAGTCGATTTCCCGATGCTGAGCTTTTTGTCCCTTCCGAGCTTCGAGGGCTTGGTTTCCCATCCTTCGCTTAGGAAAAGCGCATGTTGGAAGGGGGAGCTTCGCCCCCACTTATATGCACTAGCCCCAGGACCTTCCTAACCGATATGGGACTTTATAATCCACCCCCCTTGGGGCCAACCCATCCTCGAGTTACACATGGGCCAGAACTGCTCTGATACCAGGTCATATAGAGCTCCCAACATATTGTTACTCGGTCGATTTCCTGTTGTCGAGCTTTTTGTCCCTTCCGAACTTCGAGGGCTTGGTTACCCATCCTTCGCTTAGGAAAAACGCGCGTTGGAAGGGGGAACTTCGCCCCCACTTATATGCACTAGCCCCAGGACCTTCCTAACCGATGTGGGACTTTACAGTATGTATACATTACCATATGATTTGCATGTATTTACCCTCACATGAAACCAAGCCATTACCTCCCATGCTTGCTTAAATTGTATGGTCTAGTTTAATCATTGCCTTACCACTTTTGATTTGATTTGATTTGTATGCCCCTTGTTGATTTTGATTTGATCATTGGCATGAACTGGATGTCTGTAAATAATGCCACATTAAATTGTAGCCGCAGATGTATTACTTTACCTGAGTGTGGGACTGTGTCTAGTATGAGAACTAAGTTATCTATTATGACCACCTCTCAGGCTGAGAGGTCTCTAGGGCATGGTTGTCAGGGATATTTATTTATTTTTTTAGTTCAGGCTGAGGTAGAAGAAGGTATAGATGAGAATCTTATATGAGAAAGTTCTCAAAGGTATTCCCTAGAGAGATTAGCGGACTACCCCCAGAGAGAAAGGTTTAGTTTCCTATAGACATTGTACCTAGGGCAGGTCTAGTGTAACATCAGGTTCTCTGAAAATGAGAGAAAATATGAGAAATGTAACATACAGTTTCTTCGTAAACGAACAAAATTCATCAGATACAAAAGGAAGTCCCCTAAAATGACTTAGTTAAGGTCCCAAAAAAATTGGGAAGCATTCTCGACTCCTAAATATAAGAATCCTGGGCTCAGATGGAAGAAAAATAGAGCTAGAATGAAGAAACAAATTATGACGAAAGATTTACGAAACATAAAGGCATTTTCATCATTTTGAGTAAATTTTGGAATCTTCATAGGATGGATTTTTAAATAAAAATTTTGAGTTCTCTGGGGTTCTCAGAGGCCTTGAAAACCATGGAAAGCCCCAGGATAGCTAAAGCCCCTATGGTGGATGTTTTCTAATGTTGGTTGACCTGAACTTTGACTGATTCTTTCAAGAAGGTTTTAGCTTTGATTTGCATGATTCCAAAGACATTTTACTAAATTAGGAACCTAAATTTTATAATGGAAAAGACAGTTCTCAAAAAGGAGCTAAAATGAACTAGAAATGAAAATGCCAAGAATGAAGGGCAAAATAAAATTTTTGAAAAGTCTTTCTTCCTCCCACCTATGTATATGATGCGCCCTTCTTCCCCCTTCATTTTTGTTGACCAAGTTCTACCTAAAAACCATAGAAAACTCAAGGTAAGGAGGCACACAAGAATAAGGCAAAGGAGAAGGGAAAATTTTAAGAAAAAGGTAAGAAATTGTTAGAAATTCCTAGTCTTCTCCTTAGGAAATCTCTTCTCCTCCTTCTTCCCTTTCTCCCTATAGTTTTCTTAAAGTTTTTGGTACTGTTTTAAGGTTAGACCAAGGAGGAAAAATTCGGATTTGAAGAGAGGAAGCTAAAGAAAGAAAGATTCAAGTGAGAAAACAAGGAAAAATAAGAAAAATCTAAGTAAAAACTATGAATTTGCAAGATATAAATGTTAGGGTTTTGATTGCACTTTGAACTCTATCATGAGCCCTAGCCATATTTTATGATTTTTAAGTGTTCATATGAGTTCCTAAGACATCAAGAGAGCTTCCTACATGTTTCTCCCATCAAAGGAAGCAAGGAAACTCCATTGGTGCCTTATGGAAGCATAGCTTCGGCCAAGGAGAGTCCATGCACCTAGGGAGTGTTTTAATGCCTTCTAAGCTTAGTTTTACATCATGTGTAATGGGAGAATATGAAAGGAAGCCTTGAAAAAATTTTAGAAGCCATAGAAAGTAAGATGGCCTTATTTGTTCCATATTATGGCTTAAAGAAGCAACACCTAACTAGGCTCCTTGAATGGATTATGTGATGATTCCAAGAGGTTTAAATGGAGTCAAGAATCATAAATGAATAGATACAATAGGGCCAAGATGATGTTTTCTTAAGGTTGCTTCATTAAATGCATTATGGAACCATAAAGGAGTCTTATGAGTCACCTAGCTTTTCTAGTGATTATGTGGCCTTAGAATGTGATTCAAGAGTATAATTAGCTTCCATATGATGTGTCTGGGGCAAGATAAGTGATCTCCACCTTCTTGGATATGTGAGGTTAAGGGAGAGGATTCAAAGCTTAAGGAAAAGTGTGCAAATGCAAGCAAGATAGCTTTCTCCACCTTCTTTCATGCATAGATGTGTGCTTACATTGTCTTGAATGTGTGTATATGTGTTTTAAGCTATGAAAAGTATTCTAGCATGATTTTATATGCCATGATACCATGGTGATGCATTATATTTCTAAATGATGTTTATGATGCTTGCTTTGGTTAGCTTGAGTGGAGAAGCCAAGAACCTTCTAGCCATGGTGAGGATGAGCCAAGAACCCTTAGAATTGGTTGAGACAGAGTAAGGTTGAGTTCAAGAACCTCTTAAAGAAATGGGTGAGGCAAGTCCAAGATCCAAAAATAAATGGGTGAGGCTAATCCACTTACTTGGGAAGCCTATGTAAGCTATGTATGTTTGTCACAAATACCAAGAATGCTAATTAAATGATTGCACATGTCAATATGCCCATGTATGCATTTGTAAAATTTGTATTGCATGCTTTATATGTGATTGAATGGGAGATGAGCCATTGGGATTCTTTGAATCTCATCCCCTCCTTTTCAATATTCTAACATGCTAGGAGGACCAAGAGGACAAGGAAATGAGAGCCAACTACTTCAGAGATGAAAGTATGACATTGAAATATATGGCATTTACTTCTTTAAGGCTATATAAGTGGCAAATGATGTAATCTATGGTTGTATATATGCTCTGATGTTATGAACATGTATAATTATGTTAATGTATTATGTATGAATAAAAGCTAAGGTTATATATATGGAAATACTCATTTTTGACATGTAATGTCAATTTTACATTATGGAAATGTATGCATAAATAGAAGTAGAATGGTCAAATTGAGTTACATGAGATTTGAGACCACTTGAGTAGTTCATGTAAGTCATATTCATGCTTTTAAACTTGCCTAAGAAGTTCCAAACATCAAAGGAGACCATTTGGACATCTTGATACCTCATATGAAGTAAAATTTGACTACTTTAGAACCCTACACTACTTTTTATCCAAATGAGCTCTTCTTGATCTAAAATTTTTCATAAATTTATAGTTTGTTGAGATCTTTTTGGGAAGCTAAAGAATAGAATTTTTGGAGGTCTAGAGAATATTTGATGAATTTTCAAAGTTGAGAAATTTTTTGGTTTTGGCCAAGGGTACTGTTCACTTAGGTCTGAAAATGAAATCTATCACTCAAGGGGCAAATAATGTCCAATTGCCATGAAATTTTATAAAGAGAAACTATACATTTCCAGCGACTTGTACCAACTAGAAGTACCCCATTTAGATCTCTAGAGGGAGAGATATGAATTTTTGAATTTTCTGTCCAGTATCAGGCATCTAGATTGACCTTAGATATTATTTGATTAGTTTTCAATACCTAGACATGCCTGAACTAGTCTAAAGTTATTTTTTACTCTATATAACATTTGAATCTTTCTATATTGGTATCATTTGCATGGATTGGATTTTTGTAGAATTAATTGGACATTTTTTAAGTTTGCTATAGAAACTTGTAACAGTATTAATAGCTAGTCAGACCTTTGGACCTTTCCCAATGTCAAACGTCTTTTGGGTGATAATTCGTGGCTTGGTCATATTTGTAGCATAAAGTAGATATGTGTAGCTTCCTAGAATGGTAAAGAATATATAATTTTTATTTTTTTAGAATTAGTTATGATTTTTTAAAATTTGTGACAGAAAAGCCAAAATTCTGGCCAAGGCTAAAATCATGGATTTCATGTGTCCCTTTGCCTTACATGACCTCTAAACCAATTTTGATGATAGAAATGAGTTGTATCCATGTATTTAAGTATGAGAATGGGATACATGAGTCCATATGACACACGAGACTCCGAATGAAAAAATTTTACTCATAGGAAATTTCATTTTGACTCATGACTTACTATGTTATTATATAGCTTCCTAATGTTCTAGCATAAGATAAAGCATAAGAATTATATGAGTTGAGTCTTAGAAGTATGGTGTTACATCCAATGTCTACGGCCCCATATAGGATGGTTGCTACTGAGCTAGCTGAGCTTAAAAAGCAGATAGAAAAGCTTTTAGAGAAGGGTTTTATTAGACCCAGTATTTCGTCGTGGGAAGCTCCAGTCTTATTCATAAAGAAGAAAGATGGAAGCCTTAGGCTATATATAGACTATAGGAAACTCAATAAGATAACCATTAAGAATAAGTATCATCTCCCTTGCATAGATGACCTCCTAGACCAGTTAGTAGGAGCATCAATATTCTCTAAAATAGACCTTTGATCAGGATACCATCAACTCAAAATAAAGGCTGAGAATATTCCCCAAATAGCATTTAGGACTAGATACGGGCATCATGAGTTTTTAGTTATGCCCTTCGGGTTAACGAATGCACCTATAGTGTTTATGGATTACATAAACAGAGTGTTCAAGCCACACTTAGATAGATTTATAGTTGTCTTCATAGATGACATTCGTATTTACTCAAAAGGTAGAAAAGAACATGAACAACATCTGAGATTAGCCTTGGAAACCCTGAGAGAGAAATAGATATATGCTAAACTTAGTAAATGTGAGTTCTACCTCACTGAAATTTAATTCCTAGGCTATGTGATCTCCTAAGCCGGGGTTCCAGTAGATCCCCATAAAGTATAAGCAGTGTTACAGTGGAAGAGACCTAGGACAGTGACAAAGATAAGGAGCTTTCTAAGTTTAGTAGGCTATTATATGAGGTTTATTCAAGGCTTTTCTCAGATAGTGATGCCACTGACCTGGCTTACTAGAAAAAATGTACCGTTTGTGTAGAATGAGAAATGTGAGGGTGGTTTTCAGCAGTTAAAGCATAAGTTAACCACAGTCCTAGTTTTAGTACTCCCTAAGACTTTTGTAGTCTATAGTGATACCTCAATGAAAGGGTTAGGATGTGTGCTTATGCAAAAAGGCTGAGTGGTAACTTATGCTTTTAGATAATTAAAACCTCATGAAGAAAATTACCCCACACACAACCTAAAGTTAGTCACAGTAATGTTTGCTTTAAAAATATGAAGACACTACTTGTATGGAGTAGCTATAGAAATTTACAATGACCACAAGAGCCTTAAATATTTATTTGAATAGAAAGAATTAAATATGAGACAGTGGAGATGGATAGAATTTTTGAAAGATTATGATTTCATTTTGAAATGCCATCCTGATAAGGCTAATGTGGTAGCTAATGCCCTGAGTAGAAAATACATACATATGGTCTGTATTATGATCCGAGAGCAAGAATTGATTGAAAGATTCAGATATATGAATCTCTTGTGTGAGGTGCATTCAGGGAAGCTATTAATGAGTGAAACTCGAATAAAAAATGACCTAAGGGATCAAATAAGAGAGACCTAGCAAATAGATAACCATGTAAGTAAGATTAAATCCCAAATAGCCCAACATAGCATTTAGGAGTTCAATCTGTCTGAGATGACATAGTGAGGTACAGGGATAGGCTATATGTGCTTAGAAATACAAAAATCAGAGAGAAAATATTAGATTAGGCACATAAGAGCAAGTACACCATTCATCCAGGCAGTAATAAAATGTACCAGGATTTTAAAAAAATGTTATGGTGACCTAGAATGAAAACAAATATAGTAGAGTATGTCTCCTAATGTTTAGTGTGTCAGAAAGTTAAAATAAAGGATCAGAAGCCAGTTGGGTTACTTCAGCCCCTAGATATCCTAGAGTAGAAATGGGATAGCATGGCTATAGATTTTGTCATAAGTTTACCCAGGACATCATCGGGGCATGATGCAATATGGGTAATAGCGGATAAATTAACAAAGTCAACACATTTTTTAGCCATGAAAGCCACATATACCCTAAATAAGTTAGCCTAGTTATACATTCGAGAGAAAGTTAGATTGCATGGTGTGCTTAGGAATATAGTGTTAGATAGGAATCTCAGATTCACTTTGAATTTATGGAGATCACTACAGGATGCTTTAGGTACTAAGCTTAGATTTAGCACAACCTATCACCCACAAGCAGATAGTCAGATGGAGAGAACCATCCAAACCCTAGAAGACATATTGAGGGTGGGTGTGCTAGAGATGAAAGAAAACTAGGATACATACTTGCCTTTAGTGAAGTTTTCCTATAATAATAGCTATCATGCAAGCATACAGATGGCACCGTATGAGGCATTGTATGGGAGAAAGTGTAGGTCCCCGATATGTTGGATTGAGCTAGAAAAGTGGAGCCTGATAGGCCCAGAGTTAGTGGACCAAACTTCTAAGCAAATTGAGACCATTAGAAAGAAACTTTTAACAGTTCAGAGTAAATAGAAAAGTTATGCAAATAAACATAGACGACCGTTAGAGTTTGAGATTGGGGACCATGTCTTCATTAGAGTATCTCTAGTCAGAGGGATAGCTCAGTCCATTAAAAGTAAAAAGCTCAATCCAAAGTATATAAGTCCCTTCCAGATTCTTAATAAAGTAGGACCTGTGGCCTACAAACTAGCCCTTCCCCTAAACCTAGGCCAAGTACACAATACATTCCATGTTTCACAACTCAAAAAGTACCAGCCCAACCCTTCACATGTTATAAAGTATGAGAATGTACAGTTACATGATGATCTATCATACATAGTATCACCAGATTAGATTGTGGATGTTAGATTCAATCAGTTATAGAATAAGACGATACTGCTGGTGAGAGTAGTTTGGAAGGGGTTATCTCCCTAAGAAACTACCTGGGAGCTACAGGAAGACATGAGAAAGAAGCATCCAGAGCTCTTCCTATAAGGTATGTCATCTAAATTTCAAGGACGAAATTTTTAAAAGGGGGAGAATTATAATGTCCGACTTTTGTAAACAACATAAACGGGTACGTTTTCAAAGCAGGTCTCCTAAAATGAGTTAGTTAAGGTCCTAAAAAATTTAAGTAGCATTCTAGACTCCTAAAAATGAGAATCCCAGGCCCATATGGAAAGAAAAATGGGGCTAGAATGAAGAAATGAAATTGAACGAAAGACTTATGAAACGTAATGACATTTTTATAATTTTGAGCAAATTTTGGAATTCTCTTAGGAAGGCTTTTTAAATGAAAGTTTTGAGTTTTTTAAGGTTCTCAAAGACCCTAAAAACTATAGGAAGCCCCGAGATAGTTAAAATCCCTCTAGTGGATATTTTCCAACAACGATAAACCCAAACTTTGACAAATTTGTTCAGGAATGTTTTAACTCTGATTTGAGTGATTCCAAAGGCATTTTAATAAATTAGGAACCCAAATTTTATAATGAAAAATATGGTTCTCAAAAAGGAGCTAAAACAAATAAAAAACGTAAATGTCAAGATGAAAGGGAAAAATTGAGATTTTTGAAAAGTCTTTCTTACACTCCACCTATATATATAGGGCGCCCCACCTCCTCACTCACTTAGCCATATATGTTTCTGCCCTAAACCAGAGGAGGAACCCTAAAAGTGAGGCGCACGAGAGGGAGAGGAAGAGAAGGAGAAAGACAAGGCAAAAGGTATGGATTCTTGGTTGTTTTTTATGCTTTTTCTTTAGCAAACCTCTTATCCTCCATTTCCCCTTCTTTCCTATAGTTTTATTAAAGATTATAGATCTATTTTGAGGGAAGAACAGAGGGAAAAATTTGGATTTGAAGAGAGGAGGCCAAAGAAAGGAAGAATCAAGCAAGAAAACAAGAAAAACCAAGGTAAATCTTCTTTTTATAGTAGCCACCTCTTGCTTCCTTTTTCTCTTTAGTTCATCCCACTCATGAAGTTTCAAGAGGGCTTGGATTTTAGGCAGAACCAAGGGTGAATCTTAGGAAAAGGTGCGTGGAAAATAAGAATATGTAAAGGGAATTAACAAATAACCATGAAAATTCAAGATAGCAAATCTAGGGTTTCAAGTGTTCCTTACAAAATCTATTTTAATACAATGATTCTTAGGCCTAAATAAATGTTTAAATAAGCTCCTAAGATGACCAAAGGCTCTCCATTTGCATCTTCTACCAAGAAAACAAAGCAAAGTCCATTAGTGCCCTTATGCTTCATAGTCTCGGTCTAAAGAGGATGAGGTACCTAGGGATAGTTTTAATTTGTTCCAAACTCATTTTTGAGTGATATATGATGAGTGAAGATGAGGGGAAGCCTTGGAAAAAAATTAAAAACCATAGAAAGTGAGATGGCCTTATATGTTCTATAATATGACCTAAGGAAGCAACATGTAGTTATGCTCTTTGTCTTAATTGTGTGATGATTCCAAGAGACTTAAAAAGAGTCAAGAATCATATATTAAAGGAAATAATGGAGTCTAGAACTCATTTGATGAATGTTTCTTCATTAGGTGCATTCTTGGAATCATAAAGGATTATTAGATCAAGTTAGTGTTTAAGGAAGATGTATGGCTTTAAAAATGATTCTATGAACCTAATTGGCTTCCATAAATTGTGTTTAGGACAAGAGAAACCAATTCCACACCTTTATGTGTGTGAGGCCAAGGAAGAGAAAGCAAATTCAAGAAGAAAAGTGTGTGGTTGCAACCAAGGTAGCTTATTTCTCCTTCTCTCATGCATGAATGTATGCTTGACTTATCTTTGAATGTGTGTATGTGTGTTTTAAGCTATGAAAAGTGTTATAGTATAAGCTCTTATTTCATAGTACCATGATGATGCATTATATTTTCAAATGATGTTTATTATATTTGTTTAGGTTTACTTGAGTGTGGAGAAGCCAAGAACTCTTAACCGTGATGAGGATGAGCTAAAAACCATTAGAAATGGTTGAGACAAAGCAAAGTGTCTCCCAAGAGTAAGGTTGAGCCAAAACCTCCTTGAGAAAATGGGTGAGGTAAGTCTAAAATCCATAAGTGAATAGGTGAGGTTAATCCACTTACTTGGCAAGCCTATGGATGATTTATATGACTTATTCACATGTCAAGAATGCATCTTGAATGATTATGTCATCCATTATGCTTATACATGCATTTTCAAGACTGGTTTTGCATATTTTATGTATGATTGAAAGGGAGATGAGCTATTGAGATTCTTTGAAACAAGTTTAGAATATCATTTTGGTACATTCCTAAGTGCTCAAGTGGCCACACAAGCTTGGGAAGCAAAATTGGATACTTTGATGCTAGTAGAGACCATAAAAATGACCAAACCAGAACCATATAGCACGAATTAACCAAATGGATTAATCTTCCCATGAAATTTGGCAGACATGTAGAACTTATTGAGAGCTTTTTAAGAAACAAAGTGCAGAAAAATCGGAGCTCTATAAAATTAATTATGAATTTTCAAAGTTAGGATTTTTCTACTATTCTTGTGCATGTACTATTCATATAGTCAGTTTTGTATTCTATATCATCTAAGATTCAAATGATACCCAATGCTTGTAAAATTGTATAATCATAAACTAGAGATTATAAGCTTTTTATGGTCACCAAGATCATCTCATTTGGAGGTCTGAGCAGAGGGTTGTAAATTTTTAAAGTTTAATCTTAGTATCAGTAGTGCCACTTGACCTCCTATATTATTCCATCATAATTTAGTTCCTAAATGGACTTGGCGTGGTCTAAAGATATTTTTTCCTTAGAGTTAATATCTATAATTCTCAAAATGACCAAATTTTTATAATTTGAATTTTTCTAGAATTAGTTATGAATTTCCAAAGTTTATAATAGTAACCTGTGATAGTGACCTAGATAGCTGAGACCTTGGGTACTTTTCAAATGTTAAACATCTTCTACTTGATATTCCATGACCTAAAATTATTTTTAGCATAAAGTTGACATCTGTATCTTTTCAGAATGGTAAAGAATACATGATTTTGATTTTTCTAGAATTAATTATGATTTTTCAAAATTTGTGACAGAAAACATGAAATTCTGGCTGAGGCTGCACTATGGTATTTTGTGTGTTTATTTCACTTGCACGAATTCTAACCCACTTCCTTCGATGGTTTTGAGTTGTGTTAGTGTAATTAAATATGAGAATGAGTTGAATGTGTTCATATGGTCCACGGGACTCTAGATGCAAAATTTATACGCTACGCAATACAAAAATACTTATTATTTTAATATTATTTTCCTTGCTTCTTCATGAAATATATGGTATGAGACATAGAGATAGCATGAGATAAGCTAGAGAGTTATGGTGTTACATTTGGCATCACCATACCCATTCAAGCCAAAAATACATTCATAACTCATTTCAAGATGTATAATGGTACCATAGCAAGTAGGCAATAGCTAGAGACATATTTCATAGTTCAAACATACACATAAGCACTCAAAGACAAACAAACATCCAAGTCATACATGTGAGAAAGGTTAGAGAGCTACTTTGAAGTAAAATCACAACACTTTTCTCTTGAATTCTTCTTCCCCTTTTCGACCAAGCTCATGTAATTAGGTGGCATTTGATTCTCTTGGGCTAAACACATCAAATGAGACATGAATTACTCATAGGCATAAGCTTAAGCCTTATACAACTCTATGGAAGCTTACTTTGTTCTAAGACTCAATTACGGTTCCATATAAGACCTAATGAAACAACTATAGGAATTCATGATCTTGGCTCCATTTTCTCTCTCAATCTAAGTCTCTTAACTTCATTTAGACTCCTTGGAGTCATCACAATTTTATTTTAAGGAGTCTAGTTATAAGTTGCTTCTTTATGTCTCATTATGAAGCCTACACCTCCATCTCACAACCCATGCTTTCTAAATTTATTCCAAGGCTTCCTTTGATGTTCATCTATCATATTTAGTCCCTTTCTAGCTTTAGAACAATTTAAAACACTCCCTAGATACATGGCTCTATTTTGGCTGAGACACCCCTTATCTTGTGTACCCATGGAGTTTACTTCATTTTCTTTAGGAAAATGGCATATGTGAGGCTTTTTTAGGTATCTTGAAAACTCATTAATACTCTTAGACAACTTAAATTATCACTAGGATGTTTCATATTTGCCAAGGTGCAACCAAATCCCTAAATTCTACAACTTGCATTCTAAGGATTTCTTTTCAATTTTAGTTTATATTCATAATCCTCTCACTCCATAATCCTTGGTTCCATCAAGAACACATGAAGAAAAACTCTCCTCCTCACTTTCTCTCTCTAGACCGAAGCTTAAATGGCTTACAAACACACGATTTTACAAGTATTTCAAGTAAAGTCTTACTTTAAAACGAAGCTTTCCTCACGTAGATTATTTTTCACTGATTGGTTTCTTGAAAAGAGTTCCTTTTGGCTTGGGTAAAATCTAAATCTTTAAGTTTTTAAGAAAATAAAACCACCATTAGAGAGCTCTTAAAGAGAAGAATAGCTTTTCTAACTAACACGAGATGAAACGGGGTCGTTTACTTATCTAAACGGGAGCTTAAATTTCTTCTTCTCTCTCTCCCTTTAATGTCACGCCATAGCTCTCTAAAATTCTAAAAATGGAAGCTTGGAGGAGATGATGAGGTGTAATCTTACTTAAGAAGTCTCTTTTATAATTTTTCAAAATGACTATTTTGCCCCTATGTGTTTGTTTGCTCTGTTTAAACTTATTTTAACTCCTTTTTTAGAATCGTATTTTCCATCATAAAACATAGGTTCTCTAATTCATAAAATGTCTTTGGTTTTATCCAAATTAGATTTAAAGCCCTCCCAAATAAATCAGTCAGAGTTTGGGTCAATTGACACTCTAAACCGTAAACAGAAGATGTTTAAACCATTATAAAGGTTGCTATTGTTTTTAGAGCCTTTAAGAATCTCAAAAACTCAATTTTTTTCATTTAAAAATTCCTTCTTTGAGTTTTCTAGAAAGTGCCCAAAATTACAAAAATGCCATTAGTTTTTCTCAGATTTTATTTAGCTACTCTGACTCCAATTTTTTGGCATCTTAAGCCTTGTATCCTCATTTTTCATTATTTAGAATTTTCTTTTAATTTTATTTTGCCTCAAATCTTTCTATTTAGGGGACTTCTTTTTATAATTGACTTATATCTATCATTTATGAAGGACCAAATGTTACAGCTATTTTGTAAGCTATTGGTTTAACTTTGGAAAGAATTTGGAACGGACCTAAATACTTTGGTTTGAGTCTCTTTGGCTTTATGAACCTAGCCACACCAGTTATTAGAGATACTTTGATGAAAATGTGATCTCCAACCTCAACCTCTAATAACTTTCTTTTGGTATCTACATAGCGTTTTTGTCTACTTTGAGCTGCTAGAAGCATCTGTCTAATCAACTTTATTTGCTTGGTGGTATAGTCTACTATGTCAGGGCCTATAAAGTTCCTTTGTCCTAACTCAACCCAATATAAAGGGGACCTGCACTTCCTCCCATAAAGTGCTTTATAAAGGGTCATTTCTATATTGGAATGGTAGTTGTTATTATAAACAAACTTTGCTAACGATAAATATGTATCCTAGTTTCCTTTCATTTTTGGTACATAAGCCTTTAATATATCTTCTAAAGTTTGAATGGTCCTCTTTGTCTGACCATCTATTTAGGGGTGGTACATTGTACTAAATCTTAACTTAGTCCCTAATATTTCTTGCAATGACTTCCAAAAATTAGAAGTAAACTTAGGGTCTCAATCTGATACTATACTATTGGGTAGTCCATGTAACCTTACTGCTTCTTTTATGTACAATTAAACTAGTCTATCTAGGGTGTATGTGGCTTTAATAGGCGAGAAATGTGTAGATTTAGTTAATTTATCCATTATCACCCAAATAACATTATTATCCAAAGATGTCCTAAGTAAACCCATAATAAAATCCATGAAAATGCTATCCCATTTCCATTCAATAATATCTAAAGGTTTAAGTAGCCTTGCTGGTTTCTAATGTTCAATCTTAACCCTTTGGCATGCTAAACATCTAGACACGTATTTAGCTATGTCCTTCTTCATCCCAAGCCACCCAAACATTTCTTTTAAATCTTAATGCATCTTTGTACTACCTAGGTGAAAAGTGTATTTACATTTATAGGCTAGTTTTAGGATCTTTTCTTTAATTCTAACTCAGAAGGAATATACAATCTATCATGGTATCTCAAAATACCATTATCTACAACATTGAACTCTAGGTTCTTACACTAGGAAAAGTAGTTAGCCATCTCAATATGAAATTGTTGTAGGAGCCTTGTAGGCTTAATATTCTAATACACCTAAAATGATCCAATCCACATTACCAATGCTCATGCAACTAGAGAGACATCATAAAATCTTAACAAACCAGGCAAAAGTTGGCATGAATCCATAATTATATAAGGGATATAAACCTTAAACTACAAGGATAATTGGTTGCCATCCATAGAAAATAGCTATACCACTCCAAGAAGACGCAACACATAATGAAGACTACAGATAACCCTTGATTCTCCTATTAGATAAGATAGAAAATTCCATGTATCTTAATCAAACAAAGCAATACAATGCTCCTAAGTTAGGCTATTTTTCCTAATTATTTTTTTTATACTTTCAACATTGGCGAAAATCAAGCAAATAATGGAAGGAAAAATAAATTAGTCATCGAGATCATACATACCCCTCTAAATAGGGAATGTTGAATGGTGCTTTAAATTAATTTACAGCCATCCCAAGGAAAAAGATTTCCTAATTGTAGCATATTCATATTTTCACATAACTCAAACCAGAAATCTCATTGAATGTGTCATCATGATGAATTTAATTAGTGGATATTTATGATACTCTACTTATGATAATCACACACGCTTAACCGAGGGGGATATTGAATGAAAATAATACGCATATGGCCAAAATGAATTAAATGGGATATTTATGTCATTGGTCATATTAAAAAAAGTTAGACAAGATGTATGTCAATGTCATTAATGACAAATAATTTTAATAATTATTTTTAATTTTTGATATATAAGGATATGGAAATTTAAAGTTGAGATTGTGCATAAATTGCTCAAACATTGTGCTATCATGATTTATTTATTGGATATTGATTGGAGAGTAACATGATATTTTCATTACAAAAAAATAGACTTTTAGTGGTGACCATATAACATTGTCACTAAAAGTTGCCACTATAATACGATTATTAATTTTGACAAAATTGTTAGTAGCGACAAAAAAATTCGCCACTAATTCTCTTTAGTGGCAATAAAAAGGTTATCACAAAATAGTTATAGCGATGACCTCAAAATTGTTGCCGCTAAAGATTACATTTAGTGGCGACACCCAAATTGCAACTAAAAGCTTCTATAAGAAAAGTATTTAAATAATGGAAAAAAAATAAAACCTTTAGTGGCGACCTTTATTCCCATTAAAAGAACTTTTAGTGGCGAAAAACCTTGTCACCACTAAATGTTTTACATAATTTTATACATTTATATTATAAAACTTTTAGTGGCAATCATTATTGTCACCACTAAAAGCGCTTTGTAGTGGCAATATATATCTCACCACTAAAAGTCTTCGTGCAAAAACATTTGGCGCAAAAAAGTTGTGAATAGAAATTTTTTGCACCAAATATTTTATTGGTGAGTTGCCGCTAAAAGATTTGCTTCAATTAACAATTTCTAGACTGATTTTGTAAGGTTAAGATTTTTCACATGAAAGCTTTTAGTGGCGACATGTTTGTGTTGCCACTAAAAGCATCTTTTAGTGGCAACATATCGTTGCTAAAAGTTTTGAAATAAAAATTTTAAATAATTTTATTTAAAAATTTTTATGCCAACATTTAGTGGCAACAAATAATGAATGATGGGAAGAATTACTTTTGAAAGGAATAAATAATATAAAACTTCTACCAAAGAAAATAATATTTATATAAAGGAAAATTGACTAAAAATCCTTAAGTCAAATTTGACACTTAAAAGTTGTGATAAAAGTGCAAGATCATAAGAAAGAAACAAAAAAATGGTTGTAGGTAATTAATACAAACCCAATAAGAAGAAATACACTCCAAAATTGATTTTAAGAAATTTGGCTAAGATTATGACAAAAAATCATGCT
Organism: Erythrophleum ivorense; assembly: GCA_026724425.1. Lineage (NCBI taxonomy): Eukaryota > Viridiplantae > Streptophyta > Magnoliopsida > Fabales > Fabaceae > Erythrophleum > Erythrophleum ivorense. Next base: position 91,305 of record JAIUCV010000462.1, on the reverse strand, counting down.
AATGAATTAATAATGATTATAAATTGTTATATGTGAACCTAAATTATTTTTTTGGTCCCAAGAAATATATCATTTTTTGATTGAGTAACAATATTATATTCTTCTAAACACTATATTTTTTAATTATAACACAATAATTATTAAATATTACCAAATATGTAACAATATTTTACTTGTTTTAGTAGATTTATTAATATAATCATACTCATTATTTGCACAAAAATCAAATTAATTCTTTTAAGAATTGTTAATTAATAAATAACTTAATATTTTAAATTATTTTAGATAATTATTTAATAAAATATTATCTTATATTTAATAATTAGTTGTATAATAACGAGAGAATATAGTGATCCCAAAAATATAAAATCATCATTCTTTTGAATTTGATCCCTTATATAAATTTAACTATCTAAGTTTAATTGTAAAATATCATCTTCAAGATATTGATCATCCTCACATTAAGCATATTAATAAATATGGATAATGTGACCTAACATAAAATAAAACTAATGTAACAAGTCAATACTAATTAGCTGTCACCACAAGATACTATAACAAAGAACCATACCATTTGAATAACTAGCCACAAGATCATCATTTTGATATGCTTTTATAATATATTTGAATAACAACTTGGCACTTAATAGTTATGACAAATTCACGTTAAAACATGGCACTATATGCTAATGGGTTTAACAAGAAAGCAATATTGAAAATAGAATCCTCTTTAAATCCTATGCAGTTATAAATTAATTAAGCAGTCGAAGCAAAGATAAAGAGAAAGGAGGAAATAAGTATAAGGAAATGAGATGAGCTCTATATATATTTTCACATTTTTGTATCACTCTCTTTTTGATTGAAAAGTGTCTTATTTTACATGTTTCATACAAGTAAAGTCCATTATTTTGTTCTAAGTGCTTGAACCTTGTGCAATTCCATCAAAGATCATAAGGTGTTTTAATAAACAAGAATTTAAGTGGCCTTCAATTTAGTTGATGGTCTGAAAAACATATTAGAAGAATGATGACAATTATTATTTTTTCCCAAGTGTGTATCATTGGTTAATTGAGTAATTACAGAAACCTTTTTTTAGATATGTTAAAATTATACTAACTTTCTTTCTATTTTTCATATATATGTATATATATATAAAATATCTTAAAACAAAATATTATCCTATGCTTTATATTAATTTTAAATTTTTTTCACTAAAATATTCTCTATTAATTTAAATATATTTTTTAACTAAAAAATTTAAATAGAGAGTATTTTGATAAAAAATTTAAAATTAAATTAAAATATAAAATAAATTTTTTTATTTCAAATGATACTTGTATATATTTTAAAAATAAATAAAAAATTTATGTAATTTTAATAAATTTTAAAAAGTTGTGTAATTTGATAATTGCACTATTAAAATTCAATGAAAGAGACCCAAAAGATGCATTGAGAGGATCTTCAATTGCACCTCTAATGTGGTATTTCTATCGCCTTTCTAATTGTGTAGCTGTCAAGCAATAATGGATTATCAAGAAAAGAAAAAAAAAGTGAATGTTAGCTTGTATGATAGTAAATGGCCTTGGTTATAGTGTTTTAAAGATGCTTCTATTTTTCTCTCTTTCTCTCTCTCTCTTAAATCATTTTATTATTATTATTATTATGAAAAGCTTAAGTAGCATTTATCTCTCACTTTCTTTCATCTTGGTTGCCAAATATTTATTTTATTCTAGAAAAATTATACTTAAAATTTTAATTTTTATAATAAAAAAATTTAAAAATTAAAATTATTTCTAATAACCAAAATTAATATTACTTACTATTAGATTTTAGAAAAATTATAACCAAAATTAATACTCAAATTATTATTGAGTCTTAGTGTGTCTGTTTATTAAGTTTAGATATCAAAGTATCACTAGACTCTTCAGCATTGAAATTACCAATTTTTGAACCCTAATCATAAATTGTGGCATCATTGAGACTCGAAGAAAAATGCTTAAAGTAAGTTATTCACACTTTAGTTGATTGTACCATAAGTTAGTTTTAGGTATACTATGCATTGTTTAATATATGTAAATAGTTCAAAAGAAAATAATATAACACAAAATTATATATCGCACATATATAACATAAGAAATAACAATGATAGATATATATTATTTATGATTATAAAACATATTTTTAATTTGGTTAAATTTATTTCATTCCAATATTAATTTTTTCTAATTTATTATATCTATACCCTTTGTTTTTTATATTTTTTATGATAGTGAAATTTTAATATAGTTTGAGAATACTATAAGTTAAATATGGAAAGTTCTTAAATTTTAATCATGGGTAATTATTTTTTTTCAATTAAAAAATGGTGTCTTAAACTTTTTAACGTGAATAACAATAAAATATTTAAAATTTACTAATATTTATTTGTTATATTATATTTTTAATAAATTTATTTGTTATATTAAAATTTAGTAATTAAATATTTAAAATTTATTAATAATTACTAGTAAATTTATTTTGTCTAATTGATGCAATAAAATGGATAAACAATTTCAATAATGTAATTCTAGGACTTTCTTTTTAATTACTCTCTATCTAGTTAAATACAAGTATAATATTAATGCTTTGATAAAAATCATTAAACAATAAAAATCATTAACACTTTGTTAACAAATTTAATAATAAATATTACTATTAAATAATTAATAATCTTATTTCAAGTTAATAAGAAATTTAAATCAATTAAAAATGTAATAAGTAATAATAAAATTACTTTTTAAATGATATATAATATAAATAATGAAATTAAAAATATTTAAAGATAAAAATATATATAAATCATTGAAGTCAAGAATTACGCTCTTTCTTCATTTAAAATGTTAGATGTAAGCAAATCAAGCAAAATGCTAATGTTTGTATCATTATAACAACTTTTTATAAATAATATTCGATTGAGGAATTCAATTAATTTATAAATCATGTTAAGTGTAATGTGTGATGAGTTGTAAATCCTATCACTTTATTTATATCAATTTATATATTCTTTTTCAATTTTAAAGTTTTTTTAATAATTCACCTACATAATTAAAATATTAGTTAATCGTTGATTGCAATTTCAAAATTTTAATAACTTATCAATTTGATGGTAGATTTTATATATATATATATATAAGCGTATAAAGATATTGTTGTAGATTTAAGTATAATAACTTTTCTCTATAAAAAAATAATATGGATAAAATGGTTTTGTTATATATCATTGTTCAAGTACTTGTGATTACTTTCACAAATGTTATTAACATTTTGAATTGTGGAGGGTGAAGTTAAAATTGAGAAAAGCAAAACGAAAAAAAAACTACTTTATAATAAGTTATGGGTAAAAAAATATTGAATCATAATATATGTGGCATGCTTGATGGTGTTGAGCACGTGGTAGTTAAATATTGTGAACTATTAATGGCGTGAGGCATATAAAATATGTGTAGCGAAAGATGAAACCAAAGTGATTGGAGCGTCAAATTTGAAGCTTTTGAATAGCTACAACAATACGTCCAATCTTGAGTCAGAGCAATAAATATAATGAAGCTTTTCAATAGCTATAGCAAAACAATTGTAAGAGAGGGAGTTTGAAGTTCTGTAGTAAAACAATTAAAAAAAAGGCTTTTGAATAATGCCCAAAAAGGAGAAAAGCCGTAAACGCATTAAAGTTGAGCAAAAACTCTACATGACACCTTCCAATAGTAGCGAGTTTTGGGGTTTTTTAGATCTAAGGAAGAAGGGATGCTAAAATTATTGACGCACTAAAGCAAAATTTTGGAGTTTTAGACTTGTTATTGAGAGGCATTGAAGTGGGCTACGAACTAAGGTAACGCTCTATTCATTCCAAGTCTGTATCCATTGTGGTCTCTGGGGTTGAGATATGTTTTAGACATGATTATTGTTTACTAGTGTTGTGTGAGTAGGAAAGAAATAAAAAAAAGATGGTTTCCAATGCTGTTTCCTTTGATTGATAAACTAATTATTTACCTGTTTCTGATTCAATCTGCTCATTTCTGATAGCTTTAGTTTTTCCTCCCCCTAAATGTCTCTTAATCAAATGCCTAATTAAAATAATGGTCCAATAAAAGTAGGTGTTTACATGTGACTATTCTAAACTGTTTTGGTATACTTCTGTTGAAGCCTTACACTTAATCTATTTTGCATTTTAATGGTCCAAAGTGATTGTTGTTTGTTTTGCATTTTAGTCCATTTATTATTTTGCATGCTTGAATTGTGAACTCATTATTTTGCTATTACTAAGTACCAAATCATATCTTTTTCTATCGACTAAATCATTAATTTACAGGAGTTATTTAAATTCTTTGTTTGTTGGATTATTTTCAATGAATATTGTGAACTTAATTGCCTTAATTTGTAATATGGAATGGTAATGGCCAAATAAACAAGAAGTTAGGAATGCTAGATGCCACTAACAGAAAAGGAAATACAAAATTGCCAATCCACTACTGAATTATGGCAGATAATTAAATGTAGTACAGTCAAGTTAAAATGAGCCAAAAATCTCAAAGCTATGGGAATTTGTAAAATTTACAAGTATAGCTACAAACAATAAAGTATGCAGAACAAAAAGTTGAAGAAGGGAGCATAGAGTAAGGAATTTGAGCTCATCTTCTTGGTTGGCAAGAAAGGTAGAAAATTAGTGCTCAACTTCCTTGCAATTCTTTCTCTTCTTCAACTACTTCAATTTTAAGTTTCTTCATAGAAGTTTTGATTGCACCACATGTCATTTAACTCCACCACATGTCACTGACCCAATCACCCACTCTATTTTTACTCTGCTTCACAATATAAGGCACCCAATAACATAGTTCCCCTTAGCATCATCACAGATAGAAAAAATAGCAAAGAGATTTCCTCTTGTCTCCTCTTCCAAATGATTGGCCAAACACCTCCACTCATTTGTTCCTTCAATTTTATTAATCAACAGCAACACAATGTGCTTCTCACCTTCTTTTTTGTCATTATTTTCATTTAAGGTGAAGTCTTTCTTTTACTTTAAAAAAATGGTTGTTTTAAAAAATGTTGAGCAACTTTGAAAAAATAAAGGAGAGAGATAGGGTGATAGATAAGTCTTATTAATTTTGTGTTATAGTTAAACAAAGTTACTTCTTAATTAGTGACATATTCTAAACTATAATATAATGAGTTAAGATAAAAAATCAATTATTATTTACTTTTGCATTTGGATCATTAAACTCAGAACTGCTTTTTCTTTAATGGTTTTCTATTGACAGAACTAGGAATTTGATACATGTCATCTTTTCTTTTTTCTCTTTTCCTTTTATTTTCAAGTTCAAGTCAAACCTTTTTTCTTCCTTTTATTTACTAGGCTTAAGCATATGGTTGGGGTGCTGGAAGGAGATAACCATTAACCTTTAGGAGTTTTGATTGCCTTAAGCATATGGTTGGGGTGCATTTAGGTTTAAATATAGGCATTTTAACCTTTAGGAGTTTTGGTTGCCTTTTTATTTCTTCAAACTATGTTTGATTTAAGGATAATGGTGAAGACAAGAAAAGGGAAATTTTAATTTTAATTTTCTCTTTGATTTATTCTTTTTGCTAGACAATAGAGGGATTAAGGTTAGGGAACAAAAACAACTAATTACCATGAGGTAAGTAGCACCCTAAATAGTCAAAGACAAAACTTAAGAAAGCTTCAAACTGTGGTTTGCTAGGCAGGCTATATATTTGTACTATCTCTGATGATACTGATGAAAAAATAATATATTTTTTTGTCTTGTATCATGTTTTAATTGACAAATATGAATGAGAGTGACCAAAAAGAATAGAAAACATTTTACTATTTTAAGTTGTGATATAATACATGAGAGTTACATAAGTAGCATGGAAGTTATTTTTAGTTTAAATCTTTACCCCATCCTGTACGTTCCTTCCTCATGCCTACATTTATATAAATTGCATTAGAGTTTAGAAAAAAACCAAGAAAAATTAATTTATCAATATTAATTATTTAAAAAAAAATACAAGAGAACCACCAATAATTCTTGAAGCTGACGATAGATGTAAGAATACAAAATCAACTAGCTTCCAAAATGTTATAGAACTATCATTGGTTCATTTCCATAATATTTAACATATTTGTTCTTGTTATGTGTCGTTACAATAGCTTATGGAAGTGTGTCTTCACATAATGAAAATATAATGATATTGTGTAAAAATAAACCTAACATTTAATTAGTTTTTCTTTAAGGATACAAAATAGTAATATTAAATTCAACGTAACAAGAAACCATATAATAAACAAATAATTTGCTCCTACCAACCTAAGACTCGACAAATGCAAGTTGTGCAATGTGAGAACCCAAGATGCTTCTAGCACCCACTATCCACTATAGCTAACTCACTTACCAAGAGTTTAGGCTATGCTGGCGTGTCATATTCATGTTTCTTCTTTCATCGTGCAAGCAGTTTTGAGTCAAATAAGTTAATTTTCTTTCGTCGTGCAAGCAGTTTTGAGTCAAATTATAATTTTATTTTTAATATAATATAACAATAAAAATAGTTAAATTAACGTTGTGATATAGTACCTGAGAGTTACATAAGTAGCATGGAAGATATTTTGGGTTTAAATCTTTACCCCATTGTGTACTTTACTTCCTCATGCCTACATTTATATAAATTGCATTAGAGTTTAGGTATTTCTAATGTCCCAAATTATGTTTGACTATGGTTATCATTCGATGAAGGAGAAAGGAAGAGAAGTGAAATTTTTGTTTTAACATTTTCTTTGATTTGGAGTTAAGTATAATTTTTTTCACTACTCATTCATTTTTTTCAATTAAACATATTTTAGTAAAAACAATATTAAATCTCAATTTAACTTGAAGAAAATGTCAAAATAAGAATTTCACCTCTTCCTTTCCCTCATTTTTCTTCCATCCAAACATAAAAAGAAGTTGTCAAATTAAAAAGAATGAGGCCAAACTAGTGAGTGTAGAATAAATTAAGTATTAGGCTCAGATATGAAGCAACCAATTCGGCATATTTATAATCCCATGCCCGAGGATGAATCATTTATATGTAACATTACTAAAGTTAAAAATATTTAGAATTTTAAATGATAACACATATATTTCTATTCTTAAATTTATATATGTAATTGTTACGTAGGATAAATTTAGTAAAGCAAGGAGAAGTTGACTGTTGTTTCATAAGGGAAGAAATTTATGATAATATTAATATAATTTGATAATAATATCAATTAGATGAAATAAATTGAAAGAATCCAAATGCTACCAAATTTTTTGTCAATAAATCCCAATGCTAGGATCACTCCAAGTAATGCCACATCACCTTACAATATTGCTGATTCCTTAATCATGCTGATGTTTCTTGATTTAATATGTTACCTTTTGATAACAGTTGTGTGGAGAAAGAATAGTGTAAAGAAGCACGACTTTTGCAAGAACTTGTCCTTAGTGTCAATAAGCTATTGACCCTTCCTACATGGCAGTTTATTGACGAGCTCGTCGCGTAACCCTCAAAATAAAACTAGGTTGATAAAATATACAGTTAGTGGCACAACCTAGGTCATCTCCCTTGGAATTGGAGTTCAATGCTTAATTGAATTTTCTAAATGTTAAAAGACTCTAAAAATTTCTAAACTAAGGGGGGTTTTTGATTTAATTAAACTAAGTAAAATGAAATTAAAATAAAGTTCCTAAATTCTACCTAATTAGATGAATTATGAGTGAAAGATGGTCTTGTGACTAGCTTTGGAACCATCCCTTGGTATCCACTATCCTTATCCTAATTCAATTGTGATTAATTCTAGCCTAAGAGTCTCTAATTGTGTTCATAACAAATTATCTTAGGTTACCACTCAAGATTCAAGAAATTAACAATCTAATATTGAATTGAAACCTCAATCCTACATTAAATTATTAATTCTTATTTTAGGATCTTTGAACATCTAATTTGATTGATTAACTAATTAATTAACCTCTGAATCATCATCCCAAGATGTTTAATTAACCAATTAAACGTTAAGGAATTCTCAAGTTTAACATTCAAACACATAATTTTATTCATGCATTTCATCGAACACCTTCGAGGCATACATGAGAAATTAGAGAATAATGAAAAATTAGTGTCTAATCAGATCAATTAATCAACAAAAGGCTTCCTAATTTGTGTCTAACCAACCACTAATTACAATTACACAAATTCCCTATCAAATACAACTTAACCAAGACAATATTTGAAACAGAAAAAGTGTAGGAAATTAAAGAAATCTTAGCCAAAATTCTGAGTTCTTCTCCATGGATTCAAGCTTGCACTAAGGATCTTCCTCCTAGCTAGCCATAGATGGAGATTAAAACTTCATTTTAGGGTGGAAAGAGATGGAATGGGAATGGAGGAGATGGATGGACGCTAGATGAAAAAAGGGGGCGTGAGATGGAATACGACGTATGTTCGTGAATGACCTCCTATGCCTCTGCCCGAAGGTATTCTTTTAATTCCCTTGTGAGAAGCACGTGCTCAGCCCTTCCTTTTTCCTTAATGATTCACGTGTTGTATTTTCTTATTCCAAGTGTGCGTAAGGATGTGATTTAGCCTCTGTCCATGTTCAGCCCTTCCTTACGTGCCTTCCATTTGCTTTACTCACGTGCTATTCCTTCTCTAAAACTCAGCTTCTTCATGTGTATATAAGGTGGGCTCCACTTCATTTTATTTAATTATATTCCACATAAATTCCAGCCCAAGCTCTCACGTCGTTTTTCTCATGTTGGCTCTCAGCTCATGCTTCGAATCTGCTCCTTTTCTTTCCATGTTGCTTTCTTCGAATCATGCAGCTCTTCTTATTTCTTCTTCAGCCAAGCTCAAAGCTTCTTCCATGTGGTTTGCTCTATTCTTCATGCTCCATCCAGTCCACGCCAGCCCTTGTTGATTTCTTCGTTTGTTTCTCATTCTGCTCTACATGTTCTGTTTGCTTTGTTCTGCTGGCTTGAAGCTTCTCTTCTTTATTCAGCTACTGTTCTGGTGTGTTTGTTCTGCTCAAGAGCTTCTTCTCTATTTCAGCAACGTTTGTTCATCTTCCAGCTTAGCTCCCTTCATGCCTCATGTAGCTTTTCATTTACTTGTCACTTCTCTTTATTTTACAACGTGGCTTAATCTCTTTTAGCTCGAAAATCACGTTGCTTCTCCTCTTAAGTCCAGCCCACGTTCTGCTCCTTACTCAAGCTTCTTCTTTACTAAAACCGTGGCAGACTCCCAGCTTATGTACTGATGCTAACTCATGTTTTCTTCTTCTTAGACCCTGTGGCTTCATTTGTGAGTTACTTCATGAAACTGAACCCTTGTGTGTATGAAACGTGGTCTTCCTCACTCCTTGACCCTCCAAAACCCATGGCAATATGCTTCTGCACCTCTTCCAATCCAGAACATCATCCAAGTTTCCTTCCACATAAAGCTGCCTCTTACCCATCTCCACACCACTCCACTTTTATTTCCTCCAAACTGTACACATGAAGCCTTCATCTTTTCTTTAAATCAAATGTTCATTCAAGCTAGCTCATCAAAAATTCTGCACAATAGAATGGAAAATATTAAATAGAATTATCACAAAATTATTTAAAAGCAATTCATGCATTAAAACTCAATAATTTTGCAAATTATTTCATAAGGTGCAAAAGTGGCTATTAAAATTAAATTCCATCTAAGTAAATCCATTAAGCCCCATTTAACATTTAAAATGCTTAAGTTAAGGGAAATAAAATACATAAAAATCATACTTATCATTTATTCAAAAATGTGGTTTTGTGTTTGTTTGCATCCAGTGGAATTTTGTTTGTGTAAAAGTGAGGGATTTTTTTTTATGTGCTTAACTTGAGAAGTTGCTGAGTAAATAGGGATTTGTAGGATAACAATTACAAAGATGTACCTAATACCATATGCTACACTTATCATCGATTTATGAATATATAAATGTATATCGTGGTCAACAAAATTTTAATTACCTATAAGTTACTACAAAATAAGAAAATGGTGTTGAAAATGGAGCTATTATAGGTGTGCAGTTAATTGATATGTCTTGGTAACTAATATTTTTCTTTTTTTTTTTAACCTAAAAGTTGGAAAATAGATAGGGATTTCATTTATAACAATTGCAAAGATGTATCTAATATCATAGGTAGCATTTATCATCAATTTGTAAACATTAATATAAAGATAAACAATATTTAATAAATACCTGCGACTAAATATTTAATAAATAATTAATAGATTAAAACTAAAAATAAACTATAATTATAATAAAACTATCAATTTTTAAGTTTAATGGTTAATTAATAGACTTAAATTGAAAATAAAAATATATTTACATAAAATAAAAAATTTATAATTTATTAAATTACTAATAGATTAATTAATAAAATAAAAAAAATTAATATATACTTTAGACTAAATATTTAATAAATAAGTAAGAGATTAAAACTAAAATTAAACGTATAATTACAATAAAATAATAAATCTTAATTTTAATGATTAACTAATAGATTTACAATGAAACTAAAAAACAATTAAGAAAAATGAAAAAATTTAAAATTTATTAAATTAATAACAAACTAATATAAAGGTAAACATTATTTAATAGATACTTGAGACTTAATATTTAATAAATAATTAATGGACTAAAACTAAAATCAAAAGTATAATTGTAATATAATTAATGGATTGAAACTAAAATATGTAATAAATAATTAAAATTAAATATTTAATCAATGATTAATGGATTAATACTTAAAAAATCATAATTAAATACAATAATGGTTTTAAAATTTATTACAAAATTAACATATTAAGATAAAGATCAATAATATTTATTTAATTCTAGATAATATTTGTCAAGATAAATTGATAACCATTACAATAGCAATAAGACAAATCATTAAAGGTCAGTTAGTCAAAATAGTTATTAATATGATGGTTCATGCTTGTAAGTTGTGACCAATTTTTAGTTAAGTTGTTAATTTCTTTGTGGGAAGTTTTTGTAAAATGGATGAAAATTGAAATAGGTGGAGAATTGAGAGGTGGAGTGTAACACCCATCATTGGGGAGGAGTTAATTAAAAAACTGGGTAGAGACAATAAAGTGGGGTTAGGTCCAACCAAGATTAGAGATGAAGAAATAAAACTCAGTTGGCAGTAGATAATTACAGAAGCATTTTGTGGGTTGAGACTAGCTTTACTTATCGTACATAATTTTAAAACAGAGCCTCTGCCTCGCAAGCAAAGTTCAACCCAAGGACTTTTCAATGCAAGCAGTCAATCACATTCCTAATAGTCACAATAAAAGGTCTAGGAAAAAAGAAATTACATTCTATTGTATGGCTCACTAGGCTTAGATAAAAAAAAAACCAATCTATGTACTATCCATTTATGATATAATTTTTCTTAACTTTTTATAATATTTGAATTTAAAATTTAAATAATTTTTATTTTTTTCTTCATGCCTTTTCTTAACTTCACTTACTTTCATTTATCCTTACCTCTTTTCGCCATTGTCTTATACATCCTTTCATTTAGTATCCTCATCTATATTATGCATTGCAATTCCATAATGTAAGATTTGGGGATGGACAAAAGTTGAATCCATATAAGGAATAGAGCCGATATGGCTTATAGATGAGGCGTTGATGAATTTCTCCAATGGGCATTCAATCAAGTCAGGGTGATTGATATGATTCGATGTTTATGCAAGGGGCGTAAAAATACAGCTTGGAAGATGATAAGTGAAGTAAGGGCAAATTTGTTCAAGAAGGGCTTTAGTGAGAGTTATAAAGTGTGGGACTCTGAGTGGCTCGTTGCGCAACCCTCAAAATAAAATTAGGTTAGTAAAATATGTAGCTAATGGCACAACCTAGGTCATCTCCCTTGGAATTAGAGTTCAATGTTTAATTGAGTTTTCCAAATGCTAAAAGGTTCTAAAATTTCTAAACTAAGGGGTGTTTTGATTGAATTAAACTAACCTAAAACTAAATTGAATTAAAATTCCTAAATTCTACCTAATTGAGTGAATTATGGGTGAAAGATGGGCTTGTGACTAGCTTTGGATTCATCCCTTGATATCCACTATCCTTATCCTAATCTAATTGTAATTAATTCTGGCCTAAGAGTTCCTAATTGTGTTCATAACAAATTATCTTAGGTTACCACTCAAGATTCAAGAGATTAACAATCTAATGTTGAATTGAAATCTCAACTCCGCATTAAATTGTCAATTCTTGTCTTTAAGATCTTGAACACTCAATTTGATTGATTAACTAATTGATTAGCCTCTGAATCATCATCCTAAAATGTTTAATTAACCAACTAAACATTAAGGAATCCTCAAATTAAACATTCAAACACATAATCTCACTCATGTATTTTATCGAACACCTTCGAAGCACACATGGGATAGATAATAAAAAAATCAATATCCAATCAGATCAATTAATCAACAAAAAGGTTCCCTAATTAGTGTCTAACCAGCCACTAATTACAATTACACAAATTCCCCATCAAATACAACTTAACCAAGATAATATATGAAAGAGAAAAAAAGTGTAGAAAAATAAAGAAATCCTTAGCCAAAAATTCTATGTTCATCCCATGGATTCAAGCTTCTCCAAGGCTTCCTCCTAGCTAGCCACAGATGGAGATTAAAGCTTCATTGGAGATGGATGGATGGAAGATGGAATGGAGGAGAAGGCGCGGTGGATGTGAAATGGAAGAAGGGCGAAAGATAGATGAATATGGCTGCCGAATGAATGATGAATTGTGGATATATATAGGCGAGGGTTTCCGAAATTATAGAGGCGTGAATGTGCTAGATGTTTGCTCCCTCTCACGTGAATTTTTAATGATTCTACGTGCTGTTCATGTGCTTCATTTATTCTTTCTCCATGTGCTCAGCTTCGCCTTTTAATAGATAGATCACGAGCTTGCATTGTATATGAGTGTGGGCCCCATTGAATATAATAATTGATAAGTATAATTTATATACATTTTATTCTCCTTATCTTAAGTATTTTAGTATCCAAATATGGCTTTAAGGGTCTAATTAGATGAAATTTGATTTTAGTAGCCATTTTATATATTTGAGGAATTAAGTTACAAATTATTGGATTTTAATGCATAAATTTATCTTAAATAATTTTGTGAAAATTCCTATTTGATTTTTCCCACTCTTTTGTGCAGAATTTTGTTGGGCAATGGGAATTTTAAGGATAGAAATTAATTTAGAAAATGATTGAAGCTTCATGAGTGGATCAAGAGCTTCACATGGAAGGAATAAGTATGATTGAACGTGTGATACAAAAAGCTTAGAAGAGACAAGGAGCTGCATTGAGGAAACACGAAGGAACTAGCCATGGGTTCTGGTGCTTTGAGTTGAAGAAGAAGTTACACGAGCAGAACATAAGCTAAGAATGAAGAGGAAAAGCCACGGTTTAGTGGGGAAAAAAGCAACTGAATCATGCAGAATAGCTCGCGTGGGGAAGATACACTCATGAAGGAGTTATGCAAAATGTTTTTTCGTGTTTTCTGCAAGAAGAAACTTCACATATGTTACTCACACAAGAAGCGTACAAGATGCTATAGCCTCTCTCATGTCTAGCTTGCATCCACACTTACGGGTTAGCAAGGGCCGTCGTGGAATAGGAGGAAAGAGCACGAGGAAGCATGAGCTGCTTGTGGGAAGAAGATGTCACATGTTGGACTGGATTTAAGAAAAGAAACAAATGAAGAAACAGCTACGGGTTGGCAAGAGTTAAATGTGGCTGGAACAAACACGATAGAAAAGAAGCTATAGGCTGGAATTTTGGTGAGGAGAAGAAGCGTATATGTAGGCCACATGATACATGAAGAAGCTGGAGATTAAAGAGAAGAAGTGATGCTGAAAAGGATGCATGAGTTGAGAAACATAGAACTGGAACAAGCTGAACTGGGCAGAACATGGTTAATGCGAGATGAATGAATAAAGGAGCAGCAGAAGGAATTCATGTGAATAATAACGCGAAGAAGAGCTACATGGATAACGTGAAGAAACAAGTGGATTATTATATTCAATGGGGCCCACACTATCTACAATGCAAGCCTGTGATATATATATTAAAAGAAGAATGAGCTGAGCACGTGGGGTTTAAAGGAAGCAAGAGTTCAGATCCAAGCATAATACGCACGAAAGAGGCTGCATGTGAGCACGTGGAATCATTATTCAATACGCCTCTGATTTATTCACGTCTGTCCAGTATATTCACGCCTCCTTCATTTAAATCATTGGACCCTCATCCATTCGCACAATATAAGCCATCCCACGTCTCTATATTTCCGGAAACTCATGCCTATATATATCAAGCCATTCATTCGTTCAAAAAGGAACACCATTCATCATCCAATCCATCCTTCACCCATTCATCCTCCACTCCATGCTCATTCCCATTCATTCCATCTTCCATCTACATTCCATGAAACCCTAATCCGTCTTGAGGCTAGCTAGGAGGAAGTTCTTGGAGAAGCTTGAATCCATAGAGAAAATTCAGAATTTTGGCTAGGAATTTCGTTATTTTTCCTACACTTTTTCTCTTTCAATTATTGTCTTGGTTAAGTAGTATTTAATAGGGAATTTGTGTAATTATAATTAGTGGCTGGTTAGACACTAATTAGGAACTTTTTTTTTGTTGATTTATTGATATGATTAACTCCAATATTATCTGAAATTCCCATGTATGCTTCGAAGGTGTTCGATAAAATACATGAGTGAGATTATTTGTTTAAATTGAAGATTCCTTAATGTTTAGTTAGTTAATTAAATATTTAGGATGATTCAGAGGTTAATCAATTAGTTAATCAATTAAATTGAGTGTTCAAGATCTTAAAAATAAGAATTAACAGTTTAATGCGGGATTGAGGTCTCAATTCAATGTTAGATCGTTAATCTCTTGAATCTTGAGTGGTTACCTAAGATAATTTGTTATGAACACAATTAGGGACTCTTAGGCCAGAATTAATCGTAATTGGATTAGGATAAGGATAGTGGATACCAAGGGACGAATCCAAAGCTAGTTACAAGACCATAATTCACCCAATTAGATAGCAATTAGGAATTTTAATTCAATTTAGTTTTTGCTTAGTTTAATTAAATCAAAACCCCTTTTGTTTAAGAAATTTTAGAGTCTTTTAACATTTAGAAAACTCAATTAAACATTGAACGCCAATTCCAAGGGAAATGACCTAGGTTGTGCCATTCACTACATATTTTATCAGCCTAGTATTATTTTAAGGGTTGCACGACGAGCCACTCAATAATCCACATGTTCCTTCTCCATACTCCACGTTGCTTGTCTTAAAATCTGCACATGCTTCTTCATTCCCACGTTATCTTCACTCTTCCCATAGATCCTCTTGTAAATTTTCCTCTCAACTTGTACACATGAAGCTTTCATTTCTCCTTCAATTCAATTTCCATTCAAGCTCCAATTTTTCATTGAAAATCTGCACACAAAAAAAAAAAAAGAATGGAAAGGATGAAATAGAAATATTCATAAAATTCATTTAAAAGGATTTATGCATTAAAATTCCACAATTTTGCAAATAAATTCCTAGAATATAGAAATGGCTTCTAAAACAAAATCTTATCTAATTAAAGTCTTAAAGCCATATTTTATTATTAAAATGCCTATGTTTAGGAGAATAAAATAGATAGAAATATATGTTTATCAGACTCTCATGGAGAAGTTTGACCTGGTGCTCATAGTCCTTTTTAGCATGCAAATGATGAAGTACATGAGAATAATGACAAAGAAGATGACATCATTGAGATGATACAAGATGCGTTTGGTGACACATATTCAGAAGAGTCACCTAACTTGCAGGCTAGCCAATTTCTTAAGCTATTGGAAGATGCTCAGACCGAACTCTATCCTGGTTGTAATAAGATGTCAAAGTTATCTTTTATAGTCAAACTGCTTCACTTGAAATGCCTCAACCATTGGAGCAACAAGTCTATAGATGCATTGTTAAATTTATTTAAGGAAGTTCTACCTGAGGGGGCACTAGTATCTAACTTTTACTATAAAGCAAAAAAGGTTACTAGGGAGCTCGGATTAGATTACACTAAGATTGATGCATGTGAAAATGATTGCATCTTATATTGGCAACAACATGGCACTGCGAAATCATGCCCTAAGTGTAATGTATCTAGATGGAAGTTGGATGGTCACAAAGGCAAGAAAGTGCGACATAAAGTGTTGTAACATTTTCCATTAAAATCTAGGTTACAACGGTTGTACATGGCTCATCATATAGCTAAAGAGATACGGTGGCATATAGAAGAACATATTGATGATGGTGTGTTGCGGCATCTGTCAAACTCCATTGCTTGGAAATCATTTGATGATCAACATCCTAACTTCACCCATGATTGTAGGAATGTATGCATGATTTTAACTAGTGATGGATTCCAGCCTTATGGAAATGTGAGTGCTAATCATATTATTTGGCCAGTTGTGCTAGTTCCATATAATTTGTCGCCATAGTTATGTATGAAGCACCCATACCTTATGATGACACTCCTTATTCTAGGTTCTAAGTGTCCAGGTAATGACATAGATGTGTACTTGCAACCAATGATTGAAGAATTACAAGAATTATGGAATAATGGTGTTGACACATACGATGCTTACTCATAGTCAAATTTTAAGATGCGTGCAGCTATTATTTGGACAATCAATGACTTCCCAGCATATGGAAACCTATCAAGGTGGTCCACTAAGGGGAAGCTTGCATTCCCTTGTCGCCATAAGGACACACATTCTACTTCTTTACGAAACAAGTTGTGTTATATGGGCCATCATCATTTCCTTCTAGCCAATCATTTATGGCATTGAAATAGGAGGGCATTTGATGGGAAAGTTGAACATTCAATTGCACCTTCTCCTCTAACCAATGATGAAGTACTTATGCAGCTCCAGGCACTGGGCAATGTGAGTTTTGGGAAAGGTCAGAAGTGAAAGTGTTACCATGCTAATGATGCTTTCAATTGGAGGAAGAAGAGCATTTTCTTCAGACTACCCTACTAGAAAACCCTTATGCTTTGACATAACCTTAATGTTATGCATATAAAAAGAAATGTGTCTAATAACATAGTGTTAACATTAATGGGTGTGGTTGGAAAGAACAAAAATACATTGAAAAGTCGATACAACTTGGTTGATTTGGGGATTAAGCAACAGTTGCACCCAATAGAAGACGGGAACAAAATTTTGATTCTAACAGCATGTTATACATTGTCCCCACAAGTGAAGTCAAAAATTTATAACTTTTTGGCAAATTCAAAGGTGTCTGATGCCTTCTCCTCAAATATTTTAAGGTGCGTCAATGTCCATGAACGAAAAATCTCTAGGTTAAAGTGTCATGATCATCATGTGTTGTTACAAGACCTATTCCCACTTGCAATTCGTAGGTTGCTACCCAAGTGTCAGAACCTATAATAGAGGTGGAAATTTTTTTTAAGAACTTATGTTCCAAGTGCTTGAGAATGGAAGATCTTAATGTCTTAGAAACCCAAATTGTAGTCCCATTGTGCAAAATAGAAATGGCGTTTCCACCTGCCTTCTTTGATATCATGGCCCACTTAACTGTTCACTTGGCAAGAGAGGCTAAGCTTGGTGGACCCGTACAATATTGGTGGATGTACCCTATTAAGAGGTAAGGTAGACCAATTCATTGATGTCTATTATTATTATTATTATTTATAAGATGCTTTACCTTATTCATATTAACTTATGCATGTAGATACTTACAGACACTAAAAACATATGTTCGAAATAAGGCTCGTTTAGAAGGTTCAATTGCAGAAGGTTATTTAGCGGATGAATGCCTTACCTTTTGCTCTCGCTATCTATAAAATATCCCCACAAAGTTCAATAGACCTCTTAGAAATGATGATAGACATGAAGAATATGATAAGACGTCTATTTTCAATCCAAGCAGACAAGCAAGGGGACATTACGAATTGAAATGTCTATCAGATGTAGAGTTCAATCAAACTTGTATGTATGTGCTTCAAAACTATGAAGACATTTGGCCATTTATTGAGTAAGTCTATAAGACTTAGCCATTATTTACCCAAAAAAAAATTCCTATTTTCATGTCTTAATTAACTAGGTTATATATTGTAGGAAGTACAAGATAGAGATTGAAACACAAGCTTTAATGGTTGAGGAGTTCTTAGGATGGCTTCATGCACAGGTATGTTTTGACTTTATGTTCCATTGATCAATATAGAAGTTACTATATTCATGCATGTTTTCATTTACAGGTTTTAGAATTAAATGCACGAGGTGAAGCAAATGATGACCTCATAAGTCTTAGAGTTAGACCACTCAAAATGGTCCATCGTTATTCCACATTTATGGTAAATAGATTTAGATTCCATACTAGAGATCAAGCCTCTAAGAGAAGAACATAGAATAGTGGAGCTCTTGTAAGGGGAGATGATTCATATGAGACAAAAGAGTATTATGGCATCTTAGAAGATATATATGAATTGTCGTATGTTGGGAATAAGAAAGTATATCTCCTCATGAGTCTTAGAGTTAGACCACTCAAAATGGTCTATCATTATTCTACATTTATGGTAAAAGGATTTAGATTCCATACTAGAGATTGAGCCTCCAGGAGGAGAACACAGAATAGTGGAGTTCTTGTAAGGGGTGATGATTTAGATGAGACAAAAGAGTATTATGGCGTCTTGGAAGATATATATGAATTGTCGTATGTTGGGAATAAGAAAGTATATCTTTTCAAGTGTCATTGGTGGGATGTGGGTCATTTAGGAAAAGGATACAAGGTTGACAAGTAGGGAATCACAAGTATTAACACTCGATATTCACTAAACTCAAATGAGCTCTTTGTCTTAGCATCTTAAGTAGAACAAGTATTTTATCTAAAGGATATTTGTGACCCAGATAGGCTTGTTGTTGTAAAGACAAATTTTTGTGACCTCTTTAATATGCCCAAAGTGATTGATAATGGCGTAACTGGGGACAATGAGAAACTACAAAGTAATAAGGCTTATCAACAAGTTGAAGTTGACATCAATGTGGCTGCTGATGATGATGTGGGCATTAACTTAGTGGTCTGTCTTTATAGGGATAATGTTTAGCCAGAAACAATAAACCATTCATGTGAACGTCCTCGGCCAAGTGGGTTGAACGCAATTGATATGATGGATGAATTCATTAATGATGATGACGAGGATGTGTCTGTCAATGAAGAAGATAGTGAAGACATACTCGATAAGGATGATACAGACGACACTGATGATACAGACGACAACATAGCTTAAATATATGAAGTGCCTTATGTTTTTGTCATCAACTTAATGTTTGGATTCAAATTTATGTATCTCACACTTTATTTGCATTTTTTCAGGAAATGTCAAGTGGTGGGCGCGGAAGGGTAGGAGGAAGAGGCAGAAGAGGAAATGGACGCGATAGTAGTCGATTAAGACGTGACCATATAGGTAATGTGACATTACCATTAAGACAAGCAATAGAGAGTACTTCTGAGTGTAGGGAGTCCACTCCACTTACATTAGTACGATCAGTGACACAACAAGAACATGAAGATTCTCCCCCTTTGCAGCCATCACTGAATCAAAGTAGTGCAGGTATAAGTACCCTTAGATTTTGTCTATTTACAGTTTACTTGTTTGCTCCCCACACACATATACATATAAATTGACATGTAAATATTTTTAATGACCTACATACCTTATTCAATTTCTTATAGTACTGTTAAGAAAGGGCGAGGGAAGTATAAGTGTGTGTCTATTGATATGAAGACAAAATATGGTGGAAATATTATTATTGACATCTCTAAAGACCATGAGCGAGCTGTTGGAGAGGGTGCTCATGAGTTCTTTAGTTACTATAGTTGGGTGGTTTGGACCATTTTATTATTTAGAGATGGCGACTAGCCCATTCAGCAAGAAAAAATGGTGAGGATATGTGGCTAAAAGTTAAGGTAATATATATGTATATAGATAATTATGTAAACAAAATGATATTTTATTCTTTAGTAAACTAAACCTTTACATACACAATTATAATTACTTATATATGTGGTTCATAGAACAAATTTGAAGCACGCGAGGGTCAATCTGAGTTGTCGATGAAGCACCTCACTATGAGTACATTACAAAGGCTATTTAGGAATTGGAAGACTAAGTTGCATGACTTAGTAAAACTATTAAATACAGATGAGGATATACGTGCAGTTCGACCAGGTGATGTGCACCCTATAGATTGGGAGTGGCTGCTCCAGCATTGGGCTACTGAGGATTTCAAGGTAGTATACTCTTGTTATATAGTATGATTTGAACATATTTAATTTCATGCAATTCTTATAATTCTTTTTAAAGGATAACACACGTTTTTGCCTAATTTTTCAGGTAATGAATGGCAGAAATAAACTAAATAGGGAAAAGCAAGTGACCAAGCATACATGTGGCACATGATTTTTTTTGTAGAAATGGAGCATAGCCTAATAAGGATGACATTTTTTTTCTTATTTATAATTGCATATCTATATACCCATTTTGCTTTTCTTATGATTACAAGATGAAATAATATCTGTACAATATTTCAGAGGGATCCCATTATTGGGGAACCAGCAACACCTGACGTGGTATGGGAGGCACAACACACTCGTCGAACAAAAAAAGGAGAGATAGAGTGGGCTGACCCTAAATTTGACGAGATTCATCTAATTTCTAGATATCACTCCATTTTTATACTTTGTTTAACTATACTTTATTGTCCACAGTTTTAATTTGTTGCTTAAATTATAGGGTTGCATGCATAAGCTTGTTCTCCAACAACAATCATCAGAAGTCGAATCTCGCATGACGGAGATGAGATTTTATCTACTGTATTGGGTACACAGTTGGGATTTGTTCGTGACCAAGGGTATGGAAAGAAACCCCAAAAAAAGAGAACTATTGACAAAGTAGATGTGGACTATAGAGTGTCATCAGCAATAAAGGAAGTTCGGGAAGAAATGGAACGAAAGCAGGAGGAGGATCATGCCTGTAAAGTCTCACATTGGGTAGGAGACCTTGGGGCTAAGGCCTTATAAGTAAGAGCGAAGCTCTCCCCACCAGTGACGCATTTTCCCAAAGGAGGAACAAAACCCCACCACATAGGAAATGAGAGTACCACGGGGCGCCGTAATGGGGACAATATCGCTGGAGGCTCTGTGGGGAATTGGTATTAGAGCCGGCCTAGCCGCATGTACAACCCAAGGACGAGTTGGTCTCAAGGGGGTGGAATGTAAAGTCCCACATCGGGTAGGAGACCCTGGGGTTAAGGCCTTATAAGTGGGAGCAAAGCTCTCCCCACCAGCGACATGTTTTCTCAAAGGAGGAATAAAACCCCACCACATGGGAAATGAGAGTACCACGGGGTGCCATAACGGGGACAATATCACTGGAGGCTCTGTGGGGAATTGGTATCAGAGCCAGCCTAACCGCATGTGCAACCCGAGGATGGGTTAGCCCTAAGGGGGTGGAATGTAAAGTCCCACATCGGATAGGAGACCTTAGGGCTAAAGCCTTATAAGTGGGAGCGAAGCTCTCCCCACCAGCGATGCGTTTTTCCAAAGGAGGAACAAAACCCCACCACGTGGGAAATGAGAGTATCACGGGGTGCTGTAACGAGGACAATATCATTGGAGGCTTTATGGGAAATTGGTATCAGAGCCGGCCTAACCGCATGTGCAACTCGAGGATGAGTTGGCCCCAAGGGGGGTGGAATGTAAAGTCCCACATCAGGTAGGAGACCCTGGGGCTAAGGCCTTATAAGTGGGAGCGAAGCTCTTCCCACCAGCGACGCGTTTTCCTAAAGGAAGAACAAAACCCTACCACGTGGGAAATGAGAGTACCAATGGGCACCGTATTGGGGACAATATCCCCACAGAGCCTCTAGTGATATTGTCCCCGTTATGGCACCCCGTGGTACTCTTATTTCCCACATGGTGGGATTTTGTTCCTTCTTTAGGAAAACGCATCACTGGTGAGGAGAGCTTCGCACCCACTTATAAGGTCTTAGCCCCAGGGTCTCCTACCCAATGTGGGACTTTACATTCCACCCCCCTTGGGGCCAACCCGTCCTCGGGTTGCACATGCGGCTAGACCGACTCTGATACCAATTCCCCACAGAGCCTCCAGCGATATTGTCCCCGTTACAGCACCTCGTGGTACTCTCATTTCCCACGTGGTGGGGTTTTGCTTTTCTTTTAGGAAAATGCATCACTGGTGGGGAGAGCTTCGCTCCTACTTATAAGGCTTTAGCCCCAGGGTCTCCGACCCGATGTGGGACTTTACATTCCACCCCCTTGGGGCCAACCCGTCTTTGGGTTGCACATGCGGCTAGGCCAACTCTCATACCAATTCCCTATAGAGCCTCCAGCGATATTGTCTCTGTTACGGTGCCCCGTGGTACTCTCATTCCCCACGTGATGGGGTTTTGTTCCTCCTTTGGGAAAACGCATCGCTGGTGGGGAGAGCTTCGCTCCCACTTATAAGGCCTTAGCCTAGGGTCTCCTACTCGATGTGGAACTTTACATTCTACCCCCTTGGGGCCAACCTGTCCTCGGGTTGCACATGCAGTTAGGCCAGCTTTAATACCAATTCCCCACAGAGCCTTCAGTGATATTGTCCTCGTTACAGCACCCCGTGGTACTCTCATTTCCCACGTGAGGGGGTTTTGTTCCTCCTTTAGGAAAACGCATCGCTGGTGGGGAGAGCTTCGCTCCCACTTATAAGGCCTTAGCCCCAAGGTCTCCTACCCGATATGGGACTTTACATTCCACCCCCCTTGGGCCAACCCATCCTCGGGTTGTACATGCGGCTAGGCCAGCTCTGATACCAATTCCCCACAGAGCCTCCAGTGATATTGTCCCTGTTACTGCACCCCGTGGTACTCTCATTTCCCACGTGGTGGGGTCTTGTTCCTCCTTTGGAAAAATGTGTCGTTGGTGGAGAGAGTTTCGCTCCCACTTATAAGGCCTTAGCCCTAGGGTCTCCTACCGGATGTGAGACTTTATAGTGCCTATATAGCACAAGAGTGTGAAGAAATGGAACAAAAGATGCAGGAAGAATTTGAACAGAAGTTACAACAAGAGCGAGCTCAGATGGCCCAACAAGTGCAGGATAAAGTTCACGCACAGGTTGCCACTTTATTGTCTACATTGCAGCAATGAAAAAAAACTTAGAGTAGCTTTTCTTTCTAATAGGGACATCTACCTTCGACTAGTGGTACTTTTAGTGGACTAGCTCAGTGAACATAGATGAATAATGGTATATTTGTAAAGCATTGCCTATTTCTTATAATTTGAATCTCAATTTAAGATTGGTTTTGAGTTTATACTTGAACTCAAATGTTGTTCGATATTTGAACTAGTGTTGTTTTTGTTTTAGTTCAAGGTTATTATTGGAACTAAATTTAATAACATGATTTTTTTTCTTTTGAAGGTTGGGTGAGCTTCACAAGATGAAGGAGCATATTGAGTTTATGGAACTTCACTAGTTTCATTTTGAAATAGCTAAACAATTATTAGTAATGAATGTAAAGTGTATGACTTTAATTTTTCAATTGCTAATTATGTATCTACACAATCTTTGAATATGAAGTTTATTTCAATGCGATTTTACTTTTATTTTAATTTGATTCAATTTTACTTTCGTTTTAGGAATTCTTTGCATAATTATTTGAATTTTACATTTTTTTTAAAGGACATATTGCTTAATTAAGAATAAGATAATAAAAAAAATTTGCACTATTAGTGGCGACAGCAATCATCGCTAAAAAAAGAACCTTTAAAAAATTATTTATCTTTTAGTGGCGAAGAAAGTCACCCCTAAAATATTAATAGTGGTGACCTCCCTCACCACGGAAACGCTTTAGTGGCGACCTTAGTCTACACTAAAAGCCTATTAGTGGCGACTATAGTCGCCATTAAAGCTTTTTCGTGGTGAGAAAGATCGCCACTAAAAATAATTTAGGGACGAATGAAATCACCACCAAATGAAACATTTGATGCCACTATTTCTAAACTTTTTAGCGACGACTAGAACATATTGCCATTGAATATGTCTCATTAGTGGCAATATTGTCGCCACTAATAGTGATTTTTTAGTGGTGATGAGATAGGGTTGCCACTAAAAAGACAATAATTAGTGGCGATATAGTTGACACTAATGATTTTTTAAGTTGACAATAATTTCTTTAAACACTTCTTAGTGGCGACATTAGCCGCCACTAATATAGTTTTAGTCTCAACAATTGTCGCCACTAAAGGGGTTTTAGTGGTGACTTTTTTGTCGCTGCTAAAAATCTTTTGTTACAGTACTATTAGTCGCAACTTAACGGTGATGTTTAGTCGCCACTATAAATTATTTAGTGGCAACTTTTTGTTCTTTGAGCAGTGAATGGCATCGCGACAAAAACCCATTTTTTTGTAGTGTTTTATATCTAAAAATCATAATATGACTTATTTTGAGCTCAATATTTGGATATCTAATCGGAGTCCAAAATTAATGAATGAGTAGTATTTGAAAGACTTAAATATTTATTTTCATTTAAATTAGATTTTATATTATTTCAAATTTTTTGAAATTAATTATAATATTTTATTCATAGACTGTCAGAATAGTCATCAATCAATATTTTCATTTAATTTTTAATAGGATAGCTTTTGGAACTTGCATCAACTAGACATTATTAATTTTGTTATTTCCTATGCTTGAGGGTTGTTCCATATTATTTATTAATAGCTTTTTTGATGTATTTTTGAGAAAAAAAATTAAATTTTGGTTAATTAAAGAACTTACAAATATCCTTCTCTTTTCTAGTTTTGTATTTCATAGATGGATTCCATTAGATGGTGAGTGCAAAATGTATCATTTAGTTCTGCATCTAAGGTAGTGACTTGAACTGTAATCTTGGAAAATTGAACTTCTATTCATTTATCTTTTCTTTACTTCGCATCATTTCTCTGTATTGCAATCTTGGATTTAAGTGATTTGAGTTTTTGTTCATTTTGAATTCGTTGTCAATCCATCTTATAGAAAAGGCATGTCGTATTCCTAATTTGTCCTGTATCACTAATGATGCTCTACTTATGCTTTTCACACATGCTTAAGAACGCAACTATTGAATGAAAATAATGGCCAAAAACCAAATGGGACATGTATGTCATTAGTAATTACTAAAAGGGAAAAAGGGTTAGAGAAGATGTATATCAATGTCATTTGTAATAAATAATTTTATTTATTATTTTAACTTTTGATATATAAGAACATGGAAATTTAAATTTAAGATTGCGCATAAATTGCACAAACATTGCACCAGTGTGCCATCATGATTGATTTATTGGATACTTATGATACTCTATAATGATATTCACACACGCTTAACAAAGGGACTGTTGACTAAAAGAGTACACATATGGCCAAAATTAATTGAATGGGATATTATGTCATTAGTCATAACCAAGAAAAAAAAAGGTCAAAAAAATGCATCCCATTGTAATTAATAACAAATAATTTATTTATTATATTAACTTTTAATGTATAAAGACATGGAAATTTAAATTTAAGACCGCGCATAAATTGTGTAAACATTGCACCAATAGGTCAGTTAGTAACTGGTATTTTATAGGAGTTCATAAATTCAAATATTAATGTACATTAATTACACCTGCAAATTTTTAGATATCGATGAATCGTATTCACCCCCTATAGCCAAAGTAACAGAACCCCCTTCTCTCTATAAATTTGCAATCGCGACACTCTGTTTATCTACCCCTTCCTTCAACCATGGCCTGCACCAGTAGACCCCAACCTCTTAACTCTATTTTGTCCCTTATAATCATCCTTCATCTCCTTATTCTCTATCCTTTGAAATCCACTGCTACTGTTGGGGTCACAGTTAATCTCATACCTCGTGATTCCCCATTATCTCCTTTCTACAATCCCTCAAAGGCCTATTTCAATCGTTTGCATGATGCTTTTCAACGCTCCTTGAAGTGTGTAAGTCATTTCAAGTCAGTACTTTCAAAACCAGCAGGAAGCAAAATCCAAACCCAGATAATACCAGGTGGTGGGAGAATTTCTCATGAACATATCAATAGGAAACCCACTTGTTGAGGTTCTTGGAAAGCAAATACCGGCAGTGACCTCACATGGACACAGTGCTTGCCATGCACAGAATGTTTCCAACAAAAGCTTCCTATCTTTAATCCTCAACATTCCTCAACATACAAGACAGTTTCGTGCCAATCTAGTTCTTGTAGTGCACTAGACCAAGCCACATGCAGTAGCGACCAAAATACCTGCGAGTATAGTTACTTTTATGGGGATGGCTCCCACACTTCCAGAGATCTTTCCTCCTAAACATTCAGGATGGGCATCGAAAAGCCTGTGTCCTTTCGGAATATCGTGTTTGGGTGTGGACATGACATTGGTGGGACATTTAATGAGTCGAAGTCTGGCCTTGTAGGCCTAGGAGGTGGAAAACTCTCATTCATCTCTCAGTTGGATGATTCTATGGGCAAAGAATTCTCATATTGTTTATACCCACGCCACCACCAATGCGTCTGGCAAAATAAGCTTTGGGAGTGATGCTGTGGTGTCTGCTTCTAGTACTGTCACGACTCCTTTGGTAGCAAAAAGCCCTGACACTTTTTACTACCTTACATTGGAAGGTATTAGTGTAGAAAATAAGAGAATTGCATATAAAGGTTCAACAACTATAGTTCCTGATGCTACTAATGATAATGAGGGTAATATTATTATTGATTCAGAGACAACCTTAACTTTTTTGGCAACTGATTTTTTTGATGATTTAGTGACGGCTGTGGCGAAAGCAATCAACAGTGGGAAGGTGGATGACCCAAACAGTCTATTTAGTCTTTGTTATAACTCTACTATTGACAACTTTAAGATCCCTGTTTTGACAGCACATTTCAAAGGGGGTGATGTGAAGTTGCAACCATTGAATACGTTTATTCAGGTAGCTGGTGATGTGGTATGTTTATCACTAATTGAAGTTGATGATCTTCTGATATATGGGAACTTGGCTCAGATGAATTTCCTGGTAGGATATGACCTTAATTCCGGTACGGTGTCTTTTTCACCAACAGATTGCACAAAACATTAGTTTATGTTGAATGGATTTATGTTAATGATCGGGGACTATAAGTAAGTTCACCGAAGAAATTGCTAGTTACAAGATTGTCTTTTATATATGTCCTCTTTCTCTACCTTTTTATGACTGTACTATGCTTTCCCCTTTTCTGTTAGGGGCAAACCATTTTTTCTTGTTAGTGAAAAGAAGAAGGAACGAAATAGCTAGGCAACAACAAGACAAGGGAAGCAAACCCCGCTAGCGTCTTCAGAGATGAAAGCAGCAATACTAGGAGAACAGGAGTTGAAAATATGAAGACCAGGATCTAATGTGTGAGCCAAGTTAGCTAATCTATCCGCGGTGTGATTCCCTTCTCGATATTTGTGCTGCAGAGTGACTTGCTAGTCCCTGATCAAGAAGAGGTGAATGTCGTGAAGCATGTTGCTTTAAGCTCGACCATAGAGCTCCTTGGAAAGAACTAAGTTAATCCCTATCGATGAATCTGCCTTCATGATGACTTTCCTCACCCCCGTGTCCTAAGCAACCTGAAGCCCGATAAGGATGGCCCAGAGTTCTGCTTGCATAGGAGAGCAAACACCAATATTATAACCAAAGGCAACCATAAAGTTCCCTGTATCATCCCGAACCACCCTGCCACACGTAGCATGCTTAAAGCGGCCTTTCACCGAACCGTCCACATTGATTTTCGACCAGCCCGGAGGAGGAAAATCCTAACCAATAAACACCTCTATTTTTCAAATGTGCTGACATCCTAAAGGTAGAGAGTACTTGAAGGCCTCCAGCACTTGATTAACTTGTGCTTTCAGCTGTTCTCGGAAGCCTACCTCATCCACAGAGTTGTGTTTCAAGGAGTTCCCTCATTTCCAGATATTCTAGAGAGCTATGCTAAACCAAACTTCCCAATTCTTAGGCCACAAGTCGTGCAAAATGTCCAGATTGAAACCAATCCACTCCTTGAGAGTAAGGCTCATGAAATGCTGCCAATGTCTTAGAGGCACCAGGCGAAGCCAAAACGATCTCACATGATGGCAGTCATGGAGAACATGGATCAAGGATTCCTCCATTTGACCACACAGGGTATAAGTAGCGAAGTCAGTGAAACCTCTTTCCTTCCTTTCCACATTTGTGAGGAGTTTGCCATGGTAACAGAGCCACAGAAAGGTTTTCACGCGTTGAGGAACTTGAAGCTTCCAGATCTTCTTCCACGTAGGATCCAGTTGCATGTTCATCTGAATTAAAGAGAAATAAGCAGATTTAAAAGAAAAGAGCCCATCATGAGTGAACCGTCACTAGGGGGCATCAGAGGATTTTCTGCCATTAGGCGGTCTAACGGCAGCAATATAGTCAAGCATTTGATCTTAAACAAATTCTTTAAGGAGAGTCTAGTTCCAATCACCTGAAGGAGAAGTAAGGTCACACACCCTCATATCCACCATCCCAATAATAAGGGGCCTCTTAAGAAAATTACCTGGAGGTTCCTGGTTCGGCACCCATCTATCCTTCCAAGCCAGAGTTTGTTCACCAGTCCCTACTGACCAAGAGGCACCATTACTTATATTATTCCAAACTTTGGTGAGGCCTGTCCAAAGACGAGAACCTTTCCTTCTTTGATCAAATCATGGAATAACATCAACCCCACATTTGTATTTGGCTTGAATCACCCTAGCCCATAACTCATCTTTCTTTTCAATAAGTCCCCAACCCACCTTCATCAGGAACACTTTGTTCTAGTCACGAAGATGATGCAACTCCAACCCCCCTCTATCTTGGGAATGACAAACTTTGTTCCAAAACAGAAGGTGGGCCTTCTTCTTGTCACCAGAAGAGCCCTATAAGAAAGAACGACTCTTCTTCTCAATGTCATCACACACAGAAAAAGCAAGAGAGGTTGACTTGAAAGTTATTGTTCTCACTCAGAGCAAAGTTAAGCTACTCATGTTAGTTGTATAGTACAAACATCCAACAAAATCATTAAGCCAAACAAAATGTTTTATCTTTGCATTAATTTTTGTTAGATTAGAATTAAAATTAAAAAATACTTTATTTTTTAATTATTAGATCCAAATGATGAAATGATTCATTTGTCTATTTGAAAAGATAATTTCTATGCATATACTAAATAATTATATATTAAAGTTATAGTTATATAAAATGGAAAAAACTTATATGAAGTTTATTATATTTTTGCTATTAAGTTCTTTAATTACATTATGACAATTACAAGTGTCTAATTAAATTATATATTTATTATAGTATTATTGAAGAATCATATTGTCATATTTTAATTGAACAATTTGATATCAAAGACATAGAGAATTGCATCTAAGTCTAATCCATTTAAAATTTAAGAATTTTGAAAAATTCAATGTACATTATTCCAATTTTTTCTAATATTCAATATATTGATATATATAAATTAAGAGAACTATATTTTACTCAACCAGACAATGTATTAATATTTAAATTAAAAAAATATATTTTATTTTCCTAAAACTAAGGCCAAATTATAAAATTGATAAATAAAATTTAAAATTTAACCAAATACCTCCATAAACAAACGTTAAATGCCATTTAAAATTAACAATAAAAAATATGATTTTAATTGAGATTTCAGTATTTGAGTTGGATTACCGAAGAGTTTCTTTCTAATTGTTAAGATCATTTAGTTTTAAAAATTAATTGGAATGTAATATTTTCATTAAGTTCAAATTTTAGAAATTATTTCTCAATATTTTAAAACTCATCTCTGTATTTCTCGGGAAATAAAATGTAAATTCTAATAAAAAAGGAAAATTTTTTTTATTGTTTTCTTTTTTCCATTTTATAAAATTTTTAACTCAAAAACTCAAAAAAAATTCTCTACTATAAAAAATATTCTTATTAATATATATTTGTGAAAAAGATGCGAAGTTTGAACTTTCTAGTCGTTGAATTTTGATACTCATACAAAACAATAAAATATTACTTATCACAAAATTTGAAATGATTCAATAAATGAGAGTTCAAAAGTTCATAGTTGAGCCAATCACAGTGGTTAATTAATTTTTAAGAATTATTATTCTCTTATTTATTTTAGATAAAATAAAAATTGTCCCTTAAATTTTAGGTCATTTAAAAATAGCCCATTTAATTTTCGAAATGAAAGAAAAGGTCCATCAACTTTCGCATCTTATGAAATAGATCAATCTATATATTTCACCATTAGTATGGTAACTTCCTTTGCCATTTCAGACTCAATTCAAGTAGCAAGTTTTTATTTGTCTACAATGCTAGCATATTTATTTCTGAGCATTATGAGAGAATCTAAAGTGACATAGTGGAATAATAAGAAGAACCTATTTTTTAGAGAGTGAAGATTGAGAAACCTATTTTTGAAAGTGGATGAAGTTATCTACGAGTGATCTCGGGGATTTTGCATTTTGGCTTAATTATTATTTTGTTCCTTAATCTGATTTTATTTGTTTTAATTTGATCCTTTGGCCATTTTTTTCCCCAATATGGTCATTTACATTTCAATTTGCATCATAGTCAACTCATTAACAATATTTAGTGTTTTAAAATGGTCTCTTAATTAGTTTTTACTTTTCTAAAATAATCTCTTAATTTTCTTTAGTTTTTCAAAATAGGCATTACTAATGTAATGAAAACAAGGCAAATATGACAATTTGAAACGTAAGAGACTAAATTAAATCCAATTTTTTTTGAGAGACCAAATTAAAACAAATAAATTAAGAAACCAAAATGATAGTTAAATCTTCTTTTTTTCTTTTAATTTCTCTAGCCAAGCCGATAAGTTTAGAAGTGGGATAGTTTTTTTGCGAAGAGTAATGTTGGAGGGTAGAATGTGAGCTTTGTAGTGTATCCATCTATGGTTGCCTCGATTCCAACGTAGTGCTTGTTATTTGTTGAATCACCACTTTGCTACTATCATGTGAGCTTTGTGCTTTGCTTTGTTCCACTCTTTCAAGCTCCAATTTGAATCAATCTTTTTGAAAATATTGATGCTTCAAATTTTGAATGATACCTAAAAAACAAAAGAAAAATTAATAAGAAAGTTCAAGAAATAACAATAAGAAAAGAGAATAACAAAAACTTCTAAGCCCTTTATTGCTCTTATATCTCAATTCCTTGCCTTTATATTCTTCATCTTTTGAAGGGTTTTCTTCAATGTCTATTTCATTCATCACAATTTGATGATCACCAAAAGGTAAAGGTGGCATCTTGGATAATTCAGCCTTGTCTATTCACTACAAAAAAAAATTGTTTTTTAGCAGCAACAAAAGTCGTTGCTAAAAGCCAAAATGTCGCCACTTATAAGTTTTAATGGTGACATCTTTTCCACCACTCCACTCCAGTAACACTAATACATTTTAGCCACGACAAAGTATCGCCACTAAAAATCAATGCTAAAAATATATAATAACAAATATAGTCACCACTATAGCTTATTATAATTTAAGTCAAACAAGTGCCACCACTAAATGAAAGAGTGTTAGTGGCAATAGTCACCACTAATTCTAAAGTTTTAGTGGTGATATAGGTTGTTACTATAGGTACACCTTTAGTGACAACAATTTGTTATGGGTAAAAATAATTAGTGATATCACTAAAATCGCTGCTATATATATTTAGCAACGACTTATTGTTACAGGTAAAAAACTAATGCCATTTGTCATTATAAGGAAATCTTTAGCGACAACATTTATCACGAGTGAAAATGAATTAGCAATATAGCCATTGTCACCACTAAAGACTTTTAGTTTTGCCACTAAAAGCATTTAGGGACGATACCATATTCGTCACTAAAGGCATTTAGTAACAAGAAATTATGGTCACAAAAAAGCAAATGTGATGGCTTTTTGTAGCAATTAAACTTTAGCAGTAACTTTTGGCTTTACAATAAAACTTTAGTGGTGATCATTTTGTTTTTAATATTAAAAATTAACTTTTCAATGGCAAAATTTGTCACCACTAAAGGTAAGGGAATTGATTTATATATATATATATATATATTAAAAATGGATAATGTACATTGAAACTAAATTAACATTGAAAAAAATTAAAACAAAAATAAGGAACAAAAACAATATATATATATATATATGCTAATTAAAATGTACAAGAGGCATTAATTTTTTAATATTGTATATCATAATTAGTATTATAACTATAAGTGCTCTCATAATGTCTTACATGTTAGAACCTATATTGAAATATCTATTAGAACATGAAATAATGGCATAAATTGATGCATCAAAATGGCCATCAACCAAAAAAAATATATAAGTTCACCTTCTCTTCACCTAGCTTGTCTACAAGAAGGGTCATGGGTCGAACATTCTGTCCCTATTGATAAAAAATAACACTATTCATATACTATTATTGTTTAGCATAACATTAAGGAAGAAGATCATTTACAAGTACCTATTACATGGTAGCCATAAGACTAGCCAATTGAGCTTGAATCTCCAACTGAACCTATTGTTGCATTATAGCCCGCTCTTCTTAAAGCTTCTTTTCCATCTTAGCTTGCATTTCCTCTCACAACCTTTCCCACTCCCCTTGTAATTTTCTCTCCATTTCAGCCTACATTTGTTCCATCCTTGTTGAAACCCTTGAATCCACTTCAGCTGAGTCCATAATTCTCTTATTTATCAATTTCTTTCCAATATCATTTCCTTTTAACATACCCTAACCTTTCTCCCAGCACGGTGGCCAAAATCTTATCTCCCTTTAATGGATTATCATTATCCTTCACTTCTTGCCAGTGAACTAGTTCCTGAATATGCCCCTAGAGGTATAACAAAAGATAAACACCATAGACAATGAGGTAATGGAATAAATAATTGAAGCTTAATGATTTATAGAAACTTACATTGATTTCTTGTGACTTAGGATCTACCCATTCCACCTCTCTATCCTTGTTCTTACAGGTGTGTTAAAGTTCCCAGACGCCATTTCTCCGGTGATGGGATCTCTCCACAATATTTATTAGATGATAATCCATGCTACCATAAAGGGAATGACACAAAGAGAAATGTTTATAGACTCTTGAAGTATAACACAAATACTTATCGTAGACCCCTCAACCTATGCAAATGAACGAGTACCACATGTATGCTTTGTTACTTGCCTTGCCTTGTTCTTGCTACTCGTAGCCTACAATTGGATGGTATTATAATCCAAAACCTTAAACTCATGTAGACACAAAGTAAACAATCCTTCAAATTCATGTTAGAAACATATTTCCTTGAACTCTGAACTTTCTTAGTAAGGCATCAACCACTCCCAATCATCATGACTAATGTTACTTGGTCGAGCATCCTCCTTCTCTTCATTTGTATCGCACTTAGCATAATCTACATGTAGGTCAACCTTCCAAGATCGGTATAGTTGACGCATCATCGTAACACAAGTTCTATTTAATCTCTCTTAAGGGCACTCGTTGTGAACATCAAATTTGCCCTACATAAAACATAGGAAACTAAACTTATTAACTAATGGAGGAACACTATGAATGCTACATAGAGAAAAATGACCCATAAATATAATGTTATACCTTTAATTTCAACAATAAAGTGTCCATGTATTTGGCATAAACTTTGGCTAAATCACCATCCCTAAGAGAGACTATAGTCTGCACCACATGTCCACAATAGTTGGCAAAGTCATGGGCCTCGTCTCCAATAGGTCTATATGAGTTCTCAAGGATGTAAACTTTGATCTTTGAACTATATTTTTTCTTTATGTCCAATGATATACTCTTATGTTTTCCCTTACCCTTCTTAGTTATGCGGCAAGAAGCTGCTGCATGTGAAAAAAAGCAAACAAATTAGTTATTGGTGTATATATATGGCAAAAGTATAACAAAAAAAGCATTATTTGCATGAAGTGATATTTGAACTATTCAGCACCTGTGATCATTGTATAGGAGGTGAATCATTATAGATGCTTTGTTTATCCCTCTGTGGTGGGAGTGGTGAGAGTACATCTCCTGACTCTAAATCTCCCTGTGCATGCTTAGGTGAGAGCGCACCTCCTAACACCAAATCCTTTTGTGTATGCTTAGGTGATGTCATCTCTCCAGTGGGGTTATGTCGACCTTGGCCTACCTTGCCCAATGCCTCATCCTCTTAGCCTACCTCGTGTAGAACCTGACGTTTGCTACCTTTTATTATAAGTAACAAGATGCGATGAAACAAATATTAATGGCAAACAAAAGTAGACGATAAAACACATATATAACAAGCACATGAACAAAAAAGTAAGACAATATAACAATAAACAATACAAAACATATATGACACAAGAATATACTAAACTGCAAACACTTTAACCACTTGATCATAGAATGGTGATGTTTATACAATAATTGCAAATTTTTCAAATGTTAACAAGATTGACATTAATCTTGATCACACTCAGTGTCCACAGTGTCATTCGCATCATCATCATCAAGCAAATCTTCTCCTTCTTCGTTGGTGGACCCAATCTCATCATTGTTATGAATGAAATCATTTACCATACCCTTTGCATTATGCTCACTTGTTTGAGTATTTATACTTGTATGGCTTAGTATTTCTGGTTCAACATCATCTCAATGCAAGAGGACTACAAGACAAATGCCCATGTCATCATTCCAAATTGGATTTAATTAGAGTACATCTTGTTGATGTGCCTAAAAAAAAAGAGACCATCATTCTCACCACTTTCTTCATCGTCTTCCACCTCTGAAAGGCTAAAGAGGTCACGAGGATTTGTCTTTACAACAACTAGCAACTCCATGTCAATGATGTCTTTTAAATAGAATACTTGTTCTGCTTGGCTAGTCAAGACAAATGGCTCATTCATATCCAACGAATGCCAAACATTCACACTTATGATGCCAAACTTGTCAACCTTGTATCTTCTTCCTAAGTAACCCACGTCCCACTAATGACACTTGAAAGGATATACTTTCTTATTCCCAATATATGAAAGCTCATATATGTCCTCTAGGATGCCATAATACTCTTTCCCTTCATCTAAGTCATCCCCTTTCACAAGAACTCTAGTATTGTCAGTTTTCCTCCCTAAGGCATGATCTTTTATATGGAATCTAAAACCATTGACCAAATAAGTAGAAAAATGGTACATTATTTTGGCTAGGCCAAGTGCTAGACTAATTAGGTCGTCATTAGCTTGGCCCTATGTGTAACGAACATAATTTTTCTAAGACGACGAAATGAGCCGTATAAAAGCAAGTCCTCTAAAATGAGCTAGATAATATCCCCAAAAATTTAGGTAGAGTCCTAGACTCCTAAAAATGATAATTCCAGGCTCAGATGGAAAGAAAAATTAAGCTAGGATGGTGAAACAATTTGTGATGAAAACTGACAAAACGAAATGGTATTTTCGTAAATAAGTGTAACTTTTGGAAAAACACACATGAGGGCTTTTTAAATAGGAAATGTGAGTTTCCCAAGGTTCTCAAAGGCCCTAAAAACCATAGGAAGCCCCTCCTGTATATGTTTTCTAATAGCGGTGAGCCCGAATTTTGACGGATTCATTCAGGAAGGTTTTAGCTCCAATTTGAGTGATTCCAAAGGAATTTTATTAAATCAGAAACCTAAATTTATAATGAAAAAGATGGTTCTAAAAAAGGAGCTAAAACGAAGCGAAACAAAATTGCCATTATAGAGGGACAAAATTGAAATTTTTGAAAAAGCTAGCTTCTTGAATGTTCCATAAGCTTATTGTCTCTTCTCCCACCTTCTTAATCATGACCCTTTTTTCCCAAAATACAGAAAATTTTCAGCTCCTTTAGGCACACTAAGAGAAGGAGAAAAAGAGGAAGAAAAAGGCAAGAAAGGTAAGGAAATCTAAGGAATTTCATGCTCCATCTTCTTCCAATTCTTTCCCTCTCCTCTCCTCCTCTCTTTCCATGGTTTATTTGAGTGAATTGGTCTTGTTTTGAGTCCAGAACAAGGAGGAGCAGTTCAAATTGCTTGAGGAGAAGAAAACCAAGGAGAAAAAGTCTTGAAACCAAGCTTGAATCTAAAGTATTTCATATTTTTGTTGTTTCTCCTCTTTGCTTCTTCCTTGTGTATGATTTCGGCCAAACTAGAACCATATGAAAGGGAGATGTTATGTCCAAAAGTAAGAGAGGGACTAGGGTTTTAGACCATGAGGAAGAGGAATATGGCAAGAAATTACAAGAAAAACTTATAGAAAACAAGATATAAAAGTGTGGGCTTCTTCAGGGTTTTATAAAATCTGATTTTGTGTGAGTAATTCCTTGGTTATTTAAGTGTTTCCTTGAGCTCCTAAAACCTCTAGAAACCCTCCCAAGTGGCTCTTCTATCAAGGAAAAATTTGAAACTCCAAGAGCCCTATTATTGCCTATAGGTTTAGCCAAGCTAGGATGGATAGGGTAGAGAATGTTTTAATTTGTTCTAGCCTTAGTTTGGGATTTTATATGATGTTAGAAGATGCAAGAAACTATTGGGAAAAATTTAGGAGCCATGGAATAAGAGATGGGACAATGATGTCTATAATGGTACTTTATGGAGCAACTTGATTCTAAGCTTGTGTGAGGGCTCCAAGGACTTTGAATGAGGCCAAGAGGCCTAGAAATGGAAAGAAATGGGAGCCTAGAGTTTAAATTGTGAAGGTTGCTTGAATAGGCCATTTATGAAATCATTATGTCACTTATGAAATCAAGTGTGTGTTCAAGAGTGAGTTTAGTGTCTTGGCTTGCTTCAAGTGTGTAATTGTGTGTTGTTTATGGTGTCTAGACCAAGAGAACATCCACCCATCTAGGTGCACTTGTGAGGAAGAAAAGAGGGAAGGAAAAGATCAAGAAAAGTTTGCATAAATCCAAGGTAGCTCTCCACCTCATTCTCCTTGCATTCTTATGTGCATATGTATATCTTTGTGTGTTTATGTATGCTTTTGTGACTTGAGTGTAATACCATATTATATTCTAACATTGAATCTTGTCTCACAAATGAGATTATACAATTCGTTCAAGAAATCTCAAGAAATACATTAAAATAATAAGTTTAATTACATTGTGTAGCAGATAAATTTTTCATTTCACATCTTCGGGACCTTATGAACTCATCAACAATATTCTCTAATTATTTTCCATACATACAAATCATAACATTCTCAAAAATTGGCACCAACCACGGATCAAGGGTCAAAAATCCTAAAATTGATTCATTTCCCGCGACTATACAGTGACAGATTTTAGGGGCAACTTTGAAAAATCATAACTAAATGTAGAAAAATCGACATCACACAAACCATAGCTTTTTGGAAAGCTCTAGATGTTAAATGCACACTAAAAATAATTCTAGGACATGATTATTGTCTTTGGACCACGTTTGATAATGAAACAGCTACAACGGTCTGACTGTCCCTGGTACTGATATAATTTACTATCATAAATTTCAAAATTTTTCAATTAATTTCACAAAAATTCAATCCATGAAAATGATACCAATCAAGAAAGCTACAGATGTCAGCTAGAGGAAAAAATAGCTTTAGACCAGTCCAAGCACGTTCAGCCCTCAAAAACCAATCAAACAGTGACACAGTCCGACTGGATGACTGATACTGGATAGCAACTTTAAAAATTAATATCTTCCTCTCTAGACATCTAAATGAGGTGCTTCTAATTGGGACAAGTCATTGGGAAGGTCTAGTTTCTCCCTATAAAATTTCGTGGCAATTGGATATTATTTGCCTCAGAAGTGATAGAGTTTCATTTTGGACCAGAATGAATAGTGCACTGAACCAATACCAAATTTTTTGCCAACTTCAAAAATTCATCAAATATTCTATAAAACTCCAAATAATACCCACTTTAACTTTCCAAAAATCTTTCAATAAGCTCTAGATGCATGCCAAATTTCAGACCAAGAAGAGCTCATTTAGACAAAATGTAACATAGCTTACCAATTTGGTAAATTTTGCCTCTCATAAGGTATCACTTTGGTCCAAATGGCCTTCCTTTGCGTTTGGCACCTCTTGGACAAGTTTAAAAGTATGAATGACTTGTAGGAATTGATCAAGTAGTCCTAAACATCATGCATCTCATTTTGACCATCTCACACCTAAGAATACATACATTCAAGTGTGCACCCAAGTGTTCAATTTCTATATTTCCATTGTCTTGGCACCATACAAGGTTTATACATCATTCATATATAATATTACATTTGTTCATGATCTTACATTATAAAAATAACATTTACAATATCACTCTCACATTGATACACAAAGAAAACTACAAAAGGTTTAAAGTATAGCCCTTCAAGGCTCTTGACTTGCTTTCTTTGCTTCTTGTGAGCCACCTAGATAATTCAAGATAAAAGGGGAAAGAAGAGTGAGATTTCAAGAATCTCAATAGCTCACACACTGATAAGCATGAATTCTATATGTTTTAATCCTCCTAACTTAAGCATTTTAGTGACCAAATATGATTCTAGGGGTGTATTTAGATGGAATTTTATTTTAATAGTCATTCTTTGCACTTTATGAATTAATTGGAAAAATAATTGATTTTAAATACATAAATCATTTTAAATGAATTATGTGAATTTTTCTATCTTTTTTTGCAGATTATTTTTTTGGCAATTAGAGCTTGAATGGAGAAGCATCAAAGGAGATCTTAGGCTGAAGTTTAAATGAGAAAGAAATGAATGAGTGAGTCATGCAAATGAAGCCAAATGAAGCCACGTGAAGAAGAAGCTAAGGAATGAATGAAGCTAGAGAAAAGCTGATGAAGAACAGCCATTCCACAAATATGCACATGCTTAGTTAGGATGAGTAGAGAAGGCACGGGCTCACGTGATAGAGTGCAGGCCATGAGTTCCAGCAGCTTTGGAACACTCACACACACAGCAAAAGGAAGCGCGTCCAACTCACAAACTCATTCACACATATCTCTGGTCCACCCATAAAGGAGTTGACGTGAGGAAGAGTTCCACGTGGACATCAAGAAGAAGAAGATGCTAGAGCTGAATGAGAGAAAGAGAAGAAGTAGACTCGAAATGCAGAGAACGTGGAGGCTTGAGCTTGGCTGAAGAAGCAGAAACAAGAAAGAGCTACATGAAATGGCTTAGCTAGAGTTCAGGCGAAGAAACACAAGTTGAACAAGGCACGAGCTGAACAGAGAAAAGCAACGTGATTTTCGAGCTGGAAAATGCAGAAAAGAAGCCACGAGGTTATGAAGCTACATGCAGAGGCTTTAGTGGAAAATAACGTGGTTTTGCATTAAGGAAGCTGACGTGATGGAGAACAGAGCAAGCTGAACGAGCTAACTCGAGCAGAATGCATGCAGAAGAAGCAAGGCTGGAGCTGAAAACAAAGAAGCTTGAGAACAGAATGAAGAGAAGCTGCACGTGGAAGAACCATGCATGAAGAAAACAGAAAACGCTGGATCGAGAAGCTTGGGAGCTGGCGTTTATAAATTGCTGAGCACGTGATTCATTAAAAGATTTAGCTACGGGCAAAAGAAGTAAAATAAGGCAGCAGAAGAGACGTGAATGACGCGAGAACTCAAGAAGCTTTCCATGTGAAGCAGAACAAAGAGAAGCACGTGATTTTTAATGAAGAAAGGAGTATAATTTTGCATGCCTCTGATCCAACCACAGTCCAATTAAATCACGCCTCAAACTCTTAGAAAATCTTCACCTATATAAAGATGCAATCATCTCAATCATTGAGACACCATCTTCCATTCATCAACCATTCACACATTAATTCATCCACTCCATCCTCTTCTCATCCCCATTCCATCAATCCATCTCCAATGATATTCTAATTCATCTTGAGGCTAGCTAGGAGGAAGCCTTGGAGAAGCTTGAATCCATGGAGAGAACATAGAATTTTTGGGCTAAGAATTTCCTTATTTTTCCTACACTTTTTCTCTTTCAATTATTTTCTTGGTTAAGATGTATTTGAGAAAGAAATTGTGTAATTATAATTAGTGGCTGGTTAGACACTAATTAGGAAGTATTTTTGTTGATTAACTGATCTGATTAATTTCAATATTATCTAAATTCCATGTATGTTTCGAAGGTATTCGATAAAATACATGAGTGAGCTTAATTGTTTAATTTGAAGATTCCTTAATATTTAGTTGGTTAATTAAATATTTAGGATGATTCAGAGGTTAATCAAATTAGTTAATCAATCAAATTGAGTGTTCATTGATCTTAAAAACAAGAATTGACAATTTAATTTGGATGTGAGGTTTCAATTCAACATTAGATCGTTGATTTCTTGAATTTTGCGTGGTTACTCAAGATAAATTGTTATGAACACAATTAGGAACTCTTAGGCCAGAATTAATCACAATTAGATTAGGATAAGGATAGTGGATATCAAGGGACGAATCCAAAGCTAGTCACAAGACCATCTTTCATTCATAATTCATCCAATTAGATAGAATTTAGGAATTTTAATACAATTTAGTTTTAGGATAGTTTAAACCCTCTAATTTAGGAATTTTTAGAGTCTTTTAACATTTGGAAAACTCAATTAAAAATTGAATGCCAATATGACCTAGGTTGTGCCACTAATTACATATTTTATCAGCCTAGTATTATTTTGAGGGTTATGCGACGATCCACTCACACACCCAATCACATACATATTCAAGGCATATACAAATCAAAGCATATGTATGAAGGGTTTGGCAACCATAAAGCATGCAAAGCCACAATTTCCATGCCACTTATTCACGTTCAAGCCAAGACCATACTCCAAGGACTTTTGGTTTTGCCTTACCCTATTTCTAGGACTTTTGGATTTGTCTCACTCTTGGTCTAAGGACTTTTGACTTGGACTCACCCTTCCAAGAGACTTTTGGCCTTGTCTCACCCATGCCATGAAACTTTGGACATTTCCTCACCTTCATTAAGGGACTTTTGGCATCACTTCACTCTTATGAGCCATTTCTACAACTATTGTCATTTAAGAAAACACATTGGTACCAATGTAATGTCAAGGTATCAAGTGACATATCATCAAGTCTCAAGAACACACATAAGCATACAATAACATACATATGCATATAAGAATGCAAGGAGAATAAGGTGGAGATCTACCTTGGATTTATGCAAACTTTTCTTGATCTTTTCCTTCCCTCTTTTCAGCCTCACAAGTGCATCTAGGTAGGTGGATGTTCTCTTGGCCTAGGCACCATAAACAACACATAATCACACACTTGAAGCAAGCCCAGACACCAAACTAAAGCTTGAATACACACTTGGTTTCAAACGTGGCATAATGATTCCATAATTGACCCAATGAAGCTACTCTCATATTTCAAATTCTGGGCTTCATTCTCTTATTATTTCTATACTTCTTGGACTCATTTAAGGTCCTTGGAGCCCTCACACATTCACTTGGACAATTGGAAACACAAGTTGCTTCATAAGGCACCATTATGGACATCATTGCTCCATCTCTCATTCTATGGCTCCTAAATTTTTTTCAATGGTTTCTCGCATCTTCTAACATAATATAAAGTCCCAAACCAAGGCTAGAACAAATTAAAACACTCCTTAGCTCTATAAACTAGCCTAGGCCGAGATATGCACCAAGGAAGGAGTTCACAAGCTTCTTGATTTTTCTTTAATGGGAGAGCCACTTGGGAGGGTTTCTAAAGGTTTTAGGAGCTCAAGGAAACATTCAAATAACCAAGAAAGCATTCACACAAAATCATATTTTACAAAATCTTAGAAAACTCCACACTTTCCTAACTTGATTTCTATTAGTTTTTCTTGGAATTTCTTACCATATTCCTCTTCCTCTTGGTCTAAAACCCTAGTTCCTTTCTTGTTTTTGGGCAGAAAAACCTCCCCCTATATGGTTCTATTCTTGACTGAAATCATACACATCCATGGAGCAAGGAGAAGAAGCAACTACAATAAGCAAGAAAGGAGAAGTGTGTGGGAACTTCTCTAAACATACTTTTTCAAAAATTCTAATTTTGTCCTTCCGTAATGGCAATTCCGTTTTGGCTTTGTTTTAACTCCTTTTTGAGAACTATCTTTTCTATTATAAAATTTAGGTTCCCATTTAATAAAATATCTTTGGAATTACTCAATTTGAGGTTAAAACCTTACAGAATGAATCTATAAAAGTTTAAGCTTACTGACTTTGAAAAACGTACACAGAGGGCCTTTATTGGTCACGGGTCTTCCCATGATTTTTAGGATCTCTGAGAACCCTGGGCAACTCAAATTTCCCATTTAAAAAGTCCTTCTATATGTTTTTCCAAAAGTTGCACTTATTTACGAAAATGCCATTACGTTTCGTCAGTTTTCGTCACAAATTGTTCCCCTATCCTAACTCCATTTTGCTTTCTGTCTGAGCCTAGAATTATCATTTTTAAGAGTCTAGGACTCTACCCAAATTTTTTGGGACATTATCTAGCTCATTTCAGAGGACTTGCTTTTATACGATTCATTTCGTCATTTTACAAAAATTATGTTCGTTACATTGAGAACATGCCACTTGATGCCTTGACATGACATTGGTACCAATGTGTTTCTTTGAATAGCTTTGGTTGTGGAAATGGCTCATAAGGGTGAGGTGATGCCAAAAGTCCCTTAATGAAGGTGAAGAGATGCCAAAAGTCTTATGGCATGGGTGAGACAAGGCTAAAAGTCTCTTGGAAGGGTGAGGCCAAGTCAAAATTCCCTAGGCCAAGGGTGAGGCAAATCCAAAAGTCCTAGAAATAGGGTGAGGTAAAACCAAAAGTCCCTAAAGCATGTTCTTGGCTTGAATGTGAATAAGTGGCATAGAAATTATGACTTGCATGCTTTATGGTTGCGAAACCTTCCATACATATGCTTTGATGTATATATACCTTGAATGTGTGTGTGAATGGGTGTCTAAGCTATTGAAATTCAAGGAATCTCACTCACCTTCTCCCTTCCATCTTGATATGTCTAGGTGGCTCCCAAGATACAAGGAAAGTAAGCCAAGAGCCTTGAAGAGTTACAATTGGAATATTTTATTGTTCTCTTTGTGTATACATGTCAAAATGAACTTGTACAAGTTATTTTTGTAATGTAAGACCTTGAGCAAATGTAATATGATATATGAATGTTATGTAGCCCATGTGTGACATTAAATCAATACAAATGTGGAATTTGGCCTCTTGAATAGTTTATGTATGTGGTGCACTAATGGATGTGGGATGGCCAAATTAAGATGCATGAGGTTTAGGACTACTTGAGCAATCTACACAAGTCATAATTGTGCTTTT
This sequence comes from Erythrophleum ivorense, assembly GCA_026724425.1. NCBI lineage: Eukaryota > Viridiplantae > Streptophyta > Magnoliopsida > Fabales > Fabaceae > Erythrophleum > Erythrophleum ivorense. Next base: position 47,755 of record JAIUCV010000462.1, on the reverse strand, counting down.
GGACTTACCCAAGAGGAGCCAAACCATTGGAGAGGCCATTTGGACAAAGTTGACCCCTCACATGAATCAAAGTTGACTATTTGAGTGAGATATGTCACTTTCTATCCAAATGAGCTCTTCTTGGCTTGAAATTTAGCATGCATCTAGAACTTATTGAGAGATTTTTGGTAAGTTAAAGTGGGTATTATTTGGAGGTCTACAAAATATTTGGTGGATTTTTGAAGTTGGCAAATTTTCTAGTTTTTGTTGCTATCACTGTTCATTTGGTCCAAAATGTATCTCTATCATTCATGGTGCAAATGATGTCCAATTGTCACAAAATTTTATAAGAATAAACTAGACCTTCCCACTGACTTGTGCTAATTAGAAGTACCTAATTTAGATGTCTAGAGCGGGAGATATTAATTTTTGAAGTTGCTGTCCAGTACCAGGCACATAGTTAGACCTGTGGTTTTGTTTGATTGAATTTCAGGATCTAAATGCATCTAGATTGGTTTGAATTATTTTTTTCCTCTAGTTAACATCTTTAGCTTTCAAAATTGGTATAGATTGTATGGATTAGATTTTTGTGAAATTAAGTATGAATTTCCAAAATTTATATCAGTAATATATATCAGTATCAGAGGGCAGTCGAACCTTCCTACATTTTCTGTTATTAAACATGGTCCAGATGGGATTTTCATGGCTGGCAATTATTTTTATGTGAATTCAACATCTAGAGCTTTCCAACAAGCTACAGTTTGCTAGATTTCAATTTTTTCACATTTAGTTATGATTTGTCAAAATTGCCTCTGAAATCTACTATGTGCTGTCCGCAAGCTGAAGTGTAAATTTCAAGGTTTTTGACTTGGAAACCATGGATTGCTAAATTTTTGGAGCTGATTGTGATTTTTTCCAATGACAAATGACTAGAAAATGTTGTTGGATAATCCACAGGGCCCACGTAACGTAAATTAAAGAATTTTACCCCAACACAATGCAATAAATGTATATTATTTTTATACTTTTCCTTACTTTTATCTTGTGAATATGCACCAATTGCCCTGAATGGAAGAGTATGATAATAAAAATATATGGTATGACACTATGTGAGCAACTATAAAACCTACATAGATTAACCATACTCTATTATCATTTATTTGGACAAAAGCTCATGACTAAAATGTGCTACTCAACAAAGTGTACTATATTAACAAAGGAACCTACTCGTGCACAAAACCATTTGGGAAAGTCTTTAATAGTTAAAGTTTGAGTTTCAATCTCCAATTGGTGCTCCTTAGATTATAGTAGAAAGTTAGGAAATATTTGCTAACTAATTATTGTCATGGAGATCGGCAAAAGAGTAATAACTGACTCTATGAATGGCAAAACATCTGCATAATTTTGTAGCACATACATACAAGCTTGATGGAACTCTGTCTCAGGAAAAATAATAGACTCATAACACCCCCTTGCTGTCCTAATTTGGTTGAAAATGGACTTGTTGCCATTGTCCATGGGTCCATCATCATTTCTAAGAGACTTAAATTTGGTTGGCATATTCTTTAAATAACAAGAGCAAAAGGTAAGGCATTTGTTGGCTAAATAACCTTCTGTAATTGAACCTTCTGGACGAGACTTGTTATAAATATAAGATTTAAGCGTGTTCAAATACCTACATAAAAGGCAGATGGTTGAAAAGAGAAATAATCTACAAGATTTGAGAGATAGGATAAAATGTACATTAAAACATAATACCTCTCAATAGGGTACATCCATCGGTATTGTACAAGTCCACCAAGCATTACCTCTCTTGGCAAGTGAATGGGCAAGTGAACCATAACATCAAAGAAATTCGGTGGAAATACCATTTCCAATTTGCATAATATGAGTGTGACGAGTCATGTCGCGCAACCCTTAAAATAAAACTATGTTGTAAAATATATATAGCTAGTGGTACAACCTAGGTCATCTTCCTTGAAAATGGAATTCAATATTTAATTAGGTTTTCTAAGTGTTAAAAGACTCTAAAAATTTCCTAACTAAGTGGGGTTTGATTGACTTAAACTAATTGAAATGAAATCGAATTAACATTCCTAATTGCTACCTAATTGTATGAATTATGGTTGAATGATAGACTTGTGACTAGCTTTGGATTCGTCCATTGATATCCACTATCCTTATCCTAAACCAATTGTAATTAATTTTGGTCTAAGAGCCCCTATTTGTGTCCAATACAAATTATCTTGAGTTATCACGCAAGAATCAAGGAATTAACAATTTAATATTGAATTGAAACCTCAATCCCGCATCAAATCACTAACTCTTGTCATTAGGATCAACGAACGCTTGAATTGAATGATTAATTGATCAATTAGCCTTTCAATTAATACCCTATGATATTTAATTAACCAACCAAACTCTAAGGAATCATCAAATCAAACAATAAAGCTCATAATTTCACTCATGCATTTCATCAAATACCTTGATGGCATACATGAGAAATTAAAGGAAAATACAAATTTCAGTACTTAATTCATGCAATTAATCAATCAATATTTCTCATAATCAGTGTCTAACCAGTCACTAATTACAATACACAAATTTTCAATCAAATACAACTTAACCAAGCTTGTACAAAATATATATATATATATATATAAATAAAAATTTTTAGCCAAAATTCCTTTGATCTCTCTATGGGTTCAAGTTTCTCCAAGAGTCTTCTCATAGCTAGCCACAAGGTAGAATTAGTGTGTCATGGTGATGGAGGAAGATGGATGAAAATGGCGTGGAGAGGAATGGAGTGTGTTCTGATGGCGTGATGGAATGAATGACGATGAGTGGAGTCTTTTTATTTGATGGATCAATGATGATGGATGAGTGGCGTGGATTATTCAATGGCTTGATCCGCCCTTGATGCTGCCACGATTACATTCTTTTAATCACGTCCTTCCTCACGTGGCCTTGCATGTGTTTCATTTAATTTTATCCACGTGCTCAGCTGCTTGCTTTTTCTTAATTGTCCGTAGCTTTTTTTCTCTTTTTTTTTATATGAATCACGTGCTTCCTTTCTCAGCTAATTGCTGCTACTTACGTGGACTTCCCATGCAACTTCTGCGTGCCTTCGTCTCAAAAGAAAAACTCGTAGCTTCATGTACACTTTCCCACTCATTCCCCACATCACTTGCTACGTCATTTGCTTTTCTTATTCTTCTAAGCTCATTTACGCAGCTTCTTCTTCTCATGCTCTGCTGTTTCATTCATTCGTGTTGCTCCAGCAGCTTTTCTCAAGTCCCTCGTCATTTTCTGCCTTCATTATTTCTTCAAAACTGTAACCTCTTCCTTCTCAACCAGAACCCACATTCTTCTACGTGTTCTTTTGCTGCCAGCTTTTGCTTCATGTTGCTCAACTCGAGAGTGCTTCATGCAGCTCCTTTTTCGTGTTGTTTCTCTTCATTCTTGCTCTGTGCCCGTAGCTACATGCTTCTTATTTATTCTCATTTGCTCAACGTGATTGTTGCTCCTTGCTTCTCACCAAAACTTCAGCTCCCTTCACTTCTTTTTTTCTTCACGTTTTTATTCCACAAGCTCCCAGCTCATTCAGTTTAAATCATTCCCATGTGGCTCCTCTGATTCTCAACTTCTTCACATTCTTTAATCACGTTGCCTTTTCTCCATTCATTCAGCTCATTTCTTCCACGTCAAACCTAAGTTTTGACTCTGCATGTGTGTGTATTTGAACTCTTTTATTCCTCCCACGTGACTGCTCCCTCTTTGCGTTATTCTTACGCTCTTTTTTCATGTTCATCTCTAGTTCACACTTCTTCTCTAATCCAGAACGTAGCTTCATCTCTTTCTATCATGTTTATTCCTTCGTCTGTAACACTCAAGGCACCAGAACCCGTGGCTTCTTCTTCGTGCATCTGCATTATAGCGTGTTTGTTCTCTTAGCTTCATTTGAGTATATGGATGAGTGGCTACATGTGTGTATGACATTAAGAGGGCTGCCACATGGTTCTTTGCATCACATGGATTTGCTACATGTATTTAAGGAGATGAAACTGCGTTTACGTGGAGGAAAGGCTGATGCAATATGAGTGAACTGGAGCCCATGCAAGCCTTATGTTCTTGTGAGTGGATGGTTGCTCACATGCTTTCTTCCATGCAAATTTATTTCATTCTTTCCTCCCATAACTTGTAGCTTAAGTGAGTGCTTCCTCTCTTTCTCTTCTTTGTTCCAACCACGTCAACTCTTGCTAACCCATTTGTATGAAGAGTGAAGTTGCATAAGTTGAAGCCCATCTCTTCTCTTGCTCTTCTTGAAATCTATTTTCTATTCAAGCTCCAATTACCCATTAAAAATCTGCACAATTAATAGGAAATATTTAATAAGAAAAATTCACAAAATCATTTAAAGAAATTTAAACATTAAAATTCAATATTTTTGCAATTAAATTCCTAAAGTGCAAAAGTAGCTATTAAAATAAAATCTCATATAATTAAAATCCAAAAGCCATATTTAATCATTAAAAACTCTAGGTTAAGAGGAATAGAAGATATAAAAATAGCATTTATCAAATTCCCCCACACTTAAACCTTTGCACTCCTAGGTAAAACTCAAACTCCAAGAAAAAGCTATGGATTAGCAAATGGAAAATGAAAATGAAAATAAAATCATAAAAATCACAAGTTAAAAAGTGATCCTAACTCTTCAACACTTCAACAATAAAGCCAACTTTGCTCGTATTAAGAAATAAGTTCCATGGCAATTTCATTTGAAAAGAATGAATTAAAATGCATAGCCCCTCACATAGGTTAGTGTTTACTCTCAACTTTCCAGTGTTTAGGACAATGTGTTTCACTCAAATTCATCTATCAAAACTTCACTACTATAAGCTTGTTAAGCTTCTAAATTTCTACCACCCATACCAAATGCAATACACAAATCAATAGGACTTTATTAAGGGTTATAATGGGGTAAAGGAATGAAACGAATGGACATTCAAGGAAAGACAAACAAACGGATGCCTTAGAACCTCAAGAGCAATCAATGGAGATTTAGGATAAGGAAGAATGTGCATTCAAGGCCTTATTTCCAACAAGTATAGGCAACTATAAACTCAATTCAAAAGACTTCTTTCTTTTGATTTTCAATTATTTTTCCTCTTTTTTTTTCAAACCTCTCATTTCATCATTTTTTTTCTATCTCTTCTTTTCTTTAACTTTGTACATTTTCCTCAAATTTGAATAACAATGTCCTAAATGGATGCAAGACACACATTTACCTATCCTAATTAAGATGTAATGCTCCTTGAACTCCCTAAGGCATCTACAAGGTGGAAAACACTTTCAATGGCTATGGGTTTTACAAGAAAAATTAAAACCAAGGCTCAAAAAAGCTAAACAATGGATAAAATATATGTAGGGGGTTGGCTTTTTTGGCTATCTAGCTACAAAAGAAAGGAATGCCTTATCATTTTCATGCATGCAAATACAAATATAGTCTCAACAAAGAATTAAGACAAGTTCTAGAGTGAAAGCACTAATAGGTGAATACACACTAGAAATGAACATATATGGCTCAATTCCTCACCAGTTAATGGCTATCAAATAATTCAATGAAATCAAATTCATTGCCACTTCACTTGAATCACGACACAAGATTCATTGCTTATCATGTCTAAGTGAATCCAAGTTATAATTATCTCAACTTGCAACTTTCACAGAAAAAATTGAAAAAAATTATTTTTCAAAATTTTCTCAAAAATTTTCAACTTTTTTTAAACAAAACAAAACAAAGAAAAGATGAAATGGAATGAAATGACTCTTCTCTCCACACTTAAATATTGCATTGTCCTCAATGCCAACACACAGTCCAGTAAGCAGATAAACATTATAATATAAAAAGTAGAAAGGGAAAGTATACAACCAGATTGAACTTAAATCAAAGATCTCAATGGTGACTCAGATTTCCATGCAGTTGGTTAGTAATTTATTTCCTACAAAACAAAAAGTAATGCAGAAAAGAAAAAGAAAACTACATCCTAAACTAAGAAGAACTATATAAAAGACTAACTAATCATAAGTATCAAAAACCAAAATTAAAACTACTTTATTCTTTCTTAATTGAACAACTTTAAGTCTCACTACTTTAAAGCATTTTGATTGATCATTCAGTGTTGATTCATGGACTTCCTCAACCATTAGTAGTTTTGGAAAGTCATATTCAGCATGTTTAGGAACAATGAAAGAGGAAAAATGAGATTTAGGGCATTCAAAACTAAAGAAAGAAAATTTAAAATTCAATTTAAACTTTGAACTCTCTAAAAATCTATCAAAACTAATAAAATCTACTAGACTCTCATAAGCAAGAGTCATTGCATCCACAGAAGAATCTAATTGCAACTTCTCACAGTCCTTTAAGTTTAAGGTATCTGGAAATTGCTTCATCCCAGTTGGGGGAGTCTGTTGATTGTTGGAAATTACTTCACCAACCTCATTAACCTGTTCAGGACTCTCAATAGGAGAAATAATATCTTCCCTGACCAAAGAGACATCAGTAGGCTCACAAGATTCTAAACAATGATCAACAACAAAACCTAGTCCCTCACTAGTATCAATAACATTACAAGGATCAATAGGATTTTCAATATCAGCACTATCACTATGCATGCTTTCATCAACACTAACATGATCAGTAGAATCAGTCTCATTAACAACTTTAGTGCAAACAAAGGACTCTATGGATTCAACAGACTCATCAAACTCCAGAAACTCATTAATTTCAACACACACAGGACCTATATGCATATTATCACATAAGCATCTAAGAGTGAGATCTGAATTATCAACAACAAGCTGTCTAACAATTGTATCATCCATATCCTTATCAAATGCTACATTCACTATTTCATTAGTCTTATCATCACATGCTAGTGAAGAATCATGTTGATCAATATATGTGAGGAACTCACTAGTCTCAACGAAAGCATTAATCTGGGAGCATCTATCACATATAATGGTTCCAGCACAAACACAATCAAGAGATGTATTCAAATTAGCTATGTCACATGGATCAGATAGTATACTATTCCTAAACTTAGAAGACACATCATTAATAGGCTTATTAACTAATTTCACACAAGGAATAGAATAATCATCACAATTTAGGTCACCCTCACACTTACCTACTACCCTAGACTCAATGGATTCATCATTTGGCTTAAAAATGAAATTATCACTATGGTCACAATTAGGAGTAGAAATTTCAAGTGCATCAATACACAAGGACTCATTAGCATCACAAAAAATATTAGTTTTGCTCAATGCATTACCACAATCAATCAAATCAGGAGATTCAACAATAATTTCCTCATCAACTTCATCGTCATGCAATTCATAATCAACACAATCATGTACATTAGTAGTCACGGTGCTATCATGCAAACTAGATTCAATTCCAACAAATTGCAAAATATTAGAAGATGGAAGGATATTACCCAGTGAAAAGGATTCTTCCTCCTCTATACATTCCCTTCTAATTTGTTCTTTAGTTAATTTAGTAGCACTTGAAGTAGGTTGATTCATTTAAAATCCTGAATCCTTCATGAGGTTGTCAAACCTTTGTTGATTTTCAAGATGCAACTATTCAGTTTCTTGTTGGAGTTGAAGGTTATAAGCGTCCATTTTTTGCTTCCTCCTTTCTTCCTAACTTGGTTCCCTCTGGACCTCTTGTTGCATGTACCCCTTTGGTAGTTGTAAGGATGATATTCTAGCTCTTGCACATTGTAATTATAGTATGGCTCATAATGATAGTGGTAATTGAGGTGAATCTCATATGGATGGTAGCATGGTGGTTGGAATTGTTGGTATTGTTGGCTTTGTTGTGCTGATCTTTGTCGTTCAAGAATGCCATAAAGTATTGACTTGAGTTCATCCAACTGCCTAGAGATCCCATCATTTGCACAAGAATCATAGACACCTTGATTAGAATAATAATATGGATCCATTTCAGACAAAAAATATGAGAAGCACAATTAATTTCAGCACAAGAGAATTCACTAACAAACTACAACTAAAATTAACTCTAAATCAAAAAAAATAAAATTCAAATGAAGATAAGAACTTCCTAACAATAAAAAACACTCCAAAATAGAAGTTAATCACACAAAATAAACTCATAAAAAAATAAAGAAACTAAATTTAGAAAAATTGAAAAATTTCTAAAAAAATTCGAGAAAATACTAAAAAATTAAAAAAAAACCTTAAACGTTAGAATTTGGCCAAAAAATGGTGCACCAAATAGATTAGCTATTATTTTAGCTCAAAACACCCAAAAACCTTGGAAAAAAAAGTTTGAGAATTTTTTGGACATTTAAAACAAAAATTCCAGCAAGTAGTCTCTTGATTCAAGCAACCGAAATATCCAAAATCCAAGTCCAAAATAGAACAAAAATCAAACCAAAACAGAGCTAAAAGAGAGGTTAAACACCTAGAAATCCCTTTCAAACAATTGAGAATCCAATTCCCCGACAACGGTGCCAATTTTGACGAGTCGTGTCGTACAACCCTTAAAATAAAATTAGGTTGTAAAATATATATAGCTAGTGGTACAACCTAGGTTATCTCCCTTAGAAATAAAATTTAATGTTCAATTGGGTTTTCTAAGTATTAAAAGACTCTAAAAATTTCCTAACTAAGGGGGGTTTGATTGACTTAAACTAATTGAAATGAAATCAAATTAAAATTCCTAATTGCTACTTAATTGTATGAATTATAGTTGAAAGATGAACTTATGACTAGCTTTGGATTCATTCATTGGTATCTACTATCCTTATCCTAATCCAATTGTAATTAATTCTGGTCTAAGAGTCCCTATTTGTGTCAAATACAAATTATTTTGAGTTAACATGCAAGAATCAAGGAATTAACAATCTAATGTTGAATTGAAACCTCAATCTCATATCAAATCGCTAACTCTTATTATTAGAATCAATAAACACTTGAATTGAATGATTAATTGATCAATTAGTCTATGAATTAATACTCTAAGATATTTAATTAACTAATTAAACTCTAAGGAATCATCAAATCAAATAATAAAATTCATAATTTTACTCATGCATTTCATTGAATACCTTGATGGCATACATGAGAAATTAAAGGAGAATGCAAAATTCAGTACTTAATTCATGCAATTAATCAATCAATATCTCTCATAATCAGTGTCTAACCAGCCACTAATTACAATTACACAAATTTTCAATCAAATACAACTTAACCAAGTTTGTACAAGAAAAAGAAAAAGTGTAGAAAAGTAAAAATTTTTAGCCAAAATTCCTTTAATCTCTCTATGGATTCAAGCTTCTCCGAGAGTCTTCTCTTAACTAGCCACGAGGTAGAATTAGTGCATCATGGTGATGGAGGATTGATGGAGGAAGATGGATGAAAATGGCATGGAGAGGAATGAAGTGTATTCTGATGGCGTGATGGAATGAATGACAATGAATAGATTCTTTTCATTTGATGGATCAATGATGATGGATGAGCGGCGTGGATTATTCAATGGCTTGATCCTCCCCTGATGCTGCCACGATTACATTCACGTCCTTCCTCACGTGGCCTTGCATGTGTTTCATTTAATTTTATCCACGTGCTCAGCTGCTTGCTTTTTCTTAATTGTCCGTAGCTTTTTTTCTCTCTTTTTTGATATGAATCACGTGCTTCCTTTCTCAGCTAATTGCTACTACTTACGTGGACTTCCCATGCAACTTCTGCGTGCCTTCATCTCAAAAGAAAAACCCATAGCTTCATGTACACTTTCCCACTCATTCCCCACATCACTTGCTACGTCATTTGCTTTTCTTATGCTTCTCAGCTCATTTACGCAGCTTCTTCTTCTCATGCTCTGCTGTTTCATTCATTCGTGTTGCTCCAAGCTTTTCTCAAGTCCCTCGTCATTTCTTGCCTTCATTATTTCTTCAAAATCGTAGCCTCTTCTTCTCAACCAGAACCCACATTCTTCCACGTGTTCTTTTGCTGCCAACTCTTGCTTCATGTTGCTCAATTCGAGAGTGCTTCATGCAGCTCCTTTTTCGTGTTGTTTCTCTTCGTTCTTGCTCTGTGCCTATAGCTACATGCTTCTTATTTATTCTCATTTGCTTAACGTGATTGTTGCTCCTTGCTTCTCACCAAGACTTCAGCTCCCTTCGCTTCTTTTTTTCTTCATGTTTTTATTCCACAAGCTCCCAGCTCATTCAGTTTAAATCATTCCCATGTGGCTCCTCTGATTCTCAGCTTCTTCACGTTCTTTAATCACGTTGCCTTTTCTCCATTCATTCAGCTCATTTCTTCCACGTCAAACCCAAGTTCTACCTCTGCATGTGTGTGTATTTGAACTCTTTTATTCCTCCCACGTGACTACTCCCTCTTCGCGTTATTCTTACGTTCTTTTTCACGTTCATCTCCAGCTCACACTTCTTCTCTAATCTAGAACGTAGCTTTATCTCTTTCTATCATGTTTGTTCCTTCCTCTGTAACACTCAAGGCACCAGAACCCGTGGCTTCTTCTTCGTGCAGCTGCATTGTAGCGTGTTTGTTCTCTTAGCTTCATTCGAGTATATGGAAGAGTGGCTGCATGTGTGTATGACATTAAAAGGACTGCCACATGGTTCTTTGCATCACATGGATCTGCTACATGTATTTAAGTGGATGAAACTACGTTTACGTGGAGGAAAGGCTAATGCAATATGAGTGAACTGGAGCCCATGCAAGCCTTGTGTTCTTGTGAGTGGGTGGCTACTCACATGCTTTCTTCCATGCAAATTTATTTCATTCTTTCCTCGCATAACCCGTAGCTTAAATGAGTGCTTCCTCTCTTTCTCTTCTTTGTTCCAACCATGTCAACTCTTGCTTACCCATTTGTATGAAGAGTGAAGTTGCATAAGTTGAAGCCCATCTCTTCTCTTGCTCTTCTTGAAATATATTTTCTATTCAAGCTCCAATTACCCATTAAAAATCAGCACAATTAATAGGAAATATTTAATAGGAAAAATTCAAAAAATCATTTAAAGAAATTCAAACATTAAAATTCAATAATTTTGCAATTAAATTTCTAAAGTGCAAAAGTAGCTATTAAAATAAAATCTCATATAATTAAAATCCAAAAGCCATATTTAATCATTAAAAACTCCAAGTTAAGAGGAATAGAAGATATAAAAATAACATTTATCAGAGTGTAATTTGGGTTTCAAGTTGTTTTACATCCTTAATTTTCAGGCACTTAGAACATAAATTCTTGAAAAATTTACCCAACTCTATTATTGGCTTTGACACTTCCTTAAGCAATAAACTGCATATTGCAATTGGAAATATGTCTTGCAACAATACTTGATAGTCCCAATCCAAATAATTTTTTTATCACGGACATGCACACACCTTGAAATGTTTGACGGGAAAGTATTTAGAACCTTATTTGCCAAGAAGTTGCACACCTTCAATTTCTCATGTGGGGATAAGGCATAACAAACTGCGGGTATTAATACTGTATTCCCATTTTTGATTAGATGCAACTGTTGTCTTATTCCCAAATTCACCAAGTTATACCGACTTTTCAATGTGTCTTTGGTTTTTCTAGCCATACCTATCACTATTGAAACGAGGTTTTGGACACATTTCGTTCTATATGCATGACATCTAGGTTGTGTCGAAGCACGAGGGTTTTCTAGTATAGTAATTAGAAAAAATTACTCTTTTTTCTCTAATTATAAGCATTAGTTAGGTGATCACACTTCCTTTTTTTGTCCTTTCCCAAAGGTTACATTTCCTAATGCTTGTAATTGCCTTAGCCCTTCAACTCCAAATAAAGGTATAGGTGCTCTTACAGTTTCAACCTTCCCATCAAATGCCTGCCTATTTCACCACTAAGGATGGGTAATAGGTAAAAAACATCGATGGCCCATGAAGTACACCTTGCTACGTAAAGAAACTAAATGTGTATCCTTATGACAATAATGGCATGCTAACTTCCTTTTAATTGACCACCCTAAAAGGTTTCCATATGCTGGGAAGTCATTTATTGTCCATAATACGACTGCTCGCATCTTAAAATTGGATTGCGAGTGGGCATCATATGTCTCCATCCCTTCCTCCTATAAATGTTGTAGCTCTTCAATCATTGGCTATAGATATACATCTATTTCACTACCTGGACACCTAGGGCCTGGAATTAAGAGTATCATAATAAAGTATGGTTATTTCATGCAATACCAAGGTAGTAAATTATAAGGAACCAAAACCACTAGCCATATTGCATGTGCAGCCCTCATATTGCCATAAGGTTGGAACCCATCACTTGCTAGGCCAAAGAAAATATTTCTAAGGTCCTCAGAGAAGTTAAGATGTTCCTTATCAAAGGTCTTTCATGCATTGGAATCAGATATATGTCTTAACACACCATCATCCTTTCATGTGTCCTTATGCCACCTCATCTCTTTAACTATGTTGTGAGCCATATACAGCCTTTGTAGCCTAGGTGTTATGGAAAAATGGTATAACACTTTAAGTGGGACTTTCTTGCCTCCATGCCCATTTGACTTCTATCTAGATAGGTTGCACCTAGGACATCTTTGGGCATCGGCGTGCTCCCTCCAATACAAGATGCAATCATTTTCATATGCATCTATTTTGGTATAGTCTAATCCAATCAATGAATAACCTTCTTCACTTCATATATAATAGGAGTTTGGTACTAATGCCCGCTCTTGAAGCACATCCTTGAATAAGCCAAGCAAGGCATCCATAGACCTGTTGCTCCAATGGTTAATGCATTTCAAGTGAAGTAGCCTTACAATGAAAGACAACTTGGAAACTTTTTTACAGCCTGGATAAAGATCAATCTTAGCATCCTCCAATAGTGTGAAGAAATGCCTAGCTTACTTATTTGGTAGGTCATTATATTCAGAGCCATAATTCCCTACCTCTCTTTTGTATACCCATACGCATCGTTTATCATCTTAATAATGTCATCCTCCTCAACATTATCTTCTTGTACAACTTTATCAAACTCCTACTTGGGCATGATGATGAAGTTCTCCATGTGAATCCCACACTTGGTAACTCTCACAAAAACCCTTCTTGAATAGATCTTCCCTTACTCTATGTCTCAACTTGAACTCTGTGTTCCTGCACACTTTGCATGGATAACGAATCATATCATTAACCCCTGATTAACTAAATGCCCATTAGAGAAAACTATCCACTCCTTGTATGTATCTTGGATAAGCTCTGTTCCTTATTATTCTCTAACTTTTATCCATCCCTATTTTCTATTTCCTATATTAGATAACATAGGTAGTAAAATTTCAGCAATAAGAACTATATCCTAATCAAGCCACACTTTCAATTTCTCATGTAGTTGCAAGAAGCAAGCCACATTACGAGTAAGAAATTGTAGTTCAATCGGAACAAGTTTCATTTTCAACATTTAGAAATTTAAAACAACAATCAAAATTCAACTATCCACTACCATAAGTACCATATTATCCAACCAATGAATCCTCCACACACATGCATTAAAGACTAGGTAAGTGCTTATTGAGTAGTTCTTGATGCTAGGTAAGTGATTCTTGATATTAAAAATGAATAAGTAGTTTATTTATGTAAGAGGTGATTATTTAAGATTTAGTTTTGGTAATCTAGGACCTTTATAAGTGAACTGGGGATGTACTATAGCATATTGTGTATCTGGGGTTGTTTTAGAGTTTTAAAATGTTGGATATTTTTATTTGATCTATTGAAACTTGTTCAAGGTGGTTTAAGATTTATTGGTAAGGAAATGCATATTTTGGTAAGGAAATGTATATCTTTGCTGATACAATGGTTAGAGTTATGCTATATAGTAAAGTTCAATTAATTCAACTAATCCCTAAGTCCCTAAATGATAAATGCTAGTATAGTGAGGTAGATATGAGATCAAATGTCAATAAAACCAAGTAATCCAGCCATAGAAGGGCTTTAGAACTCCATTAGAGGGTGTACCAAATGGTTAGGGCGAATATTTAAGAGTTTAGGATTTGAAGTAATTAGAGTCGCGGCCAAAATTCAAACATAACTGAGGAGCACCGCAGCTAACTAAGCCACACCGCAACATGGTCATCTCAAGTCACGACAAGGATCATGATTTTGGCATATGTTCGTTCCAATAGGGAGTTAAGTCACGATGTGGGTATTTTAGGTTGCAATGCAAGTTTAATATTTTTGTTCCAGAGTTACAAAATCGAACTAAGTCACGGTGTGACTACATCTTGATTCTTTTGGAAGTTCCAATAACCATTTTAGCTGTGGTAGAGATCTACCAAGTCGCAGCGTGACTACATCTTGATACTTTTAAAGGTTTTAGTAACCATTTTAGTAACAACAGAGATCCACCACATCATGGCATGATTACATCCTGATGCTTTTAGAGGTTCAGTAACTATCTTAGCCACGACGGAGATCCACCAAGTTGTGGCCTAATTTCCTAAATTCTTAATTTAGCTTTTAAATTTCAAAAAGTCATAACTTTGAGTATGGTAGTCTGTTTAAGGTGTTTTTTTAATCTGGGTATTTTTTCAAGATCTATGCAATGGTGAATTACCAAAGGCGATTCAGTCACTTATTTTCCTAAAAAAAAACTTGTTTTGGCCTTCAATTTTGAGATTTTTGTTTTAATTTTTTCTCAAAAGAGCATACACAAACCCTAAAATGCAAAATTCTATAACTTGAGCAAAGGATCTCCAAATTTAGCAAACTTTAGCTCTAATTAAAACTCCATATGTCTATTTTATATTGTAAAAATTTTAGCCCAATCTTACATGTTTTGTTGCTAAAAAATTGCACGACAATAGTATTGGTTTGGGTGACAATTCTACAGATCTCACCCTTTACTTTCATGAATTTCAAAAATTTAGAAAATATTCCACATAACTCTAAAAATTACCATCTTAGCTTGAATTAAACCTTTAAATATCCTCTAACTGTTTACCAAGTTTTAGATCTAAACTCTACCATTTGTTCCTTCAAATGCATCCCTTTCTGAACTTGTCTTATTTGGATTTTGAATTTGACACTAAAGAGTATATATGGGCAAATGATGGCCTTAAACTATTCCACTAACTACCTCAACACTTCTAACAAGTTTCAAATCATACTTCAAGACTACTAGAACTTCTCAAACTCCTAAGAAATCTCTAGATCAAAATATAACTACCTAGATTCCTTATATCACATACAAGTCACCTAGGTTCCTTATACCACATATAAGTCACCATGCTACTTAAAGCTTTAAAGATCACACAACCAACCATCATGCCTGGCTTTTATATCAAAGTATTAAAGTATTATACCAAATACATACAACCATTAAACCAACTACCACATACAACCATCAAACCAACTACCACATACAACCATTAGACCAAATACCACATATAACTATCAGACCAACTACCACATACAACCATCAGACTAAATATATCAAAGCATCAAATCTCTTCTCAAATCTTCCCTCATTGTCATAAGTATATTTCCCAAATTAATTCAAGTCCTATGCCTGGATTTTACATGTCATATATGCATTTTACAAAAGAATCAAAAGAACCTACATATATTTAGTCTACTTGCTATAAAACCTAGCTTTGCTTGCTATTAGCTTCCATGGTATCCTCCTTATCAGAGGAGCTAAGATAGAAGAGGGGATGAGATATGCAAATCTTAGTAACCATGGAATCAGTTCTACCTATATGGATATAGAATGCAATGTATGAATGTATGATATAATATAGTTAAAACATGCCAAATGTGTATAAATTCTTGATTCAAGTATAATGATGCAAGCTTGATCATAATGCATAGGGATATCACAATCACTTAAATCATTTCACATGCAATACACAACACACAATGCATATAAGAGGAAATAACTTCAGGTTACCTTTATGGTGACTTCTAACTCCAAAAGGTGTCTAATAATCACTTCAACAAAACTTAACCTATTAAGCAAGAGAAAATTCAACATCATGAATCAATAGCTTCTATATACCACACACTTCTATTCTTTGAAACTCTTTCTGTATAAACTACCAATTATATTTCTATCCCAATTAAACCATTTAAAGCTCTTAATCTCAAACATAATCCATCCTACATCTCATCCTTCTAAGATTCGCATATGTGGCTGCCTCAATAGTAAATTCATGTTAAATCACCATATTATGGCTCATCTTCATTAAAATCGTTATTTAAGGTTTACCCAAGCTTAAAGAAGCATCATCCAACCATTAAAAAGCATCAAGATTGAATTTGAGGTTCCAAATCATTATAAAAAGCATCATCCAACCATGGTTGCCCTCACCAAGAAATCCATAAAATCATTATATTTTTGCTCATTTTTTTAAGAAATTATCAATTAATGCCTATCTAAACCAAAAGAAACCATTACAAGCCACAAAACTTGAATATTAAACCAAAAATTCCAATTCATAAAACCTAGAGTTTATACTTCCTCCATAAATCAGAACTTAGGACATTAATGGATGAAGAAAAAGACAGAATAATAATTTTATAGGCTTATCCAACTAAAATCGAGCTTATAATGACAAGAGATTGGAATGTAGTTCAATCTTTCATCCCCTTCCTTCTTCTTCTCCTTCATTTGCTCTACCTCTTTGTTGTTTGCTCTACTTCAGAAGTACAATAGAGACTTAAGGCTGAAGCTGCCTTGGTGTTTATTTGGGGGGAAATTGAAATTTGAAGGTATTCATAAAAAATGGATGAGTTTTTATTAATAAAATAAATCCTAGAAATTAAAATTGAAATTTTAGATATATTAATTTAATGAATTCTAAAAATTGAAAATTGAAATCACAACTTACATATATGAATTCTAAAAATTGAAATTTTAATTTGTTATTAAAAACTATAAATAATAATCTATTAGTTTTTTTAAACTTAACTAAAAAACTTTATTATTTGATACTTTGTGATGGTTTTATTTATAGTTTTTATTTTTTAATTAATGATTAAATAATTCATAAAATTAAATAAAAATTTTAAAAAAATAAACTACCAGCCGTTAATGTACAAATAAAACATATTTTTTTTGATAAATATATTCCATGAAATTTTTTAAATTAAATTTTTAAAAATCAAATATATTGTAATTATTTATCTAAAAATCAAATAGTTATAATAATAATAATAATAATAATAATAATAATAATATCTATTTGATTTATTTTGTATATTTGATTAATTTTTATATAATGCTAAAATCTAGATTTTGAATTTGAGATAAGAAGCATATAAGTAGACAAAATTTCAATGTTAGCTTTGGGTGGACATATAGGTGACTTGGAGAAGACAATGTATATTTGAGGATTGAATAAAGAGAGAGGAGGGGGAGTTTGGGTGTAAATGAATGAACAAATAATAGAGTTTTGAATTTGACAGAATGCTTTATTTTTTTTAAATTTTAATCAATTACTTAAAACTATGTATACATGCTTTCTTTAGTTTTGAACATTTAATTAAAACTTTATCACACAATAATAAATTATGAATAAACTCTGTAGCAAATTTTAATGAATAAAATTTTTGCATTATTCTACTTAGCCAATTTAGGGGGGGGGAACCTTTTTCATTTCACAAACAAGTGCTATTATAAATGTCTTTTTTAAAAATATATCTCTTAACTCATTTTAGTCTTTATTTTGAATTAGTATTTTGGGGGACAACCCTTGAATAATGCTATTATGTTTGATTAATAATTAAAAAGAAACTTTCAATAAATGTTATACAACTTTGACATTATCTATTTCATTTATTTTGTATATTTGATTAATGATTATATAATACTAAAATTTGGAAGTAAAATAGAGATGACATTTTGAATTTAACATAAGTAGATAAAATTTCAGTGTTAGTTTCGATTGACACATATGTGACTTATAGAAGAGAATGTAGATCTAATGATTAAATGAATAGAAAGTAGGAGAGTATGTGTATAAATAAGTAAACGAGTAATGGAGATTTGTATTTGACAGAAGAAGTATATGAATAGACAAATCTTTTTTATGTGATTTTTAAATTTAATTTCAATCTTAGGAAATTAATCTTATGTATTCTTTGATTTATTTTGTTACTTTTATTAATTACAGTTTTGTATACATACTTTCTTTAAGCTTAAACAATTAATTAAAACTTTATCATACTTTCTTTGTTAGTTATTAATTACAGTTTTTAAATATGCAATGTTTTTAAACCTATTTATAATACTTTCTTTGTCAACATTGTAGCAAGTTTTAATGAGTAAAATTTTTGAATTATTCCCTTTAGCTAATTTAGGGGGAAAAAACCTATGTATGATTAATGATTAGATAATTTTAAAAATTTAATAAAGAATAATTAAAAAGAAACTTCCAATAAACATTGTATAGGCAAAAAAATTTATACAACAAATATACATTTTAATGATATCACTATTAATTATTTTTATATATTTAAAAAATATTTTAATAATGATCTATTTCAATAATCTCATCCCATAAGAGAAGAGGGATACTCTTCTTTATTACATGACAAAATATAAATTGGAGAGGTGAGGAAAATGATGAAATTTAAGATTAAATTAGATATTTTTTTTATAACACTCTTTTTCAAAAAATGATTTATACATATAATTTTAAAAAGACTTTATCATATGATATTAAATTATTAATAAATAACTTTTAAATGTAGTGAACCAAACTAGTGAAAACACTAGTTTAGGGTTAAATATATATTTTTAATTTATTTAAATATAAAAATATTTTTTATTACGAATTTAATAGAAATATTTTAAATATATAGTTTTTTAGTCTTATTAAAAAATTAATAGAAATATTATCTCATCTTATTTGTATATTTTTATGTAAAATATAATTAATATTATTAATTTTATAAATTTATTTTTTTAATAAAGTTACATTTCTGAGTATAATTTTTTTTAAAACTAATTTGTATGTAAAAATATTTTTTTTAGTCTAATAAAGAATTTTAT
This sequence comes from Erythrophleum ivorense, assembly GCA_026724425.1. Taxonomy (NCBI): domain Eukaryota; kingdom Viridiplantae; phylum Streptophyta; class Magnoliopsida; order Fabales; family Fabaceae; genus Erythrophleum; species Erythrophleum ivorense. The sequence continues at coordinate 28,698 of JAIUCV010000462.1, read as the reverse complement.
AGAAAGATTATTTTAAGTTATTTTCTTTAATAAAGTTATATTTTCAAGTCTAATTTATTTTTTAACGTATTTGTTTATTTAAAAAAATTCTAAGTTCAAATTTTATTATATAGAAATAAGTTACAAAATATTTTATACTTGAAAATATAACTTTATAAAAAAGTTTCTTTCAATGACGATATCAATTTATTGTCACAAAACTTTTAATCAATTAAAATTTTTTATGTTAAAACTTTTAGTGGTGACTAAAATAGTTGCTACTAAAAGTTACTTTTTAATGGCGACTAAAACTTGTCATTACTAAAAATTTTGGAGCAAATATTTTTTATTAGTAAAAAATTTTGCATCAAAACTTTTAGTGGCGACCAACGCAGTCACCATTAAAAGTTTTAGTAACTTTTAATGGCGACAACTTTTGTTGTTATTAAAAGTGACAAAAAAATTTTTAATTTCTAAAAAATTATGAAAAAACTTTTAGTTGCGATGAGCGGTACCACTAAAAGTTACTTTAGTGGCAACATCAGTTTGTCGCTACTAAAAGTAAGATTTAGTGGTGACTTTTTAGTTGCAACTGAATGTCATCACCAAATGCAACTTCTTAGTGGCGACAATGTTGATGTCGTCACTAAAAGTATTTAGTGGTAACTTTTTATTACTACTAAATAGTTTTAGTAGTAATGTTTTTTTGTCGTCACTAAAAATTTTATCAGAATTAGGAATAGTATTTTAGTGACCACTTTTAGTAACAACTTAATAAAGTTACTGCTAAAAATATTTTTTTAGTGGCAACTTTTTTTAGTCGTCGTTAAAAGCTATCACTAAAAGTCTATTTTTTTTTTGTAGTGATTCCAATCTTTTGAGCAATGATACTTATATCCTTTTTAAGTGACTACCCTTTGAATGTAAACTAAGCTATTTTCTCTCCTTACTGCATTATGTTTAAAAGATGGGTATTCTCATTCTCATTATCTTTTGGAACCTAAAAGCTTGGTTTTTCTTAAGATTATGAACTTATTTTAAATGCCTTTCTTACCAAGGTTTTAAATTTTAGATCATAGTGCAAAATGCGGTCATAATATTACAGTTGTGGATTGGATTGCATCCCTAATATTGCAGTCGCATTTTGCAATATGAGTTATGATTTGAAACTTTGGTACCTATAACGCTCGCAATCATAGTAACCATAACACAAATGCAACTACAACCACAATCGCAACTACAATTTAAAACTTTATTTCTTTCTATCTTGAAATCAATTAGTTTTCTTATAGTAAGTTAGCCTTTCATAAATTTCCCAAGACACTCACATATGTTGGTGTAAAGCTATAATTAACAAAGGGCATAAATACCTTCCCTACAAGTCTAGGGCAAAATTCATCATCTATTTGTGAATAAATCATCCAATATCATTTGAATACCCTTAACTAATAGCATAAACTAACAATGCGTGCTCTTGTGAAAATGAACTTGGGCACAAGGTAGTATTATAGCACAAATAAAAGGGTGCCATGTCATGCTCTCAATTGATAGAGAAGACATAAAGAAGTTAATCAATCCTTCATGCAGTTATTTCTAGCTTCATAAAGCATAGTCATAGAGTATTGCTCTAATCACCTCCCAATTATTCTCATCTAGATGTAAATTTGAATATTGATATTTATAAATAGAAAGTGTCTATAGCAAATCATTAATATGATTTTGATTAAAAGAAGTTGACAAAGCACTTGCTATATATGATCTTTAAAATGTTAGCATAGAATTTTGTAACTATTGAAAGTTGAGCTGCCTTAGTTAGGGCACAAAAGATGCCAATTTCTTTCTTCTAGTATGTCAAATATCTCAAGTATCTTGCCTAGTGTAAAATTAAACCCACATATTGGTATTGATTTCTTCTTATTCAATAAATACTCAAATGTTGCTTTAGATTGCTAAGATATGAACTTGCAAGAGTCAAAATAATATGAAATAGATTTGAGCTTCTCTTTAGGTTCGATGTTTAAAGTTAATTTTCTCCAACAGAAATGATTACCATATTCATGATATTAGTGTTTTCACAACCATTAATTTAAGCCTTATTCATCAAATAGACTACTTGAAGACACACATTCTTATATCCCTCAATTCCTTAGAAAGATGTCTTAAGTAATAAAGATTAGAGCTCAAGAAAGTGACCAAATTTCATATTAAAAATTGCCATATCTTAACCTATTCTATGGTTCTTCAACTCAATCTTTGCACAATGGTAATGCCTAAATCACCAACAATTTGAATTTATTCAATGAAATCATTCTAATTAAGAGATTGTTCATCTTTTAAAAGTACGAGAAATCACAAAGTTACTTGAAGATTGGGTAAGAAACAAAATAAAGAACTTGCAATGAACTCAACCCATAAATACATTGGAAGCTTGGGATTGGTGGAAATTGGTGTGAAAAGCTTAAGAATAGTTGGAAATGGCATAGAGACGCCCAAGATAGAGATCCCTTATGTCAAGATATGATCAAGCTCATCATTTTGGAAAGAAAGTGACTAAGGTTCACTTTTTATCTGGCCACTCATTGTGATAAAGACTTAAGTTCATTACAATAAACACCTCTTATCATACCAACATTGACACTATTCATTGTGGTAAGCAATGCCATTAAAATTCAAATTATAAGCCATTTGTTGTGACTAGCAAGAATTCCTGCCGCAGTAAAATAAATTTCCAAATTCATTCTAATCCCCTTTAATCCTAATTTCAATTATGCATCATCAATTTCATTAAAATCAAATTCATATCACTTTAGGACAAAATTAATTTGATTCTTGAAAATTCAACAATTTTCTTTGTAGTTCAATTGTTTCCGTTTCTTTACTACTATTAGCTTTAGTGAATTCCTATCATACTTAGATCATGGTACACTCATACCCAGTAAAATATGGCAAGTCATCTTATCATTTTGGCAAGATATAAAATAATTGCTTATCAATTATCATGATTGGACAAGTTAAATTCCACATATCACTAGAATGAATATTGTCATACATAGCTTTATCTAACTCATTCATACAATACATGAAGTTTAAGGTAAAGTTTATATCTGCTTTTAGGTTTTTCAACATCGAAATCGGTTCGTTTACAAGTCATATGAAGTTATAGGGGTCCAAATTTAATTCTTTCTTTTCCTTTATTCATATTCATTATAAAAAAACTTAATTCAATCCATTAGATCACAAATTATGCATGGGGAGACTCACAAATGAATTTGAACTGAAATAGTGTAAGTCACAAAAATATGAAGTAACTTTAAAAATTCATAACTCGGGCTATATAACTCCAAATCATGCAAATTAGGTGTCTATGGAAAGCTTAGGATGTGAACTACATGTTGGAAAATTTCAGGTGAAATTGAGTTCACTTGCCCTATGAAATTCAATTAAATAGTACCCTAGTTCGAAATGTGAACAATACTAAGCACCTAAATCAGACCCTAAGTTCAAAATTGCATAACTTTTGCTACACAATTTCAATTTATGCATTCTCAGTGGCTATGGAAAGCTTATAATGTCAACTGTGTGTCTATAAAATTTTGTAAGCATTAGAGTTTCTTTGGCATGAAAAACTAGATCTGCACTGGATAAACAGTAACAAGACCAATTTGAAAATTCTATAGAATTTTAGAAATTCATGAAATATTCTATACAACTCCACAAAGTATGGTTCTTAGCTTGTTAGAAAGCTCTATTAAGGATTTAAATGCATGCCAAATTTTAGACTCACACTAGGTCATTTATGTCACTTTTAATATATGAGTTATTTATGGTAAATTTAAGTCCAATCTTGAGCTCCATTTGGTGTCCAATTTGTTTTCTTCTACTTTGAGTACATTTCTTTTATCCTAAATGACATTTCTAGCTATTTCATAACATGTTAAAAGGGTTGGATCAAAAATTGACCTAAGTATACACACTTACATCATATCATCTCGTGTGCCCTTTTCTACCATCATGCTCTCACTTTACCATAAATTGCCATACATTCATATTCTCATTCTTTTACATATGGTTTTATCATAAGACATGAAGTAATATTATACAATTATAACCAATCACAATACATGAGAGTAAATCAATACTCTAGGGGCTTCTTTGGCTCAAGCAACAGCAAATATATGCCTTCAAAGGACTTTTGGCTTAAGATAGAGTAAATCTATGCTCACTTCCCTAGTCTCACCCAACATTAAAGTCACCCCTCTCACAAATGTAAATAGGTCTCATGTAATTGCATAGTCTACTTAAACAATCAATAAGCCAAACAATTATAAGCGATAACACAAGTGACCAATGACTTAACCAAACTGACCACACATATAAGAATAAAGGAAAAATTACCTTCACAAGCAAATTCAATCAATTCCCTTGTTCTCCTTTTCTTGATCCTATGGTTCACACACACACTTTGGTGTGATTTCACTTGCTTGTCCTAGGTATATCAATTAATGTATAAAACAACTAATTAGGACATATTCAATCTTATTTTATCAATATGTGTGCATATTAGAACTTAAAATATGATTTAAGTTACTTTAAGTGTCTCAAGTTAGTCATCCCATTTGCTACACTTCATGTAGTGATTACATCATTTATCTATCTCATTTTACTCATTTTTCATGGCTAAAACAAGTTTAAAATCTTAGTCATATCACTTATTCCATTCATAGGGCGTATTAGGGTTTTTATGGAACCATAATCTCAATATCATCAAATCTCATTCTTTTTCTCAAGTCAATGGTTCATTTAGGCTTCATACCCTTCATTTAAGCCTCTTAATTTATTAGACTAAATTGAAAACTTTCCTATGTACCATTTTCATAGATTGGCCAAGATTCCCCTTTAAAGTCCACATCTTGATATTTTGTTTATTTAAGAAAGAATTTAAGGTCATTAAGATATTCATGATTTATTTCTAGTTCAATTATGATATTATAGGGATTAACTAATCCTCTTAGGGTTTTGAAATTCTCAAGGCCATAGGAATTCTATTTGAGAAGTATGAGATAAATAGGGCCCATAGAAATTCTATTTCTCACCTTAAATTCGTCTCTTGAGGTTTTGAAAATCTCATTTCTTACCTTAAAAACCTTAGATAGAACCCTTGTGAAGAGTAAAGCATGGTAGTATAGTTAACATGATTTAAAAACTTCATCTGAACCTTCAATGCTTATTTTTTCCCTTTAAAAGCTCTCTTGAGTTAAAAAAATGGTAACTTTTGTACTAATCATTCAAAATTAAATTTAATAGCTATTATGTTATTCTAAGATGTATATAAGAAGCTTAAAGTACTTGGTCTTTATGGAAGGTCAAGACATAAGGAGCAATTATGAAATAGTACTTGACGCAGGCATAAGGTTAAAGACAACCTTGGCACTATTGCACTATTCAACATGCCCCCTCCCACCCTCAAAAGAAAATTCATGTGGCATTGCAACACCACATAGGGAGGTCATGGTGCCATTCCTACTATCTAAGGGAAAGGTTGGAATTCTTTAAATTTAGGTATAGCTTTCCATCCTATATTCTAATATATTGGTAAATTGGGATTTGTGGGATATTTAGGACTCATTTAAGTCTTGTTTTGTTTGATTGAAATTTCTTTAATTCATGTACATGTAAGTTGCTTGGATTTCATTAGAACCTTTGGTTATGAACAACCTAAGGTTAATATAATTAAACCTCTATATTACACTATAAGTTAAGACCCCATGTATAAATGACCACACTATTGATGATGACTATGCATAGATGACCCTATTCCCTTCCTAGATTGTGATCCCTATGCATGGAAAACTTACTCTGAATGATACTCGTGTATAGATGACCAGTATATAGAATATCGGTGACCATTTTATAGACCTAGATAACCTAGAATTGTAATTGTAAAAATGACCTAATATGGACTAAGGACCTTAAAACATACAAGATAAAAAAGACATTATAAGAGAAATGGGTCCTAATGGAATTTAGAGCACTTTATAGTTTTGCATGCTATACGACAAGTTTTGTACAGATATATATATGTGTGTGTGTGTGTGTGTGTGTGGGCTTATATATACTGATCAATTCACATGTACAGATGGATTTTTAGCATGTATGAAATGTTATAAAAATGCTATGTGTAATATCCGGTCCCTTCATAAATGTGAGAAACACGATGTTCAATTTCTCCGTAAACGTAAGAAATGGGCTAAATACAAAAGGAAGTCCCAGAAATAGAAGGAATTGGGGCCAACTAAAATTATGATAAAATTATAAATAATAAAAAATGAAGATTTGAGCTTTGAGTTGTCCAGAAATCAAGGCCAGAGTGATTCGATAAATTTGATAAAAGGCCAGTGGCATTTTCATAAATATGGGCACTTTTTGAAAAACTCATAGGAGGGATTTTTAAATGAAAGTTTTGAGTTCTCCAGGGTTCTCAGAGGCCCCAAAAACCATGGGAAGCCCTGGGACCAGTGAAGCCCCTTCGATGTACTCTTTCCTATGTCGGTTGACCCAAACTTTGACCAGTTCGTTCGGGAAGGTTTTATCTCCGATTTGAGTGATTCCAAAGGCATTTTATTAAATTAGGAATCTAAATTTTATGGTGAAAAAGACGGTTCTCAAAGAGGAATTAAAACGAAGCCAAATCGGAAATGCCATTACGAAGGGCGAAATTGGAAACCATTTTAAAAAGGAAGCTTCTTTCTTCTTCTTTATATGCCACGTTCTTTCTCTCCTCTCTAAGACCGACTTAATTCTGCCAAAAACTAGAGGAGAATCTAACCTTCTTAGGCGCACAAGAGGAGGAAGATTTTGAGTAAGAAATTCAAGAAAAGGGTAAAAATCTTTAAGAAATTCCATATCCTTCCTTTTTGAAACTTGCTCTTCTCCGCTCAAGCTTTCTTTCTATGGTTTTAATGGAGAGTTTGGTGTTATTTTAGGGGCAGAACATAGAGGAAAAATTCTTGTTTGGAGTGAGGCAACCAAGAAAAGTGAAAAGCAACCAAGAAAGGGCAAGAAAACAAGGTAAAACTTCTATTCTTTGGTAGCTTCTTCCTCCCCCTTCCTCTTGCACGAATTTGGGCACCATGAGCCCAATTCTTAGGGGCTATTTTCTGCCCAATTCATGAAGGGATTAGAGGTTTTAGATGGCAAGGATTAAGAAGGAACTAATAGAATCAAGAAAGGCGCATTAGGAGACAAGATAGAACCATTAGGGATCTAAATGCTCCCATGTAAATATGATTTTATATGAATGTCCTTAGGCTTAATTGAATGTTTAAACATGCTCCTAAGACCCCTAGAGAGCTTCCCACATGCACCTTCTATCCAAGAAAGCAAAGAAATTGCAAGAAAAACTAATGAATTCTAACTAGAAAAAGTGTAGTTCATTTGAAGGGATTGTAACAATTGATTTGATACATGAGTTTCCTTGCATGTGTGAGTATTTAATTGAGCTCCTAAACCTCTAGGAAGCCTCCCAAGTGTGTCCCCCATCAAGGAAAAATCAAGAAGGCCATGAACTCTTCTTCTCCCCATAGTCTCGGCCTAGGCAAGTTCCTATAACTAGGGAGAGTTTTAAATTTTTCTAAGGCTATTCTTAAGTCATATGTGATGCGTGAAGATGAGTAGAGGCCTTGGAAAAAATTTAGAACTCAAAGAAAGTGAATTAGTGCTATAGGTTCCATATTAGGACCTAAAGAAGCAATATGATGCTAGGCCCTTTGTTTTAATGATGTGATGACTCCAAGAGGTTTAAAAGGAGTCAATAATCATAATTGAAAAGAAAGAATAAGGCCTAGAAGTCATTTGATAGGTGTTGCTTCATTAGGTATGATTATGGACCATAATGGAGCCTATAGAGCAATCTAGTATTTTATCAAGTGATGTAGCCTTAGAATATGTTTCATGGACCTAATTGGCTCCTATAAATTGTATCTAGGCCAAGAGAAACTATCTCCACCAAATTGTGGGTGTGTGGCCGAAAGAGGAGGCTTGAAAGCTAAGAAAAAAGTGTGTGAAATTGTGCAAGGTAGCTCTCTCTACCTTCTCTCATGCATAGACGTGTGTTTAGCTTGTTTTAGAAAGTGTGTATGTGTATTTTCAAGCTAAGAAAAGTATGCTGGCATGCCTTTATATTCCATGATCCTTAATGCCATGTTATATTTGTATGAGTTTGCTTAAGTGAGGAGAGGCCAAGAACTCTTCCCTTTGGTGAGGATGAGCCAAGAACCCATGAACTTGGTTGAGACATAGCAAAGAGTCTCCCAAAAGCAAAGTAGACTCCCAAGAGTATGGTTGAGTCCAAAGCTCTTAAAGAATGGGTAAAGCAAGTCCAAAATCCATGAGGAGAAGTGTAAGGCTAATCTAAACACTTTAGGAACTCTTGAATGTCTTGTATGATTGATTCACATGCCAAGGTTGCTTTAAAAATGTCCATGACTTTCATTTTTCCATACATGCATTTGAAAAACTTACTTTATACATATTATGTATGATTGAATGGGAGATGAGTTATTAGGATTCTTTGAATCTCATCCCCTCCTCTCCAATGATCTAACATGCTAAGTGGACCAAGCAATTACGGTGAAGGGAGCCAACAACGATGAGGAAGAGAGATTGATAACCTTGTGTCTTGTTTGGTTGGTTTTGGAACCATAATGATGGTTCATCATGTATATGAGGTTGTATATGTACTATAGACGTTGAGACATGTGTAAATACACTATTATGTGATGTTTAAATGCATGATTATGATATATGACCACTAGCCCATGTTTTGAGTATGTAAGGCTATAGAATGAGAATTTAAAGTTTGATGAATATGTGTATAAGTGAGAGTTGTGTAAAGTCTCACATCGGATAGGAAGGTCCTGGGCTAAGGCCTTATAAGTGGGGGCGAAGCTTCCCCCACCAGACGCGCATTTTCCTTGAGTGAAGGCTGGGTAACCAAGCCCTTGAAACTCAGAAGGCGACAAAACCCTTGGGAAGGCCAGGTCAAAGACCCACGAACCAAGGGACAATACGTCCGGTGGCTCTATAAATGTGTTAGTATCAGAGCCGGTTGTTCGAATGTGCAACCCGAGGATGGGTTGGCCCCCAAGGGGGGTGGAATATAAAGTCCCACATCGGATGGAATGGTCTAGGAAATGGCCTATATAAGTGGGGAGAATTCTCCCCCTCACAAGCACACTTTTCCTTTGAGCTAAGCGGGAAGGGACAAATCCCAACGAACCAGGAAGGCAGGGTCAACGACCCACAAATCGGGAAGGAAAGGACAATACTCGTGAGGGCTCTGTATGTGTTGGTATCAGAGCCGGCCTAGCCGTATGTGCAACTCGAGGACGGGTTGGCCCCAAAAGGGGGGTGGATTGTAAAGTCCCACATCGGATAGGAAGGTCCTGGGCTAAGGCCTTATAAGTGGGGGCGAAGCTTCCCCCACCAAACGCGCATTTTCCTTAAGCGAAGGCTAAGTAACTAAGCCTTTGAAGCTCGGAAGGTGAAAAAACCCTTGGGAAGGCTGGTTCAAAGACCCACGAACCAGGGGACAATACATCTGGTGGCTCTGTAAGTGTGTGGGTAACCAAGCACTCGAAACTCAGAAGGCGACAAAACCCTTAGGAAGGTCGGGTCAAAGACCCACGAACCAGGGAATAATACGTCTGGTGGCTCTGTAAGTGTGTTGGTATCAGAGTAATAAATGTAACACCATAAATTCTAGCTCATTTCATATCATTCTTAAGCATTCTATCATGATTCATAGGCTTCCCATAGAAAAGCAAGGAGAATGGAATTAATTTCGCTTTACGTCATATCTAAAAATTTCAATCTGTGTCACGTGGACCATGTGAGCTCATACTATACTTCTTCATATTTAATTACATCATTACAACTCATTTGCATCCCAAAAACATCCCTACAACTCATGGAAATTGAAATGAGATATGGAAAATGTGTGTTCATTCTCGGCCAGAATTGGCCTCATTTTTAGGCAAATTTTGAAAAATCATAACTAAATCTAAAAAAATCTAAATCATGCAATCTTGGTCATTCTGGAAAGATTAGGATGTTTACTTCATGCTAAAAATATTTACAAGTCATAAAATCCTACACACAGAGCATTTGACATGCAAAATTGTCTGGCGGTCGGACTGAGTCCTGATGCTGTCATAGTTTACTGATACGAATTTTAAAAATGTCCAATTAATTCCAAAAAAATCCAATCCATGAAAATGATACCAATATGGAAAGCTATGGATGCCAAATAGAGAGGAAAAATATATCCAGATTAGTTCATCAAGCCCAGATCTCAGAATTCAATAGAACAGTACTTCTGGTCGGGCAAGGCTATTGATACTGGAAATGAGGTGCTTCTAGTTGGTACAAGTCACTGTGATTGCCTAGTTTCTCTATATAAAATTTCATAGCAATTGGACATCATTTGTATCTCAAATAACAAAAAACAATTTCGGACCAATTGAATAGTGTAGCAGACCAAACCTTAAAATTTTTCAATTTCAAAAAATCATCAAATATTCTGTAGACCTCCAAAAATTATGATCTTTAGCTTCTCATAAATCTCTTACTAAGACCTAATTCCATGTCAAATTTCAGACCAAGACTAACTCATTTGGCCAAAAAGTGATTCCATAATGGTCAAAATTAGTTCCATATGAGGTACCAAACTTGCCAAATAGTCTTCCTTTAGTGTTGGCACCTTTTGGGCAAGTCTAAAAACATATTTAAGACTTGTGTAAGCTACCCAAATGGTCCTAAATCTCATGCATCTCATTTTGGCCATTCCACCCTCACTTATACACATATTCATCAAACTTTAAATTCTCATTCTATAGCCTTACATACTCAAAATATGGGCTAGTGGTCATATATCATAATCATACATCTAAACATCACATAATAGTGTATTTACACATGTCTCAACATTCATAGTACATATACAACCTCATATACATGATGAACCATTATTATGGTTCCAAATCAATCAAACAAGGCATAAGCTTGTTAATCTCTCTTCTTCATTGTTGTTAGCTCCCTTCACCATAATTACTTGGCCCACCTAACATGTTAGATCATTGGAGAGGAGGGGATGAGATTCAAAGAATCTCAATAGCTCATCTCCCATTCAATCACACATAATATGTACAAAGCAAGCTTTTCAAATGCATGTATGGAAAAATGGAAGTCATGGACATTTTCAAAGCAACCTTGGCATGTGAATCAATCATACAAGACATTTAAGAGTTCCCCAAATGTTTGGATTGGCCTCACATTTCTCCTCATGGATTTTGGACTTACCTCACCCATTCTTTAAGAACTTTGGACTCAACCATACTTTTGGGAGCCCACATTACTTTTGGAGACTCTTTGCTATGTCTCAACCAAGCTCAAGGGTTCTTGGTTCATCCCTCACTAAAGGGAAGAGTTCTTGGCCTCTCTGCACTCGAGCAAACTCATACAAATATCATAGATTCATTTAAAACATAACATGGCATCAAGGATCATAGAATATAAAGGTATGCTAGCATACTTTTCTTAGCTTGAAAATACACATACACACATTCTAAAACAAGTTAAACACATATCCATGCATAAAAAAAAGGTGGAGAGAGCTACCTTGCACAATTTCACACACTTTTTCCTTAGCTTTCAAGCCTCCTCTTTCGGTCACACACCCACAATTTGGTGGAGATAGTTTCCTTGGCCTAGATACAATTTATGGGAGCCAATTAGGTCTATGAAACATATTCTAAGGCTATATCACTTGATAAAATACTAGATTGCCCTATAGGCTCTATTATGGTCTATAATCACACCTAATGAAGCAACACCCATTAAATGACTTCTAGGCCTCATTCTTTCTTTTCAATTATGATTCTTGACTCCTTTTAAACCTCTTGGAGTCATCACATCATTAAAATAAAGGGCCTAGCATTATGTTGCTTCTTTAGGTCCTAATATGGAACTTATGGCACTAATTCATTTTCTTTGAGTTCTAAATTTTTTCCAAGGCCTCTACTCATCTTCACTCATCACATATGACTCAAGAATGGCCTTAGAAAAATCTAAAACTCTCCCTAGCTATAAGAACTTGCCTAGGTCTAGACAATGGGGGGAAAGAAAAGTTCATGGCCTTCTTGATTTTTCCTTAATGGGAGACACACTTGGGAGGCTTCCTAGAGGTCTTAGGAGCTTAATCAAATACTCACACATGCAAGGAAACTTATATATCAAATCAGTTTTTGCAAAGTGTTCAAGAGATCTACACTTTTCTAGCTTAAAGTTCATTAGTTTTTCTTGCAATTTTTTGCTTTCTTGGATGGGAGGTGCACGTGGGAAGCTCTTTAGGGGTCTTAAGAGCATGTTTAAATATTCAATTAAGCCTAAGAACATTCATATTAAATCAGATTTGCAAGGGAGCATTTGGATCCCTAATGGTTCCATCTTGTTTCCTAATGCCCCTTTCTTGATTCTATTAATTCATTCTTAATCCTAGCACTCCAAAACCTCTACTTTGTTCATACATAACTACTTATCATTTCTAGGCAATCGAGCTCTAGGGGGCAGCGGAAGCGTTGTGGGCCCATAACCCACAGGTCCCAGATTGAAACTTGGCTCTGATACCACCACATACAGAGCCACCAAGGTATTGTCCATTCCTTCCCGGTTTGTGGGTCATTGACCCTACCTTCCCGGATTATTGGGGTTTGTCCCTTCCCGCTTAGCTCATGGGAAAAGTGCTCATTGGTGGGGAGGGATTCTCTACCACTTATATGCACTAGCCTAGGACCTTCCTATCCGATGTAGGACTTTACAATCCATCCCCCGTGGGGGCCTAACTCATCCTCGGGTTGCACATGCGGCTAGGCTAGCTCTAATACCACCACATACAGAGCCCTCACAAGTATTGTCCCTTCCTTCTCGGTTCGTGGGTCGTTCCCAGGACCATTCCATCCGATGTGAGACTTTACATTCAAGAAAAACGCGCGTCTGGTGGGGGAAGCTTTGCCCCCACTTATAAGGCCTTAGCCTAGGACCTTCCTATCTGATATGGGACTTTACAATCCACCCCCCTTGGGGCCAGCCCGTCCTCGGGTTGCACATGCGGCTAGGCTAGCTCTGATACCACCACATATAGAGCCCTCACAAGTCTTGTCTCTTCCTTCCTGGTTCGTGGGTTGTTCCCAGGACCATTCTATCCGATATGAGACTTTACATTCAAGAAAAATGCGTGTCTAGTGGGGAAAGCTTTGCCTCCACTTATAAGGCCTTAGCCTAAGACCTTCCTATCCGATATGGGACTTTACAATCCGCCCCCCTTTTGGGGCCAACCCATCCTCGGGTTGCACATGCGACTAGGCTGGCTCTGATACGAACACATATAGAGCCCTCGCGAGTATTGTCCCTTCCTTCCCAGTTCGTGGGTCGTTCCCAAGACCATTCCATTCGATGTGAAACTTTACATTCAAGAAAAATGCGCATCTAGTGGGGGAAGCTTCACCCTCACTTATAAGGCCTTAGCTCAGGACGATGTGAGACTTTACAATCCACCCCCCTTTTGGGGCCAACCCCATCCTCGGGTTGAATATGCAGCTAGGTCGCCTCTGATACCAACACATACAGAGCCCTCACGAGTATTGTCCCTTCCTTCCCGGTTCGTGGGTCATTGACCCTGCCTTTCTGGTTCGTTGGGGTTTGTCCCTTCTCGTTTAGCTCACGGGAAAAGTGCACTCATGAAGGGGAGGATTCTCCCCACTTATATGGACCGTTCCCAGGACCAGTCCATCCGATGTGAGACTTTACATTCCACCCCCCTTGGGGGCTAACCCGTCCTTGGGTTACACATTTGCACAGTCGACTTTGATACCAACACATACAGAGCCACTCACGAGTATTGTCACTTCCTTCCCAGTTCGTGGGTCGTTGACCCTACCTTCCTAGTTTGTTGGGATTTGTCCCTTCCCGCTTAGCTCATGGGAAAAGCGCACTCGTTAGGGGGAGGATTCTCCCCACTTATATGGGTTGTTCCTAGGATCATTCTATCCGATGTGGGACTTTACAAGTTGAATGGCCAAAATAAGATGCATGAGATTTGAGACCATTTGGGTAACTCACACAAGTCTTAAATATGCTTTTAGACTTGCCCAAAAAGTGTCAACACCAAGGAAAGACCATTTGGCAAGTTTGGTACCTCATATGGAGCCAAATTTGACCACTATGGAACCCTATGTCACTTTTTGGTCAAATGAGTTAGTCTTGGTCTAAAATTTGACATGGAATTAGGTCTCAGTAAGAGCTTTCTAGGAAGTTAAAGATCATAATTTTCGGAGATCTACAAAATATTTGATGATTTTCAAATTTGGCAAAATTTATGAAAATTGTCTGATGCACTGTTACAATAGTCTGAAATTGTTTTTTCTCACATGAGACTCAAATGATGTCCAATTGCCATGAAATTTTATACAAAAAAATTAGGAAATCACAGTGACTCATGCCAACTAAAAGCATCTCATTTAGAGGTCTAGAGAGGAAGATATGAATTTTTGAAGGTTCTATCCAATATCAGTAACCTTGCCGACCAGAAGTACTATTTCATCAAATTCTGAGGCCTGGGCTTGATAAACTAATTTGGAGATATTTTTTCTCTCTATTTGACATCCACATATTCTCTAGATTGGTATCATTTGCATGGATTGGATTTTTTGGAATTAACTGGATATTTTTAAAGTTCATATCAGTAAACTGTGACAGCATCAGGATCCAGTTCGACCTCCAGATAATTTCACATGTCAAACGCTCTGTGTGTGGGATGTTATGACTTGTAAATATTTTTATCATGAATTAGACATCCTAAGATTTCCAGAATGACCAAGATTGTATGATTTATATTTTTTTATATTTAGTTATGATTTTCCAAAGTTTGCCCAGAAATGAGGCCAATTCAAGCCGAGAATGAACACTCATTTTCCATAACTCATTTCGGTTTTCATGAGTTGTAGGCATGTTTTTGGGATGAAAATGAGTTTTAATGATGTAATTAAATATGAGGAAGTATAGTATGAGCTCACACGGTCCACGTGACACGGATTGAAATTTTTAGATATGACGCAAAGCGAAATTAATCCCATTCTCCTTGCTTTTTCTATGGGAAACCTATATGAATCATGATAGAATGCTTAAGAATGATATGAAATGAGCTAGAATTTATAGTGTTACATTATGATTGTTAGTACTACAGAGTTAAAGTTCTCAAAAGGATATGGTCTTTGATTGCTTTATAATTGTGGATCCACCCTAAAGGATGTCCTAGCATGCAATTTATATTTCTATATTTATATGTATGGTACTAATAAGTGTCATACGATGTAAGTTAAAGATGATGCATCTTAATGAGCTAATAATGTAACATGAGAACTATCAGTGTTGGATAATATGTATGACGAGATAGTTTCTACCATTATGAAATTGTGTTAATTATTGATTTGCCATGCCTTATTTATTTATATAGGGATGGTATTATGATTCAAATGGACATAAGGAATAAAAATATTTTCTACACATGCAGTAGCTAAACCATTATTTATTTTCAAAATTATGCCTTGTTTTATTGAGAATTCATATGATTCTCACATTTATGGTAATATGTTCAAATAAGTGACCAAGCCTATTACATGTTACATTATTAAGGTAGAGTGGGTGTCTATTAAGCTACTTGAGATTGGGCTGGTTTGTGTGGTTATTTAAACAGGGAATTTAGCAGTAATAAAGGACTTACAGTTAGTTTCACCTAGTACAAGGATGCCATCTAGCCTAAGAGTATTGCCTAGCCTTTAAATGCCTCTTAGTACTAGTATGCTAGATTTGAACTTTGGGATCCTCAATGTTAATAAATATTAAAGTGGAGCCCTTTTGTTATATGTCATAGCTCAATTAACTACTTAGTAATGTTTTAATTCAAGGCTTTCCTTTTGCGTGTATTATATTTATTTACCCTAAATATTAATTGACATATGCTACCTTAATGTCTGATTAATGTATGACTAACATTTTGAAGGTAGTGGGCTAATAAGTCCTACCTAAATGAAAATGTTTTAAATTATTTAGAAATAGTTGTGTAATCTTCTTTGACCTTACCTGAAGAGATAATGAAATTTAGCTTCCACTTATGTTATCTAATTGTGAATTAGTAATAACAATTGCATAAATAAATTAATAATTGTGAAGGGAGTTACAACTAACATTGGAATTTTAGGGAGTCTTCTTGTTTTTGTAGTGTTACTTGATTTTTGCAATTATTGCTATAAACTTGTTGACTTTACTGTGACTTGTAAGAATTGAATTAATTCATGAATTTTAGCCAATATGTGTCTTTGTATGTTATATTTTATATGGATTTTTACCATGATTTTTGGTAGACATTTAGTTGGTCATCTATCTTGATTTTTGTGACTAGTTCAATCTATCTTATTAAGCCAAATTTTTTTTGTTGTGCATTGACTTTGTGAATTTATTCGAAACAACACACTCCTTGGTTAATTATGAAAATTTTCCACTACATGGAAGAATGTGTCTAGAGTTTGGAATAATTGTTTCATGATTTTTAGACATTGGTTAGGTCACTAACCAATATTTTTTGCTATTGTTGTTCAGTTACTTTGTTTTTTGTCATTTTCTTATTAATAGCCACTTTTGCAATTTTCTAAGAAATAGGGTGTGCCTGATTAAATCCAAGTTTTTGCAGTATAGTTTATATATGTGTCTAGGATTTTTATTTTTATTTTTAGAGGTCATTAGGTTGGTTAATCATATGAATTTTTTAGGATTACTCTTTGGATCTTGTTTGTTATTAGTTTTGACCAAAATTTTAACTTTCTTGAATTTCTTGTACTTTAGTAGATAGAAATAGCTTTTGAAAATTTTGAATAGGTTGTTTTTAGTTTGTTAGGTGTCCAATAAAATTTCTTAGAATTTTTAAAGTTGTTTGATTAGGTTTTGGTTAATTTCTTTATAGGATATTTGTAATACCTAGTCTTCCTAAAAACTAAATTGAAACTGATGAGATATAAAAGGGAGACCTTAGAATTAAATAAATTAAGGCAAAGTAACAATAGAATAATAATTTAGACAACCAAAAATGAGGATGCAAGGTTAAAGATGGCGTGAAACTGGAGCCAAGATAGCTAAATAAATTTAATCATATATGACGTGGCAATTTCATAATTTGGATAATTTTTTAGAAACTCAAAAGACAAAGTTTTAAATGATAAAATTGTCTCTCAAGACTCTCAGAGGCCCTAAAAGCCATAGAAACTTAAAATGATCAAAACCTTTCTAGTATACATGATAGGCTATCGGTTGACTCGAACTTTGATTAGATGATTCGAGATGACTTTGAATCTTATAAAATTGAAAGTAAATGTTTTAAATAAACTAGAGGATTTATATTTTTATATGGAAAAGACAATTTCTAAAAAAAGAGCTAAAATGAACAAAAACTCAAAAATAGAAGTTAAAGGACAAAATAGGAATTTTAAAAATTGTTATAACTCACCTCCCTTCTTCTTATTTAGTGCCACCCCACCCTACATTTAACTAAAACTAATTCTGAACTCTCTAAGGCAGAACTCCAAGTCACACAAAAAGAGGATGAGAAGAAGGAGAAAAACAAGCCAAAAAGGTACAAAAATCTTGCTCTTTTCATGCTAATCTCTTCACCAAAGTTATTCGTCTCTCCATGCTGTCTTTCTTGGTTGTTTTAGTTTTCTAATAGGAGAGTTTTCATGGCTAAACTTTTGAAAGAAGGAGAGGATTTGAGTAAACCAAGTTTTGCACCAAATTTTTCTCTTGAAAAGCTTTAAGATGGTGTATAAATCATGGTATGAAAATGGCTTTTCATTGTTTCCTCCTTCCTTCTCCTATTTGGCTAAATCTAGAACCATATGGCTAAAGATGAATTTTAGGAATAGCAAGGCTGACACAGGGTTTTAAGGCATGAGAAACAATAACATGCAATTGGAATCAATTAAAAAACTTTAGAATTCAAGATATGGAAATTAGAGTTTCCATTGTATCTAAAGCATTTTAGAACTATTATAAGGTATTTTGAGCTATATGAAACTATAATTAGATAGAAGAGAAGCCAAGGAATATGAATATATATCAAACTCCTAGCAAGAAACAACAAAATTCCATATAGTTTTCCATTAGAGTAATGGTTCGGCCAAGGAAGGGAAGAGGCATTTAAGGAGTGTTTCGTTAAGTTCTAATGAATTTAGAGACTTAGATATGATAAATAAATAATTATAGAATTTTAGATTAATTTAGGAGCCTTAGAGTGAAAGTTGAAATTTTAAGGTCTAAATGAGATTAATGAAGCAAGTTAGTTTTAAATCCCTTTAACCAACCATGTAATGATTCAAATGAGTTCAGTTATAAAACTTGTAACAAATAAGAGTTTGGAGTTTGGACAACAAAAACCAAAGGTAGCTTCATTATGGACCTAAAACTAGTTTTATGCACCACCTTAGGCTTTAATGAGATTCAAGAAAGATAATGAAGTCTAGAATGAGTTCTATTGAGTTAATTTGTCTTGTAATTGCTATGTGTAGGCCTATATAGCTTAAACATTCTTAAGTGTAGGTGCCAAGAGAAAGAAAGCCAAGAGAAAAGGCAAGACCAAGTGGGTTAATGGTACTTTGAATTCCCACAAACTTCAAGTAGTCTCCCTTTCTTGCATACATTTGAGTGCTTGAATGGGTTATAATGCTTGTATATGTTGTTTCTTGATGCTTTCATGAAGTATGTTATGTTATGTTTTCCATAATGAGCTTTATGTATGAGTATCATATGTTTTTTGGCTTCTAGCTCCTTAAGGCATGGAATTGACTGTAATAGCTCTTCATTGACCATAGGTTAAGACTAGTTGAGTCCAGCAAGTTTATGATGATGTCATGACTAAGAAATAAATGAGTTTTCAGGTTATATGATGTATTTGATTTACATGAGGTATATGCATAGCATTCTTACACCATATGCATTGCATTTACTCATGGCATTCATTTGTGTATTGAATTGGTTGATATTAGCTATTGAGATTTTCCTCAAATCTCACCTCTATACTCCCAGGAACCATTTTAGGGTCACTAAGCCAAACCAAGACCATGAGAAGGCATAAACGTTAAGAGAATATGTATTAGCAATTTTTTTGCATTAGATTTTGATATATGTAGTCAAATGACACAATACTTGTATTTTAATGAACTTATGCATGCTTGCTTCCATGTAATTGAGTAAACCATATGTGTGTTTAAATATTGGTTTAGCTATTGGGATTCTTTGAATATTAGATCTCCCTATCTTCATTAACCATGACCAAGTGATATGTAAAGTAAGGACAAGGAAGAGACAAAGACCTAGAAAAGGTCTATTATTTAAAGAGATTGGCCTAAGATTTGATATTATATATATGAGCATGTAAATTTATGTTTTCATTTAATGTAATGGCAACATATGTAAAAGTGTTGACCATAAATATATAACCAATAAATATATGTATGAGACAGTGGAACATGGTTTGGTATATGAAGTTGATAAGCATGATTTTTATATATTTTATTCTCCATAGCTTAGGCATTTTTATGATGGAATATGGCTTTAGAGGTTTAATTAATTAGCATTTGATTTTAGTAGCCATTCTTTGCATTTTAGAAAATAATTTACAAAATTTAGATTTTTAATGCATAAATTTCCATAAATAATTTTGTAATTTTTCCTACTTAATTTTTCTTTCTATTCTTGGTGTGTAGATCATTGGGCTTTCTTAGTTTCATACATGGGCTAGACTTCCACATGTGGTTCCACTTGTAGCAAACACACACTTATATGTGGAGAAGAGAAATGAATGAAAAGAAGCTATATAAAGATGCACATGAGCATGAGGCAGTCTTAGGTTAGGCAGAACGTTACAAGGCATGGGTTCATGCATGGCCCCATGTTGCATCACGTTTGGCCCAACCATGAAGAAGTTGACATGGAAGAAATGAGCTGAATGAGAGAGAGGAAGCATGAGAGTTTAGCTCAGTTTTAGAGTGGAAGAATGTGAGCAAAACAGAGCCATGCATGGGATTATATCGAGTTGAAGAAGTAGCCACGGGTTCATCAAGAAGACATATTGAGAAAGGAGCACATTAATGTCATTGAAGAAGCATGAGAAGGCACATATGTGTGTGGATTTAGAGCTATCTCTAAGCTATAGGTTATGGAAGGATTAAACAAGAAGGAGAAGGGAGCTGACAATCAGAGGAGCTCACGTGTAATGTCTGATTTTTGTTAAACGACAAAAACATGCGCGTTTTCAAAGCAAGTCCCCTAAATGAATTAGTTAAGGTCCCAAAAAATTTGAGTAACATTCTAGACTCCTAAAAATGAGAAGTCTAGGCTCAGATAGAGAGAAAAATGAAGCCTAGAATGAAGAAATAATTTCTTATGAAAAACTTACGAAATGTAATGGTATTTTCGTAATTTTGAGTAAATTTTAGAATTCACATAAGAGGGCTTTTTAAATAAAAATTTTGAGTTCTTTGGGGTTCTCAGAGGCCCTAAAAACTATGGGAAGCCCTGAGACAGTTAAAACTCCTCCGGTGGACGTTTTTCAATGTCGGTGCACCCGAACTTTGACGGATTCGTTTAGGAAAGTTTTAGCTCTGATTTGAGTGATTCCAAAGGCATTTACTAAATTGTAAATCTAAATTTTATAATGGAAAGGATGGTTCTAAAAAAGGAACTAAAACGAATTAGGACGAAAATGCCAAAAACGAAAGAAAAATAGAAATTTTTAAAAAAGTCATTCTTCCTCCACCTATATATATAAGGCGCCCTACTCTCCTACTCAATAGCTTCATATTTTTTTGCCCTAAATAGAGAGGAAACCCTAAGAGAGTGGCGCACAAGAGGAAGAAGAAGAGGAGGAGAAATCAAGGCTTAAAGGTATGGAATTTTGGTAGTTTTTCATGTTTTTTCCTTTCCAAACCTTTTCTCCTCTATTTTCCTTTTATTTCCTATGATTATAATGAAGTTTATAAATTTGTTTTAAGGGAGAAATTAAGGAAAAAATTAGGATTTGAAAAGAGAGGCCAAAGAAGACAAGATTTTAAGTGAGAAAACAAGGAACATAAGGTAATTTCTTCTTCCATGGTTGCTATCCCTTGTTCCTCTTCTCCCTATGGTTTGCTCCACTCAAGAAGCTATAGGAGAACTTGGTTTTTAGGCAGAACCAAAGGTGAATCTTAGGAAAAAGAGTGTGGAGAATAAGAATATGCAAAGAGAATTAACAAATAACTATGGAAATTCAAGATGCAAATTCTAGAGTTTCATATGTTCTTCAAAAAATCTGATTTGATCCCTTGATTTCTATATCTAAAATGAGAGTTTAAATGAGCTCTTAAGGTCCCTAGAAGTCTCCCCATGTGCTTCCTCCATCAAGAAAGTAAAACAAAGTCCATGGGTCCCATAACGCTTCCTAAGTTTACCCAAGAGGGGTTTGCATACCTAGGGAGAGTTTTAAATTTTTCTAAATCTATTTTTGAGTCATATATAATGAGTGAAGATGAGGGAAGGCCTTGGGAAAAATTTAGAAACCATAGAAAGTGAGTTGGCCTTATATGTTCCATAATATTACCTAAAGAAGTAATATGTAGTTAGGCTCTTTATTTAATTGTGTGATGACTCCAAGAAGCTTAAAAGGAGTCAAGAATCATATATGAAAGGAAAGAATGGAGTCTAGAATTTTATTTGAGGGGGTGTTGCTTCATTAGAATATAAAAGGGTTTATAGGTCAAGTTAGTGTCTAAGCAAGATGTGTGACCTTATAATTAATTCCATGAAACCTAATTGGTTTCCATAAATTATGTTTAAGCCAGAGAAATCATTCTCCACACCTTTTTATGTGTGGGGCCGAGTAAGGGGAGCATTATTCAAAGAGAAAAGTGTGTCGTTCTTCCAAGGTAGTTCACTCCTCCTTCTTTCATGCATGATTATATGCTTGGCTTATCTTTAAATGTGTGTATGTATGTTTTAAGCCATGAAAAGTATTCTAGCATGATTTCATATGTCATGGTACCATGATAATGCATTATGTTTTCTAATGATGTTTATGATGCTTACTTTGATTTGCTTGAGTGTGGTGAAGTCAAGAACCCTTAGAATTGGTTGAGACAAAGCAAAAAGTCTCCTAAAAGTGAGATTGACTTCCAAAAGTAAGGTTGAGTCCAAAAACCTCTTAAAGAATGGGTGAGGCAAGTCTAAAATCTGCAAGTGAATGGATGAAACTAATCCACATACTTGACAAGTCTATGTATGTTATGTGTGACTTTTTCAAGTCTAAGATTGCTTCTTGAATGTTCATGTTATGTAATATGCCCATGCATGCATTTGTAAGATAGGTTTTACATCTTTTATGTGTGATTGAAAGGGAAATGAGCTATTGAGATTCTTTGAATCTCATTCCCTCATCTCCAATATTCTAACATGCTAGATGGACTAAGTAGACAAGGCAATGAGAGCCCACACCTTGGAGATGAAAGCATGACATTGAAATGCATGGAACTTGCTACTTTAAGGCCATAAAAATGGCAAATGATGTAATCTATGGTTGTATATGTCTTATGATGTTATGAACATGTATAATTATGTTAATGTATCATGTATAAATGAGAACTAAAGTTGTATGTATGGAAATGCTCATTTTGGTCTTGTAATGGCAAGTTTGCATTATGAAAGTGTATGTATAAATGGAAGTGGAATGGCCAATTTGAGATGCATGAGATTTGGGACCACTTGGGCAACTCATACAAGTCATATTCATACTTTTAGACTTGCCCAAGAGGTGCCAAACATCAAGGGAAATCATTTGGACACTTTGGTATCCTATATGAAGCAAAAATTGACCATATTAGAAACCTATACCACTTTTTATCCAAATGAGCTCTTCTTGATCTAAGATTTGGCATGTAATTAGATCTTTTTGAGAGCTTTTTAGGAAGCTAAAGTGTAGAATTTTTAGAGGCCTAGGTAATATTTGATGAATTTTCAAAGTTGGGAAAAATTTTGAAATTGGTCAGGTTACTATTCATATTGGTCCGAAAATGAATTTTGTCACTCAGGGATCAAATGATGTCCAATTGCCATAAAATTTAAAAAAAAGATACTAGACATTGACTTGTGCCAACTGGAAGCACCCCATTTGATGTCTAGAGAAGGAGATATGAATTTTTAAAAATTCTGCCCAATATCAGGCACTCAAACTGACCTCAAGTAATGTTTGATTAGTTTTCAAGGTCTGGGCATGCTTAAACTGATCTGGAGTTATTTTTTCCCTCTATCTAACATCCATAGATTTCTAGATTGGTATCATTTGTATGGATTGGATTTTTTTGGAATTAATTGGATATTTTTGAAATTTATAGCAGAAAGCTGTGATAATACCAGTAGCCAGCCAGACCTTTGCACGTTTTCGAATGTTAAACGTCTTCTGTGTTGTGTTTAATGGCTTGGCCCATATTCTTAACATAAAGTAGACATGTGTAGCTTTCCAAAATGGCAAAGAATGTATGATTTGATTTTTCTAGTTATGATTTCCAAAATCTATGACAGGGAATATTCTAGGCCAAAATGCAACCATGTATTTTATGCTTCCCTTTACTTTCCACGAGTTTTAGGCTACTTTTGGTAATAGAAATGACTTGTATCTATGTAATTAAATATGAGAATGTGATATATAAACTCACATGATCCACGAGACATTGAATAAAAATTTTATACACGATATAACGTTAAGAAATTCATTATTTTAATGCCATTTTTCTTACTTTCTTATGGATTGCATGATATGAGACATAGAAGTAGAATGAAATAAGCTAGAAGTATATGGTGTTACATCATGTGAGAAATATAAGGAAAAGATTGATCATCTAGCACACGTGATGCGCAGCTACTGTATAAACACTAACGGGTCCAGCTACAGGATAACTCATGTGTAAAGAGAAGAAGTATGAAGTAGAGAAAAAGAGGAAAAAAGCCACGGGCTGGATAGAACGTGGGAGGAGTTGAGTTGAAGAAGAAGCTACATAAGCTAGAACAAAGCTGGAAGAAGTATGGGATTCATGTTGAACATACACACGTGATTGAGGAAGCACTCACAACTACTTGAACCACGCGTCCAGCTCTCTTGTTCGCATGCATAAACCCACAACATCCCACGAATAAAGGAAGTAACACGAGTGAATGAAGCAGCAAATGAGGTATGAGTTTACCATTATCATGAGCTGAATGAGCTAAGTTAAATGAAGAAGCTGGGTTTGCATGGTTGGGAGTAGAACAAACATGCCAAAGTAGCCTCACATTAACACATGCAAATTTGGACTTCAAAATTATGCATGAAAGTGGCTGCACGATGGAGGCAACACTAAGAAAGATCCATGGGCTGGATAGAATGTGAGAAGAGAGCTGAAGGTGAAGCCATGAGCTAGAGAATGTAATTACAAGATGAAGGAGCTGAGGTAGAAGGTGTGTAAGTGCCACGGGTCTAGAGGGCAGAATTATCTATGGGGCAGCTCACGTGGAAGAACCATGCATGGGCAAAACCAAAGGAACATGTGGAGTTGACATGGGAAATATAGAAAAAGAATACGTGGACAATAAAATGGAGGGGCTGAACATGTGATACAAAAAGAAAAGAAGAAGCAAAGTCACCTGGAGGGGATTCATTCATTCATTCATTCACATTTTAACACATCTGATCATTAAAAAAATCCATGTGAGAAGCATGTGAAGGGGAGGGAAATTAGGTCGTGCAGAATGCTATTAAGGAGCCACACATCATCTAATATATACATTAATTCATCAAATAAACACTACATCCATTCCATTCACAGGCAACACTCCATTCACGTCATAGCTCCTCTCCACACCATTTCCACTCCATTCTTCACCATTCTTCCATCTTAATGAAGCATTAATTTTCTCCTTATGGCTAGCTAGGAGGAAGGCTCTTGGAGAAGCTTAAATCCATAGGATAATTAAGAGATTTTGGTTAAGAATTTTCTATTTTATTTCCTCTCTCTCTATATATTAATTTTTTGTTATTTTATTTGCTTGGTTAAGCTTGTAATTGACTAGAATTAATGTAGTTTATGATTAGTAGCTGATTAGACACTAATTAGGAGAACAATTTATGTTTAATTGATTAATTTTAGTACTGGATTTTCATTTTCCTACCATTTTTCATATATGCAATCAAGGTGTTTGATGAAATGCATGTGAGAATTGGTGTGCTTAATTATCTAATTTGAGGATTCATTGGTATTTAATTGGTTAATAAATCTCCTAGGGTGTTAATTCAAAGGCTAATTTATCAATTAATCATTCAATTCAAGTATTCATTGATCCTAATGATAAGAGTTAGCGATTTGATGCGGGATTAAGGTTTCAATTCAACATTAAATTATTAATCCCTTGATTCTTGCGTGGTAACTTAAGATACATTGTTATGCACACAATTAGGGACTTTTAGACCAGAATTAATTACAATTAAATTAGGATAAAGATAGTGAATATCAAGGAACAAATCCAAAGCTAGTCACAAGTCTATCATTCACCCCATTGGTTCATACAATTAGGTAGCAATTAGGAACTTTATTTCGAGTAATTTTAGTTAGTTTAATTAGATAAAACCCTCTAAATTAGATAGTTTTAAGATCTTAACACTTAGAAATCTAATTAAATATTAAATTCTATTTCCAAGAGAGATAACCTAGGTTGTGCCACTAATTATAAATTTTAATTCAACCTAGTTTTATTTTGGGGGTTACATGACTCGATCTCTCAAAATTTGGCGCCGTTGCTAGGCAATTGGATTCTCAATTGTTTGAAAAGGTCTTCTAGGTATTCTTAACTCTATTTTTGTTCTATTTTGATTTGATTTTTTCCCTGTTTTAACTTGGATTTTGATCATTTCAGTGTTACATGTCAATTGGTCTGCTTGCTGGAATTTTTGTTTAATATGCTCGAAAAATTCTCAAATTTTGTTTTTCAAGGTTTTTGGGTGGTTTGAGCAAAACCAAATAGTTTGGTGCACTATTTTTGGCTAAATTTCATCGTTTAAGGCATTTTTTTTTCTAATTTTTTAGTATTTTCTCAAATTTTTTAAGAATTTTTTAATTTTTCTAGATTTAATTTCTTTATTTTTTGTGAGTTTATTTTGTGTGATTAACCTCTGTTTTGGAGTGTTTTTTATTGTTAGGAAGTTCTTAGCTTCATTGGATTTTTATTTTCTTGATTTAAAGTTATTTTTAGTGTAGTTTCTTAGTGATTTGTTTTATGCTAAAATTGATTGTACTTCTCATATTTTTCATTTAAATGGATCATTATTATTCTAATCAAGGCGTCTATGATTCTTGTGCAAATGATAGGATTGTCAGGAGTTGGATGAAGCCATTTCAATGCTTCATGACATTCTTGAACGACAAAGACAAGCATAACAATGCCAACAATACTAACAACCATACCACCATCCTTATTGTAACACCATACTTTTAGGATTCAATTCATACAATTCCCATGCCTCATCTTATGTTTATTCTATGGAAACAATATAGTGGCATAGGAAGTTATGAATAAAAGTACATTTTTCTACCGGAAAAATTTTTCTTTCGGAGTCCTGTAGGCCATATGAAAGCATCTATCACTTTATCATACTTAAACACATGAATATAACTCATTTCCATCATCAAATTGGCCTACAACTCGTAGAAAGCAAAGGAGCATATGAAATCCATGTTTGTATTTTCGGCCAGAATTTCCTCTTTTCTGTCACAAACTTTGGAAATTCATAACTAAATCTATAAAAATTGAAAACATATAATCTCAGTCATTATGGAAATCTTAAGACGTCTACTTTATGCTAAAAATATGTAGAAGTCTTAAAATCTCATATATAATGTGTTTGACACGTGAAATCATCTACTGGTCGGAGGGTTCCTGATACTGTCACAGTTTACTGATATGAATTTCAAAAATGTCTAACTAATTCCAAAAACTCCAATGCTTGTAAATGATTACACTATGGAAAGATGTGGATGTTAACTAGAGAGAAAAAATATCTCCAGATCATACATCAAGCCAAAAGCCCGGAAATCGATGGAACAATACCTCGGGTCTGGCAAGATGTCTGATACTGGGCAGAACCTTCGAAAATGCATATCTTCCTCTCTAGACCTCCAAATGAGGTGATCTTGGTGGCCACAGAAAGCTTATGAGCTCTAGTTTATACATATAAAGTTTCATAAGCATTGGATAACATTTGGCCATCGGGTGACACAGAATTCAAAACTGCCAGTATGAACAGTACCCATACCAGAATCCATGAAAAATCCCAACTTTGAAAATTCCTCAAATATTCTCTAGGTCTCCGAAAATTATGATCTTTAGCTTCCCAAAAAGCTCTTAATGAGACCTCATTTCATGCTAAGTTTCAAGGCAAGACTAACTCATTTGGCCAAAAAGTGACATAAGGTTCCATTATGGTCAAATTTGGCTCCATATGAGGTATCAAATTTACCAAATGGCCTTCCCTTGTTGTGGCACCTTTTGGGCAGGTCTAAAAGTACATTTGAGACTTGGGTAAGCTGCCCAAATGGTTCTAAACCTCATGCATCTCATTTTGGCCATTCAACCCACACTTATGCATACATTCATCAAAATCCCATATTGCACACTTTGGCCATACATACTCAAAATATGTGCTATAGGGCATATATCATTTTCATACGTCTAACCCAACACATAATAGTATAATCACACATGTCTCAAGGTTCATGGTACATATGCAACCTCATATACACTATGAACCATCATTATGGTTCCAAAATAGGCAAAATACTACAAAAACTTGTCACTCCTTGCTCTTTATGGTTGTTGGCGCCCTTCACCATAAGTGCTTGGTCCACCTAGCATGTTAGATCATTGGAGAGGAAGGGATGAGATTCAAAGAATCTCAATAGCTCACACACCCATTTACATCACATTCAAGGCATACATATACCAAATGCATAACCATACAAGCATAAAGTGTGCAATAAATTCCATTCCATGCCACATTCACATGTCAAGATTATTTTCCTGCTCTAGGGACTTTTGGTTAGCCTCACCCCATTTCTAGGACTTTTGGATTTGCCTCACTCTTGGTCTAGGGACTTTTGACTTTGCCTTACCCATTCAAAGGACTTTTGGCCTTGTCTCACCCATGCCATGAGACTTTTGGCATCTCCCTCACCTTCTTTAAGGGACTTTTGGCATCACCTCACCCTTATGGGCTCTTTCCACAACCATAGTCATTCAAGACAACACATTGGTACCAATGCACACCAAGGATCAAGTGGCATATTATCAAGCATCAAGAATGCATGCAAGCACACTAAGACATACATATGCACACAAGAATGCAAAGAGAATGAGGTGAGAGCTACCTTGCACAATTTCACACGCTTTTTCTTTAACTTTCAAGCCTCCTCTTTTGGCCACACACCCACAAATTGGTGGAGATGGTTTCTCTTGGCCTATATACAAATTATGGGAGCCAATTAGGTTCATGAAACACATTCTAAG